>CM019148.1:261579133-262795912 GCA_009733165.1 Naja naja
TCCTTTTTAACTGAGTGTCATTTTCAGCAGAGATTAACACATCATCAAAGTAAGGCACTACCCTGGCAGTCCTTGGAGCATTCTTTTCCATAAGGCTTTGAAAGATGCCTGGTGCCACGCTTACTCCAAATTGTAACCTTTACATTTGAAAGCACTCTATGAGTCACAATGGTTTGGGCCTCTGCAGTGGCATCATCAACTGTTAGTTGTTGATATGCCTGGGCCAAATCAATTTGGCAAAGACTGTACCCCTGCCAAGTGAATGTAACAGATGATGCACCACTGAACTGGATATGCGCCTGCTGCAGCATGGTTCAGTGTCCCCCTTATCCACAGATTCTTACTGACCCATCAGCCTTGACTGGTGTGACTATGGGTGTCTCCCATCTGAGTGGTCAGTGGGCTCTAAAACCCCTTGAGCTATTAATTTGTCTAATTGTGCATCAATTTTTTCCTTTAAGGCAAATGGGACCTTCTGGGCTTTAAGCTAATTGGGGCACCTTGGGATCTAGATTGAAAGTGATAGGGTCCCCTATACTACTGCCCAATCCTCGCTGAAGACCTCTGGAAACTCAGACTTCAAGGCCTCCTTCCCATTCAGAGTTGCTCATGTGATTGATGCCAGTCACCTCGATGCCTAGTGGATTGAACCACTCAAGTCCCAGCAAGCTTGGGTGATCCTTGTCCACGATGGTCAGGGGCAAACGTTTAAACTTCACGTTGAAGTTTAACCTTTAAACTTCACGTTGAATTCTCTTGTTCCAACTACTGGAATCTTGTTCCCTTGGTAGTCTTTAAGAGTCAATGCTTGCTTCTGGAAATGCTTTTTCTGAATGTTGGGAAGTAGCCTGTGAATAGTGTCTCATGACACCATAGATAAATAAGAGCCCAAGTCCACTTCCATTTGTCAAGGCCTTCCTTCAATGAATACCTTCACATGTACTTTTCTGCTTCTCAATGGTGAAGAATGACCAATGGTGATTGTTTGATGAGTTTCATTCTTTCCATTTGCTTCTGAGTTATGCCCATTTTCTCAATGAAATTGTTGGGCTTGAATTCCTTCTCAGGGAATTTCTTCCTACTAGGTGGAGTTCTGGATGATTTGCAGACTCTTGCTAGGTGACCTCTTTTCTCACAACATAGGCAGATGGTGTCTAAAAACTTGCATTCAGTGCAGGATGGCCTCCCACAGCCTCTGCAATAAAATTCTTGCCTCTTTTTCCAGGTCCTTCCTTTTTCTCCATTCTGAGTCTATAAATTCCCTCCTCCACCTCACTACAGTCTGAATCAGAGTCTATTTTTGTCGCGAATGGGTTGTTGTGGACTTTTCCACATCAGAATGGCTTGAGGCCTTGTTAATTTTCTTCATGGCTGCTGCTGAGGACTTTGTTGCTTCCTCTGAAACAGCTTCCTCTTGGCCTCATTAAGCGTGATCTTAGGTTTCATTAGTAATTTGTAAGTTCCTTATCTTTAAGGCCTAGAACAAACAGATCATGCATGGCCTTTTCTAAGTTGGTAAACTCACACAAGCCCAATGTCCCTTAAACTTGCCACGAAGTCATTAACATTTTCTTCCCTTGATCCCGGTAAAACTTGTGTCTCTTAATGAGGCGCGATACTTGTGGGGTATAATGGGCTCTAAAAGCTTTTTCTAAATCAGGCTATTCCATTATCGCCGTGGCTCCCCGCCACGCCATTATCTTGAAGACTGCGGGAGCGAGTGGGTGAGAATACCGCCTCCTCTCTTCTTCTGCGATATCGGCTAGGTCGCTTCCTTCCAAGTACATCTGGAAGCGATCCACATATCGATTCCCAGTGTTCCGCCAGCCAGATCGAACGGGGCTGGGGGGGTGTTCAGCATAGCCATCTCTTTTCTGCTTGTCTTCCGCATGGTCAGTCAGAATCTCTTCCTTGGAATCCCCAGTGTTAAGTTTGCATGAAGAGTCAAACGAAGGAGCTTCAGTGAAGAGTTTATTAATGACCAGCTCTGAATAGACCCAACTTGGCTGGCTACTTGCTTATTATAGCCAGCAGCCATAGTTGCCAGCCAATCAGAGTGCAGGGTTTTTCCCGCACTATTTAAACCAATCCCGTTTGACATTTTACAAGAACAATTCAAAATAAACCAATAACATTCAAACCTACATACATAACAGAATGTGTTGCTGATTTTTCGTAAAATGTTGTAGTAGAAAAATAAAAATCAAATCTCATGGACATAATTTCACAACTCTGTAGAACATGCTGATGTGATAAGTAAACTCAACATTGTTTGGGGCCTTTCTCCCTTGCTTTCTGAAAGAAGAATGAAAGCTTTATTGTATAAGGAAGAGAAAGGATTATAAAGAGCTATGGGAAATGTTTAAAAGTAAAGTTTACTTTAGTGTTTTCCTGGATATGTCCATGAAGTCATCCTAGTAACAGAATGAAAGTGATTTGCCACTATTTTCTTCTGGTATATTTTTGTATGTCCCAGGCTATAACCTTGATATTATAGACAAGTTTTGAGTGGATAGGTCGCCATTCAACTGCTAACTATCTCTGATCCTGATTAGATTTTTCAGATCAGAGTTGGCCAGTTGCTGCAACCTAATTGGGGGATGGCAAACAAAGAAAGTTATACTACAAGAGTTTTCCTGTATGTTCCTGAGCTAAGGAGGGCCCTAGTAATAAAACTCAAAATGGATTCTTATTTTTCTTTCATCACTGAAAGATCGCTTCATTCAATATACATTACTCAGCCTGTTTGGATTCCCTAGATCAGAGGCGGGGAACGATGGCCCCTTTATGACTTGTGGACTTCAACTCCCAGAATCCACAGCTGGCTCTGGAATTCTGGGAGTTGAAGTCCACAAGTCATAAAGGGGCCATTGTTCCTCTCCCCTAAATAAATAAGTTATTGATGATCCAGCAGCAGATGATTGATAGAGTTCAAAGTTATTCCAGTTATATTGAGAGCAGCCATCTTGAATGCTATCCAGACACTTGTATGCCTGTCATTTTTCTTTTGAACATTTGAAAATAAAATTAAAAATTGTTATGACACTGTTCTGAAGTAATAAGAGTTGCTTGGCTTGACTTACCCTGACCACTTTCAATACCCATTTTCCCCATCATGAATCCAGGGGTTAAAACAAATTTATTAGGAAATGGAGCTACTTGAGGCATCTACTTCTTTGGATGAGAGAAATGGCTAACTTTATATTGACCTTTTCTTGACAGGGATTTTCTTGTTTAAACCAACCCTTGATCCCTTCATGCCATACCTGTCAAAGTGACCAGGTTTAGAAAATAAATGTTGGTTTAGAAATCGGATGGAAATCACAGAGATTTCATGAAATTACACCAAGTACAATAGATCTCCTTTAACTTCTTTTCAACAAGCATCCACATCTAGAAGCAAAATGATGCCTTGGGATTAACATGAAATATAAGATTAAACATGGGACTCCATTTTGTCTTGATTTTCATTTCCGCCCACAAACATAATAAAAACTTTAGCATCATTTAAAAAAAGAAAAAATATTACTTGTCTCTCCATAACTTTGTAATATAAACGACTGCTAGTGCCATCTTTTTTTAATCTATTGAAGGCTTTTAGGAATATAACATCACAATTGTGATCTTTTAAAGCCTTCTTTCAAATGTTCACTCAAGCAAGGTAAGGATTCTGCACATCTGCAATTCCAGATTTGTGAAGTTGTTAATTTCTAATACTGAATTTAGTTGTGGAGAGTACATTGCTATGACCAAATGTCATTATATTAAGGCAATTTTATTTTGTCTTTTGCAGTCTAAGTTCAATTTGCTCTATAAATCCTAGCTATTGATTTCAGTAGAAGCAAGTTAATACGGGTTTCCTTTGCAAAGATTGGAGTTTGTCAATGTTTGCTCAGAAATTTCCTGTACGCTCTAAGAGCAAATAGCTCTTATAAATATTTGAAAAGCAAGGATAAATATATTATTCTTTTTTTATTTATTTTATTTATTTGATTAGTCAATTGCTTAGAAGATAATAGGTATAAGTATAAACATAGTTATAAATACATGGATACATATAAGAAAATAAAAGAATCAATAGGACAGGGACGGTAGGCACTTTGGTGTGCTTATGCATGCCCCCTACAGACCTCTTAGGAAAGAGGTGAGGTCAATAGTAGACAGTCTAAGGTTAAAGTTTTTGGGGTTTGGGGAAGAAACCACAGAGTCAGGTAGAGTATTCCAGACATTGACCACTCTGTTGCTGAAGTTGTATTTCCTGCAATCAAGTTTGGTGCGGTTAACCATGAGTTTGTATCTATTGTGTGCTCTTGTATTGTTATGGTTGAAGCTGAAGTATTCATTGACAGGTAGGACATTGCAATGTATGATTTTATATACTATACTTAGATCGACCAAGACGCATAGTTCTAGGTTTTCTAGGTCTAGAACCTCAAGTCTGGTGGCATAAGGTATTCTGCAATGAGTAGAGGAGTGGAGAACTCTTCTTGTGAAGTATTTCTGGACTTTCTCACTGTTAATATCAGATAATAATGTGGGTTCCAGACTGGTGAGCTGTATTCAAGTATTTGGTCTAGCAAATGTTTTGTATGCTCTAGTTAGTAGTGTGATATTACCAGAGAAAAATTTAGGTTTAGGTTAACAACTCTTAATGCCTTTTGGCTATGTAGTTACAGTGGGCTCTAGCACTTAGATCATTTGAGATGAGTACTCCAAGGTCCTTGACAGAGTTTGGATCATCAACAAGATCTTGACTATTCAGCTTGTATTTTATTTTCTGATTTTTTTTGTCAATATGTAAGACAGAGCATTTATTTGTTGAGATTTGAAGTTGCCATTTGTTTGACCATTCTGATATATAGTCAAGGTCTTTTGAAGGGTAGCAGAATTATCTGTGGTGTTGAATAGTTTTACATCATCAGCGAAGAGAACGCAAGTGCTCTTAATATGATCACAGAGGTCATTTATTTAGAGTATGAAGAGAGTTGGACCTAGAACACTGCCTTGAGGGACACCACTGTTGACAGGTACAGAATTTGATAGGATGTTTCCAATTTTGACCATTTGTTGTCTGTTTGACAGGAATGCTTCTATCCAGTTATGCAGGTGTCCAGAGATACCATAAGATTTTAGTTTTAATAGTAGTTTGTCGTGTACCACTGAATCAAAGGCTTTGCAGAAGTCTATGTAGATTGCATCTATTGTTTTGCCCTGATCGAAGTGTGTAGTCCATATGTTTTTGCAGTGTAAGAGTTGCAGATTTACAGGAGTTTTTTTCTGAAACCAAATTGTTTATTAGAGAAGAGTGTTTTGTCTCTAAGTGGAGGATAATGGATTGGTTAATAATTGATTCCATGACTTTACAGGTGATGCAGCATAAGGAGATTGGTCTGTAATTTTCAACTAAGCTGGTCTCCCTTTTTGAAAATGGGGATGACCATGGCTAGTGACCATAGGTTTGGCAAGGAGCTGGTCCTGAAAGATTTTTCAAAGATTATGCTTAGAGGTTCGGCTATGGCAGTGGATAGCTTTTTAAGAAGTAGGGCATATTCCATCTGGTCCAATAGATAGAGATGGTTTTAGATTGTGTAGTGCTTTTTCAACATTGTCTTCTGTAAAATCTATATTTATTAGATCATTGTAGTTGTCTGTGGTTCGACTAGGAAATACTGGGCATGATCCATTGCTGTTTACAAATACTGAGCCAAACAATGTGTTAAAGAGGTTGGCTTTAATGGTGTCATCGTTGCAGTCCTTACCATTAGGTCCTTTCAGGGGTGGGATGGACCTTGAGTCTTTTAGTTTGTTGTTTAAAAGGTTGTAGAAAGCACAGGTGGAATTGGTGTGTAGAAGGTTTTCCTCTTGTTTAATGTGATAATTGGTGCATTCAGTCTTTACCTGGTGGCATGAATTTTTGTATCAGCTTTTGAAGTTGGCAACATGACCAGATTTGTTTTTTTGCCAAAGTGATCTCTTTTTGGATTGAAGCTTCCTTATTGTTATGGGTAATCTGTTTTTTCTGGTTTTGGGAGTTGTTATTGGTACATATAGTTTGATGACTCTTTGATTTCAAGTAAATATGTTGTAATGGTCTTCAACAGTATTGCATCCAGTGAATAGAGATTGCCAATCAAGGGATGAGAGATCGTTGTTTATAAGATCATAGTTGCCTTTTTTGAAGTTATAATTGGGGATCACGTTGTTGTGATGATTTTTGTGTGGACGTATGTTGAGACAAAAGTCAATCATGTTGTGGTCACTGTTGGAAAAGGGTTCTATAATTTGTATTCCATAAATTGAATTTAAACTATTGCAGAAGATGAGATTGAGGCAGTTGTTAAGTCTAGTATTGTTGGTTACTAGTTGTTCCAGTCCCAGATTTGTTACAGCATTGTAGAAGGCTGCATGTATGGGTTCAGTGTTACATTCATTTAGGGTCCAGTTAATATGAGGTAGATTGAAGTCACCAGGAAAGATAAAAGTATGTGGGCAGGATGTTGCCCGTGTTAGTAGTGAATTTAGCTTGTTTACATGTTCGATGTCATAATCAGGGGCTCTGTAACATAGTAAGAATCTAAATGTGATATTTAAGGATGATGGTCTCAGGAAGAGCAAGCTCCTGGGTAACTTGGATGTTTTTTAGATGTAAGGACTTTTTATAGAAGATAGCAACACCACCTCCTCTATGGATTTCATGATCTGATCGGTAAACATGATAGTCTCTTATTGAGGTAATGGAGTCAGGGAGAGATGTGTTGAGCCATGTTTCACAGACAAATATGATGTTGAATTTTGCTGTATTTAGTAACAGGAGAAATTCAGGTATTTTATTCACAAGGCTTCTTGCATTGAGTAGCTTGCATTTAAGGCCATTTGTAGTTTGAATTGAGGTAGTTAGGGGTGTGCGTGCCTAGTCTTGGGTGATGGTGGATTGGTTGAAGTAGGGTTGGATGCTGGGTTGTGGGTTGTGTGACTTACTTTTGATACAGTCAGCACGGTAGTCAATGTACAGGTCCTTCTCTCCATTGCCTAGATTTTTTTTTAGTTCTGTGTGGAGTTCGTGGGAGCGGGCACGTTGCTGTATGGTTAGGTCAGGGCGAGAACAAAGGTTCTTATGGTTGGTGTTGCTTTTGGCAAGTGAATTAATAGTGTAAATGAATTTATGTTTGCTTGATTCATTTTTGCAAATGAGAGTCATTTTTGTATCAGAGCAAAAAACAAAACCCTGATAAACATTAAGACAAGGTAAAAGTCAATATAATCTAGACCATTGAATAAATTAAATTGACTTTTAAGAACATTAGAAACTTCTAGCAGACACATTTAAATCTTTAGAAGCTTGGGTGAAATAAACTCTTAATTCAATAGAGTACATAGATTATTCTTGCAGATCTGTCTGGAGAAAAAAGTATCTAGGGAGACATTTCAGAAAAACTACATCTGCTGTGATTTCTCTTTTGTGTCCTATGACTACCTGAAAAAGTGAATGATAGTGCAGGTAATCCTCAAGTTATGACCATAACTGAGATGGCAATTAAGACAGTAAGTAATGATTGTTGTAATATGGTTCATCATGTGATCAGATCCAATTCTACTATCTTTTCTGCATTGGTCTTTAAGCAAATGCCACGTTCGCTTACGGGGTGATTCTTTGCGGAAACCAAAAATAAACACTGGCATCCAGAAAAACCATTGTAAATCATGGTCACATGATTTCGGCCATAAATATGGACTGGTTGCCAACCATGCAGTCATATGACTGGGGGGGGCTGGATGTAGTAACTTCAGAACTGGATCATAAGTAGCTTTGGGGGTGGAGCTTACTGTAATTTCAATCATGGTGAAAAGCCCTAGTGTAAGTGGTTAGAATGCAGTACTGCAGGCTAACTCTGCCCACAGCCTGGAGTTCAATCCTGATGGGATTCCAAATTGATTCAGCCTTCCATCCTTCCAAAGTCAGTAAAATGAAGACTGAGATTATTGGGGGAATATGCTGACATTTGTAAACCAGAGCACATTTCACAAAGGTATATAATATGTTTTAATTTGCATTGGGGATTTTTTTGAGAACATGGATCCCATTTTCTCCCATCCTAGGATTGCACATCTACTTCATTTCATAACTCAAATAAGTGGGATTCCAAACAAAACCTCAATTTTTACAGCATCAGCTATTGTAGATTTGTGCAGCTGTGCCTCAAGCATGGAAACAGTGCTATCAGAGAAGGTCTGATTGAGTTTGATTCTCTTGATTTTCTGAACTGTGCTCTATTATTTAATTACTATATTTATATTTATATTACTATAATTTTTATATATAAATAAATACTTCTGTGGATAAATGTCATAAATAACTAATTTTCCCTTTTTTGCTGAACCACTAAATATGTCTCATTATCTTTTAGACATACTCACCTGAAGAAGATAATTTCTGTTTAAAGGATGTGTAATATAAATGGGAAGACAAAATCTCTTGATGCAAAACCCAAATACTTCAAACAGGAACTCCACCCAGTGAAGTGAACAAATAAATATTATCTAATAAGAGATAAAGTTAAGGCAAGAATGGAACAGAAATATCTACCAACTTGTACATGCTGTATATGAAATCTTCCAATGTTGGTTTTGGCTTGGAAAAAAAAGAAATCTTTACAGAAATCTATATAGAATAATTTTAATTAAAGGAATAGAGGCCAAAACATATGATGAATGCTGACACTGACATCCCCTAAACTCCACTGAAGATGTTACCTAGCCTGGTAATGAAAGATTCAGAAACCAACCCACAAGCTCGGAGAACGAAACTTCACCCTTCTATGATGAATGGTTGCAGTAATTGGGTATGTCTATACCAAAAAGGACTAAGAGTAATATGATAGCAGTCTTCCAATTTTTGAACTGTCACAGAGAAGAGGGGATCAATCTATTCTCCAAAGCACTTGAGGGCAGGACAAGAAGTGTATATGTCAGTCCAATGAATGGAGAATAATGATCAAAAGAGATAATTTGCAATAAGAACTCACATGTGTCAGATAAAATAAAAGTAACTAATCTTTAAAGTGAAGCTGATTTAACTCCAGTTAAATCAGCTTCAGTTACTGGAATGGAATCCAAATCATGCTTTGTTGAAAGTGTGTTCTTTGTTGCAAGTGAGTTCTTTGTCGAAAGTGTAGGACACTAATGTAGCAAATCAAGATTTTATTCAGAGGAAATACTAAGTTCTTAGG
This sequence comes from Naja naja, assembly GCA_009733165.1. NCBI lineage: Eukaryota > Metazoa > Chordata > Lepidosauria > Squamata > Elapidae > Naja > Naja naja. The sequence continues at coordinate 261,588,361 of CM019148.1, forward strand.
TTTTCTTTGATGTAACTTCTAGCCTATATGTCTTTGTTAATCCTTTCCACTAGGCTGAGAACATTATGAAAATTTCCATCAGTTTATAGGAGTTCCTTTCCTTAACAGATACTGGACACTGCTAGATTAGAAGACCTGTATTGGTCATTCCAACCTTATGAATTGCCCTCTTGCTTCTTCGGACACTTCAGTTGCTTCCATCTTCTTCCTGAGTGCATTTTGGTTGTTCTATTGTTTCGTTCATCAGCTGCTCCCAAAAGTTTAAACAGGTTATTATACTTAAGTTTAAAAGTCAGTTTAGGAATAGTAGTAGTACTTCTCCAATTCTTACTTTTCCTTGCTTTATTTTCTGTGTGTACCTTGTTTTTCTCTTCTTGGTTTTCATCTTAATGAAAACCAAGAAGAGAAAAATTAATTAATTGAACAATTAATTTATTGTATCGGTTTTAATTGTGAGCCGCCCCGAGTCCTTTCGGGAGAGGGGGCGGCATACAAGTCAAATAAATAAATAAATAAATCTGGGGGTTTACTTTGTTTTTTTCTCTTCTTATTGATAAAATGAATATAGGGATGGACATGGGGACAATTGTGAATTAGTGAAATAATCAAATCTGTGTTTTTCCGTGATCCAGGCTCATTTAAGATTAATTCAGAAGATCATTTTAAACAGATAAAAAATTTTTCAGTAGTTATAAAACAAGTGACCACTTTATGGCAAATTTTATTAAAAGCCTCATGTTGCTCTCCCAAAGCTTTTGCAAACAGGATCTCTGAATTTCTCAGATAATTTGCATTATTTATCAGTAAAGAATCCCAAGCCTTGTGGCTGGGAGGAGTTGAAGTTACCTTGGACAAATGGACTTTGCTGTTACAAACGTACTAAACTTTGTTGTATAACAACTATGCTATTGTACATTTGTTCTTCCATAGTCTCAGAGTTTAGCAGTTTCTCAACAATACCTATGTGTTCAGCAATATTTGGAATATTGGTGATCCATTTCCTACTTCATGGTTGATAACAGGAATATCTTAAACCTCCTGGAATAAGAAATAATGTTTGTATGAGGGAGAAATTAAAAAACCATTAAAGAATCTTGAAAATCCTGTTTTATTATAACATCAAATATCTGCTTGCCATTTCACAGGATCAAAATGGGACTTTCCAGAATTAAGTCCTTGAGTTAAAAATGAAGTATCATTTTATTTCAACATGCAAGAATTATCTCAATAGTTGTAGACTGAATCAGATATATTTATTACAGAGGTTCTTTGATGTTATTGTTGTTTAAATTTATCTAAATGCATTTCTTATTCTAACACAAAATAACAGTATTGGTGGACACCAATCTTCTGCCAAATGAATCCAGACATGGGCTTCTGATGCAGATCTCAAAGTATGGCTGAGTCCTGTTGTCTGGGAGAACTTTAAGGTGGTTAAGCCTGAGGAAGTGGAGAAGGTCCACATGTCTGTGAGATTGGCCATATGTTCTGGACCCATGCTCCCCCTGGTTGGTTAAGTCCTTCTGAGAGGTGATGTGGTTAGATCCAGGGGGTGGTTAATGCCTCTTTGAAGGAAGGGGTGGTGAATCCCCTGCTCATGAGGCCTTCTTTGGACCCGGCTGTGTTAGGCCATTTTATCTAATTTCCAACCTTTCCTTTTCTTTAGAGAAAAGGTTGTTGAGTGGATGGTTGGCATGTAACTTCAGAGGATCTTGAATAAAGCAGATTATCTGGACCCTTATCAATATCAGTTCATGCCAGAGTATAGGACTGAGGGGGCATTGACAACACTTGCTGATGATCTTTGGAAGGCTCAGGACAAGGTGGTAGAACAGTCCTGGCTGTGCTAGATCTCTCAGCAGCTTTCAGTACTTGATATCCTTCTGAATTGGCTTGGTGGGTTGGAAGTAGAAGGCACTGCTTTGTGGTGGTTCTCCCTCCTTTCTTTGTGGCTGATTCCAGTCATTTTTAGTAGATGAGGAAATGTCATGCCTTAGGCCCCTTAGGCCCCTGCTGAGGAGTTTTGGGTTGCTCCCCTCCCCTCTTTAGCATCTATATGGTATCACTGGTGAGGTCATCTAATGTCACATGATATGGTGTCACCAGTGTGCAGATCATACCCAGGTATATATATCTGTACCCCTGGCCAGGAAAGAAATGATGTTGTTGTGCTAGCCATGTGCCTGGAGGCTGTAAGGGTTTGGATTGAGAAGAACAGACCTCAGCTCAAACTGGCAAGATCAAGTGGCTCTGGGGTGGCCATACAACTGTTGTAAATAAATTAAGTGCAGGAAGGTTTATTAGGAGATAACCAGTGATGGGATTCAGCCAGTTCTCACCGGTTTGGGCAAACCAGTTGTTAAATTACCCTCCACCCAGCTATCAAAGTGGATCCTGGGTTCTGCGCTGCACTGCAATGGAGAAACAGGCAACGGAGGGAAGGAGAAGCTGCTTTCCCTCTTTCTTCTTCCTGATCTTCCTCCTTCCCTCATGCCAGCCACTTCATTTCCCATTTCTCCATTGCAGCGCAGTGCCCAGGATCCACTTTGATAGTGTGTGTGTTGGGGGGGGAAGGTAATTTAACAACCGGTTTTCCCAGGGTCAGGTTGGCCATTGCAGGAGGCTCATTCTGCATGTGTGATAGAGCTGGAGGACAGGAATGGGTCATGCCTCCCACAACAGCCAACCTGACCCTGGGCAAACCGGTTAAATTATTTGAATCCCACCACTGGAGATAACCAATTGCTACCCTAGCTCCAAGTTGTGATGAACTGTAAGGTCAAGGCATGCATTTCAAATTGAACAAGTAATAAAGTTTAGGAATATATCCCACAGTGGAATCTTGCATTCATAGACATAATGTTGTGGTTCGCTGGCAGACTGTGCAGAAGGCAGTGGAATCGGACAGTGGGGAAGAACGGGGACCAGTCCGGGAGTCTGGGGAGGACTCAGACAAGGGTCCTGCATCTGATGCAGAGAAGGGCCAGGACCATCTGGGAGTTGTGTGCTGACTCTGGAGCCTCCAGAGTCTGGCAGCAGCGAGGCAGAGAAACAAGGGGAGCCTGTTCCCAGTGCATGTGTGCGCAGAGCTGCTAGAAGGCAAGACCAAGTCACAAAAGGGGTGACTTGGGAGTAAGGCTGGGAGGTGATTGCCCCTCCCCAAAGCTATAAAGGAAGTGCAAAGGTAGAGAAACCTTTGCAGGAAGCAAAGTCATTCGCTCTGTTCAGATTAAACCTGGAAGCTCTGTGTGGACTTTGTACTTCAGTTGGGTTTTACAGTTAATTTGGCACTTTAGTTGTTGGTAGCAATTCAAAGGAGAGAAAGGTGGATGCTTATCTTGAGAGACTGTTTGAGACTCATTACGGCTGGGAATGAACATAATTCCCAGCATTGAAATAAAACAAGAGTTGTTTGGACTAAGCGTGTGCTTAATTACGGTCTCAGGAAGCCTTGGTCAGAACACATAAAATCAACAGGACACAGGGAGAGAAAGAGGAAGAAAACTCTTACCTTATGGTATCAAGAGCACACATATTGATGGAGATATGCCAGATCCTTTGTCTAGTGGAAAAGGGCAGAAATGTTTTTAATATTTAAAACAAGATAGTGTTCTGTTGAAAGTGGCCCATATAGATGACTCCCTAGTTCACTGGAATATAAGAGGAAGAGGAAATATTGCACAGTCAGACACACACAATTCTATTATTACAACCAATCTCAACAAAATTAGTTTTAACATTCCTTATCTGCCTTTTGAGTGGAGGGTGACATATAGGTAACAAATATTTAATTTCCTTGGATCGAGTGTAGTTTCATATTTGAGAAATATGAACTCCTCCCATCTTTTCTTAACAGATAATATAGAATCAATAGGGTTAGAAGGAACCTCAGAGGCCTTCTACTCCAACATTCCACTCAAGGCAAGAACTTTTATACTATCTCAATCAAATGGTTGTCCAGTCTTTTTTTAAAAAATTTCCAATGATGGAGCACCCACAACCCTGGGAGGCAAGCTATTCCATTGATTAATTGTTTTTAATTGTCAAAAAAAATCTACTCCCTTAGGTTGGATCTCTCTTTAACAAGCTTCCACCCATTATTTCTTGTCCTGCCCTCTGGTGTTTTGGAAAACAAATTCCTTTTTCTCTGTGAGAGCCCTCAAATATTGGAAGGCAGTTGTCATGTCTCCCCAATCTTCTCTTCAGTAGGCTTGATTTCTAGCTCCCTCAATTGTTTATCATAGGATTTATCATCTTTGTTGCTCTTCTCTGAAGATGTTCTAGGGTCTCAGGATTTTTTATATCTTGATGACCAGAATTGTATGTAATATTCCAGGTGTGGCCTCACTAGTGCAGCATAAACTGGTGGTATCATTTCTTGTTATCTTCATGCTTTCCCTCTGTTGATGCAGCCTAGCACTGACTTTTTTGGAAACTGCAGTACATTTATGGCTCATAGTTAAGTGGTGGTTCACCAGGACACCTAGATCTCCCTCATATGGGTTATTTATGAAGATGTTGAAGAGTACCAGGCCTATGACACAATCTTGAAGTACCCTACTGCATGCTTCTCTCTATTTAAATGTAGATCCATTTAACCTGGAAATAAGGAGAAACTTTCTGACAGTGAGAACAATCAACCAATGGAACAGCTTGCCCTCAGAAGTTGTGGGAGCACCATCACTTGAGACTTTCAAGAAGAGATTGGACTGCCATTTGTCACAAATGGTGTAGGGTCTCCTGCTTGGGCGGGGGGTTGGACTGGATGACCTACAAGCTCCCTTCCAACTCTGATTATCTGTTATCTGTTACCTGTTAGGACTAAATACTGGGTACAGTTGGTCAGCCAATTACAAATCCTTCTGGTGGTGGTACTGCCTATCTCACACTGTTCTATCTTAGTAAAAAAATAGGCTGTGGTCTACTTTCTCAAATTCCCTACTGAAGTCTAAGTAAAATATGTCCACAGCATTTCACTTGTCCTTATCAAAGAAGGCATTAAAGTTGTCTGGTAGAGCTGTTTTAACAAACACACGCAACTTCTACTGTAGTAATTACCTTGTTTGTTTCTAGATGCTCACAAATCCTCTGCATGATTATCTTTTCCATAAATATATTGCTTATACAGAGAGCAAAATGGTCATGCGTATGATACTTCATTTACCTGGAAAATATTTTTTTTAAAAAGAGACCAGAGACCAACTCTATAAGTTCTAGATACCAAATGAGCCAGATTTTCTGGCCCTTTTCAATCTGGGTTCATGCCAGAGTTTGGGGCTGAGAGGACACTTGCTGATGATCTTTTTTATAATAGTAATGTGGACCCATATGTATTTTTATGTATTTTTGAGATATAAATAAGCAAACAAAGGTTAAAAAAATAGTAACCAAAATGATACTAGTACTATTCTTAGTAGCTATAGTGGTGGCATTGAAATATCAGCTATTATTAACTATGAACATTCCCTTCAAGTGTACTCTTTGTTTTGTTTTTTAAGATCTAAACTAGTACCTATGAGGAGCTTATTAACAAATTGGCAAAATATGTGGGAAAGTAATAACTACAGGGGAAGGAAGGAAGGAAGGAAGGAAGGAAGGAAGGAAGGAAGGAAGGAAGGAAGGAAGGAAGGAAGGAAGGAAGGAAGGAAGGATCAAAATGAAAATGACATCAATACAGGTTTGATGTTGTAGGTATTAGAAATACATAATTTGTTCTCTTGTATTCTGCTAATATGCCTGCTTTATTGCATGCATATATTACCATAAAGCTAAACTGATTGCTTATACGGATTCCACACGTTCTGTTTCAGCCAATTTTCTTCCCCTCTTCTTCCTCTTCCTCCTTCATTCAGCCTATAGCATATTTACAATTCACTAGGTATGCAGAAAATGTTCATAAACCTGAGCATATCCCCACTTCTACTAATATAAAATTTGAAATATAAAAATGCACATTTGGACAATCTTAGAAATATGATTATTCTTTTCAGTTTGGGGGTGTGGGGTGTGTTAGCAAATGTTCATCCTGAAGAATTGCCACAGATCATTTATTCCTTTATGCTTCTGATCTATCACCACAATGTTGAGACAAAAAAATATAGCTGAATTCTTATGTGTACCAGCTTGTCTGTAGAAATGCATGAATCAGTCTAAATCTATCTCAGGTTACTATGCAAACAAATATCAATCAATTCTATCCAATTTGTAAAAAACATTTTTACAGTTTCATATGTAGCTTGCCCTAAAATGTATGCATTTCTTAAAATATAAACATGTGTGTATTAACTTTTCCTGCCACAGAAAAGACACACTTGTCAGCTTCCATCAGATGACAATATTTGGGGGAAGGACTAGGAGCATGCCTACCCTGACTGACCTGGTAGGGTGGATAGATGTCCTTAGGGAAAGAAGGTCCCACAGATAGCCTGGCCCCATGCCATGTAGGGCTTTAAAAGAGATTGACTTGCACCCAGAAAAACTGAAGGTATTACATGGGCAAACCTGGGGTGGGTGGGCTATTACTGGGTCCACTGCTGCATTTTGGACCAGTTGAAGCCTCGGGCAGTCTTCCAAGGGCAGCCCCATGTAGAATGCATCACAGTAATCCATATGCCATTTTACTTGTAAAACAACAGACATATTGAACTTTTCTGTATAATCCAATCTTGTTTATCTCTATAACAAAGAGATTTACATGCTTTTCACTCTATATCATTACCAGTGTTAGAGATAGCAATAGCGCTTACACTTATATACTGCTTTATAGTTCTTTATAGCCTTCTCTAAGCAGTTTACAGAGTCAGCATATTGCCCCCATAATCTGGGTCCAGATGATTAAATTACTGATTCTGAAGTATGACAGTGCTCCTATATATATCTTCCAAAAACTTGCTTTCATGATGCCTTTCTTATTATTTGTGTTTTTAGCCAAATAATTGTGAAAATATAAAATGTCAAATATAGTAAGGAAGAAAAAGAACACACCCATTTTTTAAAAAAAAGTAAAAGAAGAAACGTAGCCATTTTATTAGGATTGATCTAGTCAGGTAGCAATATCCAAACAAAACATTAAGATTAACTAAATAGAAGGATGGGAGAATCCTATTCTCTTATTATTTGAAAGCCAGCCAAATATATATTTAAGCCTGTGAGAGAGTGTTAACATGAGAGATCCTTGGCTCTCTCTGAAGTTGGTTGTTTTCTTACAGACGTTTCATTACCCAAACTAGATAATATCATCAGCATTAGAGTGTTAACATATTATCATAGAATAGTCCGTAATAAGTTGCAGGGCAATATCCAATCCTAAGCTTCTGTTATCAGAACATAACAGGCTACCTGATATCATCTTAATTTACATCTACCCAGATGAGAAACATAAAATTGTGAAGTATGATCTCCTGAAGCAGAAATGTGAAAATGTGCACACATTTAACAGAAAAGTATCCTGTAGATCCGGTTGTTATAAAGATAAATGTTTCTTCTCCAATAAGAAAGATTGCGATCTGTACAATATATTGCTTTTTTAAAAAACCTACCTATTGCAATTTGGTCTTTTGTCATATTATCATCATCATCATTGCCATCTCAAAAGGACAAGGCCTACCAATATATTCATGCTTTCAGTGCTACCTGAATGAGCCAATTTGCAGATTTGTGACATTTTTCTGGGTTTTATTAACTCAAACAGGAAAAGAACAAAGATTGGCAAGGTGGGAGTGCTGTGATGAATAAGCAGGTAGCGAGAAAGATTGAAACAGACAAACAGAAAACAAAATTTCTGGTAGTAATGCAGATGTCAACTAAGTAAATTATGTTGCTATATACTTCTGCCAAATAGCATCATTATATTGCATTATTTAACTGTCCTAAACCATATAATAATTTAAACCAAGCAAAATGCAAGGTATTTTATAATGACAGTACTATCTATCCTGAATGGGCTTTGTTTAAACTTTGGATTAATCATGATTGATTGATTGATTGATTTCTAAAGCCACTCAGTTTTTCAAAGATTCTGTGTAGAGTACAAATGGAAAACCAAGAAATAGCACAATAACAGACAACTGAAAAGGACAGTCACCCCAGTGGAACAGGCATTGGAAACCCTCATAAAGGATTTCCACAACCAGAACTAGTCCAAAACCAGGGAAAGAGTCAAGTATTCAAGCCTTGTTTGATGACAGCAAGGTTGGGCTAATTCACATTTTGATGTGTGTCTGTTCCCTATGTTAGAGAGGGTTTTGTAGATGACAACCAACGAATTGAATTGCACCTGAAAGACTACAATAATCAATGAAGTTTGTGAAGTAGAAATGTTACATAGTCATATTGTCGCATGACCATAATTGTTCATCCCACCAGATTCTAGATTGAGACCCAAGTAATCTTCAAGGCAAATCCCAACTATAGTACATTATAGTAATTAATGCATGGGGTTATCAATGTATGAGTGACTGTCAGAGGAGCCTCCCAGTCAAGGAATGGATGCAATGGATACACAAGATGAATTTGTGCAAATGCCTTCCTGGAAAGTCCAGGAAAATCTCAAAATTGCAAAGGTTTGATTTTGACCATTCAATTTTATAGTTTACTGCTATAAGTATGAGATTATGTCCTGTCTCAGAAAACTCTACTATCAGTACAGATGAATAAGAGCCTAAGATGGTCCAATTTGTCTTCTCTGCAGAGGCCCATGATTTTCAGAGACCTATTGCAGATTTCCAGTTTGGAAAATAAAAATATCAAGATGCCAAGCTGTCTGTTTCCAACTCTTCAGTTTTGACCTGTTATGCTAAAATATCCAAAGTATAAAGCCACTAGCTTTATACCCATGCTTCGCTATGAAACTATGTGATCGGGGCTTAGTTTTTGAAAAGGAAAATAAGATAAAATAATTGTGCCTCTGCCTACCAGCATCCATCAGTATTTATCTGGCTAGCATCCTGTCTGTGTGTGAGAGAGTTGAGGGCTGTTTGGAAACTGAAACAGTACTTGCTGTGTGAGCAAGAAGGAGACAGCAAGGAGCCTGGCCATGGCTTAGCTCAATTGTTCTGTACTCAAGCTGGTTGCTGCTGTGAAACTAAAACTGAAACTGAAACTCCTCTCCACTGCTTGTGTTTTGCATTTGGAACCTATTTCTTTTCAGGTGGGAGGGGGAGTAGAACTCCTTAGTATCAGAGCATCTTAATAATAATATACGAAATACTAATGCTCTAATGGTCATTTCAAAAAATCCTTTTTTAGTAAGCACCTAGAAGCCAAGAGGAACATACATGCCAAATTTCAAGTTTGTAGGCTTTACAGTTCTGGAGATTTTGTGATGATGTGTGAATGGTATTTCGCTTTTATATATATAGATTATCATTTGTAAGTGACACATGGGACCCCAAAATCATCAAAGCTCTGCAGAATAAATTGCCTTCCCGTGCCTTAAGTCCTCACCATAAATCAGTGCTTAACTTTCAGGAGAATACCCCAAATTGTTTATCCCTTACAATGTCAGACATAACAGGTATCTAAAAGTCCATATTTTAGAGCCAACGCCTATGATTCATTGAATTCCCAGCCTACTCCAACCATTGTACAATAAAAGCACATAAAATATACTTTCTCAGTATATGGAATATAATTGGTTGAATTATCAACACTGTACTCTTTCAGCTGCTAATCATTTTAAAAAAAATTGGCATCTTATTTATACAAGAAAATTGGATGTTTTGGATTTACTTGGATTTTTCTGCCAATTGATATTAGTGGATTCGGTAAACACTGTACCAATATAGCTCCAAGTAAAAAAGAAGATGGAATAGATGGAGACTTGGCCATATTAATGTCTTCACATTTTACAATCTTTGTCCATTTGATTAAATTGCAGAAGGGGTGATAGCATCCCTTCTGCAATTTAATCAAATTCATATTTTTTGATATTTATTTAGCTCCACTTCACTCTCAAAAGCAGTTTAAACAAACTTTGGATAAAGTAGCAAATTTAGTTGCAATGATATCCATCTAATGGCTCATATTTTAATTGGAGATAACTTCAAATGCACAAATGAATCCAGACAATAAAACTTTATATGTCTACTTTCAAGACTACAATTTTGAGCCATGGTGGCATAGTGGTTAACTTATACTTTTCAGGTTATTTATCTGTCTTAATTAACCTAACCATAATATTCACATACTAAACTGTATAATCTCTAAAAATAAACCAGCAGAGTTTATTTATTGTCAAGATCATGAATATGGGTGATTGACTACTGGCAGTTGCTGTTCAAATGACAGGTGAATTGTGGACACATAGTGGGGAATTCCCACTAACTCTTTATATTACATTAATAATTAGTCCACCATTTTAATACAGAGTATGCTTCCCTCGTGGCAAATGTGCCCCAGTCTGTCCATAACAGATGGAATCAAACATGCTTCTCCGATATCTAAGCTGTTACATTCTTCTAGATTGTTGGGAATCCAAGCAGAGATAGCAGCAGCTGGGTTGAACAATTTAGTAACTACTCAATATACATTTCTTGTCCAAATTCCACAACTATAGTTTCTTCAATCCGATGATCATACCATATTTAATGTCAGCTATGTAACAGCTACTTTAGAATCAGGACTGTTGCTTGAAAAGATGAAGATCTGAATCACTGGAGCAAAGAGACTCCTTGAACTCAGATCAAGTCTCTGGACACAATTTAGGTCACAGGGGTCATCTTTCCCCAATTGAGATTCTACTAATATTGTGCCAATATTTTTTTTTAAAGAGAGCAACAGAGGAGCTCCAGACAGTTATTACCCTCTAATTTTTTCAGTGCTGTTAGTAAAGTTTATGTCCATCATTTGTATTGGAAATTATAAGAGCGGATACAGGAAACTGGCCTTAATTGCTCTGCATTAAATCAGCTGCAGGAATGGGTCCACACTTTTTGTAATTCTTATAGACTTCAAATCATCCTCTGCCTCGATTATATGACCAGTTCTTTGGGACAAGCCAAGAAACACCAGTAGGAATAAAGCCTTTTCTTTTCCTAATTCAAAAACTTTACAAGAAAGCTACTATTAGAATCAGATATTATTCTCAAGGTGCTTCATCAGGTTTGACTACTGGTCACAAGAGATGGGGCTGTAATTTAATAAATGTTTAAACTCTCTAGTAGATAGTCTATCCAATTTGAGTTTCCAGCCTCCCAACATTATGGGGGTGAATATCTCAGTTTTTTTTAAAGGTAGATGATGTTTGAGTCTATTTTGTTTATTTATTTATTTATTTATTTATTTTTATTAATTTGACTTGTATGCCGCCCCCTCTCCAAAAAGGACTCGGGGCAGCTCACAACTAAAAACAGAACAATAAATTAACTAAAACAGTATTAAATAAAACAAGCCAAATTCATCTAAAAAAAACCCTTACTAATTTAAAATATAACCCCCCCCCAAGGAGGTCAGCACAGCCCAGCCTGTCCAAATAACCAGGTTTTCAAATCATGGTGGAAGGTGAGAAGGTCAGGGGCCAAACGGAGCCCCAGGGCTAATTGATTCCATAAGGTGGGAGCCGCCACAGAATAGCCCCCCCCCCGGGACACTGCCAAATGACACTGAGTCGCAGAAGGCACCCCGAGGAGCCCCTGCCTGTGCACTTGTACAGGGCGGTTGGCATTCGATGCCGGCAGGAGATGCTCCTGTAATTTTAGTGAGACTTATGTGCGCTAAAGTCTTTGCCCATTATTGCCAAGAACATCTTCCAGTAATTAAAGACTAAAGAAAGCTAAAATGATGATGCTTGCTAGAAAATGCAAAATGTTTATTTGGGACATTGAAGAAAATGATGTAGAGCAGAGGAAAACTTTCAAATATTTAGGCCATAAGCAGCCAAGTCATAGGCATTTATAATGCACACCAATCATGTTGCCTGACAAGCACAAATGCATAATATAATCATTATTCTGAGATTTACCTGAATATAGGGCAGGAATGTATTCAAGCAGCAACCAAACTTTTTGTAGCAAAACTGTTGGCTGAAATGCTCTATAACAGGGGTGTCAAACTCAAACCCTACATCACATGCTGGACTCACCCCCATCCACTTTAGCGAAGGGGGAAAAAGTCCCAATACGTCACCATAACAACGTGAGTTTGACACCCCTGCTCTATAGCCTTCAGTTGAGACACTTCACTCAAACATTTTTTGTAATTGTTTCAAGCACCTAAATCATTGTTTTTCCAACTTGGCAATTTTAAAAGGTTTGGACTTCAATGCATGACTGGTTGGAGAACTCCAGGAGTTGAAGTCCACACCTCTAAAAGAAAGTTGCTAAGTTTGAAAAAAAACCTGATCTTTATTGATACCTAATATGATTCTTAAAATGGAAACAAGACAACAAAATTGGAGGTGATGGCCAAATTATTAATGCTAATTGTCAACAAACAATATTGATGAAACTTACTCAGTATATTACTTACTCAGCCATTCAGGCAATGGCTCCTTTTGGGATATTCTAAGCTAGGATAATTGTTAGACAACAGACTTTAAATATTGAATATCATAGTTAGGTTAGCCATATACCAAGCAATATTAGAACTTAGATGTCTTATCCAACATGACAATCAACATTCAATATGTTTGCTGGTTCTCTCCCCCCTTATTACTGACTGATGACAAATGAATCTACATTTGTGGATTACATGGCCAATATCCATTAAAGAAGTCTGATTAATGACTCAATTTATAACCAGGCAAATATTAATCAGCTTTCCTGGATTCTGAAACAAAATGAGTCACTCAGAACAAAATACTTAAGGTTTGTTCAATCTATTAAATCATTTCCGCTGCAAAAAATCTTAAGAAAAGCTGACTAGGTTCCCAAATGAAGTGAAGTGAACCCCTATTTGTGTGACTTCAGTAAGTAAAAAAAATCTGTACCAATTCATTCTGGGCATGTTATTTTGTTTTTCAGAGGGCCATCCATTCACACAACATTCATCATCTGTGGCAGAGAAAGATGGAAAGCAAGGCAAACTCTTCCATGGCTTAAATCACATTCTCAAACTGGCTGTGTGAAGTGCTTGTTTGTTTCTGAACATTAGTAGAATTTTCTGGATTACCTCATAAAAGCTTGGGAAAGTGGCTTACAAATGATTATCTAATTTAAAAAGTGTCATTACATTCTTTTTTCCCTTTTTTGTTAGGTTTGTTTTAAGTACAACCAATACATGTAGGTGTTTTTTTTCTCACAATATAATTACTGTTGTATTTTTTTTATTTATTTATTATTTATTAATGAGACTTGTATGCCGCCCCATCTCCGAAGACTCGGGGCGGCTCACAACTAAAACAAGAAAACAATAAATAATTAAAAAAGAATTAAACTAACAAGCCCCATTAAGATACAATTACATAAATACACGATAAAACCATAATAAAAACCACCACCCCCCAAAGGGTCATAGCCCGGCTTGGTTAAATAACCAGGTTTTCAATTCACGGCGGAAGGCGCGAGGTCAGGGGCCAGACGAGCCCGGGGAAGCTGATTCCAGAGGTCAGGGGCCGCAATAGAATAGGCTCGTCGTCGGGGGACTGCCAACCGGCATTGGCCAGCCGACGGGACCCCAAGGAGTCCTTGCCTATGTGATCGCACAGGGCGGTTAGTGCTTGATGTCGGCAGGAGTCGCTCCCTTAAATATTGTGGACCCATGTCATGAAGGACTTTGTATGTTAGTGTTAACACCTTGAATCTCACCGGCACAACTGGCAGCCAATGCAGACAGCGCGGAGGGGGTAACATGGGAGAACCGGAAACTCCCATCACCACCCGCGCCGCTGCATTTTGCACCAGCTGCAATCTCCGGATAGTATGCAAGGGTAGTCCTAAATAGAGAGCGTTGCAGTAGTCGAGTCTGGAGATAACAAGGGCATGAGTAACTGTCGCGGGCATCGCGGTCCAGAAAAGGGCGTTGGCGAACCAAACGGAGCTGGGCAAAAGCCCCCCTGGCAACGGCCCCCACCTGCTCCTCCAATCGAAGCCGTACATCCAGGAGGACCCCCAGATTCCACGCCCTATCCACAGGGGGCAACACCACTCCCCCTATGGTTAAAGATGGATAATCCTGACTGGGCCGCGATGCCGGTATGCACAGCCACTCAGTCTTGGCCGGGTTGAGACGAAGCATGTTTCCATTCATCCAGATCCGTACCGCATCCAAGCACTGGGTCATCAGGGAGAGGGCATCACCGATCTGGTTCGGGGTGGAGATATACAGCTGAGTATCATCTGCATATTGATGGAAACTCACCCCGAAACCACGGATGATCTCACCCAGCGGCTTCATATAGATGTTAAATAGCAGGGGAGAGGACCGACCCTGAGGGACCCCACAAGAGAGCACCCTCGAGGTGGACCTCTGTCCCCACCAGTACCGACTGCGACCGCCCGAGAGGTAGGAGGTGAACCACTGGAGTACAGTGCCCCTATACCCAACCCCCGTGCAGAAGGATACCATGGTCGATGGTATCAAAAGCCGCTGAGAGGTCTAATAGGACCAGGACGGAGGAAAAACCCTTGTCCCGGGCCCTCCAGAGATCATCCATCAGTGCGACCAATGCCGTCTCCGTGCTGAAACCAGGACGGAAGCCCGATTGATACGGATCCAGGTAGTCCGCTTCATCCAGGAAAAGTGGAAACTGCCGAGCCACCACACTCTCAACAACCTTCGCTAAAAAGCGAAGGTTGGAGACTGGACGAAAGTTGTCTAACACGGCCGGGTCCAGGGCAGGCTTCTTCAGGAGGAGTCTCACCACCGCCTCCTTCAAGGCGGCGGGAAAGACACCCTCCCTTAGCGAAGCATTGACAACTGCCCGGAGCCAGCCACAGGTGACCTCCCTGGTGGCATAAGCTAACCAGGAAGGGCACGGGTCCAACAAACATGTGGTGGAACTCAGGTGCCGCATAATCCCGTCCACTTCATCCTCAGAAACAGGATCGAACTCATCCCAAATCACACTGGCCAGACTACTTGCATCCCAATCCTCAGACCACTGCAAATCAGAGGACAACCCGCCCCGAATTCGAACGATCTTATCCGACAGATATTGACCAAACTCCTCAGCTCTTCCCAGCGGGTCCGCTCCCTCCCTGGACGAAGGAGAGCGGGTAACCCAAACAGGGCAGCTGGGCAGTTATCTGGACGCTATGAGAGTGGAGAGATAAGCCCTTCTCGCCACTCTCATAGCAACCAGGTAAGTCCTAACATGGGCTCTTAGCTGGGCTCGATCGGCCTGGGAGCGGGTGGACCTCCACCTGCTCTCTAAGCCCCTCCGACGACGTTTCATCTCCCGGAGCTCCTCCGTATACCAAGGAGCCAACCGGGATCCACGACGTGTGAGGGGTCGCATGGGGACAACCCTGTCGAGGGCATCCGACGCAGCCTGTTGCCAAGCAACCACCAGATCCTCGACAGAGCTGTGGGCAAGGGAAGGGGGAAAAAACCCCAGTTCCGCCTGGAACCGCTCCGGGTCCATCAGGCGTCTGGGGCGGAACCACCTAAGTGGCTCCTCCTCCCAGCAGTTTACTATTATTTATTATTTATACTATTATTTATTATTTATTATTAGTAAACTATATTTGTGTGTTAGAGCTGTGAATACTGTGTGTTGTGTTTTTCAGAAAAGAACGAACAGTATTTCAGCCCAAGGACAGCAGACCAAGTCTTACTGAGGGTCAAATCATAGACTGGGTCAAATCTTTCTTCTCTTCCTGTTTAGGTAAGTCACGAAGCCCTCCTGTAGGCATTGAGATGGTGACAAATAAACTTTAAATTGTTTGATCCATCCATTAGTTAAATTACATAATAGAGTAACTGCAAAAAGATTCCAATTTCATGGATTAAATGAATCCTCTAGTGGCTGTCTCAAACTCTTCCCACTTGCCTTCCCATTTAGTAATGTTTCCTCTGCATTCCAGTGTAAACTTATTTTCACATACCTCTTGCATGAAATGTAGGTTTTTCTATTTTATAGTTACAGGTATAAAAATACAGAGCAGCAGGGGAACACTTCACATTAAGGAGATCCTTATCTTGAACCTATTTTGGCCCACAGAAGTTTCTTTCACAGGTTGCACAAGTACAAAGTACAGGTTGATGCCAGCTAATAGGAACATTGTCTCAAATGCCCAATATTTCATTAAGAACTGCTTTCATACCATGGAACACAGTGAACGGCTTCAATGCCCTGTTCTGAGGATAGAGCAAGAACAAAAAGTTGCTGAAATAGGCAGCTGTGAAAATAATCATCTTGGTGCAAGGTCCTAACCTCTATTGAAGTTCACCTTACAGCCATTATATTATTATGTCACAGACTGCTTAGATCTTGGGAGCTGTTCTGAACATTCCCTCAAGTTGATTGTGTATTCAACACTTATATTAAGACTTGCTCTTGCTCAGTTCATGCTTCACAATCTGAATGGATAATTGTTGTTCAAGACCCATTTATTTGCTACTTTGTAGTAGGCAGGCTTTTATTTATTTATTTTATTTATTTTTATTTATTTTGTTTGTCAAGCATGTATGAGAAAACAAGTATAAGTATGAACATAACATATAAACATATAAGTATAAACAGGTATAAGTATATACATAATAAATGAGTACAAATAAATGGGAACAGTAGGATAGGGATGGTAGGCACACTGGTGTGCTTATGCACGCCCCCTTACAGACCTCTTAGGAATAGAGTGAGGTCCATGATAGACAATTTAAGGTTAAAGTTTTGGGGGTTTGAGGATGTAACAACAGAGTCAGGTAGTGAGTTACAGGCACTGACCCCTCTGTTGCTGAAGTCGTATCTTCTGCAGTCGAGTTTGGAGCTGTTTACTTTGAGTTTGTATCTATTGTTTGCCTGTGATTTCACCAGTTCCTTGAAGAATTCGTGCCAGCTTAGCTATATTTGAATCATGGCCTCTATAAAACATAATATCTCTGAATTAATAAATAGTGTTGCCCATTGCAGGGACCTAATACTGAAGAAAAAGAAGTGCCTGAAGGACTTTTCCATGTTGGCATTAAACTGAAAAAAAGGTAGGGAGAGTGTCTACTAACTAACTTGTTTAATAGGACTTCAGTCATATTATCTTTCAGGGTATTTAATGCTAAGGAGATAAGAAGAAAGATAAAAAGACATCCTCTTTCAAAGAGACAGCTTATAAGCAATGGGAATCCCATCAACCAGTTTCAGAAGTAATAAACAATCCTCTGCTTCCATCTGATTTATTCCCATTTGTTTCTTAATATTTCAGTATTTCCAAAGTTTTAAAATCATATTTTATTCTTGTTCATAGTGAAAAAAAAATCTGACTTTTTACTGGGGACTTCTACCATTTCAAAAAAGCATTAAACAATTCATAAAGTAAAATGATTAGGATGTAAGAATAGTTCATTCTTCTATTAATGTAAGTGATGCTAAGTCTGTAAAAATACAGACATATTTTTTAAATAGAAGTGTATAATCACATTCAACAAAAGAGTAATGCAAGGAGTTTCTGAAAGAAAAATCTTTCAGTACAATTTACCATTATCATAGTGAATTCTTGCCACTGTTCTGCAAAAATGCCTCTCTGCCTCTTCTCAAAGCTAGCCATGTACAGACCATTATTTTTGTAACCTTTATTGATTACATTATCTAGCACAACTTTTCTCCCAATACATTTTCCCAAGTTATGCTAATAGAGGAGATAGAGGAAATAGAACCATACCATAAAGAGAAATACCAAAATAGAAAGTAGAATATAAAGTCTTAATGCATGGGATAGTATGTGATAGTTACAAGAGGCAATGCAAGCTACAAATCCTTACTTTGGGTTTTAAAACACCACGTTATTCCTCTGTTGAATTAAATATACAATCTATTTCACATTAACACCACTCTTGGTCTGCCACTGAGTGAGCTTTATCAAGGGGTGTAGTAAGTCCATTCCTCTAGCCTTACTAGGAAACACTGGTGGGATGCCACATTTTTTTCTACCAGTTCTATGAGAGCATGCTTCGTGAATGCAGCACTCAAAACCTGCTCCTTGTGCCAGCACTAGTGTAGTGAGCTGTTTTTTAGCTCAGCTGTGATGCAGTGATCTGCCCTGCTGTGCAAATCAGCTGAGCTAAAAAAACCAAGGGAATATAGGACAGGAAAGGGTGGGGGTAAGTGGGCGGGGCCAGCCAGAGGTGGTGTTTGCTGATTCTCCGAACTACTCAAAATTTCCGCTACTAGTACACCAGAAATTTATTTATTTATTTATTTATTTATTTATTTATTTATTTATTTATTTATTTATTTATTCGACTTGTATGCCGCCCTATTCCCTAAGGACTCAGGGCTAACATTAAAACAGAGAAAAATTTACAGTAAAACAGAATTAAACAGGTAAACAAGCCAAATAAAGTTAAAAACCCCCCGGTCATTCGAGGCCGGCCCGTTGGAACAACCAAGTCTTCAGGTCCCAGCGGAAGGAGCGGAGGTCAGGGGCCAAACGGAGATCCACGGGGAGCTGATTCCAAAGGGCAGGTGCTCCCACAGAGAAGGCCCTAGCTCTGGGGACTGCCAGCCTACAATGTCTGACTGACGGCACCCCAAGGAGGCCCCTCCTATGAGAGCGAACAGGGCGTCGGAGAGTGATGCTGGCAGGAGGCGTTCCCAAGTACCCTGGACCCAAGCCATTAAGGGCTTTATAAGTTGTAACTAATACCTTGAAGGCGACCCGGGAGGCAACCGGCAGCCAATGCAAGCCGGGAGGGGTGTAACATGGGAGTATCGGGATACCCCCATCACAGCCCGCGGCTGCATTCTGCACCAGCTGAAGCCTCGGACCGTCCGCAAGGGAAGCCCCATGTAGAAAGCATTGCAGTAGTCAATCCTAGAGGTGACAAGCATGAGTAACTGTTCAAGGGCATCTCGGTCCAAATAAGGGCTGGCTGAACCAGCGAACCTGGGCAAAAGCCCCCTGGCCACAGCTCCCACATGCTCCTCCAAACCGAGCTGTGAGTCCAGGAGGACACCCAGGTTTCTTGCCCTATCCACGGGGCAACACCTCTCCCCCATGACCAAAGATGGTACATCCAATAAAGACCGAGATGCCGGTAAGAACAGCCACTCCGTCTTGGTGGGGTTGAGCTGAAGCCTGTTACTACCCATCCAGACCCGTAGCCTCCAGGCACCGGGACATCACGGAGAGAGCGTCACTGATCTGGTCTGGGGTGGAGATATAAAGCTGGGTATCATCAGCATACTGATGATACCTCACCCCAAAACCTCGGATGATCTCACCCAGCGGTTTCATGTAGATATTGAACAGGAGAGGCGAAAGGACAGACCCCTGCGGCACCCCACAAGTGAGGGGTCTCGGGGCCGACCTCTGCCCCCTGCCAACACCGACTGCGGCGGCCCGAGAGGAAGGAGGAGAACCAACAAAACGGTTCCCCCACCCCAATCCTCTAAGCGCTGCAGAAGGATACCATGGTCGATGGTATCGAAAGCCTGAGAGATCTAAAAGGACTAGGACAGAGGAAAAACCCCTGTCCCGAGCCCTCCAGAGATCATCCATCAGTGCGACCAATGCTGTCTCCATGCTGTGTCCGGCCCTGAAGCCCGACTGATCTGGATCTAAATACTCAGTTTCCTCCAGGAACAAGGGAAGCTGCTGAACCACCACGCTCTCAACAACCTTCGCTAAAAGCGAAGGTTGGAGACAGGACGATAGTTGTTCAAAATGGCCAGGTCCAAGGCAGGCTTCTTGAGGAGGGGCCTCACCACCACCTCTTTCAAGGCGGCAGGAAAGACTCCCTCACTCAAAGAAGCATTAACAACTGCCTGGAGCCAGCCGCGTAACCTCCTGGAGGCATACACCAACCAGGAAGGGCACGGGTCCAATAAACACGTGGTGGAAGACAGCCTCCGCATGATCCTGTCCACCTCATCAAGGGAGACCAGGTCAAACTCAACCCAGATAGGTTCCACCAGACTCACCACCACCCCATCATCAGACCACTGCCAGTCAGAGTCCAAGCCAGCAAATTCGACCTTATCCGCCAGATGTAAGCTAAATTCCTCTGCTCTGCCCTGCAGCGGGTCATCCCCCCTCAATTGAAGGAGGGAGCGGGTCACCGAAACAGGGCAGCAGGGCGATCATCGGCAGACGCAATCAGAGCGGAGAAGCACGCCTCACCGCCCTGATTGCTTCCAGATAGGTCCTGATATAGGATCGCAACTGGACACGGTCGACGGAGTGGCTGGCCCTCCATCTGCTCTCCAGGCATCTTCTCCGCTGTTTCATCCCCGGAGCTCCTCGGAGAACCAGGGGCCCATCGGGTCTACGGCGGGGAAGAGGCCGCAAACAACCGGTCGGCGCCTCCGCTGCCCTTTGCCAGGCGGCCGTCAGCGTCTCGGCCGAGCTGTGGTCGAGGAGTGGGCAAGAACCCCAGCGCCTGAAACCTTTCCGGGTCCATTAGGCGTCTGGGGCGGAACCATCGTATAGGCTCCTCATCCCAGCAGCGAGGGACAGCCAATTGAAAGACCAGCCGCAGGAGATAGTGATCAGTCCACGATAAAGGGAGGGTAGATGGAGAACCATCCCCAGATCACTACACCACTGCCCCGAGATAAAAACCAGGTCAAGTGTGTTCCCCCCTCGTGAGTGGGTCCATGGATCACCTGGGTCAGGTTCATGGCTGCCATGGATGCCATGAACTCCTGAGCTAAACCCGACGCCCCCCCAGCGAGGTTAAAGTCCCCAGAACTATAAGCCTAGGGAACTCCACCGCCACCTCCGAGAGGGCATCGAGCAGCCCAGGCAGGGCCGCCGCCACGCAGCTGGGGGATAGGTACATTAGCAGCAAACCCAACCGACCACCCGGGCCCAATCTCACGAGGAGGGTCTCACACCCGCCCATCTGCGGGACAGTGACCTCCCTTGGAAACAGGGTCTCTCTAACAATTATGGCTACCCCTCCGCCCCGTCCCTGGGCCCGAGACTGGTACAGCACCCGGAAGCCTGGGGGGCACAAATCACACAGAGGGACACCCCCCTCCGGGCCCACCCAGGTCTCCGTAATGCATGCCAGGTCCGCAGCCTCCTCCTCTATGAGTTCACGGAAGAGGGATGACTTATTGGCTACGGACCTGGCATTCAGATATACCAGTCTGAGCCCAGAGACCACGTCTCCCAAGACCCCAGGGGAGCGGAAGCGACCTGGGGTCGGGCGCCACCGCGTAAACATCGGGCGCTCCTGGCACATAATTTGGCCCCTGTCCCTCCCCTGCCATAACCGATCACCCTGTCGATGGACAACCCCGCCCTCTCCCGTCAGACCCCAAGGCCCCCCACCCCACCCCACCCGCCGAGACCAGAAGCCGGCCTGGAAGAACTGTGTAGACCCGCAATTGGCGCCTTCCCTAACCCCTTAAAACAACGAATTAAAAAATTTAAAAGCTTCCCCTTTATCCCAAATTTAAAATTTAGCCCTCTGGTCTGAACAGGCTGAATACCACCTCTGCTAGGAAATTGTTGTGGATGTGAGAATTTGTCCTGCTTAATTTTTTTTTACTTTTTTAAAGTAAATTATTGCATTGTGTTTTATACTGTGAGCCGCTCTGAGTCCTTAGGGAGAGAGGGCGGCATACAAGTCTAATAAATTATTGCTAATTATTATTATTAATTGTAAGGTCTACTTATTTAGATCGTGCTCATCTACTTCGTACAATAAAGCTTATCAATCCATAATGCAACAAGCTCTTTTATCTTGTTGTTAAGCTAGCTTGTTGTAGATGATATAGCCTGATGACAATTTGGACTGAGAGGGCGTTTCCATGAAAAGGAAAGGAAAGGAAACTACAACCAAGGGAATATAGAGTATTCCTATATCACTAGCTAACTAAAAAAAATCTGCTTACCACAGAATAGGATTTTTTAGTTGGCTACACTTGCAATAAAGGTCTTTTTAAATAAGCATAGAAATATAACCCTTATTTTAAAGCCAACAAGCCCTTCAGATGACAGGAATCATTCAGGCTCTGGCATATAAAGTACTGATATCTGATTATTGCTTAGTGCACTGAAATGAACTCTAGGACAAAAACAGATCCTAGGCCAGTCTGATATTATCTATGCAGATATCTTATCTATGCAGTCAACAACATTCTGTGTGTGCTTCATTCAAGAATGAGGTTGTGGCATGGAATGCTTTCATTCAACATTGTTTCCCTCCCAATGAAACTGATAAAAGCCTTTCTCTCAATGCAAGTAGCAAAGGTTGAGGGAAGAAGGGGAAAGAAGGGGGTTCAGATGAGGGCTCTACAGAAACAAAAAGTTAAATTCTCCCTCCCATCATCCTATTGCCATCTTACAGTCCATATTCCAATGACCCATATCTACCAAATGTTCAAAAAGAGTGCATGATTACCCAATAGTTCTCTTGTTAACATATTCACTTTAAATAGCAAGGCTGCATTTTTAACCAACCTATTGGTCAAATTAGTGGATTAAAAGTTTAAAATTAATTGGAAAGGAGGTGCATTTAATTACAATCACTCTCTGATTTCCTTCTTCTTTCTTACTCAGAAAAGAAATCCTATTTTAATCCTACTATCCTAGTTCTAATCCTACAAATATATGTATCATCCAGTAAGAAAAAAAGGTGTTTTGCTTAAGAACTACAGTGTTACACCTGTGAAAATATATACAAAACCAGAAGACAGTTTGATTTATTTGAATTTCTGATTACTGGGTTTTTGCAATGGATTGGCTAGTTCCAGCAAGTTAATCTGTGCACACATTCAAAAAACAAGCTTTAGTTCAGATATTGGAGTTTACCCAGAAATGAAGAAGGAGAAGCATTCACTATACTATATATGACATTGAATACTTTGTCACAATCTCTGTATGTACTTCAAAGCGGATTATCTCAAATCTACTCCAAAATATATATTAAGAAAGGAAGGTTTGGGATCCAGAAACAGAAAAAAAATTGTAATGATAAGGGGGAAACAAATGTTGCATATAGTGACATTGATGTTAGTAGAAATAATGGAAAGCCTTAGATTTATATCATTCTACAGCAGTCAATTTGTCAGATTAAGTGAAATGAAACCAGACCTTTGCCAGTGCTGAAAGAGTTTCCCACCCATTTAGTTTAATCATTCAGAACAAATGCATGAGCATACAAAGGTGTTCCAAGCTGCCTAGACTCACACCATAAAAGCAAATTTACTTTTTTGTATTCACTCCCAGGTGCTCTGGACCAGAACAAAAAGCTAAAGAGGGTCACCCACATTTATCTTAAACCCCACCATTAATCTGAATTCCAACTTTTGCACAAAATGCCTGCTTTTTTTTCTTTTCTTCTTTTATTCCACAGTTTCTATAAAGTATCATGCTCATGCCATTTCTGCAGCAGAACATGAAATGCTTACAGTCATTTTGGGGCTTTATCAATAAAGTTGTCATGTAGATAAAGTTAACATCTTAAACCAACCCTTTGGGTCAATATTAATATCAGATCAACTGAAAGGCTTTTGGCACATTGTATACAGTGTCGGTACTAAAAAAAAAGCTACCTTCTCTCACATATCAATTTGGTTTGAGAGAAGGTTTGATATTTTTGAAAGTCCGTATTCTTTTGGACTACATAATTATTATATAAAAACTGATCACTGGACAACATAAGTAGATTCTCCTCGCTCTTGTGGCCAACAGACTAGTCCTTCAATAACGGAAAGATGAATTTTGGCCCCAATTATTCAGTGAATGGAAATTTTGATATGATTTGCAATTTATAAATGCTTTGCTTACAGATGTACATCGTGTATAAATGATAACAAAAAATATGGTCACCTTTTACTGAAGCTGTTGAGTTATTTGGTTTTCATTTTTTCTAATTATTAAAGAAAAGCAAGTCACAGAAGTAAATTCTATAATTTTCTACTTTTGCTCCTAATTTACAGTGATAGTAATAATAGGAAAAAAATGTTGATTCCCCCAACAAATCAGTGAAAGATGTTTGACTGTTCTTCACTACCTCATGAAGTACTTGGTAAGATTATGGTCAACTGTTTTGGAATGATGCAGCAATTGCCTTATTCTGTACAGACTTCATTAACATTTGAGTCGCCATGGTGAATAGGTGGCAATGCAAATCTATTAAATAAATAAATAAAATAAATAAAAAACATTTATGTATTTGGAGAATTCAATTTATATATTTGCTTAATAATTTTTAACTTGGCAAAACAAAAGAAAACAAACAAAATCAAATTTCTATCACTCCGGAATGTAACAGGAACATCAACAGCCTCTATGTCAGGCCTAGCCCAAGAATGACATGACATAATCCAGCCAAAGTTCAGTTCTTTATTTGCTTACACCAGTGCCTCCCAACCTTTCATTCACCACAGACTCCCTTTTGTGGTGACAGATCATGGCCACAGGCTAGTGGTGGGATTCAATTTTTTTTACTACCGGTTCTGTGGGCGTGGCTTGGTGGGTGTGGCAGGGGAAAGAGACTGTAAAATCTCCAGTCAGAGGTGATATTTGCCAGTTCCCTGAACTACTTAAAATTTCTGCTACCAGTTCTCCAGAACTGGTCAGAACCTGCTGAATACCATCTCTGCCACAGACCCTCAAAACTTAATATTTAAATCATAACATTTCCTCAAGCCTTCATGAACCCCCTGTGACAACATCATGGCCCCCCAAGGGGTCTGCGAACCACAGGTTGAAAACCACTGGCTTATGCCATATAGATAGAATCTTGCCAGACTAAACCTATACTACTTTAGCCATATGGATACACCCTAGAACAAGGGTCTTCAAACTTGGCAAGTTTAAGACTTGTGGACTTCAACTCCCAGAATTCCTGAGCTAACATGACCGGAGGAGGAATTCTGGGAGTTGAAGTCCACAAGTCTTAAAGCTGTCAAGTCTGAAGACCTCTTCCCTAAGAGATATCCTAAATTCCTCCCTCTTCCCATGATCCATCCCTACATTGTGCTATTTCTTGTCTCTCCCCCCACACCCCTCTGACTTGAAATGTGCTCTTGCCTTCCCGGGAACCTGCTGCATTATTAGAGTCTATCACACCACCTTCCCCTTTGTAGACTCACTCCATCACATTCTAAAAGTGCCAAACTAGTACATAGCGGCTCAAGTAGGTAATTTTAGATTTTGGGTTAATAATCTCCTAGACTCCCCTATATATGGGAGGATACATTATTTTATGTATTTTCAGACTTGTTATACCAGTTGCACTGGTTTGCTTATGAGTTTAAATGCACTTCTGATAGCTGTTAGCTTAGGAATGCTTGGAGGGCTTCTCAACATCTACATTTGCATGGCAGAGGCTGGCAAAAAAGGGTTATCTTAGATAGAGATGGCCAGAGATGTATTTATAGCTGTGTGTGGAGTAGCCAAACTGTAAGAGTGAACTGACTGTAGACACACCATGTTCTACATGCTTCTTTCTTAGCCCAGCCATAATGTTAGCTGGGGTGCTACTTCTTTATTTTTCTTAGGGATTAAAGGCACCTAACATTGATGCTTTAGATCGATGAAATTACCTTGATTAACATAATTTTACAGCACATTTCTTGTTAAGACTTCTTGTTGCAGTTGTCAGAGATAGAGGAAAGCAGGTTGTTGATGATTGATCTCATTTCCTATGGAAACTTGAAATTTCTGAAAGTTTTGTTCTTTGCAAAAGATGTGCCTTTTTCTTATTTTTCAGGCAAGCTTTAAATTTTACTTGAGCAAATCTGAATTTCAAAGTAACTAAATTCCAGTCAAATGGGCAAATCAAAGTATGGCAAGTGAGTGTCGTTGTACTTCAAAACCTCCTTTATGCTTAAGATAGGAGCAGGAAAGGGGATTCAGCATGCACAAATGTAGGGGATTCTGAGGATAACAAGATAAACTAATTTTATTTTGTTATAGGGCTACATTAACAAAATCGTGTAAGCCTGATAGTACAAACCTCCTGCTATCTGTTTTTACCTTCTGATTAGTAAGGACAATCCTTTTTAAATTTCTTTCTCTACCCATTACACAGTTGAGGACTGTTTGATCATTCTTTAGGCAGCAACTCTTT
The DNA here is from genome assembly GCA_009733165.1 of Naja naja. NCBI lineage: Eukaryota > Metazoa > Chordata > Lepidosauria > Squamata > Elapidae > Naja > Naja naja. The sequence goes on from CM019148.1 coordinate 261,614,482, forward strand.
TCCCCATCTTCTGAGGTCATTCTCACATTCTCAGTCAGAATAGAGCTGGAAGGGACTTGGGAGGTCTTCCAGTCCTTGGAGTCTTCTAGTCAACCCCCTGTTCAAGCAGGAGACCCTATACCATTTCAGATAGGTGGCTGCCCAGTCTTTTCTTAGAAACCTGCAGTGATGAAGCACCTACAATTTCTGAAGACAAGCTGTTCCAGTGCTTAATTGTTCTCACGGTTAGGAAGTTTCTTCTTAATTCCAGGTTGCTTCTCTCCTTAATTAGTTTCCATCCATTGTTTCTTGTCCTGCCTATGGGTACTTTGGTAAATAAGTTGACCCCCTCCTGTTTGTGGCAACCTCTCAGATACTGGACTACTGCTATCTTAGTCCTCCTTTTCTTTAAACTAGCCATACCCAATTCCTGTAATCATTCTTCATGTTTTTGTCTCCAGACCTTTAATCATCTTAGTTGCTTTTCTTTGCATTTCCCCGCAAAGTCTCAACATCTTTTTGTGATGTGGTGACCAAAACTGGATGCAGTATTCCAGGTGTGGTCTTACTAAGGATTTATAAAACGGTACTACTTCATGTGATTTTGATGCTATGCCTCTGTTTATACAAATTCCATCGCATCCTGTCTGAACAGGTTAATGCAAAATGTGGGAGAGATGAGACAGTATCCATCCAACCCTTTCCCCTTCTTCCGTCCAGCCACCATGTCTGGATCCATCTGCTGTGTATAAAACTAGCATTTCTAGGTTAGGATGGTCATAAATTCAGTTGATAACAATTCTACAAACTATTGTGAACCATTTGAGAGCTAATTTTTGGCTGGCAAGCAAGATGGATACATATATGTTCCTTTCAGTAAATTCAGACCACATTGTGTGCTAAAATCTTTCATTCAATCACTCTTAGACAATGGAAGCTGAATGACTCATTGCATATATCTGGAGTACTCAAGAAATATGCAAAAGTTTCCCAGTAATTTAATCTTAATTACATAGGCTAACTATCAGAAGAAATTGATAAGAAGATCTGTAGGGATTTCCTTTAAAGTTGCAAAATCACCTGTACAATAAAATTACTTACCAAATAAGGTTATTTTTACAATATTACATCACTTCTGTTTTATCAATTGCTAATAAATGTAATTAGATTACATTTCCTGCTAACTTAAATGAACAGTTTGAGAGCCCTTGAGGGATAAAATAGGAACAGCTTTAAGCAAATGAAAGATATTTCCAAAGTACTGCGTGTAGAGAAGGAAATATTCACAAATCTTTTCCAAATAATGAAAATGATCCCGCCAGAGTTAAATACATTATTAAGAGCACATATTAAAATCTCCAATGAAATCAAAGAGTTAAATGTTGACTGTATTTTGGAGTGTGCGACATGGATTTTGAAAAAGAACCACATATAATCTGTACTTCCATGCTGTGGTTACTCATGGCAAGACATCCTTATTTATAACAAATGTGTGACAAAAGTACTTTTACTTTTATTCACAAAATAAATTTTCATAGACTGAAGCAGGGAGTGGAAAACAAAAATGTGACTGATTCTGTGCCTTGTTTGCCCCTGTTTACTTTCTTGGGTGGAGAGAGGAGACAGGCTTGTGACATGCCAATCATTCTGTTGCAAGTTATTCTATTGCTATTAGCTATATATTTTTTCATTGTATCGTAAAATAATTTTCAAGTCATTGGATAATCTGGGGTTTTCCTCTTTTTTTCATTTCTCAGATTCTCTCTAGCATGAAGATGCCAATCTATTCATATAAACAGTCACTCAGTCTAGAGATTACTGATAACAGGTCGAACACAGCAAACCTGCAAAAAGCTCATGTTACAAACAGGAAGACTATGAGTTCCAGTCCTGCCTTAGGCACAAAGCCAACTGGGTGCCTTTGTGCCAGTCACTTTCTCTCAGCCCTAAGAAGGAGGCAGTGGCAAACCATTTCTGAAAAAACTTGCCAAGAAAACTGCAGGGACTTGTTCAGGCAGTCTCCAAGATTCCCGGGGTGGGATTCTACCAGTTCACACCTATTCACTAGAACCAGTTGTTAACATTCTAAGCAGTTCGGAGAACCAGTTGTTAGAAGAAATTACTGGCCTAATCCTGTAAGGAAGTCAGGAAGGAAACATTCTGGTGTTGCTTACAGAAACTGCCTCTCTGTTAACTGTTAAGTTTGCATGAAGAGTCAAATGCGAGACGCTTCAGTAAAGAGTTTATTCAGTGACTACAGCTCGAATGGACCTGAGTTGGCTGGGCTACGGCTGCTTCTTATAGCCAGCAGCCATAGTTGCCAGCCAATGGGAGTGCAGGGTTTCTTCCCGCACTATTTAAACCAATACCATTTAACATTTTACAAGAACAGTTCAAATAAACCAATAACATTCAAACCTACATACATAACACCCCTCCCCACTAGGTTCAGTCCATACCAAACCCCAACCTATCTAATGTATTCTTTTAAATAGGTGGGGCTCTTATGTGTACGTTGAGACCTTCGTGGTTCAGAAGTTTTAACGTTCTCACCCAGTGAGAGAGGAAATGTGTCTGCTGACATTTCCCTGTTGGGACTTCCTGTGAAAGGAGACCCTGTTAGACTGTTAGAATCTGGTCTCTCCTCCCAACCCATCTCCATTCCAATGTCAGCACCCAAGTCAGGTAGTGATGTGCAATCTTCCACTTCTAAGGATGGATCTTGGCATTGTGACAGGTTTTATGATGGTTCCTGTTGTAATGGCTCATTACACATGGGGTTGATTCTTGCTTGCTGATTTTCCTCCTGTTCCTCCCCTTCCACCCTAGAAGTGACATCAGGTGAGGGAACTAGAGAGAGACAGGGGCGATGTTCCTGAGGGAACCTGGATCTGATTTGATCAATGTGCCTGCTCCAGAGGAGTCCATCCTCTGTTTGTACCTTGTAAGAACGAGGGCCAGTGATTTGAGTTATTGCAGCAGGAATCCACAAGGGCTCCCCTATAAGGTTCTTAGCATACACAGAATCCCCCACACTGAATGTATGAACTTTGGAAGTGGAATCCAGTGGTGCGTTGGGTGCGTAAGTGGGATGAAGGCGGTCAAGGGAAGACCTAAGTTTCCTACCCATCAACAACTCTGCTGGGGATAAGATAGTAGATGGGCTAGGAGTGATGTGCTGGACACTAAGAAGTTTTTCAAGCTTCTCAGTGATGTCCCCAGGACCCAGTTGCTGGAGCTTCTCTTTGGTAAAGCGTACCATGCGTTCAGCCCGGCCGTTAGCCGAAGGGTGCCTGGGGCAGTAAGGGCATGTCTGATACCCAGCTGTGCTAGATAGGATTCAAAAAGGTTGGATGTAAATTGAGGGCCATTGTCAGAGACAAGAACATCTGGTAACCCATGGGTTACAAAAAGTTTTCTGAGCTGCTTGATGACAGCATCAGTTGTGGTGGATGTCATGGGAAATAGCTCGAGCCATTTGGAATATGCATCTACTATGACAAGAAAAGTGTGCCCTCTAGTAGGACCTGCGAAATCAATGTGGATCCTAGACCACGAGCCCCTAGGACATTCCCATTCCTGTGTGGGGGCGTGAGGTGGGGCAGGCCTGACTACCTGGCAATTGGGACAAGATGCAACCCAGTTTTCAACCATTTTGTCAATACCTGGCCACCATACATAACTCCTGGCCAATCCCTTCATCCTTACAATACCAGGATGACCCTCATGTAACATTTCCAAAACATCTCTTTGAAGTTTTGCAGGAATAACCACCCTGTTACCCCACAAAATACATCCTCTTAATACAGATAATTCAGTTTGCCTGGACTTAAAAGGTTGGGCAAGGTGAGGTAGATCTTGAAGAGGCCAACCTTTCTTAATCCAGCCTATAACAGGAGCCAACACAGTGTCTTTGGCAGTCTCTCTGGCAATTTCAGCAGCATGAACTGGAAGCTTAGCAACAGTTTCTAGGAAAAAGGTGTGTGTTTCAGGTTCAAAGTCCTCCTTGTGGCAAGGCAGTGGGCAATGACTCAGTGCATCAGCATGTCCAATGTCCTTGCCAGGCCTGTGAATCAGTTTATATGAATAAGCTGCAAGAAATTCAGTCCACCTCAGCATTCTTGGTGACAGGATAGTAGGTGTAGGTTTGTCTCCTGCCACAATGCCTAATAAAGGTTTATGATCTGTAACAATGGTAAATGTCCTGCCATACAGATATTCATGAAATTTCTTGACAGCTGCAACAACTGCCAATGCCTCTTTGTCCAGTTGGCTATAATTCCTCTCTGCTTTAGTCAAAGTGCGAGAGTAAAATGCAATAGGGGCTTCCCTCCTGGGAAGCCTGTGTCTCAAAACCAGGGGATGCATCACAAGTCAGTACAACAGGCAAATTCTCAGAGAACTGTATCAATACAGCATCAGATGTGATTAGTCTGTTAAATGCTGAAGATCCAAACAGCCTTCTTATCAAGCAATCTGTGCAGGTTCAGCAATGGTTGCCTTTTGAGGTAGAAACATGTGATAAAAGTTAATGAGTCCAAGGAAGGCTTGCAAATCTGTTTTGCATTTAGGTTTAGGGGCTTCTTTGATTGCTTTAACCTTGGCATCAGTAGGGTGGATGCCATGCTTGTCAATCATGTAGCCCAGGAACTCAACCCTGTCTGTTTTAAGTGTGCATTTTTCTTCCTTGACTTTTAACCCCGCTTTTCTGAATCTGGTAAGGACTTCTCTGAGTCTTTCTTGAAGCTGAGTGTCATTTTCAGCAGAGATTAACACATCATCAAAGTAAGGCACTACCCCTGGCAGTCCTTGAAGCATTCTTTCCATAAGACTTTGAAAAATGCCTGGTGCCACGCTTACTCCAAATTGTAACCTTTTACATTTAAAGGCACCTCTGTGAGTCACAATGGTTTGGGCCTCTGCAGTGGCATCATCAACTGTTAGTTGTTGATATGCCTGGGCCAAGTCCAATTTGGCAAAGACTGTACCCCTGCCAAGTGAATGTAACAGATGATGCACAACTGGTACTGGATATGCTCTGCTGCAGCGCATGGTTCAGTGTCCCCTTATAGTCTCCACAAATTTTACTGACCCATCAGCCTTGACTGGTGTGACTATGGGTGTTTCCCATCTGGAGTGATCAGTGGGCTCTAAAACCCCTTGAGCAATTAATTTGTCTAATTGTGCATCAATTTTTTCCTTTAAAGCAAATGGAACCCTCCTGGGCTTTAAACGAATTGGGGGCACCTTGGGATCTAGGTTGAAAGTGATAGGGGTCCCCATATACTTGCCCAGTCCTTCGCTGAAGACCTCTGGAAACTCAGACTTCAAGGCCTCCTCCCATTCAGAGTTGCTCACGTGATTGATGCCAGTCACCTCGATGCCTAGTGGCTTGAACCACTCAAGTCCCAGCAAGCTTGGGCGATCCTTGTCCACGATGGTCAGAGGCAAACGTTTGGTGTGGCCTTTAAACTGCACGTTGAAATCTCTTGCTCCAACTACTGGAATCTTGTTCCCTTGGTAGTCTTTAGAGTCAGTGCTTGCTTCTGGAAATGTTTCTTCTGAATGTTGGGAAGTAGCCTGTGAATAGTGTCCCATGACACCATAGATAAATAAGAGCCTGAGTCCACTTCCATTTGGCAAGGCCTTCCTTCAATGAACACCTTCACATGTACTTTTCTGCTTCTCAAGGGTGAAGAATGACCAATGGTGATTGTTTGGTGAGTTTCATTCTTCCCATTTGCTTCTGAATTGTGCCCCATCTTTTCAATGAAGTTGTTGGGCTTAAAATCCTTTTCAGGAAATTTCTTCCTACTAGGTGGAGTTCTGGATGATTTGCAGACTCTGGCTAGGTGACCCCTTTTCTCACAACGTAGGCAGATGGTGTCTAAGAACTTGCATTCAGTGCGGGATGCCCCCACAACCTCTGCAATAAAATTCTTGCCTCTTTCTCCCAGGGTCTTTCCTTTTCTTCTCCATTCTGAGTCTAAAAATCCCTTCCTCCACCTCGCTTGAATCTGAATCAGAGTCTATTTGTTCAATGGGTTGTTGTGGATTTTCCACATCAGAATGGCTTGAGGCCTGGCTTGAGGCCTTGTTAATCTTTTTCATGGCCGCTGCTGAGGACTTGGTGGCTTCCGCTGAAACAGCTTCTTCAATGGCCTCCTTAAATGTGATCTTAGGTTTCATTAACAGTTTGCTTTGTAAGACCTTATCTTTGAGGCCTAAGACAAATGGATCATGCATGGCCTCTTCTAAGTTGGTAATCACAAGCACTCCCAATGTCCCTTAAACTTGCCACGAAGTATTAATATTCGCTCATTCCCTTTCTTGATCCCGATGGTAAAACTCGTGTCTCTTAATGAGGCACGATACTTGCGGGACGTAATGGGCTCTTAAAAGTTTTTCCAAATCAGGCCATTCCATTACCTTCAGTTCTGCAGCTCCCGCCAACGCCTTCGCCATCTTGAAGACTGCCGGACCACAGTGCGTAAGAAATACCGCCCTCTTTCGTCTCTCGGGGATATCGGTGAGGTCGTTTCCTTCCATCTGCATACGATTCCCAGTCTTCCGCCGCCGGATCGAATGGGGCTGGGGCAGTGTTCAGCGCAGCCATCTCGCTCTTTTGTTCGCTTTCCGCGTTGTCTCTTCTTCAGGGCAATCCCACCTTCATCGCCAGTGTTAAGTTTGCATGAAGAGTCAAACGCAAGGAGCTTCAGTAAAGAGTTTATTCAGTGACTACAGCTTGAATGGACCCGAGTTGGCTGGGCTACGGCTGCTTCTTATAGCCAGCAGCCGTAGTTGCCAGCCAATGGGAGTGCAGGGTTTCTTCCCGCACTATTTAAACCAATACCATTTAACATTTTACAAGAACAGTTCAAATAAACCAATAACATTCAAACCTACATACATAACATTAACCCTTATTACATTCTTGGCAGGATTACACTTCCTGTCTCAGGAACGTTTTTCCCCCTCCTTTGCTGGTACTTTGCTTGCGTGGAGTGACCATTCAAAGTTACAATGGCACTGAAAAAAGTGACTTATGACCATTTTCCACACTTACAACTGTTGCAGCATCCCCACAGTCATGAGAGGCCATGGGGATGCGTGCCTCAATGTGAGTGATGTTGAGTTGGCCATGCCCAGCTAATAACATGACCACCAAGCTACACCCACCAACTAAGCCATGCCCACAGAACCGGTTGTTAAAAAATTTGAATCCCACCCCTGCAAGACTGACATGATTGAAGAAAAGAAAAAGAAATGCTTCAAGCAGACCATCCTTCAAGGCCAATGTGAACTTACAGACAAAATGAAGCTGCTGCATAGCTTTATGTGGTTCTTCCACCAGCTGGGAAGCTGGAAAAGGCTTATCCAGCATTCCAGGGCTGTATTGGGACTACTGGTAAAGGGATACTAAACACCTTGAAGATAAAGCAAATTGCTTCAAGGTAAACTAAGCCTAAACCAAAATCCCTATTCTATAGATATCAAATATTATAGTGACAGCACATATTACGGTATCATACTAAACTTTAGCAGGAAATCCTTGTTTGAATTTCTGTCTGCATTTTGCACTTTATGCAAATACTAAAATGATTTTAGCAGAATCATTCCTTAAAGACACCTGTTGTGATGTTTCTGAAGTATGAGTTAAAAGGAGATAGCTTGATTTATTTATCAAATTTAGAAACTTGCCTGTCTCTTCCCAGAGGGATTCTGGGTGGTGTCCAAGTAACATATAAATAACATTAAAAACTATATATAAATATTATATACATGTATTCTCTCTCCCCCCCTCTCCCCCCCTGCTTAAGGACAGAGTAACTTTAATTGAGATGGGTAAAGTATACCATGGCAGATTAGCCATCATTTCTGAAGCCCTGATGGTAATGGTGACGATCCATCGTCACTCCAAGCTAAGTGAAGAGTCTGTTCCTGAACTTCCTAGAAATTTTCTGACATAAAAACTGGTGTGGCTTTTTTGCCACCTAAATGGGAAGAAGCTGAAAATTTGGAAAGCCAGTGTCCCCAAACATCTGGAACACATATGATGGGAAAGGCAATTCCAGATACCGAAGCCATTCTACTCACATGGCAATCAAAGGAAAAGAAAGCAGGACAACTGAAAGCACCTTGCTGCCCATAATAAAGCAGCAGGGAACAGGAAATAGAGGTTGTTTTCCCCACACCCCACCACCACCAAAAATAAGTCTGTATTTACTCAATGTTCACAGAAGAAACCTATGTTCCTCTGCTTTACAGCATACAGTTGCTGGAATAATTTGCCTTCCCTCTGGTTTTTTCTTTTTAGCCTCATAGTAATGTGAAATTTTGTTGTATTTTCCTTTTTGTACCTTTTTGTTCTCCACCTCACCCATCCACTGAATCTGATTAAATCTTTTTACAGATATCAATGAGTTTAGTCAGTCTGTCAACTCTGAAATGAACCTGGCTGAATATTTTCCTGCCTCATAGTTGCCACGAACTTTGAAAGGGGGAAGGGGAGGGGTGGGAAATAGATAGACTGGCTACCAGTCAAACAAAATGTTTTCTTGTGGAAACCAAGGTCATCCCAACAGGTGGCAAGTGAAGGAGGAAAGGAGTGACCAAGCAGCCTCCCAGCTACTTTCATTGGGCAATGTGATTGGTGACATCTGGGGAGGGAAATATTTGCTCTTTTAATTAAGAGGGAAACCGTGGGAACTTTTAGAGTTGGTTTTTACTAGCTGTGCTGATATGATGTATCCAATAAACATGTTCTTTGAGGAAATTACCTGCCTCAGAGTTCTGCTTTGGACGGATGTGTTACTCGACACGCTGACACAGTTTTTACAACAAATATGATAATGGGTCAGACAATCATCCACCCTCTACTAAAGATTTGCAAATGGCAATCTGCTTATAAATTGTGGGAGCCAATCATCATTTTGATAATAATGTCAGGTTGTAGGAAATGGTATAAATCTTGAGATGTGTACATACATAGCTATATGACGATGAATAAAATAAGTTCTTTCAATAAACAAGGATATCTTGACATAATCTAGGAATATCCTACTCAAGATTTGGTCAAAATTGCCAGGCCAAATATGATTTACTGTAAAGCCCCAAAATAATTAATAGAAAAGTGCTACTTACTCACTGTTAGACCAACATTGCATGTGGTTTCTTTTTTAAAAAAAAATTCAGACACTTTGATTCCATTTGTTTTTGCTTTTCTAGAGTCTAGCAATTGAAGTTATTCATTCTTTTTTTTAAATTACATTTATACACCGCCCTTCTCCAAAGACACAGGGCGGCTTACAATTTTTGGATACAACCCAGTGTGCTCAGCAATAGCCTTCATTCCATTGTATATGCCTGCTTATTACTAAGCGGCATTTTTACAAAGTCAGCTTATTGCCCCCAACAATCTTGAGTCCTCAATTTACCTACCCCGAGAGGATGGAAGGCTGAGTCAACCTTGAGCCTGGTGGGATTTGAGCCTACAGTAATTGTAGGCAGCTGGAACTTAAATGCAGGCATTTAACAGCCTGAGCCATCAAGGCCCTTCTTAATGAGAAGGGAATGGAAAATCTTTTATAACATAAGATTACTGCAGGTTTCAACTCTTATTTTTTTTAATTCAAGTGTGTCTAAGTGCAGTCCATCCTGAAATGAAATCACACATTATGAAAACATTCCCATAATTTAACCTGAACCTCCTATGAGGGATCAGGTCTGAAATTTTAATTGTAACCTTATTGAGTAGCATTCAACTTGAGAGGTTGTTTCAAGGACTAGTTCCTATTAACATATGTGGTAGGATGTTTGGGATTCAACTCTATGCTGAAATCATTAAAGTTATACGCTAAGGTATATTTGTGATTCCTAAATCATTCTTCCATAAAGTGCTGATAGAGATCTGGAAGCCCAATCCAACCTACCTGCTTTGAGTGTTTTTAATATGGATCTTCTTTCCAGAATATCCAAAGGCCTATTATGGATTCAAAGCCTTCCTGGTCTGCCACTACTACACACCTTATTTTCTCCTTTTATCCAGGGGTGGGATCCGGCAGAGTCAACTACCGGTTCGTGGTGATTTACGATGTTTTATGATGTTTTACGATGTTTGGTGATTTACGATGTGCTTCTCTGCATGCTGCACGTGCGCCTGTAAATCTTCGTCAGCAGCATTTGAAACAACACTTTTTTCCTGCTTTTCAACTGCAGCTGTGCCTTGCACAGCAGCTGAACTTGAAAAAGCAGGAAATAAAGATCAGGTAAGAGCCCGGGCAGGTGGGTGGGCCAAAACAGCAGCAGACATAGAACTGGTTCTATGTCTGCTGCTCTTCAGAACTACCGGTTCTACAGAGCCGGACAGAACCACTAGAAACCCACCCCTGCTTTTATCTCTCCCAGCAAGAGCAATCTAGTATTAAGGAGATAAGATTGGCCCCCACTTTGACATTCTTTTGCAAGGCCCTGAAGATCTGATTTTGCCAATGAGCCTCAAGACCCAGAGTGTGATGGAGCCCATCAAATGGCTAATTTGATTGTGTTGAATTTATATTTTTACCAACAAAGAATTTGGTTCATTTGATTGTTGTTACCAGAGGGGTGGGATGGGAGTTTACTGTATTTTATTGTTTATTTATTGGACTTTTATCCTTGTAAGCCACCTGGAGTCACTGAGAGTGAGTTGGACAGCCATATAAATTTTCTTAAATAAATAAATTAGGGAGCAAAGAGTTGCACACATTTCTGCCATGTTCCTGCCATGTGTGTGGAATTTGAGATAAGATTTCTTTCTCTCAAGCAAATAGCTCTCTCTTTCATCTCAACACTCCTAGGGCCTCTGGGATATCCATCTATGGATCATAGGATCCAATCCTTTGTGATCTAAAGAACATAGTTATTCTGGGATCAACATTTGAAACCTATTTAACTAAAAACAATGAGACATGGATGTATATATCAGATGGATATAGCGGCCCCTGACCTCTGGAACCAACTTCCCCTGGAGCTCCGTCTGGCCCCTGACCTCCGCACCTTCCGCCATGACCTGAAGACCTGGTTGTTTAACTAATCCGGGTTGTGATTTTTTGGGATGGGATGATTTTTATGGGATAGTTTTTTATAGGATAATTTTTATGGGTTAAATTTGTAGTTGTAATGGGGCTTATTTAGTTTAATTTGCTTTTAAATTATTTATTGTTGTTGTTGTTTTATTTGTAAGCCGCCCCGAGTCTTTGGAGATGGGGCGGCATATAAGTCCCATTAATAAATAAATAAAATAAATATTAAATAAGAGAGGGGAAAGGACCGACCCCTGCGGGACCCCATAAGAGAGAGCCCTCGGGGTCGACCGAACCACTCCCACTAACACCGATTGCAACCGCCCCGAGAGGTAGGAGAGGTAGGAGGAGAACCACTGAAGAACAGTAGAGACACTGTGGTAGAGACACTGTAGGCTGGCCCTTCACTGTTTCCAGGTTGGCCCTATGGACCAGATTTAAGCACCCCACGGGCTGGATCTGGCCTGCGGGCCTTGATTTTGACACCCCTGATCTACAGTCACTCAGATACTGAGATCAGTGGTGTATACATGTGATAAATAAATACATTTTGTACTTCCATATCCACCTGGGGTCAAGGTATTAGTTGGGGAGAAAAACTGCTAGGAAAAAAAATGCAAACTGATTAGACGCTTGAGGCTGAAAAAAATGAAGCTGCTTGACTGTCTAAATAAAACTTGACCGAAAATGCTTTTTGCTGTCTTTTAAGCAAATAAAAAAGTGAAAATACCATGGAAAGCTGTATAGGGCTTCCTTCTTTCAAAATTAGGTAAATAGCTTTCACATTAATATATGGCCAAGGTCAACCTTTCATTCCTGGCTAGCTTCTGTAGTGATAAGATGTCATGAGAAAGAGAGGCAGGGTCATCTTTCATGCCAATATCTGCTAGCTTAATACTGACATTTCACCCCAGTATAGTCTTTTTTTTCCCCCTGCTATGATCTGCAACAAGAAAAGAAACCTAGACTACAAGGCCATTTGAGAGATTTGGTTTAATCTCCAAAGTCTGAATGTTCTAAATCTATCATACTGATCATCATGGGAAATGATTATTGAAAAACACTGTTAACATTTCTTCGGCTGAAAAAAAATGTAGGCAGAATTTTTTTTCTCACAATTGCAGATTCTTAAAACAACAATATTAATTATCTTACCTTGCTTATTGTAAGCAAAGAAGGCAAGATTTCTTTTTCTGCTATGTTAGTGACACGCCATTTTCCAAAGAATTGATAGCTTCCTTAACATGGGACCTGAAGCAGGCATGACTTCCTAGGGAAGGGTGTTCATGAACTTGATTAGCATTTATAATATTTTCATTTTATTTACAAATAGACAGGATCAACAAACTAGAGGCATGAATATTCCAAAAGATCACCAAAGTCCATTGGTCCTAACTTTCACAGCTGGGAATGGAAGTAGAACGGTATGCCTCTTCTTTAATTTTTTGTTTTAGTACATTCCACACATATGGTCTCAGAAAGACAGAGCACTTGGTTAACTACATAGTTCTCTTAACAATATATTACCTGAAGTTTTTTTATCAAATGATGCACCTTGTTCTACCTGATCAGCAGGTTTGCCCATTACCTCCAACTTGTTCAACTTTTGTTCATAGCATAGCCGCTATTGTTCATAGCAATAATAATAGTAAGATGGCTGACATGTCAGAAGGGAAAATTACTTGTTTTTACCTTAACTTTACTTTGTCTAAATCAAAAATAAGCAAACTTGTCTCCCGCAAGGGCTGCAATGGCCATAATGTGCAATAGTTGGATGAGGCTACAAGTAGGTAGAAGTGTCCATAACTTCTCTCTCTCAATCTTTATTTTCAAATTAGGCCAAGGACTACATGAAGTTAAACTGTGAAATATAGGTGTTTTTTTTTTAATTTAGACTGAGTCCCCCTAAGGACTCAGGGCGGCGAATATTTAAAAACCGAACAAATTACAATAAAAGAGAATTAAACAACAACAAGTCTAAAGCCAATTTAAAATTAAAATTAAATTAAAACACTAAAATAACCCACCCCTGGGTCAATCCAAACCGGCCTGCTGAAATAGCCAGGTCTTCAGGTCTCAGCGAAAGGAGTGAAGATCAGGGGCCAAACGAAGATCCACAAGGAGCTGATTCCATAGGGCAGGTGCTCCCACAGAAAAGGCCCTAGCCCTGGGAACCGCCAGCTGACAATGTCTAACCAACGGAATCCCAAGGAGGCCCCTCCTGTGGGAGCGCACGGGGCGATCGGAGTGTGATGCAGGCAGGAGATGTTCCCGCAAGTACCCTGGACCCAAGCCATTTAGGGCTTTATAAGTTGTTACTAGCACCTTGAAGGCAACCTGGGAGGCAACCGGCAACCAGTGCAAGTCGTGCAGGAGGGGTGTAACATGGGAGTATCGGGACACCCCCATCACAGCCCGCGTGGCCGCATTCTGCACCAGTTGCAACCTCCGGGTGGTCCACAAGGGCAGCCCCATGTAGAGAGTGTTGCAGTAATCGATTCTGGAAGTGACGAGCGCACAAGTGACCGTTCAAAGGGCATCTCGGCTCAGATAAGGGCGGAGCTGGCGAACCAGCCGAACCTGGGCAAAAGCCCCCCTGGCCATAGCCCCCACTTGCTCCTCTAAACTGAGCTGTGAATCCAGGAGGATGCCCAGATTCCTCGCCCTATCCACAGGGGGCAACACCTCTCCCCCCATGACCAAAGATGGCACATCCACTGAGAACCAAGATGCCGGTAAGAACAGCCACTCAGTCTTGGCCGGGTTGAGCTGGAGCCTGTTACTCCCCATCCAGACCTGCACCGCCTCCAGGCACCGGGACATCACGGAGAGGGCATCACTGATTTGGTTTGGGGTGGAGATGTAAAGCTGGGTATCATCCGCATATTGGTGATACCCCACCCCAAAACCATGGATGATCTCACCCAGCGGTTTCATGTAGATATTAAACAGGAGAGGTGAGAGAACCGACCCCTGCGGCACCCTACGTGAGGGGCCTCGGGGCCGATCTCTGCTCTCCTGTCAACATCGACTGCGAGTGGCCCAAAAGGTAGGAGGAGAACCACCGCAGAATGGTGCCCCCCACTCCCAACCCCCGAAGCTGCCGCAGAAGGATACCATGGTTGATGGTATCGAAAGTCACTGAGAGATCTAAAAGGACCAGGACAGAGGAAAAACCCCTGTCCCGAGCCCGCCAGAGATCATCCATCAGTGCGACCAATGCTGTCTCCATGCTGTCTCCAGGCCTGAAGCCCAATTGATACAGGTCTAGATAATCAGTTTCCTCCAGGAACAATGGAAGTTGCTGAACTACCACGCTCTCAACAACCTTCGCTAAAAAGCGAAGGTTGGAGACGGACGATAGTTGTTTAAAATGGTTGGATCCAGAGCAGGCTTCTTGAGGAGGGTCTGACCACCGCCTCTTTCAAGGTGGTGGGAAAAAACCCCTCACTCAAAGAGGCATTGAAAACTGCCTGGAGACAACCGCGTGTAACCTCCCTGGAGGCATAAACCAACCAGAAAGGACACGGGTCCAAAAAAACACGTGGTGGAAGACAACCTCCGCATGATCCTGTCCACTTCATCCAGGGAGACAGGGTCAAACTCAACCCAGATAGAATCAGCCAGACTCGTCGTCACTCCATCATCCGCACCCTGCCAGTCAGAGTCCAAGCCGGCCCGAATCTGAGCGATCTTATCTGCCAGATGTAAACTAAATTCCTCTGCTCTGCCCTGCAGAGGGTCCCCCCTTCTCCTCCAAATGAAGAAGGGAGCAAGTGACCCTAAACAGGGCAGCAGGGTGATCATCTGTGGACGCGATCAGAGCGAAGAAGTAAGCACACCTTGCTGCTCTAATCGCTTCCAGGTAAGTCCTAATATAGGCTCTTAGCTGGACACAGTCAGACTCGGAACGGCTGGTCCTCCACCTGCTCTCCAGGCATCTTCTCCACCGCTTCACCCACGGAGCTCCTCGGAAAACCAAGGGGCCAACCGGGGTCTACGGCGAGGAAGAGGCCACAAGGGGACAACCCGGTTGAGCGCTGCTGAGGCCGCCTGCTGCCAGGCGGCCACCAAGGTCTCGGCCAGGCTGTGGTCGAGGGAGGTGGGCAAGAACCCCAGCGCTGTCTGAAACCTCTCAGGGTCCATCAGGCATCTGGGGCGGAACCATCATAGTGGCTCTTCATCCCAGCAGCGAGGGGCAACCAATTGGAAGACCAGCCACAGGAGATAGTGATCTGTCCATGATAGGGGTAGGGTAACCGGTGACCCGCCCCCCCAGATCACTACACCACCGTCCCGAGACAAAAACAAGGTCGAGTGTGTTCCCCCCCTCATGACTGGGCCCATGAATCACCTGGGTCAGGTCCATAGCTGCCATGGCTGCCATGAACTCCAGGTCCAATCCCGATGCCCCCCCCCAGAGAAGGCAAGTTGAAGTCCCCCAGAACCATAAGCCTGGGGAACTCCACCGCCACCTCCGAGAGAGCATCAAGCAGCCCAGGTGGGGCTGTCGCCATGCAGCTGGGGGACAGGTACGTCAGCAACAGACCCAACCGACCTCCTGGGCCCAATCTCAGGAGGAGTGACTCACACCCGCCTATCTGTGGGAAAGTGGCCTCCCTTGGAAACAGAGTCTCCCTGATAACTCTGGCTACCCCTCCACCCCTTCCCTGGGCTCGAGACCGGTGCAGCACCCGGAAACCGGGGGGACATAGATCACACAGAGGGACACCCCCCTCCGGTCCCAACCAGGTCTCAGTAATACATGCCAGATCCGCCAGTTGGATTTAAAGATGGAGGTTGCTTTCCCTGTTGTTTTATGCACAGTGAAGGCAATTTTCAAATCATTTTATCCCAATTAGTAGCCAGTCTCCACCACCAATAACAAAGGTTTCAGTCCAGGAAAGTTTTACTATTTGATTATGAGCAAACAGAGCAAGCTTCAATGAACATATGGGGTATAAAAGTAACCCAGCCCTGTAGGTGTGCCTACAACTGGCAGATAGCTACTTAGTTTTGCTTATTTTAGGATGAGTGATTGATTGGAAAAAAAGTAACCTGGCTAAAATGTAAATATTGAACCGGATTTTTTTTATTTGTTTAGGATGACAAGTCTCCCAACTGTGCTATAATTCCCTCCTTTCCAGTAAGTGGAAGCATTCTTAACAACATAATTTACAAAGTCATTTGTTACCGAGTTCCCATTTGTTTGAACTGCATTCTTTTCCTTGGTTAGTTCTAAGCCAACTACTAGGTTTCCTCAACTTTGAGAGTAATTATACCTACAGTACATACTTTTTTATACTATCAATTGTTGTGTGAGAGAAACATTACTTTCTCTGTCACTTTCGAAAGAGAAAGATGGGTGTGGTATAATTCTCATTACACCTTTCTAGTTCAAACAAATCCATGGGTTCAAAATGCTCTTTGAGGTAAGCTCTTTTTGGGGGGACTTCATGGAAATGTGCGCAGAATTTTCTTTGCACTAATACAAAGTTGGTCTACCATTTCCTTCATATTTTTTTTAACTTCCTAATCTACATTAAAGCCCTGGGATTCCCTGTGGATTTTCTATCCCAATACTTACTCGACCTGAACCAGCTCAGCTTTCCTGGCATCAGCCACACTTGGCCAACAGATTTAAACACCTCCTAGAATCATGGAACAGGGCTTGATCTGGGAAATTTGAATCCTCTTCTGCATGAAGAGATACAATGTGGCAAAGAATGACCACGTGGGAATTAATGTACAAACCAAAATGCCCTGCATGGACTACTAGTATTGTTAATAAAATCCATCTTTTTAAGATGAGTTATTGCAAAAGTGCAGAACTAATTTAACCAAGTAATATGATGAAAAGAGCAATAGCTCTTTATGCAAAGCCTAGAGTAAAAACGTTTACATTTCTGCATATTATACTGGAACCCTGTTTAGGCACCATGAAACTGGGGGGTTTAGCCATCTAGACAAACCCCACCCCCTGCAAGTGTTTATGACAGCTGACTGGGATAAATGCATATAATTGTATATCTATATCTATAGGCAGGGTTTCCTCTTACTTTTCTTTCTTTTTTGTCTTTCTGTCTTTCCTTCCTAATGAGCACAATCAATATCAAAGTACAATTAGCACTGAAATAGCACCCAAAGGTTCTTGATGTTAAATTTGTTTCATCATGATTTTTTAAATGAGCAAAATCTCATGAGATCTCAAACGTTACAAGATTTTCATGGCTTCACATGCAACTTTGTAAGATATTGGAAAGTGGACATTTTTCAATATCTGTGCCATCATCTGAGATCCTGTAGTGTTCCCTGTTAATTGAACAGACTACCAGTCCCTGACTTGAATACAGGTACTATATTATAATATGTGTGGGAAGAAACTTTTATTGAATTATTGTATTGATCTATAGAGATAAGAGCAACAAAGATGAGAGGCTAAAACATATGAAGAACGGTTACAGGAATTGTGTGTCTCTAGTTTAATGAAGTAAAGGACTAGGGGTGATATGATAGCAGTGTTCCAACATCTAAGGTGCTGACACAAAGAAGAGGGGCAGTCAACTAATTCTCCAAAGCACCTGAAGGCAGGATAAGAAGCAATGGATGGAAACTAATCAAGGAAAGAAGCTATCTACAACTAAGAAGAAATTTCCTGACCCTTAGAACAATCAGTAAAATGACTTCCCTCCAGAAGTTGTAGGTACTCCAACACTGGAGGTTTTAAAGAACAGATTGGACAACCATTTGTCTGAAATGGTGCAGGGTTTCCTGCCCAGAAAGGGGTTGAACTAGAAGACCTCCAATGTCCCTTGTAACTGTTACTCTGCCAAGGTTAATTAGTCTAAAATTAATCCAAATTGCCTGCTTGAGAAGCTGTTGCTTCCCTATGGGAAAATCTTCCCTAGCATACTGAAGTAAGATCTTGATTTATTTATTTATTTGGCTGTTTGTTTACTTACTTGCTTATTATTTGTTTTTTGACATTGTGCAGGGCCGTTGTGGTTATGGCATAGTTTCCTTGATTCTTCCCATCGTTGAAAATTCAATTATACCTTTTCCTATATTGTTTTCACCCTTGCACAAAAATCTTTTTTACAGAAATTAACTAAATAATTAAAACATCTACATCTCCGTTAATTTAGCATTTGACCTGGGCTGTCTGGAAGTTTTTAAGGAACAGCGTTAATCGTTAGTCTATTTCTATTTTTGTTTTGAGATATTGTTCTAGTACTGCTACTTTTAGCATGAGTATTTATTTAAAAGGTTATTTAGAACCTGTGTATTAAGGATAGAACAACCCCACCCAATCTTTACATATTATTTACAAGGTCAAGGTAGTACTTGTAGTGCTCCCTCCTCCCATTTTTCCTTATGAACAAAATTCCTGAGAAGGAAGTTGGGTTAAGCAAAGGTGCATGACCCAAGGTCATCTAGTGAGCTTCCGCGACTGAGGGAGGACTTGAATTTGGGCCTAGCCCAGCCTCTTTACCATTACTCCACCATGAAGGCCAAGATCCTTGAATTGCATCTTCTCTTTAACCTTATGAAATGGCAAAAGATGTGATGAACTTTGCTTCCCATTTCATCTGAGTTTCTTCAATGTTCATAGCAACTCTGAATAAAGTAAAACAGCATCATCTCACAATCTGTGCACCTGCTAAAAGATTCTGAAACTCCACCTCTCTGAGAGCTTGTGAAACTATCTGGGAACTCAGCCAGAGTCCACACGCCTGCTATATAAGAGGCATCAAAAGACAAGTGGCTTCTCAGAAGCTCGTCATATGGTACATGCTGCCAAGCTCCCCAGGCAGGATGGGGATAGGCAGGGGGATCCGAATACCACTATGGATACCCATACTAACGATCATCTTAAGCCATCAGAAAGGTAGGAAACTTTAAGAGAAGTTCATTTCCTATCATTTGAAAGACATTCAGCAAATGCCTGGCTTCTTGAAGGCCTGATAATTTTACACTGTTTTCTTTGCTTTGCCTCATTAAATGTTATCAGGACTTGAAAAACACTTGCTTGAGTTCACCTATCAATCACCAATATTCCAGCTTTTATGGGCACATCGAGCAGTGTTTTGATGGATAAAAATGATAAAAAAGAGAAGAAAAGCCAGTGGTTAATGGAGCCGATGCAATATGAAGCATAGAAAATTAATTCTCTCTTTTATGTACATTTTTCCTGCAAGAATAAATACAGTTTATCATATGTGAATGTGGAAAGTTACAAACTTGAGAAGGTTAATAAGGCAAATAAAAGCACTGCATTGTTCAGGTGGCTTGTAATAAGATTGTTAAGCTCTTGAAATATATTGCAAAGTTCATGCTATTTTTGATGAATTAGAAATCCAACATTGAATTAATTGCATTTAAAATCATCAGCCATTCAAGGAATGTGAACTTTATGGCCTCCTGGGATTGTGTACTGTCCTGTAATTTATCAGTCATTTTTGAAATAAGGAACAGACCTTTATTTCATATGATCTACAGAGACAAGGTATTCTGAAAAGATTATGTTCTGGGTGTTATTCTAAGCATCTGAATTCATTTCCTAGAGAAAGTCAGGATGGAAATTATGAGGGTCAAAACTGTTCAAAACACAACATGTAAAAAATGGATTGACCAGAAATACTTATCTTTAGTAACATCTCTTTACATTATCTTCTTGGTAAAATACTATCCATTTTTCTTCCATCCATTTCATACTTGAAATAAGGGGCTTTGATTATACTAATAATTGTGATTAATAATACCTTACAACAAGCAGGGTTGCTTATGTAGGCTACATGGAATGTGCCATTCTGATACCTTAGCAGATCTGCCTGAATTAAGATTCCATTTCCTTCTTTTGTCCATGCGTACTGGACAAGTAGGATTAAGATCAGTACAGTTATTGCAAAACACATTTACACAGTTTCTACTCAAGGTTCTTGTAGTAAGAAGATGTTAGGAAGTTTTCTAAGAGATATAAAAGAAGAAAATGCCATAAAGTTCATATTTTAATATACTTTTGGTTTCAGCATAAAATTCAGGACTCTTTGTGATAACATTGAATTTGATTAAGGTCAAAGAATTTTGATTGTTGGACTTAAATGGAATGAAGTTGTTTAGAATCTGTCAAAGTCTAATATTATTCATTTTGGATGGTAACTAATATATTAGTGAGAATATATGTGTAAGTCTCAAGAGCGGTAAAAAGGTAAAATCTGTTTTAGGTTCCTCCTTCCTTCATTATTGTCATCATCATCATCATCATCATCACCACCACCACTATCCTCCTCTTCCTCCTCATTGTTCTAGTGTAGCATTTCAACAAGGAAATTCTATATAACAATAGTCTTAAAGAAAACTAATAATGTATATGTGTATGAATAACTTTGTGTGTATGTATAAACACACACACACACATATATTCTACAGTTCTGGCTATTTACAAGAAAGGAATATGAAAGGTGACTCATACTAGTAAACTTCTAAATGGTTTTTAGAAAGAAGTTCAAGAAAATGTTTCTCCCTTCTCTTGTACTAGAAAAGGAATACTCAATGAAGTACACACATGGCAATTGAAGAGAGACTAAGGAAAGTATTTCACAACCTGGCACACAATTATGGAACAAGCCAAAAGAATTGTCATTGCCTTAAAATAGTTGTAGACTTCCATGTCCAGAGGCAGCACAAATTAAATTTCTATTTGTAGGATGAAAACAGAGGAAAGGGGTCCGTTAACCCTGTGCTACTTAGATACTTTCTAGAAGCATCTTGCTGAGCATAACTGGAAAGTAGATGCTAGACTAAAACTTATAACTAGTGTGGCTCAAGTTTTGATACTATTGAGTTCTAGAGGGAGACAAGCAGACTTCATCTCTCAAAACTTACTTTTATAACATTTTTAGATGTTCTACATATTAGCAAGTTATTCCAATGACTATAATTACTATGATCAGGTTCATGAGGCAAAAGGAGAAGGAAACAACTTACTTTGAAATATGTTGCATTTAGGGCCAATAATGCCAAGAGGGATGGCAAAAATATGTAGCAAGACACTTGGTAGATTGTTTCCATACTTATTTATAGACTAGAAAAACCAAAAGCAATAGGATTTTAGTGAGTTTTGATTGATGGAAATTCTACTGATTTTAAAGAACTGTATAAATGTGTGTGTGTGTGTGTGTGTGTTATGTGTATGCATGCGTGTATGGAAATGCATGCACATCCACAGCAGAGTTGCACAGACAGATTTGTCAAGACAGAGAGGGAGAGGGAGGGAGAGGGAGGGAGGGAGGGAGACAGACAGAGGGAGGGAGAGGGAGAGAGGGAGAGAGAGAGACTTTAAATTGGAGGAATTACAAATTGTCATACTTGTATAATAAGTACTTGTATAATATCAAATCAAATTGATCTGCTGCTGCTAGGATGTTCATTGTATTTTGTTTGCCTAGTGAAAGTATAGGGCTTTCAAAATAATGAGGCCAAAACATTGAAATACTTCACAGAACATTTCTCTAGAATGCCTTCTTTTCTTGCTTTTAGACAGCAAGCTAAAGGGCCATTCTATAGCTGTGTTTTTGAAGGAGAAATGAACTGTCAATAAAGGAGAATATTTGTAGTTTAGGGGTGAAATGAGGGGTCCTTGGTACTAATGATGTCAACTAGTTTGGTTCATGAAACATCTGCAAGAAAACAGTCAAGCTCAGAGAGTGCCAGAGAGCACTCAGAAGTGAACTAATTATTACCTCAGGCACTTGTTTTTCTATCCTGAATTCTATATTTCACTGAATATTTTTAACCGCTTTAAGTGCTGACTGATGAACAGAGAAAATAAAATATCCCAGAGAATAAATAAAACACTAGAACAGGGGTGTCAAACTCGTGGCCCATGGGCTGGATGCATCACAGGCTAGCCCTGCCCCCGCCCGGTTTAACGAAGTGGGGGAAAAGGCCCAATACGTCACGTAATGCTGCTGTGACGACACAAGTTTGACACCCCTGCATTAGAAGCAAGTGCAGCAATAATATCTGTTGCAGAGCATGAAATCTAAGACTGCATGGCCCCACATTGCTATTGATCTTTCAGAAAGAGAAGCAGATTTTGCAGATTGATATCTTTGGTTGAGCAACAAGATGTAGACATTGAAAGCATTGGGCTTTCTCTTAGAACAGCAATATGATTAAAGGAGCAGCCTGAATAATGCATGGTTAAGACCTGGAAACAGAAACGTATGAAGAACTGTTGCAGGAATTGGGTATGGCTAGTTTGGAGAAAAGAAGGACTAGGCGTGACACGATCTCAGTATTCCAGTAGTTGAGGGACTGGCACTAAGAAGTGGGGGGCGGGTCATCTTATATTCCAAAGCACCAGAAGGCAAGACAAGAAACCATGGGCAGAAACTAATCAAGGAGAGAAGCAACCTAGAATTAAGGAGAAATTTCCTAACAGTGAGAATAGTTTTAATAACAGAATTAACTAGTGGAACAGCTTGCCTTCAGAAGTTGTGGGTGATTTGTCACTGTTTTTAAGAAAAGACTGGGCAGCCACCTGTCTAAAATGGTATAAATGAGCAGGAGGTTGGACTACAAGACCTCCAAGGTCCCTTCCATCCCTATTCTGATTAAACACAGAGGAGAGAGAGGAAAAGAGCTGTCAGACTAATGACGAGGCTTACCATTTCAAATCACTCTTCTCTTTACACAGTGGATCTATTTTCACAAAGCGTTTCAGAGATAAGGAACTAGTAGAGCCAGTAAGAACCAACTCCTTGCCAAAACAGGCCATTCATAATTACACAGATGGTCATCCAAGCTCTATCATTGGCACTTAGGCCACCAGGAAGTTATTTTTAAATTAAAATTTCCTAATATGTAACATTCACCACCCTCCGTCTCTCCTTTTCTCATTCTGTAATGTGAACTCATTGTTTTGAGCCCAACAACCACAACTACATTTGCTTCATCACCTATGCATAATCGCCCTTCAGATATGAAAATGGTGATCATATCACCTGTTAATCATCTTTCCCTCAGGCCAATTGGAAGTGGAGTGGAACAGGAATGTGGGCATCATCCCAAGGTATAAGAAGGCAAGAACTCACAGACTCTATTAGAGCTGGGCATTGTTTGAGCTTAGCTGGGTAGAAGAATCATAAACACATGAACCTGACAACCAGTTGCTCTCACATAGTAAGGCTTCAGTCTCTTTAAAGTGAGATAATAGAAAGAAGGACTAAGTGGCAAGAGCTTTTGCAGGCAACAGCTTCTTTCATTATCATTCCATATACACATAAAATATATTATACAACTAATAGATTGAGAAACAGTTTCTTTTCCAAGGCAGTAATTGTCTTGAATCAAACAGTGCATTTGCGATTTAGTCCTATTATTATTATTATTATTATTATTATTATTATTATTATTATTATTTTAAACTGTGTAGTGTAATTGTGATGTGGTGTTTGGGGCACTGTGCTGGAGTAGCTTTCAAATTTCATTGTATTCATGGAATGCAATGTCAATAAAGGTATTCTATTCTATTCTATTCTATTCTATTCTATTCTATTCTATGACATTACCAGGCTCAAAGTATCACTGAGAAAAAGCTTACAGCCAGAAAAAGCTTCTCTCTTTGTTGGGGAGAGAATATTTGGGGATATGCTTGCAAAACCAGTCAACCAATCCTGTATTCTTACTTCTCTCACCGGTCCTTTTAATTGTTTTTGTGATTGACAGCTGTCCAGCACACTAAAAGCAAAATTAATTGTTCACCTATCTTCAAAGTTTACTTCGTGCAAAAATTGCACATCCTGCAGCTATTCTTTCCATTTAAAATAAAAGTGGAATCTTCCCAATGAAAGTTTGGGTAGCTAGGAGAAACAGGGGGAAAATATGTTTTTTTAAGATGGGGCATTGCAAATAAAATTATGTCTACAATGAAGTATTGTTCATTTTCACCAGCTAAGCAGCATACTTACAAACCACACAAGTATTTAATCTAAAACCATATTTGAATAATGTTCTTAAACAAATATATTCTGTGTATGTGTGGATATGTAAGCAATACACCCACGATAATAAGTAATTTACACCCATGATAGTATTTAATTTAAAATTAATTAGCCTTTTGATCTTTATCATTACGTCCCTTCCAATTTAGAAAAGGACAATTTTTAAGTCTATATTTCTTTGGCTGTAGTAAGAAAAGTTTGGTTAGAACTGTTACAGAATCATTAAAGTTGAAGAAATTAAAATAAGAATGGGGTATATAGTATAATATAATGGTATTGCTAAAATACAACATTTAAGATATGTCTTTACCTGGGAAATAGATGGGGTTTTTTTGTTCAGTTCTAGATTTTGATCAATATTATCCACAAATCTAAATCTAATTTTCCAGTTTTTTTCACATGTATTATAAAAAGAAACATCAAGGTGGCCCTTAAAGTAGTTTAAGACATGCATTTCATTCAATTCACTTTCTATACAAAGTTGAAATCAACTCAACCTAAATTCTCCATTAAATCATTAAATCTTTCAACCATAAAGAAAGCTATACTGCCAGAGTCATGTGTTGCCAAATAGTAAGGACTGGTTCTTCAGTTATATAGATAAGTGGCAAACAGGAGTTGCTCTGTAAATGGAAGGGTGGAGAAATCTTGCAATGATTCTTGTGTTAAAGGGATTAGGCTGTGATGAAAAACAAATTTGGGATTGTAACTGCTTATTGGCAAGCAGCCATACTTAACAGCTTTTGATGAATTAAGACCACAGTGAATGAAAAAATAGTAATAGCAAATGCTTGGAGCAGTGTTTATGCTTATGGGCCTGACCAGAATTTTCAGTTGTCAGTTACTTCCTGTATTTCTGAGAGAAAAAAATTATTTTTTGTGAAAAAAATGGTGACAATTTTAGTCTTAATAGTTCTTTCTTTTTTGTCAACTTCTCTCAAAATGGCTGGAAACCTTTTGGTGCCATAAAGGCCTAGGACTTACAAACAAAATTCATGACAAGATTCTTTGGTTGAGCAGCCCTGTATCTGAGGGACCAGGACTTCTTTCCTCATTCAACAAGTCACTATTTCAGTAGTGATTTAAGTTCTTGGTTCAAGCTTGTCAACAAAGATATTCTTTAAAAAAACATTTTATTAGAATTTTGGAATACAATAGAAGTATAAAAAACAGGAAATAGAAAAAGGAAAAAAGTGACAAAAGAAAAGAAAACAGAATTTGGTCTTCTGCCTTTCTTTCTGTTGTGTAATTGCCATCTGCACAAAGAAATATTCTTTAAAGATAATTACATTTTGCCAATAATTGGAATACTGTTCCACTACCCATTTATAAAGAAATTTAAGTGCAGAAAGGGATTCATTCTTTCACATTTTGATATGGATTGCACATTGGAAATAAAATGTTTGCCAGCTTGGCTACTTTGATATAGGACATCACTTTCAGAATTAAGCTTAATTATATGAAGACAAATTCCAATAATTTTAGCACTGATTATGATTTTATATGATAACATTGCAGTTACAATATGAAACATTACAGAGTTTGATCAGAAATGTATTTGAATGATATATTACTATTTTCTCTATTTTTTATCTGAAAACTTTGTTACAAGATTTCTCATATTAGTTATATGCATATTTATTCAGCAAAAGATCCCACTAAATTAAGAATAACTTAAATTATTACCAGGAAATTCAGAAAGTTTTGAATTGCCAAATTTATTTGCTTATTTATTTAAAATAAATAAATGCTACCCATTTAGAGACAACTCTGAGTAGCTTATAAGCATAAATATGTATAAACATTAAAATGATAAACAATAAACAACAATAACAGTAATAAAAATAAAAATGGGGAGGAGGGAAGCATGAAATACCTCAGGGACAGTTAAAGTCATCTCTCAATCTTTAGCCACCTCCAGAGTGATACATTCCTTTTGGGGCCCCAGGCCAAGTTGCAGAGCCAGGTCTTCAGGTCTTTGTGGAAGGTCAGGAGGGTGGGTGCATATCTCACCTTGGAAGGTATGATGCTCCAAAAGGTAGGAGCCATGGCAGAAAAGGCTCTTCTCCTGGACATCTGGACTTCAATTTGATGAAGAAACTATAGTTATTCCTTTAACTATTCCTGCACTCTAAGAATTGCACTGTATTCTTCGGAATTCCAGCTCAGAATATTCCAATTACTCAACTAATCAAAGAATGAAAGATCTGCCAAAATAAATATTAAATATTTATAAATATCAGAGTTGCCTTGAACTGCAAGATAGGCAACAAATACATCTGATCATAAAAAGATAAAGGTAAAGGTTCCCCTTGCACATACGTACTAGTCATTTCTGGCTCTAGGGGGTAATAATATAAATTATATATATAAATTATAATATAAGTTGATCATAACAGAAAGAAGTAAAATAACTGTATGCTGAATTTAGAGAGAGAAATATCACTAGACAATGTAATCATTACTGAGGTTTAGAAATACTTTGTGGCATTGCAAATATGTTTGGTCTATAATAGAATTCTTTTCTTTCAGATTTTACCACATTAGCGCCCTCAAGACCTGTGAGCATGCTCCCTGCATTGAGAACAACAATGGTTATCAAGTGTAAGTTGGTCAAAGATAATATTTTTATATTGTAAAAATAGTTTTAGATTACTTGCTCTATATGAATTGTTGAGTTTAGTTCTATTCACATCAGTGATGTGATCTCAGAGTGAAAATAGAAGACTTTAACATTAGTTAGGAATAGATCAATCAAAAAAAAGTGGAAAGGAAGGAAACTCAATGGCAAATAGCAACGAATAATCACACTGAAATGTTGGCATACTTCATGTGAATGATTGAAGCTATGTACTCTAGAGAAGACAGCCATTTGGTGTCATGGTTAAGGCATCCGGCTAGAAACCAGAAGACTATGAGTTCTAGTCCCACCTTAGGAACAAAACCTTGAGCCAGTACACTTTTTGTCAGTCCTAGGAAGAAGGCAATGGCAAACCACTTCCAAAAAAAACCTTTCCAAGAAAAATGCAGTGATTTGTCTAGGCAGTCTCAAGTAATTGGTCATGATTGAAGGAATGGAAAAAACCTCTTAGAGGAGTGGATGAGAAAATAAATGGGGGGATGAGGGGATAGGTTGACTGAGGTGGCTAAAGAAGGTAGTTTTGAACAAAAAGTTTTACATATTACTTTGAATCCACAGCTGGAAACTCAGCTCATAATCATAGAGTGTGTAGCACTTGGGGCAATTTCCACTTCAAGACCTTTGATGGAGATATCTATCAGTTTCCTGGACTCTGCAATTATGTCTTTGCATCCCATTGCAAATCCTCTTATGAAGACTTCAATGTGCAAATAAGACACTTGGTGATTAAGAATGTTACCGTTATAAGCCATGTGGTTTTAAAACTTGATGGAGTAGCTGTTGAACTCACCACAAGTTCCATTACTGTCAACGGAGAGCCGTAAGTTTCATTATTTAAACAAATATATTTTTGTTATTTGAAAGCCACACATTCCAGTCACATCAGGGCAAGGAGGAAGAGTGTCATTTCATGTATCATTTGTATTCCAGTTTGACATTTGTAAATGAGATGTTTCCTGTAAGGGAATTTCTGTCACTTTCAGTTGCAATGTGCTTTATTTCTAGGGTTCAGCTGCCTTACAGCCACTTAGGAATTGTGATGGAGAGAATCTCAGATTATCTTAAGATCGAAGGGAAATTAGGAATCACCCTGATGTGGAATCATGGGGACAGCCTTTTGGTAAGAACCTATTCTAGATATGGCAAGGAATTCCTATTATGGTTTTGGAAATGATTTGTGGATCTTTGCTTACACACATACATTATGTCTGTCTTTCTATCCATATATCCATTTATCCATCCATCCATCTATCCATCATCTATCCATCATCTATCTATCTATCTCTACATATACTGTATATACCAGTGATGGCTAACCTTTTCCACATTGCATGCCAAAAGTACACGTGCATGCACACCCATGCATGCCTGCACCCATGATGCAATACATGTGTGACTCCCTCCACCCCCTGTGCATGTGCACGCGACTCCCTGCACACTCACCGTGTACCTCTGCACAGGCACACATGACCCCTCCCGCACCACACGCCTCCATGCATGTGCACACAACCTCCCCGCACGGTGCATGCCTCTGCGCATGCATGGCAGATACCCGACAATTAGCTGGCTGGTGGGGCCGCGTGCGAATGCACAGTGGGGCTCTTCCGGGCAACTTCTCGCTTGCCAGCAGAAGTGGCTCTGCATGCCTCTTCTAGCACGCATGCCATAGGTTCACCATCATGGATATATACAGTGTGTGTGAGAGAGTGTTATTTCTATGTTATGTATTAGAAAACTATAGACAACCAAAAAAAAGTGTCTGTGGATGTTATTTTGCAATTAAACATTCTTGACATGATGGATAAGAATAATAAGTTATTAAATTTATATACTGTTTAGGAGTTGGCTTCAGAAACTATTATATCTTCCCAAATGTTTGTCAAAAAGTACTGATTTTTGCAATTGGCTTTAATAATCTGATTTGATTGTATATAAATCTAGTCCAATATAAGTGATCTATACATATAGATTGTTTCCTTATTTAATCAATGTTCTTGATTGCATGTCTGTTCTTGAAAATATCTTTGCTTGCACCATTAGATACTGAAAATATAACTATGAGGCTATGGTTATCAGATCTAAGTTTCAAAAATCCAGATGATCGCTAGATGGAAGCAAAAACAGAAAGGCTTTCTACATGTCATTTAGTTAAATTTTGCAGCCTAAAACTAGCAGCCTTAATGGTACAGCATTTAAATAAAGCTGTCTTTTAATGAAAAGTAGGGAAAATAGTAATTAATGTGGCATTCTTTATTATGGTAGTTTTTACTTTTTATTTCTTTCAGAATTAAAGAGTAATCCTCAAGGGGCTCTGTAACCAATTTACTGGTTTTGCTGTCACCACAAAATCTTTTTCGAATTTGGAAACAAGCGTCTTTCTTGGTGTTTTTTTTAATGGGCACAGTGGTTATATGACTAGAATGGAATCTGAAGAACATACAGAAGAGCTCAGCAACCTCATTAATGTTTAAGCAAAGAATCAAATGAATGTTGACTCCTAATCTTCAGCATCAGAACCTTTCTCCTCTCTCAGGAGGAGAAAATACTAGCAAATGCCATTGTTCTTATGATGATTCGGAAGGTCTCCTCTCTTCAGATGACATAACTCAGTGAAGAGCCTTCCAAACCATCACAAGAATGGGTCCTGCATGAAGGATGGAATGAGGTGACAGAAAGACTCCCTTAAAGGATGGAGCACCCCAACGGGTGTGGTGGGCAGAGAGAGGATTTTCAGATGCTGGTGGGTGCCTCCCAGGGCCTCCCCCAGTTTCCGAGGCACCCCATGCACACTTAATGACATGCACAGTTGCTTAATGACTGCAACAGGTAGACGTTGGATTGCAGCCAGTTGAGCAAGATGGTCATGTGGCTGGCTTAGTAATGACTGCAATGACTAAGTTTGGACTTAGCTGCCATGATTAGTAGAGAACTACCTTTAGTCTCATTCCATTTATTTCTTATCCCTTTTCTTGTTGATTCTTCAGCACTTGTCTCACTTAATTTGGTGTCTGACAATATTCAGGCATGTTGCTAAATTTAGTTTATGCCCTGATGAATGAGACACAGCAACATTGGAGGCTGTCCTTTCTCTTCTATTCTGGGATGACTTCAAGGAAATGTTTGGGAAGGTTCATTTCATTTTTAAGTACATAATCTGAGGACTCAAGATTCTTCCTTGAGGAGCAGGTGGCAATCATTGCAAAGAGGCCTTTGCTCAACTTTCTGTTATGTACCAGTTGCACCCCTTCCCTAATTTCAAGAAGAGATTGGACTCCCATCTGTCAGAAATGGTGTAGGGTCTCCTGCTTGGGCAGGGGATTGGACTAGATGACCTATAAGGTCCCTTCCAACTCTGATTATCTGTATCTGAGAAGTACTTATTTCTGTCACTCATACCCTGGTAATCCCCTGCATGGACTACTGCAATGTCCTCTACATGTGGCTATACTTGAAAAGGGTTCAGAAACTGTAGTTGGTGAAGAATGAGGTGGCATGTGCAGTTCTGGCTGTCCCTAGGAGTTATACATGTAACACCTCAGTTATGTGAGCTGCTTGTTTGCTTCTGAATCAGATTCAAGGTATTGATTATCACCTTTAAAGCCCTTCAGAGCATGGGATCATCTTGTCTCAATTACTTTGACTCAGCTGACCTGATTAGGTAGGGGAGATATGTTGTGATCCCTGGCATGGGGTTCAGATTGGCATGCAACCATCAGGATGGTTGCATTTCCCTCTACCTTTTATTACTGTTTTACCTTTGTTTTAATACTGTTTTTAAACTTTGCTTTTAACCACGTCTCTTTGACTGTAATGGATTTTATTTGTAAACCACCCAGAGTCACTCAGGTGAGATGGGCAGTATATTTAATTAATTTGATTAATAAATTGAAGAAGTTTGATGTTAACCAAAATAATAATGGCTTATGAAGTACGCCTGCTAAAATAAGTCATAGTTAATATTAAATACCACTTATTGCTCAAAGAGACATCAGAACAAAACCTTTCTATCTTCAGTTTTAATTGTACCATAGGAAAAGGGTGCAATGACCTGTTTATTTTGTACAACACTATGAATTAACATGACAGCCAAAGGCAACAATTGGATGTAATGGAATTCAAAAATAAGAAAAAAAACAGAAATCCACTATCAGATCTTAAACGCTAATCCAAATGAACTTCATTTTAATCTCTACACATGCTCATCTCTACACGAGGTTACCAAATGTTATACATAACCTGTTGTCATCTCTTAATTTTCATTCTTAAAACTCTAGATCTTCACTATAGTTGCATTATTTTGTCTTGTTTTAGTTGGAACTAAATGAAAAATATGCTAATCAAACTTGTGGCCTTTGTGGAGATTTCAATCAAATTGCAACCTACAATGAATTCATTTCCAACAGTAAGTGGCAAAAATGGTAGATTTCTGTTTTTATTGCTTTTGGGGTCACATCTCAATTTATTTGTAAAACAGGATTTATTTTGACAATACCACTGAAAGATAATTGGTTTGACAGCCTTAAACTATGCAACTGTATAATGTTATACAAAGGACTAAGATTGTCGAAATAACCACTTTCAAATACGAAAGGATCCTAGGTTTGTTTCTTTATTATTTGCTTTTTCAGAACTAATGTAGAAATTCCATGCATCTTTTAAACCTAGATATCTGTTTTTCACTTCAGCCTGGAAAGAAGGCTGTAAAATTTAATGTGGTCAGAGATGTGCCAGGAAAAGAAAATAATGGGTTGCTCTTGCAAGGAGTTACAGCTCAGATTAATATGTGTTTCTCTACCTCATGCTGATGGAGAATTCTGGGAATTGGAGTCCACATGTTTTAAAGTTACTGAGAATGGGAAATATTAAGCTAAATGCAAGGACTGGCTGCAATGTTACTTTTTCATCACAGTCATAATTAAACATTACTCAATATATGAATTGGGCAGGTTTGTAAAGCAAAAGAAAGCTGAAGTAAGATCATAGTCACAGCCCAGGTTTCACAGCTTAATGATTGAATCTAACTGTAGCTCAGGGGTCTTCAAACTTGACAGCTTGAAGACTTGTGGACTTCAACTCCCAGAAATCCTCCTCCAGTCATGTTAGCTCAGGAATTCTGGGAGTTGAAGTCCACAAGCCTTAAACTTGCCAAGTTTGAAGACCCTTGTGTGTAGCTACTAAACAAGGACAACCTGTAATGACAACTTGGAAGAGAATTAATGCAGAGGCATAAGATAAAGTTTGATGCTTCATAGAAGTAAATTCAAGAGGACTCATTGGCAGGGGTGGGTCTATGAAGAGGAAGGCTTATAAAAACAGGTCAAGATGGCAATAAAAAGGGTAAAGGTTCAGACATGTAGTTACTGCTGCCATCTTGATCAGAGGTCCCCAAACTTGACAACTTTAAGACTTGTGGACTTCAACTCCCAGAATTCTCCAGCCAGCTGGGAGTTGATGTCCACAAGTCTTAAAGTTGCCAAGTTTGGAGACCTCTGATCTTGACTGTCCCTGAAACACCACTGCTCAGTGATATTCAAAACTAGGGGACTTTAACTCTTCATAATGGGAAGGAGAGATTGGCCTAATTAACCTCATTGTCTTGGCAAGAACCAGTTTGGTTTTATATCATGAAGACTAATGATCTTTCTTGGACCCCTTTGCCAGATTTATTTCACACAGAAGGAATATAGTAAAGTTGCAACCTGTGTCTAAACAGGTCTCTTTTTGTAATCCTGCTTTGTGAACAATGCTAAAATGGCCTTCTGCTTATTGCAGATGTCCAGCTGACTCCTTTGCAGTTTGGAAACATGCAGAAGATGGACGGACCCACAGAACAATGCGAAGATCCTGTCCCTTTACCTGGAGGCCAATGCAGCCAGGATGTAAGGATTTGTATTTCATCTCATTCTCTATAAGGGAATTTGGCTGCTTCCTCCCCCCTTTTCTTCTTCTTCTTCCCTCTTAAGAGCAAGCAGAAGACAATTAAAACAGTAAAATCTTGAAAATAAAAAAAACCAAGCTTGTAAACATTAGCAATGCAGATCAATAATAGTGTAGTAGCTTCCTGTGTTTATACATAATGTCATGTTCATATCTTAACAGCACTAATTTCTTTTTTTGTAGACCTCTATGTGCCGAAATATACTGACTGGTAATGCATTTGAAGCTTGCAATGCATTGGTTGATGTGCGTGACTACATTGATGCTTGCATACAAGATTTATGCCAATGTGATCCGTCTGTGACTGAAATCTGCATCTGTAGCACCTTTGCTGAGTACTCCAGGCAATGCTCCCATGCTGGTGGAAAACCACTTGAATGGCGAACAGAAGATTTCTGTCGTAAGTATTAGTTCCAAAAGAAGTCTGCATTCCTATGGAGAACTCTTTGCAATCATTGTATAATAAAATCCTAGGTAAGGCGGTTAGAGGCCATCAAGATCAATCCTATGCCTAAACAGGAAAATCCAGATCAGTGGTGGGATTCAAAATTTCTTACTACCGGTTCTGTAGGCATGGCTTGGTGGGCATGGTGTGGCTTGGTGGGCATGGTGTGGCTTGGTGGGTGTGACAGGGGAAGGATACTGTAAAATCCCCATTCCCTCACCACTCCCAGGGGAAGATTACTGCAAAATCCCCATTCCCTCCCCACCCCACTAACCTGCTTTCCAGCTTCATTCTCCTGTGCAGGGCAACAAAAGAAGACCCAGCCGATCAGCTGGGACTCGGGAGGCAGAGAATAGATGGGGTCAGGGCCAGTCAGAGATGGTATTTGCCAGTTCTCTGAACTACTCAAAATGTCTGCTACCGGTTCTCCAGAACTGGTCAGAACCTGTTGAATATCACCTCTGATCCAGATCCAATTCAAAGATATACAATCTACAACATTCAAATATCGCTGAAGCAACTTCAGCTGATTAAGCTAACCAATGGGATACTCAGAGTTTAGTGAGGGTTATATGCAGAAACTCTGCATATCCCCAACCAGAATTTAGCTCAGTTTTGAACAGTTCTTATCAGTAAGAAGCTGGTGCTAATGTTTAATTTACCTTTTTAAAAAATAACCCATTAGATTCAGCCTTTAAGGTTTGTTTTAAAAAAAGAAGCCTTTCCTCAGTTTTATGTATCTAAAGCGCATTACCACATGTTTCCCCTTGCCTTTCTGTACAACACATCTTTTTTCCAGACTGAAGATAAACTCAGCTTCTTAATATTTGCTTCCCAGAAATTGGTTCCCTCTGAAGACTAAAATATATTGCCAACATTCTGCTTAATGTATTTTTACCTCCAGAGAGAGGAAAAAAAGTATAAATGGGGTTTCTAATGTCTCATTGTTCATTTCTATTTTCAGCCAAGTCTTGTCCTTTCAACATGCAGCATCGAGAATGTGGAACCCCCTGTTTTGACACTTGTACCAATTTTGAACAGTCCCAGTTATGTGAAGATCACTGTATAGATGGTTGTTTCTGTCCCTCCGGTAAGTCAGTATCCATGCTCAATTGTTTATAGACTTGCCTAGTGGAAGCATCTTTTGGTATTAAAAAAAAGAAGTATCTTCTTCTTTCTAGAAGTCGCTACATGGAATTTCATTCCAGATAGCATGGAAAGGAAACCAAGTTTGCAATAAAGTGTTCGCTCTTCTCTGACATGTGTAAAAAACGTTATATTTCAGTGCTCTTGCAGGAAGGACCATTTAAAGGATAAAAATAAAACACCTTTTTTGTCTTCCGTATGAATAGTTGACTTTCATTTGATTGGATTTGAAGCATTGCAAAGATAATGTACATAAAAGGCATTGGAGGGGGAAAAGAAAAATTAAAATTATTTGAATTCTAAACAGTTATTAATTTATTTATATATCTGAAGATAAAACAAACTTTTATGCTGGATGTTTTGTAGTTTAATTTTAATTCTGTTTCTTGATCTACAATTGTATTGAATTTACAAAATAGAATTGATTTGATTTAACAAATCAAGGAAATTGGCTGAGTGCTAGAATGGAATTAAATCTGCTCAAGAAGAACAACTTTACGTGTATTTTCTTGCTGGAATTTACTACATGGCAGCATAAAAATCTGGTTCACCCTCATAAAAATATTTTTACATTGTACTTCTGTCTTGATGCTGGCTTTTATGAACATGGTAGAGATTTGTTTCTTTAATAGCTTTCCATAAACCACATTTATAGCAATTAAGGTCAAAATTCCATGAGATACTACTGATAGTAAATCTGTAAATCTGATGGTGTAGTGGAAAAGCTTTATAAAGAGTGGATTTTTATGAAGACCATGGCTTCTTTTTCCACACACCATAGTTTCCAGTGAAAACTGGTTGATTCATGGTTGCCATAACATCAGAACATGCTTCAGTGTCATCTGAAACCCTGCTCCAGATGTGGAAATAGTTCATGTGCTTTCCTGTATTGAAGGAAAATATAACACATTATATTGACAACAAGAGTCAAGGAGATTTATTACTGGGAATGATATAATGTACTCATACTTCTTAAAAATAGAAATGAGCATGAATAACATACATTGGTTATTTCTTGTTTAGGCACTGTGTTCGATGACATTAACAATTCTGGCTGCATCCCCAGTTCAGATTGTTACTGCACTTACAATGGGGATTCTTACGCTCCTGGTACTTCTTTTTTCTCCCAATGCATGTCATGGTGAGAATAATAATATTCTGTGATTTAATAATGTTTTATTAGCGATGGAAAGAGAAAGAGGCATATTATTTGATAGATTGGCTTGTTAAGAATAAACTGGGCACAACTAGTAATGCTAAGAATGTCACAAGATTGTGAAATAATGTTTAATTACACACATAAAGGGATTTCTTTTTTGAACATGAATTCCTTGTTGCTTTGCATGCTGTTATTTCTGAATCCATCTACAAATTCTTGCCATGTGGATGCACAAAAATAGCTCTTAATTACAAAAGAGTTTTTCACAAAGTTGAAAAATATGGAAATATATTTTTTTAATTGATTCATTTTCCTTCAAAAATTAAGAGCTTCACAAATTATAGATATTGATAAATCTATAGGCACATTTTAACTGTAGAAAGGTTCATTATGAAATTTAGTTATTTAATTAATTTAGGAATTTCCAATCTCCAGCTGACTCTGGTTGGCTCACATATTGCCATATCAATTCAATATATACCAAATATTTAGGCAGAAACTAAATTAATAAGAATGCACCCAACAAGGGACTCACTCTATCTTAATCAAAGGCCTGGGAAGCACATTGTTAGAAATGTCATAATTCTATTTGACTTACATGGTGGCAAGCAAATACTACCAAATAGTTTCTTGAACCCTGAGTGTCTTAAAAAGCTCATCATATATTGTGTAAATAGGCAAATAACTGAAAATCAGGTCTGCTGGTCTCTTTGGCTGCTCTTCATCTGGCATGCATATAGTTGACTGTACTCATTGTTAGTGATGATAAGACCTATTATTACTTTATATGATCTAAAGAACATTTCTGAAGACGTTCATCTGCCAAAGAAGCAAACCCCAGTTGAATGCATTTTTCATTTTTTCTCCATTCCTACATTAGTTTTCCCCAAATGTGCTTTGCCAAACTGGAGGTCCTCTAGAAAGGTTTTGAAGAGGAAAACCACGAAGAGGAGGAACATAAGAGGAAATCCCATTGCATGCTACTCTGTTTATATGACATTGATGATATTTCTGAGCATTTAACCTAGAACAGGGGTGTCAAACTCAAGGCCCGGAGTCCAGATCTATCCTGCATGGTGATTAGATCTGGCACACAATGCCTCCCTGGAAACAGTGAAGGACCAGCCTATGGTGCCTCTGCCAGAAAAAATGGAGGCCAGGAGGGCCATGTGTGGCTCTCCCAAGCTCCGTTTTCAGTTGCAATAGCTTCCTGCAATGCTCTGCCAGCAAAAACAGAGCTCAGTATTCGCTGGCAGAGCACTCCAGCAGTGGTGGTATTCAACTGGTTCACACTGGATCAGGTGAACTGGTAGCAAGGATTTGACATGGGTTGCTGAACTGGTAGTAAGTTCTGGCTGGCCATGCCCCTGACCCGGTTTCCCGATCACCACTGGCTTGCTTGCCCCGCCCACCCAATGCTCACTCACCCCATCCACCTGCCGCTTGCCACTTAAGATATTTCTTTTTTTTCCCCTGCCGACAACCAGCTGTTCATATGATCAGCTGTGCCAGGATTCCTCTTGCTGAGGCCCAGGAAGGCAAAAAATGGAGGGAGGGTTCTCTCTCCATTATTTGCCTTCCTGAGCCCCAGTGGAGCCTTCTGGGAGCAAAAACGCTCCCCACAGAGGCTCCTCTGAGACCAGGAAGGTCCCAAAATGGAGCATGGAGGGGTACTGTGTGCCCCTCCCATGCTGTTTTTTTTTCTTCCTGAGTCCCAGAGGAGCCTTCCGGAAGCAAAAACGCCCCCCAGAGGCTCCTCTGAGGCCCAGAAGGCCTAAAAGTGGGTGGGGGTGGCTGAAAAAAAGCAAAAAAAGCCACCCCCACTGAGTTACATGGCCATGCCCACCAAGCCACACCCACAGAACCAGTAGTAAAAAATTTTGAATCCCACAACTGCACTTGAGCCACCACAGGTGCCTCCTACATGAGTCACGTCGAGGTAGCCGTGCCCACCCAGACCTCACTGAAATGTGCCCCCTGTGGTCAAACACAACCCTGATGCAGCCCTCAATGAAATCGAGTTTGATACCCCTGAACTAAAATGTAGCTTATAACATTCTGCAAAATGCTGTCATGCCATGGCAGAGATACAAAATAGGTGGGCATAAATAGCCTCTGTTTTCAGAAATGATTATCTATAACCACATCTTTTAAAGTTTAAAAATTCACCAATCTTCCTTCAGATGCTAAATGCTACTGTGGCCCATTTATCAAAGGCTGGAAGACTATTATTGTCAGCCATGAAATACTGAAGAAAAAGCTTCTATAAATTATAGCAAACATCCAGAAAATGTTCTAGAATTTAAAAACTGGAGCATATTTGTCATCCAAATCCATGATGTAGAATTTGGATAAGGATTGAGGAAAACTGGGTATTCTATTAATGCAAGCCTAATTTGTGTGACCAATAGGCTTCTTTAATTAGAAAACTCCAAATACATTAATTTCTTTATCAAATGAAACAGGATTTTTAAAGTATCCTCTCTTGTATAGAAATACTTCCTTCAGGATTATAGGAATTATACTATGTGTTATGTTCATTAATACTGTGGGTCTTTTAAAACGTTAAATAACACTGCAATAAAATCTTTAGTGAACATTCCATTTGGAATACCAATAAAAATTTATTCATTAACAAGGGTCATAGGCTACTGCTTTACTGAAAACATGAGAATATGCATAGTACAACAACCAACCTTTTTATTATAAGGATTGCTCTACTTTTTGTTTAATAATTTGTTGGTAATATTATCCTCTTCCTCTTTTTACTTCAGTTCATGCACTGGGGGACAGTGGACTTGCATCAGCCTTGCATGTCCTGGAATATGTTCTGTTGAAGGTGGCTCCCATATCTCCACTTTTGATGAAAAATACTATTCTTTTTTTGGGGAGTGTAGCTATATGATCACTAAGGTAATCTGCATGGACTAATCTGCACAAGGCTACCTGATTAGATTGATGGACTTTGGGGAGACTTCCTATTCTTTAACATCAACACTGTAGTTTAAAGTTCCTGTTAAAGGCATTTGTACCAATTCTAAAGAAGAGACCCAAACCATAGGTCCTGTCCACATGATTGTGATAATACACTCTCCAACTATGTGGGGTTGTCACACCAAAAACAAGGACCCTCCCATGCATTGTTGTTACTGGGAGTAGTTCATTCTTTCTACCAATCTATGAATTATCACATATTTTTATTCATATCAATTGAAATAAGGCTCCCTTCTTCTTGATTACACTTGAAATGGGTGCTCGGGATAATTGAATCTTTTCGTCATCAAAAGTTTACAAAAAAGATTATAATTATTCCAATGTTATCATCAGACATTATAAAATCCTCAACCACAGTTCTGTTTTCTGGTATTTCGGGGATGGGTCAATACGTGTCTAAAGGCTGCCCCTTTTTTTATTTGTTAAATTGTGATGTTTTGTTCAAAGAGGAAAAAAAACATAAATTGCAACTTTTAAAGTACTTTATTCTTTTGATTGTGGGAAGGAAATTCTGACCTACAAAAAAATAGTCAGGTGATTTTATTCTTATTGTTTTAAAAGACAGGCAGCATGGTGTCTCAGTGGCTGGTTGGCTGGAAAGCTGACAGCCCATGTTCAAGACCCTGAGCGCCATGTGACATGGTGAGCTCCCAACCTCACTTCAGCTCCTGCCAACCTAGCAGTTTGAAAGTATGCAAATGCGAGTCAATAAATAGTACCACTTAGGTGGGAGGGTAACAGTGCTCAGTAATGTCATGTTGGCCACATGACTGCAGAAATATCTTCGGACAGCACTGGCTCAATGGCCTTGACACAGAGTAAGCATTTCCCTCTATAGTTGGCAATAACTAGCAGAGTATAATCTTTCATGGACCCCTTTACCTTTTTTAAAAAAAAATTAGAAGTGTCACTAGTTTAGAAGGGATACGATAGGTTCAGACAATGCAAACTATTAATTTTTTTTTCTCCCCCAGCTCTGTGATAGCAATACCTTTGCTGTTCTGGGAGAAATTCAAAAGTGTGGCCTGACAGAAACTGAGACATGCCTGAAAGGATTAGCTATAAGCATTGATGGAGGACAGACAGTAAGTGTGAAGAACAAGAATGGATGCGAATCATGCTCGCTCAATAGTTTTAGGAACAATTTTTTTTCACCAGACCCAGTGAGAAACAGATTTGGTTTGCATGCAAAAATTTGTTCTCAGTTGAGCTCTTGATATTAATGTTAAAGTTATACCTGAAATATGGAGTAAAAATGTTGATTTTCCAATTACAAACAGCACATGAAGTTCATTTTCTTTGCACAATGTTCTGTTCATTGTTTTTTTTACAAGGGATCCAGGTTCTGGAGTGTTTCTTCTTTTAATATTTCAGTATCACTTTTCACAAACTACCCTGGCTCCAAAGTTTATTTCCTTCAAATTTCTTGCCTTCAATATTGATTTCTCCACTTCATTCCTATTCCTCTTTTCCTTGCTTCTATTCTCTTTTCTTGTTCTTCTTCCTTTTCTCACATTTTAGTTCTTATTCCCTAGTTTAAGCCATCTTCCTGCTGGAATCTAGCTCTTGGCCCTCACTTTCTCTATTTCTTTTTGTACCTATCTTCAAATTTGCCTTACAAAATTTCTCCATGGCATAGGAATACTCTGGACATGAGTCTCTGAAAAATCTCAGAAAAACATTTATCCTATCCCACTTAAAACCTGTTCCAAATATTTTAGCACTTTTATTTTTGGTACACAAACTTCATTCAACCAGTTATTGTCAGAATCTTCATTCCAACAAATGAAATATGATATAGATTCTTTATACAGATATCTTGTGTTAAAAAAATGTACTTGTGCAAAACAACAAGAGTGTATTTCCTAAAAGAGTTAATGAAAACCAGTATGACTGAAGGAAAGGAAATTGGTTTCTTGTTTAATTTATTGCTTGTATGCCGCTTTGAGTCATTGTGCGTGTGTTGGACATATGTATTTGCTTAATAAATACTGCAGTAAAGACATACTTTCTCAGTTTGCTTGCTCTAATCTCTCATTTTTCACTACCCAGGTGATTGTGATCAAGTCTAATGGAGCTGTATATGTGAATATGATTCTCACTCAGCTGCCTATCTCAGCATGTGAGTTCTTTGCTATTTATATTCTGGTACAGAGGTGTCAAACTCAAGGCCCAGGGCCAGATTCGGCCCACGGGGTACTTAGATCTGGCCCACAGGCCCACCCTTGGAACAGTGAAGGACCGGCCTAAGGTGACTCTGCCAGCAAAAAGGGAACTCGGGAGGACCACACATTGTCCTCCCAGGCTCCATTTTGGGCTGCGATAGCCTCCTGCAGCCCTTTTCCAATGAAAATAGAGCTCAGGGAGCCCATGTGGCCCTCCTGAGCTCTGTTTTTGCTGTCAGGGGGCTGCAGGAGGCCATCATGGCCAAAAACAGAGCCTGGGAGGGCCATTGTGGCCGAAAACAGAGCCTCGATGAGTGAGATCAAGCTGGCCATGCCCACCCTGGCCATGCCCCCCGCCCCCTGAGTTCAAACACAATCCTGATGCGGCCCTCAATGAAATTAAGTTCGACACCCCTGTTTTAGTACTTTACACAATTTAAGGATTGATCTCTTGTCCCTGGAATTTATTTGAAATTCTGCAAAATGTCTAGGTATATGAATAAAATAATACCTCATCATTGGACAATGATGGAAGAAAGAACTGAATGTTGCTAAAAGTCCAGTTTAGAACAGGAAAAAATTGATAGTAATGCATTACCAAAATGGAGTGGAGAGGAGTGGAGTAGAATTCTTTATTGGCCAAGTGCTATTGGATATAATATTATTGTAATATTATATATTGCAATATAATATATAATATATTATAATATATAATACAATATTATAATATGTAATAGATAGATATAATATTAGACCTTTCCTCCAAAGTAGGTACTAATTTATTGATCACAAGTAATTGCTAATTATGTTAATAAGAAATGTTATTAGTTTATATTCATATCAGTTAATGACTGAGATGCAAAGTCTAAGCCTGTATCAGTATCATGCAAAGCCCCGTGTATACATCTCTTTGCTTGTGCTGCAGCAACAACAATAAAAGTTAGATAGATAGATGGATAGAATATTAGCCAAGTGTGATTGGACAAACAAGGAATTTGTCTTGGTGTAAATACTCTCAGTATACATAAAAGAAAAGATACATTCATCAAGAGTCAAGAATCATCAAGTACAACACTTAATGATAGTCATAGGGTACAATAAGCAATCAAATCATACTAGGAAACATTCAATATAAATCGTAAGTATACAAGCGACAAAGTTACAGTCAGTTGCAAGATTTGTCCCCTTGGTGGCAAATAAAATGTATGCTTTCATCTGAAAACTATTTTGTTGTATGGTTTTGTTTCTACAGCCAATGTCACCATCTTCAACCCTACCTCATTCTTCACTGTGGTCAACACAAAATTTGGATTCCAGTTGGTGATACAATTTATCCCTATAATGCAGCTGTTTATATACATGGACCCAAGCCACAAAGGGCAAACATGTGGTAAGTGAATCAATGAGTCATTCTCACTACACAGAAGCAGAGTGTTACAATTAATAATGGATTGATGTCTTTAATTTTTGTTTCAGGCCTCTGTGGAAATTTCAATGGCATCCAAACAGATGACTTTAAAGCTATCAGTGGGGTGACAGAAGGAACCCCTGCTGCCTTTGCTAATACCTGGAAAACACAGGCAGACTGCCCCAACATCAAAAACATATTTGAAAACCCCTGTACTCTCAGTATAGAAAATGGTATGTATATTTGTTTGCTGCTCTTCTGCTGGGCACTCTTCTCTGACTTATTTCTCTCTGAAATAAGATGATGAGCCTCGGTGGCACAGTGGTTAGAGTGCAGTACTGCAGGCTACTTCTGCTGACAGCTGGTTGCCTGCAATTTGGCAGATCAATTCTCACCAGGCTCAAAGTTGAGTCAGCCTTCCATCCTACCAAGGTGGTAAAATGAGGACCCAAATTGTTGGGGGCAAGAGATTGACTCTGCAAACCACTTAGAGAGGGCTGTAAAGCACTATAAAGTGGTATATAAGTCTAAGTGCTATTGCTATTACTACTGTTTCTAGAATTCACAGAAAGCATGGCTGTCCTAGAAACATCTTTAAAAAGAAGTCCTATTTAAAAAAATCTAGAAACACATTTAGCGTTGTGTTTAAAAAATATAAAAACCCAGATGGACTGAAATATTCAACTGTTCTGGGGTTAAAGTTGCTTGTGTCTAGAATTCTCAGGACATAAAGTTCATACTCACAATGCACAATAATAAGAATTATCATTATTATCTACATTTATATG
This sequence comes from Naja naja, assembly GCA_009733165.1. Classification (NCBI taxonomy): domain Eukaryota; kingdom Metazoa; phylum Chordata; class Lepidosauria; order Squamata; family Elapidae; genus Naja; species Naja naja. The sequence continues at coordinate 261,657,214 of CM019148.1, forward strand.
TCCTGCTTTTCCTCCAAGGAGACTAGAACAACATTCATGGTTTATTTCCTCTCATTTTCTTCAGAAAAGAGTCTTGTAAAGGAGATTAGTCTGATTTGGGACTACTGTAGACTTTTCTTCTACAATGCCTTCCCCCAAATAAATAAAAACAGTGACATGTATAGTCACATGAAAACACATCAGCAGAAAATGAAAAATCTATAATGTACCCAAAGATGATAGAACCAGGAGTGGGCTTCAAAAATTTTAGCAACGGGTTTTGTGCCTGGTTGCTGGGTGGGCATGGCCATGGTGGGTGTGGCCTAGTTGGCCTCCTGCTCGAGCCTCCAGGAGGGCAAAAATGGCCTCCCTGGGCTCTGTAGGCTCTCTGGAAGATGGAAATGGGCCCATTTCTGCCCTTCCTGAATTTCCAGGAGGCCCATTTTCACAGTCCCCAAATTTTCACGTACACCTTGCACTTACCTGCATCCAAAATGGGCTGCGTGAGGCTTGGGAAGGGCGGGGTGGGTGGGCAGGGCCAGCCAGGAGTGGGATTTGAGGGTTCTCCGAACTGCACAGAATCTAAGCTAGGGGCTCTCCTGAACCCTTGTGAACCCCCAGCAGCCCAACCCTGGACAGAACTATTATTACACAGCTGAGAGAATGCAGCTGTTTTGCCTGGTTTAAATTAGATTTTTGTGCAGCACAAAACTGTTTCACTAAGGGTTTAGAACTAAAACCATGTTCCACAGCATGTACAGTGTCAGATTGTGATGACAAAATGGCAAATGTGGTTGGGAAAACAAAGCCCCATCCCTGTTGGTGCTAATGTAGTGAGTGGGCAACTTAGTAAAAAGGAATGGAGCTTTGATTACTCTATTGTGTTTGTCAGTTTGATATAATTGATCATTGTTGCTGATGTAGACGGAGGATGCATAGCAAAAAAGGGTACCAAAACAACATCCCATTTATCTCTGTTTTACAGAAAAATATGCTTTACACTGGTGCGGATTGCTGACTGACCCAAAGGGGCCTTTTCAGAAATGCCACTCAGTAGTAAAACCAGATGTTTACCATACTGTGAGTAGTTATTTCTCTTCCATTTAAATGCCAAGAAGAACCTAAAGATAATTCATGGGAAGAAATGCATTGCCAAAATCAGAGAAGCCACTTAAGATTTTAATTGGTCTTTTGTTGAGCTTTCTATGTATTTTTTTTCACTCCCTACATTTTTTAATCCAATCAATATACTTCTCATTTTATATAGCACACCAGAACCTCTACCTAGTCAATAGTTAACAGTCAAATGTTAGTATGAAATATTAATTGGTATATTTAAATGGAAAGGGACAAAGTGGCTCAGTGGCTCAGACACTGAACTTGTCAATCAGAAAGGTCGGCAGTTCAGCGGTTCGAATCCCTAGCATCGTGTAATGGAGTGAGCTCCCGTTACTTGTCCCAGCTTCTGCCAACCTAGCAATTTGAAAGCATGTAAAAATGCAAGTAGAAAAATAGGGACCACTTTGGTGAGAAGGTAACAGTGTTCCGTGCGCCTTCAGCATTTAGTCATGCCAGCCACATGACCACGGAAATGTCTTCGGACAGCGCTGGCTCTTCGGCTTTGTAATGGAGATTAGCACCACCCCCTAGAGCTAAAAATGACTAGCACATATGTGCTAGGGGAACTTTTACCTCTACCTTATATACAAATGGAATATGTATTTCCATTCTGGTGTTAGGTCTTAATTGGAGATGTCAAATAATTTTTAAGCTGTTCTAAATATCTTGCATTTCCTTGACTATTATGTGATTCAAAACATTATTATCCTTCCTGTGTTTCAGATCTTGTAATATAGTTTATGGTTTAAATTTGTATAAGTGTACACAGAGACTGGGGAAAGTTGTATACAAGCAAAATATATTACGAAAACTCAATTAAAATATAAACTGTACATTAGAAAAATGCACATTCTAAGTTAAGATGTGAACAAAATTCATATGTTAAGGCAAGTTGTATAAGACAGTCAATGTAATTTTTTTGTAATGTTTAAGAAAAAATGTAGAAAATGTAGAAGGAAAGAAAATTTAATGAGCTGGATTTAGAAGGAGCCATTCATTTCCAGTGTAAACTCTAAGTTTACTTTACTGATTTATCATACCTGAAGTATATGGCTATTCACTTTGCAGGATGCCATAATTCATGGAAATACCTTGCTCCCTGAAAGCTGTTACATATTTATACACTGAAAGAACCCAATTGACTAGTATATGACAGACAGCTTAGATGAAAGCCGAAAAAAAAACTTCCAATGCAATCACTCCAAGTTGCTCTTGATTTTTGCAAGGCCAGGCTAAAGCAAAATTACAGAAGTGGTGACTCTTCAGATATTACTGCCTACAGCAGGAGTGTCAAACTTGCATTGTCATGACAGCATCACATGTTGTATCTTGATGTTTTTCCCATTTGCTAAACCGGGTATGGGCATGGCCAGCATGTGATGCATCCGGCCCCTGGGCCATGAGTTTGACAGCCCTGGCCTACACCTTCTAGTAGCCCGATAGGAAGAGAGGCTGGCTGACATATATAGATTAACACAGTTGGAAGAGACCTTCATTCAGCGATATCTGAAAGATCCAAGGATTGCAACCCAGATATAAAGGGAAATATCTCAGAAGGAAGGTGAAGTTTGGTTAATCCAAAGGTCCTTTGTTTTTCTAGAACTGCATGTTTGACACTTGTAACTGTGAAAAGAGTGAAGACTGCATGTGTGGTGCCCTTTCAGCTTATGTCAGGGCCTGTGCTGCTAAAGGAGTATTGCTAAATGCATGGAGGACTACTGTCTGTGGTAAGTTTAGAATAACAAACAAAAAAGAGAACCAACTTAGAACTAAGGAACTAATTTCCTGACAGAACAAGTGATCAGTGGAATGGCTTCCCTTATGAAGTTATGGGTGCTTCATCACTGATGGTTTTTAAGGAGAGGTTGGGCAGCCATTTGTCTGGTATGGTACAGGATCTCTAGAAGACCACCAGCGTCACTTCCAACTGTTATTCTTACTGTCCCTACTTGCTTTTAACTCAATTAAAACACTCCTGAAGGGTCCCAGACCATTGGAAGCTGTCTTCTTTTTCAGAGAAGAGGAAATATATATATATGCTAGAAAATGAGCAGACTTTAAAAAATAACTTCAAAATTAGCATGGAATCAGGCACATCATTCGATAAAACTTTTATTACATTTATTTTAAAATATGTTTGCATGTGCAAGCCTTGCATGCCTCAAGTTTGTATGTGCAAACTTCTCATGCCTCATATCTTGTGGGTAGGGTTGCTTTAACTCTAGCCACTTCTTCTGATTACCGAACTTTTACTGGACTCCTATTGCTTTTCAACAGCTGAAATTTGCTCTCTTCTTCCAAGGCATCTAGTGGTTTAAATGCCCACCAGCCTTTTGCATTCAGCATCCTGTTCTCAGTTTCTTTAGGCTTTATAGATTGATACCCAGTATTTTAATTGGACTAGTGCAGTTCTTTCAACAATTACTGTATATGACAATGGCTATCTTCACTGGTCGGGAACTTTTCTTTTATGAGCTTTATTTTTGGGGTTGCAGAACATGTTTTGATGTTTGGAGATATTTGGAGAAGCAGATATTTGGAGAGCCCCCCCTCACCTTTTCTGAGAGAGGGACAGAGGCAGAGGCAGTAGCAGAGGCAGAGAGACAGAGAAAGAGCCATTGCAACTTATTGTGTGTAGGAATTTCTAGTCATAATTGCTAATAAATCAATTGTTTTTCCTTTTTCTCTTCTCAAGCCAAATTCCAAATTTGTCCTGAAACCTGGAGCTATCATTACAACATTGACACCTGTCAAGCCACCTGCAGAGCTCTCAGTGAGGTTGATGTCACCTGCAAAATCAAGTTCCCTCCAGTAGATGGATGCACCTGTGAAGAAGGGACATACCTCGATGACAGTGGCAAATGTGTGCCTGCTTCTAAGTGCCCTTGTTACCACAAAGGATCTGCCATTCCATCTGGAGAGGTGGTTCATGACAATGGCATCATGTGGTGAGAGACTTGAAATAAACATGATGGTAGAAAGAGAGAAGTAGCAGAAAGCCATGGAACAAAATAATAGGGGAAAGTAAGCGTATTCAACCTTGCTTGTGGGCTGACAGTTCAGGACCACAAATGCTTTTGCAAAGTCACTTCATTCACTAGAACAAATAAAACTTCAAATCTGGTGTAATGCTGTTATTTTACTGTACTTCTTACACTGAGCTGAGTTTTTAAAGATGGAATGGAAGTACCCGTTGATCCATTTTGTAATATCTTGTAGTATTTTCATTTTTTTTTCACATTTCATATTTGGGCATTAAAAGGTAGTTCTAAACTAAATGACCAAATCTGTCTGATTTGAAAACCCAAGCCTTTTGGGAGACAGAAGAATGAAAACTTACTATTTTTGAAAAAAAGGCTAGCAAAACTAAAATAGAACTGGACTTAATCACTAAAGGATTCACTTTTTTATTGTTTGCATTATGCTAGGTCAAAAGTAAAGTGGTAAAAGTCAGGGAAGTTAACAATAATGCAGTTGGCCTGTATGAATTTGTGGCCCACCCATTTCTGATAGAAGTGCTTCAAGTATCCATAGGAAAGGACCAGTAGTGGGATCCTACCCTAGCCGCTACCAGTTCAGTGGGTGATCGCGCGTGCATGCATGCACGCACCTAACAAGCCAATCAGCTGAGAGGATGAAGAAATGAAAAGCTAGGAGTGAATGCGCTTTTTGGTCTTTTATCCTCTCAGCTGATTGTCGGAAGTTTTTTTTTCCACCTCTCAGCTGATTGGAGGCTTTTTTCCCCCTACCGGTTCTGAACTGGGCCGAACCAGTAGCATACCACCATACCACTTCTGATTTCTAACAACGTCATCAAAAACAATTCCCTTTCAGTATTTCAACGTGTTCTGAAAGATTCTTTCCTTCTTCTTCTCCTTCTCCTCCTCCCCCTCCTCCTTGTCAATAAACTACCTACAATTTAAAGTGTAATAAATCAGGACTGTAACTTTATTACATTTATTTCCATCTAATAGCTGTCTTACTCTCTTACAGTACCTGTGTGAAAGGCAAGCTTCAGTGCATTGGGGAAGTAAAACCACAAACAGGTACAGCCACCATTTTATTCCCTGTTTTATTATGATAGTTTCCCAGCCTTGTTCAGATCCAGCAAGGAAAATCTATGCCTAAAGCAAGCATAGAATTTAAGTGCAGTACTTTATGAACAAGTTGGCTGTTTAATTTGTCATAATAGCACCCCCCCCCTCCAATCTGGCAATAGCATAATTAAATGCAGGTTTTGTAGAAACTGAACCCCTGATTGGCTAATCTAGAAAGAAACCCTGAATTCATTCCAGTAAAAGCTCCCACAAGAGGGGGATTCCTTGAGTAAAGTTGTTGGCTCAAGATACTCTGGCAACCAAGAAATGTGCAACCGATTTTTGCTGATTTCTCATTTCTCTGCAACATGCAGAATTCTGTTCTAGGGTGTCCTCAACCTTCCAAACCAGAAGTGGGGGACTGAGGGAGTTGCAAGTGAATGAGGGCAGCTATTGAAGGACCACAATCCAACCACTGTTTCTAAAACTGAAGTACAAATATTCATGTGGATTTAATTTGTGTACTTCACAAGCGAATTGAAAACTTGATCAATTACTGTACATTAATTTTATGATTATTAAGAGGCATTTTCCAACTTTCCAACATAATATAAATTGTGTAATTACTGAGATAAAATCTCAGACAAAATCTTTTTTTTCCCTTTCTACCAGATTGTAATGCTCCTATGGTCTACTTTGATTGTGATAATGCCACAGCTAACACTCATGGGACTGAGTGTCAGAAGAGCTGCCAGACACTTGATATGGGATGTGTAAGTATAGCTAGTTATAAGTGGGTCTGATTTTAATAGCTTTTCAGCTTGTGTGGGATTGTTTTCTTAGTGAAAATGCAGAACAGAAATTTAATAAATAAAACAGCATATTAATAACTGAAGTTATCATCAGTTGAGTTGAATGTATTTCTGCCAGCAGGTAATTGACTATAATGAAAATAGTCTTTCTGTCTCTGGAACTGCCAGCACAACTTGGCACACTATCTTCCTATCACTTGAGGGAGATATTGCCAAATAGAAATCAGTCTGATAGGTCACAAGAGATGATGGTTAATGAAAATATTTCTGGGAGAAAGGAGAACAAACTCTTATGATACTGTAAACCTGCTTAACAAACATGGTTTAGTCATGATTCTGCATACTTCCATCTTTGATTCTATTATGGTTATTCAGTTTATGCCAAGTTGCTGTCCAGAGATGCATAAAAATAAAAAGAGAGCCTTCTTCATATTTGTGAAGAGACGTGGTGGTGCAGTGGTTAGAATGTAGTACTGCAGGCTACTTCTGCTGACTGCTGGCTGCCTGCAATTTGGCAGTTTGAATCTTACCAGGCTCAAGGTTGACTCAGCCTTCCATCCTTCCGAATTTGGTAAAATAAGGATCCAGATTGTTGGAGGCAATATGCTGTAAACTGCTTAGAGAAGGCTGTGAAGCACTGCGAAGCTTCATATTAATCTGAGTACTATTGCTATTGCTATATCAAAATTCCTGGAGGAAAGGGAAATTGAAACACCAGTATACACATTAAAAGTAGAAGGAAAAACTGAGGCTAATTTGAAATCATGTTTCCTTTGTACAATATCTTAGAAGTGTTACTTCTTATTGTACAGTTTTGTCAGGTAACACTTTTTATTAATCCTCTATTATTGCAGTATAGTGCACAGTGTGTCTCTGGTTGTGTATGTCCTGATCAGCTAGTCTCTGATGGTCCAGGCAAATGTATACCTGCAGAAGAATGTCCGTGTGTTCACAATGAAGCCACATACAAACCAGGAGAAACTATCAAAGATAAATGTAACACTTGGTATGTATAAATTGATGGATGATATAAAGCTGATTGCATCTCTATTGCATCAATGCACACCTATTAATATGTAGTATGTGTTTGGCTACCTAGCACATGCAAGAACCGAAAGTGGATATGCTCTAATAAACCTTGTCTGGAAACTTGCTCAGTTTATGGAGATGGTCATTATATCACCTTTGACGACAAACGATACTCCTTCAATGGATTGTGTGAATACACACTGGTCCAGGTATTAAACTTTTTCTCAATCAATTTCTACTGTCATAAAGTTATAATTTTTTTAGCCTTGAATCTCCATATTTGTGTTCATAAAAACTTAATACCACATTCTTTTCTGCAGAATCAGTGTAGTAAAAATAAGACAAATGAAGAAACTTTCCGGGTGATCACAGAGAATATCCCCTGCGGTTCTACAGGGACTACCTGCTCAAAAGCCATTAAGGTGTTCGCTGGGGTAAGTAACTTAGTAGAAAGTAAAAACATTATGACCTGCAGTATGACCAAAACATGTACTACAGGCAAAGCAACAAAACATGTAATATGAAATCTTTATACAATAAGTGGAAATCTTGAAATAGTACATAGTAAGTTAGGGCATTATATTTGCAAAAATATCCACCAGCCAGTGCAGAACTTGCCACTAATGGAAATCTTGGCAAAGTTTTTAGGAAGTAGTTTGCCCTTTCATATATTCTAGGGAGGAGAGAAAGTGATTTGCCCAAGGTCACCCAACTGTCTTCATACCTAGAATAGGACTAGATTTCATGGTCTCCTGTTTTCTAGTCTGATGCTTTAACCAAACTGGCTCTCCATTGATAGATATAGGTACAAGTATTTATGTTGCTTGTATTTTATCTTGTAGAAGTATGAGTTGCTACTTACAGATGGAAAATTTGAGGTGATACAGAGACTTCCTGATGGAGGCAAAGTGCCATTCAAGATCCGATACATGGGCATCTACATGGTGATTGAAATTTTTAATGGAGACGTGATCCTGATATGGGATAAGAAAACCAGTCTGTTCATTAAACTCAAAGCAGACTTTAAGGTGAGGTGTGAATGCAAAATAGAAACTGAATAGTTCTATTCATTTCTGAAGAATTGCACTGAAAAATGTTTAGAGAATAAATGATATATTCATAATATAATGATACAGTCAATGAAGAACAATGTTTAAGAGTTCCTCTTTACAGTCAATTTAGTATTATTTTGGTTGCTAGAACCATTGATAACAGTGAAAAAATTGTCTTGTAAAATGCAAAGGGCAAGACAATGTTCTCACTTTATATTATGCAGAGCAATAAACATGGTCATTATGAATGACAATTCTCTGTTGACCTTGTAATAGCAAACATTCTTAGCTGCATTTGCAGTTGCATTGTAAGAACACAGATGATTGGCTATAGCATTTGCATTTCAGAAATACTGTAAATATTTTATTCGGGTGGACTGACCCCATTTAACATATTTATATGGAAATTATAATCATTCCTGATGAATTCTGTGAATAATTGAATAGATATGTGTGTGTATCCCTTGAACTGATTATCAACATATAACAAAAGCAATACTTGGAAATCACACTGAATTATGGTTCAATGAAATGTAGTTCAATGAAATAGTAACAAGCATAAACCTCATATACTCCCTTCCCTAATTGTCTTGCCAATGTTTCACAACTTTGGCAGCTTCCAAACTCAACTCCCAACTTCAACTCCCAGAATTCTCATTAATAGCCATACTACTATGGAATTCTGGGATCTGAAGTCTATAGACCTGAACATTGCCAAGCTTGGGGAATCAAGTTCCATATGATTGAAAGAAATGCAAAAGCTTTCATTTCTGTTTCCAGAAGACCAAGGCAGAATACAGAGTACTTGCTCCTTGCCCTTTTTCCCCAGTGATTATCCTGAGATTGGATGAGCAGAAAATGAAATTACCACTCAGTGAGCATCTATGCCCGAATGTAGGAATGAACTTCAGCATCTCTAGTTTTGGACCAATACTTACAATGACATCACATTAGTAGACAAACTATGATTGACATTATGATCTGCTTAATTTTAAGCCAGTTTTGCACAACCTCCTTTCCAAATAGGTTGGGGATGAGAACTCACAAAATCTCCCAGTTATCATGGCCAAGAGTTGGAGACATCTATTTAAAGAAATGTTTGAAAACAAATACTCTAAATCCTGGTTGCTGAAGTTGGCTTGTATCAATTAAACTTAATTATTAATGTTAATCATAGCTCTGTGTGCAATCTCAGGACAAGTTCAACATAGCCAAACCTTTTGCATGAGGAAGATCCACCTGCTCATTCTGTGAAACATAACCTTTTCAGTTCTGTTAGGGATACATACTCCATGCAAGGATAACTTTTCAAAGCTGGGCTATTCAATGTATGGTACACAAGCATATGCACACACAATGTTGTAGAAAATGTAATTTCATATTTTTGGATTTCTTTTATTTTGAGCAATGTCTTATTCCACTGAAAAGAACTGTAAATTTCAGATGATAATTATCATAGAGTAAAATACATAACAATAGGTTATTTAATAGTTTGAGGAACTCAAACAGCTTTTGAGGAAATACATTCTCAGAGGGACAGCCTTGTTATGCTTTTGAAGAAAAAAAATCAGTTCTTAAAACTAATTTTGGAATAAATTGGGGTTAGGGAGAGATAGGCATGTCTATTTCATTGCTATGAAACATAATGCTGTTTCAGTGTAATGAAAAATGTATTGGTTTCATAGATGCTTAATTGTTTCATGAATCCACATTAAGCATTCCTTGACTGTTCTGACCATGGATTTCTGAGACACCAACAAACACACATAAAATCCAAAACCCTTTTATTTTAGTTCAATGGCATAGGGCCATATCATGTGCCGGGAGCGCGTACCCACCATCTCTGTGCGGTGGCGTGCTCCGACCCTATGGCCTTCCTCCCTAGGGGGCATCGGAACGGGACCCCTGGGCTTAGGTTGGTGTATTTTAATGCCAGGTCCGTGGCTAATAAGTCCTCCCTCCTCCGCGAGATCATTGAGGAGGAGGCTGCGGATCTGACTTGTATCACCGAAACCTGGTTGGGCCCGGAGGGAGGTGTCCCTCTGGTTGATCTGTGCCCTCCAGGTTTCCGGGTTCTGCACTGGCCACGGGCCCAGGGAAGGGGTGGTGGGGTGGCTGTGGTTATTCAGGAGACCCTGTTTCCAAGGGAGGTCACGGTTCCAGAGATAGGCAGGAGTGAGAGCCTCCTCTTGAGGTGGGGGCCTAATGGTTGGGTGGCCTTGCTGCTCGCATACCTTTCCCCCAGCTGTGTGACAGCGGCCCTGCCTGGGCTTCTCGATCTCCTCTCGGGGGTGGCGGTGGAGTTCCCAGGCCTTATGGTCCTGGGAGACTTCAATCTGCCTTCCCTGTGTGGAGCGTTGGGCTTGGCCCAGGAATTCATGGCTTTTATGGAAGCCATGGGCCTGACCCAACTGATTCAAGGCCCGACTCATGAGGGGGGAAATACTCTTGACCTAGTTTTTGTCTTTGAACAGTGGCGTAGTGACAGAGGGCAAGCCACTTTTACAGCATTGCCCGTTCCATGGTCTGATCACTATCTCCTACGGCTGGTCTTTCAACAGGCCGCCCCCCCACTGCTGGGATGAGGAGCCACTTAGATGGTTCTGCCCCAGATGCCTGATGGACCCTGAGAGGTCCCAGGCGGAACTGGGGTCCTTTCCCTCTTCCCTTGCCCACAGCTCTGCTGAGGATCTGGTGGCCGCCTGGCAACAGGCTGCATCGGATGCCCTCGACAGGGTTGCCCCATGCGTCCCCTCACACGCCGTGGATCCCGGATGGCTCCTTGGTATACCGAGGAGCTCCGGGAGATGAAGCGTCGTCGAAGGGGTTTAGAGAGCAGGTGGAGGTCCACCCGCTCCCAATCCGATCAAGCCCAGCTAAGAGCACATATTAGGACTTACCTGGTAGCTATGAGGCGGCAGAAGTCCTATCTCTCCGCCCTCATAGCATCCGCAGATAACTGCCCAGCCGCCCTGTTTCGGGCTACCCTCTCTCTCCTATGGGGAGAGGACCCATTGCGGGAAGGGCTGAGGAGTTTGGTCAATATCTGTCGGATAAGATCGCTCGGATTCGGGGCGGGTTGTCCTCTGATTTGCAGTGGTCTGAGGAACGGGATACAAGCAGTCTGGCCAGTGTGATCTGGGATGAGTTCGATCCTGTTTCCGAGGATGAAGTGGACAGGACTATGCGGCGCCTGAGTTCCACCACATGTTTGTTGGACCCGTGTCCTTCCTGGTTGGCTTATGCCACCAGGGAGGCCACCTGCGGTTGGCTCCAGGCAGTTGTCAATGCTTCGTTAAGAGAGGGTGTTTTTCCCTCCACCTTGAAGGAGGCGGTGGTGAGACCCCTCCTGAAGAAGCCTGCCCTGGACCCGACCGTGTTAGACAACTTTCGTCCAGTCTCCAACCTTCGCTTTTTGGCGAAGGTTGTTGAGAGTGTGGTGGCTCAGCAGTTTCCACTTTTCCTGGATGAAGCGGACTACCTGGATCCATATCAATCGGGCTTCCGACCCGGTTACAGCACGGAGACGGCATTGGTCGCGCTGATGGATGATCTCTGGAGGGCTCGGGACAGGGGTTTTTCCTCTGTCCTGGTCCTATTAGACCTCTCAGCGGCTTTTGATACCATCGACCATGGTATCCTTTTGCAGCACCTCGGGGGGTTGGGAGTGGGGGGCACTGTTCTCCAGTGGTTCACCTCCTACCTCTCGGGGTGGTCGCAATCGGTGTTGGCAGGGGGTTGAGGTCGACCCCGAGGGTGCTCTCTTGTGGGGTCCCTCAGGGGTCGGTCCTCTCCCCTCTTCTATTTAACATCTACATGAAGCCGCTGGGTGAGATCATCCGTGGTTTTGGGGTGAGATTCCATCAGTACGCAGATGACACCCAGCTGTACATCTCCACCCCAAACCAGATCAGTGATGCCCTCTCCCTGATGACCCGGTGTTTGGATGTGGTATGGATTTGGATGAGCGGGAACATGCTTCGACTCAACCCGGCCAAGACTGAGTGGCTGTGCATACCGGCATCTCGGCCCAGCCAGGAATCTCCATCTTTGGCCATAGGGAGAGGTGTTGCCCCCTGTGGATAGGGCGTGGAATCTGGGGGTCCTCCTGGATGTACGGCTCCGGTTGGAGGAGCAGGTGGGGGCCGTTGCCAGGGGGCCTTTGCCCAGCTCCGCCTTGTTCATCAGCTTTGCCCATTTCTGGACCAAGATGCCCTACGCACAGTCACTCACGCCCTTGTTACCTCTAGACTCGACTACTGCAATGCTCTCTATTTAGGACTGCCCTTGCATACCATCCGGAGATTGCAGCTGGTGCAAAATGCGTGGCGGGTGGTGATGGGAGTTTCCGATTCTCCCATGTTACCCCTCTCCTGCGCTGCCTGCATTGGTTGCCGGTTGCACTCCGGGTGAGATTCAAGGTTCTGGTTTTAACATACAAAGTCCTACATGACATGGGTCCTCAATACTTAAGGGAGCGTCTTCTGCCAATATCGAGTGCCGGCCGCCCTGTGCGAGCACATAGGCAAGGACTTCTCGGGGTCCCGTCGGCAGGCCAATGCTGGCCGGCGGTCCCCGGCGATGAGCCTATTCTGTCGCAGCCCCTGAGCTCTGGAACCAACTGCCCTTGGGGCTCCGCCTGGCCCCTGACCTCCGCACCTTCCACCATGATTTAAAGACCTTGTTGTTTGACCAACCCAGGCTGTGACCCCTCCCTGGGGGGGGATAGGTTTCTTAATTTTTAACTATTGTAAATTTTAGTTTTTGTAATTTTTGGGCTTGTAAAATTAGTTTAATCTCTTTTTAAGTATTTATTGTTCCTGTTTTTAGTTGTGAGCCGCCCCGAGTCTTCAGAGATGGGGCGGCATACAAGTTCAATAAATAAATAAATAAATTATTGTCATTCACAGCTCGGAATGAGTCTTAACCGGTTATAAATAGTCCCAGGAACTTCTGCTAAAGTTCTTCGGGAGATGTCTGATAAGAACGCACCTTATCTTACTTGAAGTGCTGCCAGCAACTAAAGTCCCAATTAGTCTTTCCAAAACCAAACAGAGAACAAATTCACCATGCCATTTTCAGAGTCCAAACCTATCAGAGCGAACTGATCAGCGCCTACTGCAAAGGTTTTCCTACCTTTGCACTTCCTTTATACCTTATGGGAGGTGCAATCACCTCCAAGCCTTACTCCCAAGTCACCCCTTTTGTCTTAGCTGCTCTTGTCTTCTGACAGCTCTGTGCACACGTGCACTGGGAACAGGCTCCCCTTGTTCCTCTGCCTCACTGCTGCCAGATTCTGGAAGCTCCAAGTCAGCACATAAGTCCCAGATGTTCCTGGCCCCATCTCTGTATTGGACGCAGGACCCTCGTCTGAGTCCTCCCCAGACTTCCAGACTGGTCCCTGTTCTTCTCCACTGTCCGATTCTGCTGGTGTCTGCACAGGCTGTCGGCAAGCCACAACATTGACTTGGGTTTGTCTTTAATATATACAGCTTTGAGTACATGAGTTCAAAATATGCATGAGAAATATACTTAAAGGTCTCTGAGTAATGCATATTCTTCAACATTAAAATGGTTCAATCTCTAAAGATAGAACTGTTCTGACCCAAACCCTTTTCCAATAAAACAAACACAAACCAAAGGGAACAGAAACCTTTTAATGATTCTTACGAATCCCTAGTTAGAAGGCTGCTGCAAACTAAATAACTTTGATAAGCACGAGCCTTGCCAAAACTGTGTGAGGCTGCCAAGAATAACAGATAAGGTTACCTAGAAATATTTTACAACACAAGAGTCTTCAAATACCAACTAAGATACTGCAATGTCCATGAGGCTCGAGTTTCAAAATGTCTTTGCTTCCTGCAAAGAACGTCCAATTCACAGCTGGCTTTTATCTTCTTGAAGGAGGGGCCATTACCTTGCAGCTTTATTCCCGAGTCGCCTGTGCTGCTACAGCTGCTTTTTCTTTTTTCTGCAAGCAGCCCTGCACGCACACGCACTTGGCACAGGCTCTTCGGGAACCTCCTCATCGCTGCTGACAGCGCCCACAATCTCTGAAGGCAGCAGTCCACTCCCTAATGGTCCTGGCCCCCCATCTGAATCCTCGCTCTCCTCAGCCGTCCGCACCTGCTGCTGGCTAACCACAACAGAACCAACGCTCCATGCAGCTTTCAATTTGTACTTTTCTTTGTGCAGGGTGAAGTCTGTGGCCTTTGTGGAAACTATGATGGCAATGACATCAATGATTTTACCACCAGGAGCCAGTCTGTAGTAGGAGATGTCCTGGAGTTCGGTAACAGCTGGAAAGTTTCTCCTACTTGTGCAGATGTCTCAGGTGGCAAAGATCCTTGTTCTGCAAATCCCTATAGGAGTTCCTGGGCACAGAGGCAGTGTAGCATCATTCACAGCAAGACATTTGCTCTCTGCCATCCTCAGGTATGAACAGATCCATTTCAGAAGACTATATAGATCATTTGAGTGAACTTAAGCCAATACAGGTAATCCTTGACTTACAATGGTTGTTTAGTAACCAAACTTACAATATCACTGCAAAAAAAATGACTTAGGACCAGTTTTCACACTTACGACCATTGCAGCATCCTCTTGGTCACATCATTCAGACGCTTGGCAACTGGCATGTATTTTCAAAAATTGCACTGTCCCAGGATCATGTGATCATTTGTGATCTTCCCAGCTTGCTTCTGACAAGCAAAATCGATGGGGGAAGCCAGATTCACTGTAATGACTGCATGATTCACTTATCAACTGCAGCAAGAAAGATCATAAAATGAGGCAAAACTCAGTTAACAACTACCTTGCTTAGCAACAGAAATTTTGGGTTCAATTGTGTTCATAACTCAAGGTCTAGCTCTATATTAACAATATTGTATGCATGTGATTGCTTAGATTAAGATGTAATAGCCACAAACCAAGCAACTGTAAGGAGATGCTATCATTCCAGCAGTCCAAGGATTACAAAAATAAATAAAACCTTGTTTCAGTATTTTGTAATTCTCAGAGGATTTGTAACTGGGAGTCCTTTTACTACCAATTCTGTTCTCTCAGGCTCTGTTTATTCTTTGGCAAACCTGACATGATAGCCAGAGGGGGCATTAAATATGGGTGCTAACAGATCTTGGTGGTATCATATGAAGTAGATATCTTGCTTTCAGAATGTTTTAGCAGTGTTTAAGCTATCCACAAGCATGTCTACATTCCTTTTTAATTAGGCAGGAACTGGGCATGGCTCTAGTGAAGAGAAGGACCAGGGAAGACATGATAGCAGTCTTCCAATATTTGAGGGGCTGCCACAGAGAAGAAGGGGTCAAACTATTTTCTTAAGCACCCAAAGGCCAGACAAGGAATAATGGATGGAAACTGAACAAGGAAAGATTTAACCTGGAAACAAGGAGAAACTTTCTGACAGTGAGAACAATGAACCAATGGAACAGCTTGCCCTCGGAAGTTGTGGGAGTGCCATCATTTGAGACTTTCAAGAAGAGATTGGACTCCAGTCTATCAGAAATGGTGTAAGATCTCCTGCTTGGACAGGGAGTTGGACTAGATGACCTACAAGGTCCCTTCCAACTCTGATTATCTGTTACCTGTTACATCTGCCCAAAGCATTTGGAAATATTAATAACTGAAACACATTTCTGGATGCTCCATAATATGAAGCATTAATTGTAGATCTAATCAATACATAATCTTGCCTCCCAACATAGGCTAAATTCCCTGAATATTATGAAGAATATTATCTCTATTTTTACAATGTGTACATTGCCTTGGTCACTGCAAATCCCACTGTGGTTCGGCTTTGTATCCTTGATGGTAACATGTCCAATAATTGTTGGATCTGAACTGTTCCTTAATAGAGAATACCTTTTTGTTTCATTGCAAATTGCATCCTGATCTGTTGCAAATGACAGATGATTCATAACTGTTTCACTTCTACCAGTTGCATCCCAAAACTATTGCTTTCATAACTACAACAAATTGCTTTGTGCATGCAGTTGTTACTACAACAAATGGTATTGTATAAAGGAAAGAAAGAATAGTGATCAATATTGTCAGTTCTCCAGAAGGATTTGGTTGAAAATATAAGAATGGCAACTGGGAGAAAATATCCCCCCCATGCTTTATCAAGCTCACCTACCCAAACTAAGGCACACGCCAAATTAGCTTCACTGTTTTCCTACTAGGTTGAACCAACTAAATATTATGAAGCATGTGTATCTGATGCCTGTGCTTGTGACACTGGAGGAGACTGTGAATGCTTCTGTACAGCTGTAGCTGCATATGCACAGGCATGTCAGGAGGCTGGTGCATGCATCTCTTGGAGAACTCCATCCATCTGTCGTGAGTACACTTCCCAGGAACGTTGAAGGTGGGAATAAGGAGTAGAAAATAGTTACAATTTGTTCATTTCTCAGGACCACACCAAACAGGATTTGTAATACTAGAAAACCATCACCATTGGACTTAGGTTGAGTCTTCTGAATGCAAGCAAATACTATAAGAGCTGAATGTATTACCTCTCTGGGCTGAGGGTTACATTGTGTCTCCATCTGAGCCCAACTGAGAAAATAGAAATGAGATATATCTCTATGAAGATCACTGACAATGCATTCATACTCAGGTTTTACATGCACATTATGCTTATTTTGTGGAAGGAGTACCTGAGCCCCTAAATATTGCAAATTACTTTAACTTAAGGTTGAGATTATTAAACCATGGTGTTACTACGTGCCTACAATGGCTATGGTCAGATGCATCAGAACCAAGAAAGCCTTGCTAGATTGCTAGGGAAGATATACCTATGTCATAGGAAAAAGATGATATGAGAACAGAAAATGCAGAAGAACATGTGGAAACAGAATAATAATTCTTGAACAAGTTGTAATTGTTCCAGTGTATAATGGAGTTGAATTTCCCCTGCCCCCACTATTAGAGTCAAATAACTTTCAGTCTAAGATCCTGTTTGCTATCTGTAGGACAATGAGTTCAGTGAGAACTCTGACATCTCATGAGACCTAAGGATTCCCAAAAGATTTAAGTCATTTTTAGCTTACAAATTGCCCTTGTGTGTGTGTGTGTTTGTGTGTGTGTATGTATATGTGTAAATATATGTATGTATGTGTGTGTGTGCATGTGTGTGTATCAGATACTGTGGGTGCCATTCAGCATTATATTGCTGAATACCTATCTCCCAGAAGTAACTGCCACTGATTTTAGTTGGAGTTCCTCCAAAACAATCCCATATGAAACAATAGGAGATGTCCTCTCATAGTATTTTGTTCAAGGTACTTATTCCAAGATAACAGCCTTTATTTTATTATGTTATCACGTAAGAATTTGTAATAACATTTGTCATATCAAGAATATTAAAAGGAATATCTCTTGTAAAATAAATACATTTCACTTGAACTGTTTGTTTCTTTCAGCTTTATTCTGTGATTACTACAATAAAAAGGGAGAGTGTGAATGGCATTATCAACCTTGTGGTTCTTCTTGCATGAAGACCTGTAGGAATCCACACAATTGTTCACTTGAATTTTATGACTTGGAAGGTACAGTATTTATGCATCTTATTTTTGACCTGCAACAACCATTAAAAACTGAAAATCGCATCAATTCTTCTAATTACTATAGTAGGAACTATTTAGGGCTTGCTTAAGAAGTGAGGATATATTTTTCTAATAACTGTTTTATACAGAGAGTGTTAAATTTATGAAAATTGATTTCTTCAATTCTGAATTATTCAAGTTTAATGCTACGGATGCATGCAGTTTTGCACATGCTAACAAATGAAAGACAATACCAAATAGTTGGTTTGAATTGAAAAATAAGCAGTTATTTCTCAAAAAAGCCCACTCTTTTCTGATCTGCCAGCATAACATTTATTTTTTAAGCTTAATTTTAAAAAATGTTTGGAACTGTTTGCTCTTTTTTCTATCCTTCCATCTTTGAAGATTAGATTTTGTTAAAATCCCACATCTCTATTTTATTGCCTACTTTGCTCATTTTGTCTGGTGAAAACCTTACATTAAGTTCTCTTTCTTATTGTAGGATGCTATCCAAAATGTCCAGACGATAAACCCTACTTTAATGAAGATGAGATGGACTGTGTCTCCCTTGATAAGTGTGGCTGCTTTGATGATAAAGGAAACTATTATAAACCAGGAGAAAAATTGCCTTCAGAAAAGAGCTGTCAATCATGGTAAGTCTTGTGCTTAAAGTGCCAGGACTGTGAAGTTTATTTATTTATTCAAATTTATACAACCACCCATCTCATCAAAGGTGACTCTGGGTGACTCACAACAATGGATTAAAGCAAGAAGTGTAAAAATAGCAAGTACAAATATTAAAAAAAACATGGCAATAAATATTCTAAATCCCCAAAATACAAGCAGAAGTAAATGGAGGATATTTAAAAAAATGGCTTCCTTAACAGTAGAGTCACCTAGATAAATCTGTTTTGTGACAACCCCAGGCCTAGTCACATGATCAAGTCTTGAGGCCCTCTCAGAATATCAAAAGGGGTGGGGCCAGTCTAATTGGGGAAGGGAACAATACTCATTAATCAACAGCCACAGTAGAGAAGGCAATCTCCTAGGACCCACCCAAGTGTAGATCTCTAGCTGTTAATATCTGCAGTATCCCTTCTCTGCAAGATCTGATGGGTGGGGCTAATGCAAGTGGAGAGAGGCAGTCTTTCAGATAGCCTTGTCCAGTGGTGAGATTCAAAAATTTTTACTAACAGTTCTGTGGGTGTGGCTTGGTGAGCATGGCAGGGGAAGGATACTGTAAAATCTCCAGTCAGAGGTGGTATTTGCCAGGTTCTCTGAACTACTCAAAATGTCCGCTACCAGGTCTCCAGAACTGTCAGAACCTGCTAAATACCACCTCTGGCCTCATCCCATGCCATGAAGGGTTTTAAAGGTTAAAACCAACATCTTGAATTGAACCTGGGAGCAAACTGGCAACCAGCGCAGCTCACAGAACAGAGATGCATTGTGTGTTCTTTTGACAGTACTCATAACTGCTCATACCACTGTATTCTGTACCAATTGAAGCTTCCAGATAAGTTAAAGATCTGGCAGAGGACATACATGAAATAGCATTATGTTTCATAAAACAGGAGCAAGAATTAGCAGGCAACATTCTGAAATACTCTTCTGAGGATCAATTTCTTTAAAAAAATGTCATATTGTTAATACACTCTATTCTATATTCATCTCACCTCAGGTTACACTAAGAGGTTGCTCAAATCATTTCAATGAACAATGACATTTTTTTTGATACTCAGCTGTTTTGCTCCAGTTAGACCACAGGATCTTTTGAACTGATTCTCTACTCCCAATTCTTGTGAGGAGAGACATTTTGTTAACAATAATTAATAAAGTTTAATTTTATTAAAGGGAAAAAATATTTAAATGAAAAAATATTTATAAATAAATAATGTTATTATTCCCTTAATTTTATTTAAGGGAAAATAAGAATTCTCCAAAGAAAATGGACAATCTGTTTATAAATTCTGAATTTGGCAGGAAGCTTTTTTATTTTTCCAGAAATTTTATCAGGACATTTCCATACAGTGAATTGGATCTAGCTGTAATAATCTGTTGGTTTTTGCATGATTCAATTCCAATTGTACATAAGTACATTTGTTTTAACCTGTTGTGCTTTTTAAAATGGTGAGCAGCCTTCTAACCAGTGCTCATTTGTTTTCTTACAGTTATTGCTCAATGGACAGTGAACAGGACTGCAGATATGATGAAAATGGTAAGCAGACTGTGTCGATTTGATGTGGGCTGTGATTATTTGGATCAGCCATTGTGAGAATTGAAACAACCTTAATAACCAATTGATTTTTTTTAAATGACAGAATGCTACTGTATCTATGAAGGAAAGATAAGCAAACCTGGCGAGATCATCTACAATACAACTGATGGCATTGGAGGGTGCATCACGGCAATTTGCAGTCAAAATGGCACAATTGAGAGGAATATCTTTCCATGTTCCACAACCCCTACCAGTATTCCCACTACTACTGTGTTTGTATTTACTAACACCACTTCACCAGCAAGTACTACTTCAGGTACAAATTCTAACAACGTATCTTTTTCCTTAGTAAATGAAATGAAACAAAATTGTTGGCCATATTATAATAAAAACCTTTAATACATTTTAGTGTGTGTATGATAGGTTAATGTCCATAATGTGCAAACCCATGACGTCTGTGATAAAAAGATTCAGAAAAATGAGATATTTTCATTTTTAAAATAAACTGATTCATTTAATCTACTTTAGTTGCAAAAACAGTTTGATGAGAATGATGAGAATTCCTTAAGAAATTCCTGATAGAGGTTTAAGCGGAGACATAGGGGGAAAACTTTATAAAACATGAGCCCCTGAAGTTAGAAATAAAAATACTCAAAATATGCTTAAACTTGTAAAATGGCCTTTTCAGCATATTACAGATATGATGTGGAGAAGACTCTATAAACAACTACCAGTTTTGCTACTGAAAAAAGGTTGTTATATGGAGAAGAGAGTTTAAGTTGTGAGTTTAATTTGCTACCCCACATTTTCACAGTACAGCAACATAGAAGGATATCATGGGAAAACAAACCATTTGGCCTATTGCCATGGAATCATATGGAATTTTAATTATTAGGACTTCTGAATCACTAAATATAATAAAAAAAGAATGTCCATTTTGTATGAGACTAAGTTGAGATGACGTATTCTGATGCTGCTGAAGCAATGCAATGCCACTCATGTTTTAAAATAAATGTTTTAATACTTATTTTAGATATTAAAATAAATGTTTTAATTGCACTCTGTGCATATTCTCCTCCTCAATATATTAAATATGTAAAAGTGATTCTGCTTAGCAGGTGCTGAGGGTAATATGTGATTAAAAATATCAATTAAGTTATCACAAAACCAAGGAATGCACTCTCACTTATTTCTTCTCAGCCACCACGCTAAAAATTATTGCTCCTCATTGCCATTAGCAGCAGGAAATCAATGATTTTGAGCAGAATGTCCTGGGAAGGAAGCCGATTAGTCTTCCTGTAACTGTTTGCCATCACAAAAACTTTGCTGAAGATCACAGTTTTCTCATGTGAGAGAGTCTAAGAGAAGGATTTTTCCCAAAGCCACCAAGAGGAAAAGGGAGGAAACTATATGTGTAACCACTGGCCCTATTATCACACACGGTCTCATACCCAGGAGTGGGATTCAAATTTCTTAACAACCAGTTCTGTGGGCATGGCCTAATTTGTGGTGGTCATGTGACTGGGTGGGCATGGCTTGCTGACTGGGCATGGCTAGATGATCATGTGACTGGGGTGGGTGTGGCTAAGTGGTCATGTGATGGGTGGGTGTAGCTAGGTGGCCATGTGACTGGCAAACCAAATATAAGTGGTCCTTGTTTAATGGCCAGTTGCTTAGCAAGTGTTCTAATTTACGACTGACCTCCCCACAGCTACTTTTTGGTGTTTTGACAGCCATACACACACACACACACTTATGACCAGTTACAACATCCCACACAGTCTTATGACTGAGGTTTTCTATGTTTTTTGCCAGTTTCCAACAATTCCTTCTGGTTTCCGGTTAAAAATGCCCATTGGGGAAAATGGACTTGTTTAACAATCAGTGTTTGCTTAATGACCACAAGGTTCACTTAACGACCATGGTGTTTGCCTAACCCAGGGGTCTGCAACCTTAAACACTTAAACACAATAGAAAAGCCATTTTTCTATTTTCTTTTAAACAGGTATCTCTGCTTTGTCTTTCATTCTTTCTCCCTCTTTCTCATCTCTCTCTCTCTTCTCTTTCTCTTTTTTCCTCATCTCTCTTTCTCTTTCTCCCTCTCTCTGTTTCTCATTTCTCTTTCTCTTTCTCATCTACAACTAAGATTGGAAGCTGTTTTTTTATAATCCTATTTCTTTGCAGTTTTTTTCACACACATTTGTATATATGTATCCAATATTCTTTCTTCCTTTCTACTATGTATTCAAAATGGGCAATGATTTTATGTGTGTGTGTGTAGCATGTGTATATGTGTGTTATGTATGAGTATGGTGGATATGTATATATATTTCACTTTTAATGTGTGCCAGTGTGCTTACAGTAAAAAAATGACAATAAAAGTTACCTTATCCTATCTTCCTTCCTTCTTTCCTTCCCAATCCCATTCCTCCCCACACCCTATTTTGTGTTGGCTTCCCAGCCAAGTACTTACCAGGTCTGATCCTGTTTAGCTTTCTAAAATTGGCCTACTGAAATAAATACCAAACTAAACTGTCCAATAATTTACCTACCATCACTATCTTGCACCTGATTTCAATGTAAACAGCCAATCTGCAGTATTACTAAATTTTGCTAGGCATCTGCTGCATGTTACTCTCTTCCTTGATAATCTAGTCCAGAGGTCCCCAAACTTGGCAACTTTAAGACTTGTGGACTTCAACTCCCAGAATTCTCCAGCCAGCAAGTTTGGGGACCCCTGATCTAGTCTTAGCTGGGCAAAACAGTCTGGAGTCACTGGCAAGAGCAGCTCAGCATGAAGAAAAGTTGTGCGTCTCCCCATATTCCTTTCTCCGCGAGCAGCCTCATCCCCTCCTCCTCATTTGTGAAGTGCGCTAAGTTTAAAGGTGCTCCTCGTGGTGAGAGGAATATGGGAAGACGCAGGACTGCTCTCTCTTTCTCGCCTCCACTCTTGGCACGGAAAACAGTCAGTGGGAGCAGCAGTTGAAGCTGTCGGTCACCCGTCCAGGGCTCACACACACCATACCTGCAGGGTTGGGGGATGCAGCAGCAATGAGGTGGCAATGGTGATTCCAGTGGCATCGGGCTTCTGAGACCAGTCCATCCCCACCACCATCCATGTAGCCACACACGTGGTGCATCAGGGCTTCCAGGCTCAGCTCCCCACCACCACTGTCAGCTGTCCCAGACTCGATCAAGGGGCACCTTGCTGACACGAGCCTCTCCATGTATTCTTTGGGAGAGCAAGAGTTTCCCAAAACAGTGGAAAGCTTCCAAATCCACCCCCCCAATTGGAAACTGCTCCCAGGCAAGCAGAGAGATGCAAGATTCAACCTGGCTTGCTTCTCTGCTTGCCCAGGAGCCATTTCTAATGGGAGGGGGAACTTGGAAGCTTTCCGCTATGTTGGGAAACTATTGTCTACCATCAACAGCAGCAGAAAGGAACATGTGGAGGCTCATGGAGGCTCCAGCCAGGTTAGCAGCTGCTTCTATCACCTGCTGCTGTTTTTGGGAGGGCAAGAGTTTCCCAAAGCAGCAGAAAACTTCTGAATCCCCCCCGCATCGGAAATGGCTCCCAGGCAAGTAGAGAGAAGCAGGGTTCAACCTGGTTTGCTTCTCTGCTTGCCCAGGAGCCATTTCTAATGGGAGGGGGGACTTGGAAGTTTTCTGCTGTGCAGCAGCAAGTGAGAGAAGCAGCCACTGACCTGGCCAGATCCTATATGAACCTCTCCACGTGTTCCTCAGCAGAAGGCAAGTGCTAGGGGAAGGTGACCGGTGGCGGCAGCAAAAGTCAAGTGGGGGGGAAAGGTGACTGGTGGCAGTGGCAAAAGGCAAGTGGGAGGGAAGGTGACCGGCGGTGGCAGCAAAAGGCAAGTGGGAGGAAAGGTGACCAGCGGTGGCAGCAAAAGGCAAGTGGGGAGGAAGGCAACCAGGGCTTGCAGAGCCTCACTTGCCCAGGGAGATCAGTAAAGGCAGGGCCACAGCAGAAGGGAGGCAGCAATGACTGGCCTGGCGGGTATGCAAGAGCAGGCTGCACATGGCAGTGTTGCGCATGTGTGCAATGTCATGCATGCATGATAAAGATTGATGGTTAGGCAGCAGAGAAGTGGGCAGAGATGGGTGGGGCCAGCCAGAGGCCCGATTTACCGGTTCTCTGAACTACCAGGAACAGTAACAACAGAACTGGGCCAATCCGGTAGAATCCCACCTCTGCTCATACCTTTAAAAACTGTTCTGAGACACAGTTGTTTCAGGGTATTATTTTCATGGTCACAATTGTTAGAAAATATTCATTGGAATCAGATGAAACATATTAATTTATCCTTCTAATATCTTTGCAGGGCCCATAACTACATCCGTCTGTGTTCAGGAAGTGTGTCATTGGTCAGCATGGTATGATGGGATGCAGCCTGGCTCAGGAAACAATGATGGAGATTTTGAAACTTTTGACAATCTAAGGACCAAAGGCTACCAAGTCTGCAAAACTCCAAAAGCTGTTGAATGTAGAGCAGAGAAATTCCCCAATACTCCATTAACTACATTGGGCCAGAAGGTAGAATGCAGCAGAACAGTTGGATTAATTTGTAATAATATGGACCAATATCCAGAAATCTGCCACAATTATCAAATCAAAATACTATGCTGTAGCTTTGTACCATGTGGCAGTTATACAACAGCTTCCACACCTGAAACTACCACAGTCTCTCCAGTTCAAACAACTACAGTACCAGCTACTATTTTGACAAGTACCACTGCTTTCACAAATACAGTTAAAGGAACCACTAGCATCTTAACAACAACACCAGAAACTACTTTTTTACCTACTACCACTATAGTCCCAACTACCATGGAAACTGGATCTTCAACAACAAAAACAACTTGCATGCCTATTTGCAAATGGACAGAATGGTATGATGTGCATATTCCTACACTGGATAATGAAGGAGATTTTGAAACATATGATATTATTAAAGCCAAAGGAAAAGATATCTGTGAAAACCCAGAACAAATAGAATGCAGAGCTGAGAAATTCCCTAATAAAACTATTGATGAAATTGGCCAAAAGGTCCAGTGCAATGTATCCTTTGGATTTGTTTGCAAAAATGAAGATCAGTTGGGAATGCTACAAATATGTTTTAACTATCAAATTAAAGTCTATTGTTGCAACAATGAATGTTTGACCACTCCCACAGAAACTTCAACCAGGGTCACAACACCTCAAACAACTTCTATGATCATTACTACAACTTCAGGAACAACAAGTCCAAACATAACAACACCACAACTTACATCTACCTCAGTTCCAGAGACAACTACAATTACATTATCTCCTGCCACTACTAAACATACATCCACACTTCCTACAATTTCTACTACAAAATTTTCAATGACAACTACGGCTATGCAATCAAGTTCTACTGCAGCTTCTACAACATTTCTTCCAACACAAGGTACACAGTCAACAACATCTGAACCAACAGCAACCACCACAATATCTCTTCCAACTACAACGCAGACACAAATACCTACAACAATTTTTACAACAGGTACACCTTGCACCGAGGAAAAATGTGAATGGTCCCAATGGTATGATGTAAGTTACCCAGGCAATGGACCTGATGATGGCGATTTTGAAACATTTAAAAATATAAAAGACAAAGGACATAACATTTGTAAAGCACCAAAAAATGTTGAATGTCAAGCACTACAGTATCCAAATACATCACTGGAGGAACTGAATCAAGAAGTTACTTGCAATACAAAAGTAGGGCTCATATGTTATAATAAAGACCAAATATCACAAATTTGCTACAATTACAAGATCAGAATTCAATGTTGCAAAATTATATTTGTACCATGCCAAACAACACCAATCTCCAAAATAACTACTACATCACTGAAAACAACAAAAATACCTACATCAATATTAACAACAACAAAACTAGTAACTAGTACAACAGAAGAACAAATTTCTACACGATACCAAACAACAAAACTTCCATCTACAGCACATCAGATCATTGAAACAACATCCATTCAAACAACTGCTACTTCTAGCTCAACCCTCCAAGTTTCAACCACAAGGCCCATTGTAACAACGACACCAGAAGTGATAACCACGACCGGACCACCCACCTCAACCGTGAAAACCACCACCAGCAGTACCACCAGAGAAACAAGTCCCACCATCACAACGACAGTTACCTCTCCCACAATTCCCATAGTAACCATAACTCCTTTGCCCACCACTACCCAGTTACCCACAACAACAACTCTCCCGAAAACAACTCCACAAATGACCACTTGTGCACCCGTCATCTGCCAGTGGTCTCAATGGTTTGATGTTGACATTCCCGTTTCTGGACTAGAAGGAGGAGACTTTGAAACTTACAGCAAAATCCGAGCTGCAGGAGGCAGATTCTGTGAAAAGCCGACAAATATACAATGTCAAGCTGAAAACCACCCAGACCTAAGCATTGAACAGGTTGGTCAAGTCGTTCAGTGTGATGTCAAAGTTGGACTAATATGCTACAATAAAGACCAAATTGGAAAATCTAAGCTATGCTATAATTATAGGATAAGGGTACTTTGTTGTGAAGAAAACCCCGAATGCAAAACAACAACCGTACCACCCACCACCACTTCTAGCTCAACCCTCCCAGGTTCAACCACAAGGCCCATTATAACAACAACACCAGAAGTGACGACCGGACCACCCACCTCAACCGTGAAAACCACCACCAGCAGTACCACCAGAGAAACAAGTCCCACCATCACAACGACTGTTATCACTCCCACAACTCCCATTGTAACCATAACTCCTTTGCCCACCACTACCCAGTTACCCACAACAACAACTCTCCCTACAACAACTCCACAAATGACCACTTGTGCACCCGTCATCTGCCAGTGGTCTCAATGGTTTGATGTTGACTTTCCCATTTCTGGACTAGACGGAGGAGACCTTGAAACTTACAGCAATATCCGAGCTGCAGGAGGCAGATTCTGTGAAAAGCCGACAAATATACAATGTCAAGCTGAAAACCACCCAGACCTAAGCATTGAACAGGTTGGTCAAGTCGTTCAGTGTGATGTCAAAGTTGGACTAATATGCTACAATAAAGACCAAATTGGAAAATCTAAGCTATGCTATAATTATAGGATAAGGGTACTTTGTTGTGAAGAAAACCCCGAATGCAAAACAACAACCGTACCACCCACCACCACTTCTAGCTCAACCGTCCCAGGTTCAACCACAAGGCCCATTGTAACAACGACACCAGAAGTGACGACCGGACCACCCACCTCAACCGTAAAAACCACCACCAGCAGTACCACCAGAGAAACAAGTCCCACCATCACAACGACAGTTATCACTCCCACAACTCCCTCAGTAACCATAACTCCTTTGCCCACCACTACACAGTTACCCACAACAACAACATCTCTCCCTACAACAACTCCACAAATGACCACCTGTGCACCCATCATCTGCCAGTGGTCTCAATGGTTTGATGTTGACTTTCCCATTTCTGGACTAGACGGAGGAGACCTTGAAACTTACAGCAATATCCGAGCTGCAGGAGGCAGATTCTGTGAAAAGCCGACAAATATACAATGTCAAGCTGAAAACCACCCAGACCTAAGCATTGAACAGGTTGGTCAAGTCGTTCAGTGTGATGTCAAAGTTGGACTAATATGCTACAATAAAGATCAAATTGGCAAATCTAAGCTATGCTATAATTATAGGATAAGGGTACTTTGTTGTGAAGAAAACCCCGAATGCAAAACAACAACCGTACCACCCACCACCACTTCTAGCTCAACCCTCCCAGGTTCAACCACAAGGCCCATTATAACAACAACACCAGAAGTGACGACCGGACCACCCACCTCAACCGTGAAAACCACCACCAGCAGTACCACAAGAGAAACAAGTCCCACCATCACAACGACAGTTACCTCTCCCACAACTCCCTCAGTAACCATAACTCCTTTGCCCACCACTACACAGTTACCCACAACAACAACATCTCTCCCTACAACAACTCCACAAATGACCACCTGTGCACCCATCATCTGCCAGTGGTCTCAATGGTTTGATGTTGACTTTCCCATTTCTGGACTAGACGGAGGAGACCTTGAAACTTACAGCAATATCCGAGCTGCAGGAGGCAGATTCTGTGAAAAGCCGACAAATATACAATGTCAAGCTGAAAACCACCCAGACCTAAGCATTGAACAGGTTGGTCAAGTCGTTCAGTGTGATGTCAAATTTGGACTAATATGCTACAATAAAGACCAAATTGGAATATTTAAGATATGCTATAATTATAGGATAAGGGTACTTTGTTGTGAAGAAAACCCCAAATGCAAAACAACAACCATACCACCCACCACCACTTCTAGCTCAACCGTCCCAATTTCAACCACAAGGCCCATTGTAACAATGACACCAGAAGTGATAACCACGACTGTACCTCAACCCACTTCAAGTATTGCATCTTCAACCACCACTATAGGAAGCAGCACAAGTCATTGCTTTTGCCAAATTGGTGAAAAGATGTATATGCCTGGTAAGTGTTCATTACAGTAACTGTTATGTATCAACCAATTTTTGAATTTTATGTATTTATTTGCTTTTTCAATTTTATAGCCACCCATCTAGGACAATTGGTCTGGGTGCCTTACAATTCAAAAATGTTATTAAAGTAAACATACGAAGAACAATTTAATAAAATAATGATGGTATCCAAATTAAAAGCACATAGTAGCAATTGAATGTTCTGTCAGTGATTGCAAGCTGCCAGGTACTGGAAAAAAGATGTGTTTTTAGGGTCTTTCAAAAGGCTAACAGAGTTGGGCCCATTTCAATATATGGACGGAAGATTTTCCATACAGTAGAGCAGAGATCACTGGAAAATGTTCCATGCAGTAGAGCAGGGATCGCTTGGAAAAAGCTCATTTTTTTGAGCCTTCACCAGCCAATATTCTTTGGCTCACAGGATTTGCAACATACCCATTCTGCATTTCTCCTTTCTGATTGATGTGGCAGACTTTTCTGTATCATTGTGTTTGTTACTTGATAGATTTCTCAAATACTACTGAAATGTTGTTGTTTTCCCCCCTCCAGGTGAAATTATTTATAAGCAAACTGACAGCGATGGCTGCCTTTATTTCGCTATTTGTGGTAGCACATGTTCCGTTGAAAGATACAAAGGGCCATGTGTATCAACTACACCTAAACCCACCTCAACTCCCACAATCATCTCCACCACTCCTACTACCAGTACTGCTGGTACTACTCCACCACCAGGCTGTCCTGATGCTATTCCACCCCGGGAGGTAGTGTTTATTTTATTTTATTTTTTTGTAATCTTTGATAATCATGTTTTCAGTGTAATGTGATTTCCAGAAGTATGTTAATGTTTTTGGACAGGGAAGGAGAAGTTAACCTTTCTCCATTCCAAATGTGATTATTAGAGTTTTATCTCACACATGACACTAACCCGATCTGGAATCCCATACATACATCTTCATATATCTCCAGCCCTCAGTCCCAGAGTGCTATAAAGACAAGGCATTATGAGGAATTATGTGAAACAAACATGAACTGATTCAAATTACAATTTCTCAACAGAAAGCAAGTGCTATCTCAATTTTTATATTATATAAAAAATTTTAAAACTATTTTAATACAGTGTTTACAGGCAGCAAGCTAGAAACTGGGAGATTGTGAATGGCAATAACTTTTAATTAGCATTTATTACTTCATTTAAAAACAAATCCTGGCACTAGCTCCCCCTTTTCTGGGTTGATAGGGGTGGGGTGTGGAGAATTTATGCTTATTTGGGGGAAAAGATATCTCTAGGACTGACTTTATCTAGAACATTGACAAAGTAGGGTAGATGGGCATCATCTGGGATTTTTGATCTATTTTTTTTCTCCTGTCTACCCTTCTTTTTGGTATGGGATCATCTTACAACCAGGTTTGTCCTCTTTTGAGGTTTACTTTGCCCAATGAGTTTGGTTCCTACTTCATGTTTATCAACCTGATCAGGAGATACGAATGTTTTAAAAGATCTGAACTTTGGATGCCGAGGTAAAACTTCACAATGGTCAAATTCCAGACATTCCACTTAAGAACAGGAAGGTTATGCAACTCAGAGAGCTGAAATAATGCTTTGAACTGATGCAGAATTGAACTTTATTGGGCAGTGGGATATTATAAATAAATCTCTAATATCATGTCAAGTTATCTATATATGATAGTTACTTCAACAGAATGTCATCAGATGGGCAAATATTTTCCAAGAAGTGTCTTCTTTCTAACAACCTTGTTTTAAGAAAGGAAAGGAAGGATCGTGACATTAAGATTTTTCTGAATTAAGTTATAAAATATAGGGACCAAAAGTCAAATCTGAGTTAGACAGAGCAAAAAATGTTCTCTTCCCTCCTTATTACTCATGAAACATAATTTAACTATGGAATATATGAATACACACACAGAGCTTTGTTAAGTCAAACTGTAAACCCCTTTTTTTCTATTCCCAGGAGGGTGAGACATGGATAGAAAATTGCACCAAAGCAACTTGTTTAGGAAACAACAACATTGTGATAAGTAAAGTGGAGTGTCCACCAGTACAAAATATTGTTTGTGAAAATGGCTACCCACCAGTAAAAGTTCTCTCAAAGGATGGATGTTGCTATCACTATGAATGTGAATGTAAGTTGTGGTACTAATGTAGTTTGATCAGCTTTTGATAATGTATGAATAATTTTGTTGATATTAATCTCTAGGTACAGTATTTTTTAAAGTCCTAATTGTCACCTGTTTTTTTCTCTTATTTATCAGGTATTTGTACTGGCTGGGGTGATCCCCACTTTATCACATTTGATGGAGTCTACTACACTTTCTTGGACAATTGCACTTATGTATTGGTGCAGCAAATTATACCAAAATATAATAACTTTAAAATCCTTCTTGATAATTACTACTGTGACACAGAAGATCAACTTTCCTGTCCCCAGGCTATTATTATACACTACAAATCTTCAGTCATTGTGTTAACTCGCCAACATTTTAATGGGATAGAAGTTAACAAGGTAAGAAAGAAGAGGAGTAGAAAAGCTACTTTTCATCTATAGTGGAGATCAGTGGTTCTTTACCTTTTTGAAAGAATCACCCCCTTGAGCCATTGAGGAAGTTGTCATCATCCCCCTCCCCCAACATAACCACCCCCCTGCCACCTCTTAGTGTCCCCAAGGGGGCCATCAGAGGGGCGCTAAGAGGCAGTAGTGGGGCGGTGCATCAAACGCGGCCGCAGCGGCACGTAATGTGCCACTGCTTCCGCACTAGAGGCGCCAGCTCCAGAGCAGTGCTAGTCAATGGGTTAACCTGCAGGGCTGGCCGGCACCTCGAACGTCCCCGTCACCTCTTAGTGCCCTTCTGCCGGCCCCCTTGGGGACGCTAAGAGGCGGCAGGGGGGCGTTCGAGGTGCCTGTGGGCTCACCCCATTGACTGTTGTACCACACCTGAACCGGCACCTCAAATGTGGCAGCATGTTGGGAAAAACCACCGCCACCGCTTTCCCAAAGTGCTGCCGCTCTCGTATTCTTTCTCTCTGTCCATCCGTCCATCCGTCCATCCATCCATCAGGTCTGTCTGTTTGCCTGCCTGCCTTCCTGCCTATCTACCTACCTGTCTGTCTTTTTGTCTACCTACCTACCTACCTACCTACAATATAGATCTCTCTCCCTCTCTCTCTCCCTCTCTCTCTCTCCCAATATATCTCGCTCCATCGCCCCCATATTGCCCCCCTTCCATTCCTTCACCCCATGTCTCCCCTTTTCATTCCATCGCCCCCCTGAAAAACAAAATCACCCCTTGGGGGGCGATATTGCCCAGGTTAAAAACCACTGGTGGAGATCACTATAAATTGAAACCAAGTAGTAGTGGTGGTGATAGTAGTAGTAGTAGTAATAGGAGGAGGAGGAGGAGGAGGAAGAGGCAGTCCAGCATTTCAGACTTTATGTAATGCCTGAGACACACCAAATTATAAACATGCACAGATGGATTCATCTTAAGTCTAAATAACAATCTCAAAAACACAGCATGGAGGTAAAAGAAAGAATTGATATTTCTTAAATTGAATGCCTAATTATTGGTTTTATTAAAAATATGTAAAGTTAGTTTTGCATAAAAGAGCACAAAGCATTCCTATACATAATAATTTTGGTATATTATAAACATTTGACAATTATGCACTATTTACTTGGTTTGGTTTGCTTAGAGATGTAAAGATACAAATAATTCAGGCAAATCAGAGTCTTAAAACAGGTTCAAGTTCACCGTGATCCCTGGGGAAAAAAAGAGGATCTGTTTTAGTGACTACCTGAAGCACCTCTTAGTAAAAGTCACAAGCATGACTAGATCCATGTGGCCTTTCCTAGCAGATGTATGTCTTATATCCTTGGAAAGCCATCTCAGAAGAAGAAACAATCTCCCTAAGATTTTCCAAGGTTACATGCACACTAAGGTCAAATAATTTTATTTTGCTAAAAAAAATAAAATACATATTTCTTAATTAATAATTGGACCAAGCAAATCTAGCCAAAATGTGTAGATAATTATTTTTAACATGCAGGTGCATTATTTTTTAAAAGTATGGATAATCAAAAACAATCCTGACACAAAATTACTCTCTGATGAAAAATTATTCTTCTATGCAGATCTATTTCAATGGAAAACTCATCAAGACAAGTTTCCAGAAAGATGGCATTTATATCTACACAATTGGTATTAATATGGTGGTTGAAATTTCTGAAATTAAAACTATTGTTACCTATAGTGGTATAATCTTCTCAATAAAGCTTCCATTCAGCAAGTTTTACAACAATACTGAAGGACAATGTGGTAAGCAAAATGATTTAATCCCATTGAAACTTTTGGTTATTCCATGAAATATTTGCAAACTCTTATTCATTTAAAGTAGTTGAAACAACACGTTATATATTTGCTCTTAGAAAAATGCTTGTTTCTCTAGTAAACTCGACTCTTGCCAAAATGTCACTTATTTTTCATTCAGCCTCAATATTAGAACTTCTAATTACTGATGTAAATAAAAATGGAAAATTATATCTTTTGTCTCCAAAGAAATGATATTTTTCCCCAGGAGTATTCAGTAAAATAATCTAGAAGCTTTGGAAGCAGTTCTACAGGATGTCATAGTTAACTAGATAAAAGCTGCCTTCTTCTCTAACACGTGATAAAGCGTGCAAGGTCTCTTCCTATTTTCTCTTGAAAATCTGTTTTTCTCCTGCTTTTATGACACCTCTTGAAAACAACTGCAGAATGTCTTCCTCTTTCTGCTAAGTGTACTGTGTTTCAAAGTTTTGGTACCATCATTTTTTAAGTTGTGGTCTGTTGGCAGAAGAAAGTGCATGCTGTTTATTGAAAAAGGGAAACTCAAGCCAGAGAGTATTCCAACAGCATTGTGAAACTGAATAAGAACTAAAAAAAAAGATTGGATTCATGTTATCTGCTTTACCCAAGGTATAGATGGGGTTAAAAAAATGTAACCCTCTCACCCGTATGGGTGGTATGTGCCTTCCTCAATATTAGGTCCTCTACTAGAGGCCTGGGAGTTTGAAGATACTGCACAGTATCTTAGCTGTTCTTAGCACCACCCTCTTCTGAATGAAGAGTTCTGATGTCATTCCTGGGATCTGTTAAAGCCACTCTCCAAGCTTAGGAGTCACAACCCCAAGTGCTCCTCTGACCACTACTGAGACCACTTTAGCCTTTCCTTTCCTCATCCTCTTTAGTTCCTCCTTCAGGGGCTGATACTTCTCCAAGTTCTCATACTCCTTCCTGATATTGTTGTCGCTTGGCACCACTACATCTCTTACCAACATTGTCTTTTGGTCTACTACTATGATGTCTGATTAATTGGCCAGTCCTCTTGTCTGGATCTGAAAGTCCCACAGGAACTTATCTATATAAGATCTAATAACAGAAGGCTGTTATTCTCCTCAGCCTTCTGTGGAATCTCCCATCTGAATCGGAGAGTGTCTAGCCTATACACTAAGCAGATGATCCTGTACACAGTGCCAACTACTTGTTTGTGCCATTTAGTGTATGCTGTTCCTGCTTGCATCTTACACCCTGCCCCTATGAGTTGGACTGAAGCCTCTCCGCATAGCTTGTACTTCAGGTCCTGCCTCCCTGCTTCTATGTATCTGATGCTTGTCCCAAAGGTGCTTTTTAAGAGACAACTGATCTTCAGCTCAAGAGTCTTCTTGGATGAGAAGTTAAATGACTTAAAGAAAAAAATCAGAAAGTCCAGTTACCTCTTGAAAAAGCACCTTTCGGACAATCATGACCTGGATGACTGAGAATCTTCTTAGATGTCTGGTGCTTAGTGCCTGTTCTTGTGCTGCTATAACTACCACAGTGCTGTCTTTTAATTCAGCTCTTTCCACCACTGGTTGGATTTCCCAATGTCTGCCACTTCAGCTATCTGTTGATGGTACAGTGCATGCAGGGTGTTGCTTGCCATGGTACTTCCTCTGCTTGATCTTTCTCCCACAACTGCTGCCTGAGTCACTAAACTATGTGGCCATTCTGATACTTCCACTTCTTCCATACTTGCAATATGTGTTATCTGCTTAATTGACCTGAGATCACAAATGTTTTGTCCTCTACATATGTTTTCATGTTATTTCCCCCAGGTACTTGCACTAACAATATAAAAGATGAATGTCGCTTACCAAATGGTTTGGTAACAGATTGCCCCCACATGGCTACCCATTGGAAAGTGCCTGATCCTAAAAAGGATTAC
Source organism: Naja naja (assembly GCA_009733165.1). Classification (NCBI taxonomy): domain Eukaryota; kingdom Metazoa; phylum Chordata; class Lepidosauria; order Squamata; family Elapidae; genus Naja; species Naja naja. The sequence continues at coordinate 261,691,869 of CM019148.1, forward strand.
TGCTTCGGACCAACACCATCTGTACCAACTGAAATTATAACACCTTCACCTGGAATATGTAGCAAGGCTCCTCTTTGTTCCCTTATTTTGAATGAGTAAGATAGGAATTATTTTATATTTATTTTTCCATCCAGTGAATATAGATACTACTAAAACTCTTGTTTCATTATCTTTAACCTAACAGAATAACAGTTTTTGAACTAAGGTACCTCAAATATGGTAACTTAGAGAAGGCATACAAATTCCTGGACTCATGACTCCCGAGAGAATGAAATTGTGAAAAATGTGGCTGCTTCAATGCTGCTGGGCTGCTGCTGCAGTCACATAATCTTCATTTTCAACATTCTATGGCAGTTTCCCAGCCAGTCCTGCAATCCCTCCCTCTTTCCCTCTCCCATCCCACAATAGCCATTGGGAGAGGAGGGGAAGGGACATTTCCCTGCCACATTCCCACAAGGAAACTCAATGATAAAACTGGTGGGAAGTCGGAAGTTCCCCCATTTCACACCTATATTTTGTGCCCACTGTTGATCATTTGTTTCTCTGTTTAGGTAAGGAAGTGTTTCTGAGACTATGACCAAACAGGATATAGGTTGTCTAGAATAATCATATTGGTGGATTAAATGAGGTTTTTTTGGTTTTGGTTTTGTTTGTTTGCCAGTAATATGAATTCCATTATCCTTCTTATCTATGAAGTCCTTTACACATCTACAAATCTTCTGCAAAGATTTAGGAATCTTCCAGTAGATTTTGAAGGCTTGTTGGAAGCTCCAATAGCAGAGACAAATCCTGATCCTAAGCAGAAACTGTTTTCACTCAAAGAATCCTATTTATGGATTCTGACCAATATCCTCTGATAAAAGAAAATTCTCTCTCTCCCTGTCCCTCTCTCTCAACTAAATGCATTATCTTACTCTACAAACTTGAATATGATACAACAGAAAATTATACCAAAATTTAGATCTCTGCAATAATAAGTCTTGTTTGATGCACCATACAATGGAGCAGCCTTTCTCAACTGGAGTTACATGAGAGAAATTCTACTCTGTGTGTGTGTGTGTGTGTGTGTGTGTGTACATACAAAGCTAGCTTTAGATATAATTTTATGCAGAGTGTCCTTGAGACCTGAAAATTATTTCAATAATTCATCCAGGGTAGAAGATTTGAGAAAGGCTACAATAGAATATATAGCTGCTAATCTATACAAACTGTTTGGTGAACAAGCATGGATAAGATTAGATTTCACAAGAGCAGAGTTCTATAATGGACAGTTTGGGTCACATTCTAGACATCCTCACATTTCACTTAGCAAGGTTGGCATGGAAATGCAGGCATAACCTATCCAGCTATGCCACTTTATATCCATTTACCAAACCCACAAGCAGAAAACTAGAATAGAGGATAACTCAGCCTGATATCTCACCAGAAAAATCTTTTCTCTAAAGGATATTGTAGGGTTTATTTTTAAATAACTTGAATCCCTCAAGTCATTCACCAGGATCCAATTAGGATGCAACTGTTAGTGCAACCAAGTCCATTACAAGGATCTGGAAAAAGATGTTCAAAATCCAAAAGAACATATAAACAGTTTATTATAATAATAATAATTATTATTATTATTATTATTATTATTATTATTTATTAGACTTGTATGCTGCCCTCTCTCCCTAAGGACTCAGGGCGGCTCACAGTATAAAAACGCAATACAATAAATTACTTTAAAAATAATTAAATAATACAAGCCCAATAATAAACTAAAAACTAATTAAAATTACCTTAAAAAGAATCACACACACACACACCCTTGGTTCAGTCCAGGCCGGCCTTCTGAAACAGCCAGGTCTTCAGGTCCCAGCGGAAGGAGCGGAGATCAGGGGCCAGATGAAGACCCAGGGGGAGCTGGTTCCACAGGGTGGGTGCTCCCACAGAGAAGGCCCTACCCCTGGGCACCGCCAGCTGACAATGTCTGGCCGATGGTACCCCAAGGAGGCCCTGCCTGTGGGAGCATACAGGGCAATCGGAATGTGATGCCAGCATATTATGACAATATGTTGATAAGAAAAGATGATGCATTTTTGTTTCCTGTCAGTTGGGGATAAAGATGGGAGCAGAGGAGGAAGAGGAGGAAGTTATAATAGGGATAAGCAGGAAATGAGCTGAACGGCACTTCTAAGAGTATACATCTTCCAGTTAGGAAATTCAAACCAGCAACACAGAGAACGAGGGGCAGGTTTCTTGCTGCCTGTCTTTATATTGAATGCCTCCAGTGATAAATTATGTACAAAAAGACAATCCTTCTCAAATTGTATATCTCCCACAATTATAAAACCTCCACAGTTGCTGATTAAAAAGTGTGCTCAAAAATGTCATACGAGTTGCAACCAAAAGTATAGTAATATGTTCTTTAAATCCTTTCCATTCTGTTAGTTTAATGTACATTTATAGAATCACTGAAAGTTCACAGAACTCCAGAAAACTGTCCTTTTATAATAGATTTTGGAAAGATTTTATACCTAGAAAACCTCATAGTCGATGTTCCCTTGTGGAAGGTTTTTTTGGCATCAGAAATTCCATGTTCTGACTTTCTTTTTTAATCATTCCCTTTCATTTTTCATTTAGAATAATTCCATGATTTAAAATAAGTTTCAATTAAATGAATAAATCAATGTGTACTTATTCAGAGATATTTATTTTACAACTATTTCTTGTATGTTTGCAGCATCTTCTCTGAGTGCCATAAGATCATACCCCCGGATTCCTACTTCCAAGGCTGCCTCTTTGATGCTTGCCATAAGAAAAATATCTCCACGCAATGCTCAGCATTAGAGATATATGCTTCTCTCTGTGCCTCTAAAGGTGTTTGTATCGATTGGCGAGGGAAGACCAATGATGAATGTCGTAAGTTTTGGGATATCAAGGCATCTTATTGTGTTTGCTTATTATACGATCACTCCTTCCTTACTTCCTTATTTTCAGCTTTTTAAATATACCTTCAGTGAGAATTTGGTGTGGCACTCAAAAAAGTGATACTGAGAGAAAGAAGGATACTATAGAGAAGTTTTGATTTATTTACCAATTAAACATTTTCTTAATAAACACAAGAATATAGGAGCCTCTGTAGCGCAGTGGTTAGAGTGCAGTACTGCAAGCTACTTCTGCAGCCAGCTGCCTACAATTTGACAGTTCAAATCCCACCAGGCTCAAGGTTGACTCAGTCTTCCATCCTTCCAAGGTCGGTAAAATGAGGACCCAGATTGTTGGGGGCAATATGCTGACTCTGTAAACCGCTTAGGGAGGGCTGTAAAGCACTATAAAGCGGTATATAAATCTAAGTGTATTTCATTAAAAACTGAGATATGAAAGAAATATGTCCAGCTTCAGGCACGTTTATATAAAAAGTTAGTATTTGTGTGTGTGTGTGTGTGTGTGTGTGTGAACAAAACCAAAATTATGTGAAAAATAACAGATGCATTTGGCTGGAATTATTGTTTATTTCTGTTTATTTAATTCAAGTAATTTTATAATTTTATAATCATATAATTCTATTTTCACTAATTATAATTAATCAATTAATTAATATCCATCTCATCTCAATGACTCTAGACTAGGCAGTTTATTGCAGTATAAATGTTATAAATGTTCATGCTGTTAATAAATGTTGTTATTGTAGTTTCCAGGATGTTTTATTTTTCTTCTTTTGTTCCCCAAGTGTAATTGAATAATAGATGAAAAGATAAAAGGTTGTACTGAAACTTGTTTCTAAATGCAAAATGTATGGAAAATACATTTCTATATTATGATGAACATTTTTCTTATATCATTTATAGCCTTTAGGTGCCCTACAGATAAAGTATACGATCCATGTGGCCCCATCAATCCTCCCACCTGTGATAACAGGTAAGTAAAACTCAAAAGAGCTGTGAAAGTTTATAATTGTCTTGATGAAATGAACAATATGTTAAGTATGCATTTAAACTTCATAAGTGGAATAAATTTTTATTACATTAAAAAGGAAGAGTAAAGAATCAGCTCTTCAGTGAAAATGAAAAAAAAACAAAATGCTAAGAAAAGGCAATAGAAAGAAAAATAAATAAGGAAATATTTGTACTCAGATTTAGGCAATTGCAAAGAGTGCCTGAATTAACTATATTTCAGATCAAGCATAATAGAAAGGAACTACCTCCTGATATTATACACTTACAAATTTCAGAGTAGAATGATTAAATGGTAGAAATTACTGTTGTTTGAATGTCTAATTATTTGTGAGAAATCCTGAAGTTGAGATGAAGTATCAGATACCATGGGTGGTGGAGGAGGGGGAACAAAGTTATCTTTAGAAAGGGAGCAGGAAAATTACAGATACTCAGTCTGAAAATGATACTGGAACGTTCTGGAACATTCTAGAGGCAGATCACAAAATGGTCAGAAACCTTGAAAACAAACCCATCATTACTAGAAGTTAACATGGATTTGGTCAAGAGTAAATCTTGCCAGATTAGATCATTTTGAGTATGCTCAAAATGTATACCATTGAATAACTTCTGTTGTTCAGTGCGGGACTCTTTATTTCAGCATAAAAGTAAAGGTAAAGGTTCCCCTCACACATATGTGCTAGTCGTTTCCAGCTCTAGGGGGCAGTGCTCATCTCCATTACAAAGCTGAAGAGCCAGCGCTGTCTGAAGATGTCTCCGTGGTCATGTGGCCGGCATGACTAAATGCCGAAGGTGCACGGAACGCTGTTATCTTCCCACCAAAATGGTCCCGATTTTTCTACTTGCATTTTTATATGCTTTCTAACTGCTAGGTTGGCAGAAGCTGGGACAAGTAACAGGAGCTTACTCTGTTACGTGGTGCTAGGGATTTGAACCACCAAACTGCCAACCTTTCTGATTGACAAACTCAGCATCTTAGCCACTGAGCCACCACATTCCTTTATTTCAGTATATCATTTGACAAAGCAAAATCTGATATTCTGATTAGCCAACTACTTAAATATGGGCAAGATGTCAAGTCATTAGCTGGAACCAAAATTTGCTTTCTATCACTGCACTTTGAGCTCATCAGTAGTTTTTCATCAAAATAGAAGGTATCAAGCAGGATGCCAGTATCTTTCAAATTTTCAATTAATGATTTAGCTGAAGAAGACATTGTTATAGGATTTGTAGATGATATAAAACTAGAGACTTTCAAGAAGAGATTGGACTGCCATTTGTCAGAAATGGTGTAGGGTCTCCCACTTGGGCAAGGGGTTGGACTAGATGACCTATAAGATCCCTTCCAACTATGATTATCTGTTAAATAACAGATAATCTGTTATCCCTCCTCCGTGAGATCATTGAGGAGGAGGCTGCGGACCTGGCTTGTATCACCGAGACCTGGTTGGGCCCAGAGGGTGGTGTCCCTCTGGTTGAATTATGCCCTCCAGGTTTTCGGGTTGTGCACCGGCCACAGGCCCAGGGTAGGGGTGGTGGGGTGGCTGTGGTTATTTGGGAGACCTTGTTTCCAAGGGAGGTCACTGTTCCTGAGATAGGGGGGAGTGAGACCCTCCTCCTGAGGTGGGGGCCTAATGGTCGGGTGGGCTTGCTGCTTGCATACCTTTCTCCCAGCTGTGTGACAGCAGCCCTGCCTGGGCTCCTCGACGTCCTCTCGGGGGTGGCGGTGGAGTTCCCAGACCTTATAGCCTTGGGGGACTTCAACTTGCCTTCCCTGGGGGGAGCGTCGGGATTGGCCAGGAATTCATGGCTTCTATGGAAGCCATGGGCCTGACCCAACTAATCTTGGGCCCGACTCATGAAGGGGGGAAACACTCTTGACCTAGCTTTTGTCTCTGAGCAGTGGCGTAGTGACAGAGGGCAAGCCATTGTTACGGCTTTGCCCGTTCCATGGTCTGATCACTATCTCCTACGGCTGGTCTTCCAACAAGCTGCCCCCCACTGCTGGGATGAGGAGCCACTTAGATGGTTCCACCCTAGGCGCCTTATGGACCCGGAGAGGTTCCAGGAGCTGGGGTCTCTTCCCTCTTCCCTTGCCCACAGCTCTGTCGAGGATCTGGTGCTTGCTTGGCAACAGGCTGCGTTGGATGCCCTCGACAGGGTTGTCCCCATGTGACCCCTCGCGCGTCATGGATCCCGGATGGCTCCCTGGTATTCAGAGGAGCTTCGGGAGATGAAGCGCGGTCGGAGGGGTTTAGAGAGCAGGTGGAGGTCCACCCGCTCCCAGTCCAATCGAGCCCAGCTAAGAGCCCATATTGGACTTACCTGGTAGCTATGAGGAGAGGGTCTTATCTCCACCCTCATAGCAGATAATCGCCCAGCCGCCCTGTTTCAGGTTACTCGCTCCCTCCTTCGTCCGGAGGGGGGTGCTGACCCATTGCAGGGAAGAGCTGAGGAGTTTGTTCAATATCTGTCGGATAAGGTCGCTCGGATTCGGAGCGGGTTATCCTCTGATTTGCAGTGGTCTGAGGAACGGGATACAGGCAGTCTGGCCAATGTGATTTGGGATGAGTTTGATCCTGTTTCCGCGGATGAAGTGGACAGGATAATGCGGTGGCTGAGCTCCACCACATGTTTGTTGGACCCGTGCCCCTCCTGGCTGGCTTATGCCACCAGGGAGGTCACCTGTTGGCTCGGGCAGTTGTCAATGCTTCATTAAGGGAGGGTGTTTTTCCCTCCGCCTTGAAGGAGGTGGTGGTGACACCCCTCCTGAAGAAGCCTGCCCTGGACCTGACCGTGTTAAACAACTTTTGTCCAGTCTCCAACCTTCGCTTTTGGTGGAGAAGTGGTGGCTCAGCAGTTTCCACTCCTGGATGCTACCTGGATCAATCGGGCTTCCGACCTGGTTTCAGCATGGAGATGGCATTGGTCGCGCTGATGGATGATCTCTGGAGGGCCCGGGACAGGGGTTTTTCCTCTGTCCTGGTCCTATTAGACCTCTCAGTGGCTTTTGATACCATCGACCATGGTATCCTTTTGCGACGCCTCGAGGGGTTGGGAATGGGAGGCACCGTGCTTCGGTGGTTCACCTCCTACCTCAATCAGTATTGGTGGGGGGGCTGCGGTCAACCCCGAGGGTGCTCTCTTGTGGAGTCCCTCGGGGTCGGTCCTCTCCCCCCTGCTATTTAACATCTATATGAAGCCGCTGGGTGAGATCATCTGTGGTTTCTGGGTGAGATTCCATCACTACGCGATGATACCCAGCTGTACATCTCCACCCGAACCAAATCAGCGATGCCCTCCCCTGATGACCCAGTGTTTGGATGCGGTATGGATTTGGATGAGCAGGAACATGCTTCGACTCAACCCGGCCAAGACTGAGTGGCTGTGCATACCGGCATATCGGCCCAGTCAGGATTATCCATCTTTGCCATAGGGGGAGCAGTGTTGCCCCCTGTGGATAGGGCGTGGAACCTGGGGGTCCTCCTGGGTACGGCTCGGGTTGGAGGAGCAGGTGGGGGCCGTCGCCAGGGGGGGCTTTGCCCAGCTCCGCCTTGTTCGTCAACTATGCCCTTTTCTGGACCGAGATGCCCTGCACACAGTCACTCATGCCCTTGTTACCTCCAGACTCGACTACTGCAACGCTCTCTATCTAGGGCTGCCCTTGCATACCATCCGGAGATTGCAGCTGGTGCAGAATGCGGCGGCGCGGGTGGTGATGGGAGTTCCCCGATTCTCCCATGTTACCTCCCTCCATACAAGTCCCAAAAATAAATAAATAAATAAATAAATAAATAAATAAATAAATAAATAAATAAATAAATAATACAGATCTCAGAGAGCCTTTTGCTGGGAGTGTTTTAATTAGAGTTCTGCACAGAGCAGGGAATTTGAGTCAAGAGCCTAAGTAGCCTCTTCTCACTTTATGATCTATGATGCTATTGTTATAATATGTTGTATATTTTTCCCTTCATCTGCAAAATTATATGTATCCCCAAAGTATGTTCTAAAGAGATGGGGAATGCTCTAGACTACATTATAAGAACATAGGCAGAGAATAAACATTCTTCTTTCCACTTTATCAGAAAAAAATGTATTCTTCTATAGCAAGAAAAATTCTATGGATTTATTTCAGTCATGGTTTCATAAATCAATACATTTTAACCTGTGTTAAAAATTAGTCTACTGCCATGGGTTTGAGCCTCATGGACTTGAAACTCCTCTTTTATCATGACTAGTTCTCTCACAGGGAAGATAAAAGGTTGATGATTAGGGCAGTTACATCAACTTGAGCCATTTCAAAGAAAGTTGGGTTGACCTTATATGTCTCATTCCTTCTTTTGTTCTTATCAGTTGCACACACTGTGTGGTTGTTTGTAATGTTGGGGTGCAACTACTACTCTAATTTGTGCTTCTTTTTCATTGAAGTGGTCCTCCACAGACTGGAATAACAGAAGGTTGCTTCTGTAAAAATGGAACCAAACTCTTCAGTACCCATAGAGAAATCTGTGTCTCTGATTGTGGTAAGTGTTCTTATTTAAGAAAAGGGAAGGATACCATAATGCAAAGGGACTGCTGAACAGACCAGCCAGCTAGATGTGATGTTAGTCATTTCCAGGAAAGAAGATCAGAAATTATTCACTGAAAGGAGATCATCACTTAAATAATAAAAGATGGATGGATCAAAACCCATACACCCAATAACATGGACATGTGAAACATTTACCATAGATAAAGAGACCCGATCTATATCTATCAACTGCAGTGCACAAAACTGAGTAAAAGATCATGGACAATGAAGATCGTTTGTATTAATATGCAGGATGTATAAAACCATGATCTTCTTTCACACAGAGATGATTTTGTTCAACAGAGGATTTTTCCTTCCACAAATACATTCTGAAAAGTGTATGATAATCCCTCCATAAATATCATTTAGCAATGGATGAACATCCTTACAAAATGAAGAACCTCTGTTATTATTTGCCCATGAAATCTACAAAATGGACCCAAAATTTTCTTTGTGCTATCTGAAGCTCGGGTCACCTGACATTCCTAGCATCTTCCTATTGATTGTTATCCAGGAGACAAAAGAAATTGCACTGGACTCCATACGCCTCAGCAGTCAGTAGCCCTTTGTTTTCTAAACAGGTTATTTCAGAGATATAACATGAGGAGAGAGAGAGAGAGAGAGGGAGAGACCCTCACATGGCTTCCCTTATATAGACAGCTTCTTAAAGCAGCAGTACCCTGCTGACTCATCCTTAGTTCATCATTTTGGCTTTCAGCCTTACAACAGCTGGTCAGCTATTAAATCTTCATTACCTTAACAAGTTACATGTCTATCCCTCCCATTAAATATATCAGGAGAGGTAAGCTACAGATCCTATCAATTAAAAAAATGTGAGACCCAAGAAGTGGGCCTTCTCATGTGCTGCTCCTTCCATTTGGAACATGATTCCCCCTGAGACTAGAGTAGATCTGACCCTTCTAGCCTTTCTGAAGGCCCATCAATGTTTTCAGACATGGAGGTTAGTGTGTTAGGGGGAAACCTTAACATACTTATTGCTTTCTCTAGACTGGTTTGGTTTCCCAGCTGCTGCATGTATTGCTGTGTTTTATATAATGTTCTGTGTTGTTTTTAAATGTTATAAACTATATCCAGTGACTAGTATAAAACATAATAAAATATTATACATCAAATAATAAAACTTGAATGTTCTTCAGTGCAAAATATCATACATTATTTTCCAGGTTGTACTGGACCAGATGGTTTACCCAAAGTGGTAAGTATTAATGCTTTTATTATTTCATAAAATATAGATGGATGAAACCCTATGGGTAATAGGAGCTTTGGGGAAAATAATTTTTTCAAGACTTTTTAAATGTTTGGGGTTTTTTAATGAGGCAATAGGAAAAATTGCATCCATTGTCTGTGTGTCAAGTAGCAACAGGAAAACCCACTATACTAAGTGTGCATACTTTTGCTTGTAAATCTCTCTTTCCCCCATATTTATTTATTTATTTATTTTTGAGACTTGTATGCCGAAGACTCAGGGCGGCATACAAGTCTCAAAAATAAATACAATATGTGACCAAATCCACTTCTCCAAATCAATGATGTATGGCATCTGCAATGGAGGTGCTTAAGCACAACACAGAAATTTATACTGTATGTATGCATGTATATATATGTACGTATGTGTACAGCATATATGTATGTGTACATATATATTTAAAAATATAGAGATAGATCAATAGATAGATAGACAGAGATAGATAGATGATGGATGGATGGATGGATGGATGGATGGGAGGGAGGGAGGGGGAGAGAGGGGGGGGAGATTATATATTTTAAAATATCTCTTTTCACAGCCTGGAGAAACTTGGATTAGCAACTGCCAGAAATGTACTTGTGAGGAATATTCGCTTATGGTACAATGTATTGAAGAGCCATGTCCTACCAAAGCTACTCCTGTGGAATGTTCTTTTGAAGGGTTTGTACCCATCACAATATTAACCCCTGAAGAAAAGTGCTGTCCTCAAAAGCAGTGTGGTAGGTACAATTTTCATCAATATTGTATTGTAAATGACCCACGCTAGCATTCCAGTTTTCATTTTGGGAATTCCCATTTATTAGATTACAGTGGCTGCTTCAGTTTAGCCAAAGCTCTGAATTATAAATCATCTATTAGATAAGTTAATCTGCCTGCTTTACAAATATTTGCTTTGAAATGAGATGGGCAAAAATTTAGTGACAAATAAAAAATATAGGAGTACTTTAGAAGAGAATATATATATTTAGCTCCAGATTGGACTGTAGGGTCCTTGGTGCTCTTTGAGCTTGGTGTGTTTTTGCAGATGCTTTGTTACCGAACTAAGTAACATCCTCAGTATATACTTTTGATGTTAACTATTTGGTACTGAAACGTCTCCAAGAAAACCACCAAGTTCAGAGAGTACCAAGAACCCTATAGATACACTTTCTAGCCTCTACAAGATCAAAAGCTAATGCTTATAGGATGCTGTTGATCAACTCACTGGCAATCTTGTTCTGATGAAAATGAAGTTAAACCATTTCACCAGAAATGATAAAGACCACGCGTCAGATTTATACTTAAATACACAATGTACTGGAGTCACTATAACCTAATCCACTCTTTGATTTGCTCAAGATAAAGTGTAGAAAAAGTGATGCTAATAAATATTAAAATGTATTAATCCACTCATTGCTCTTCCTCCTTTTTATTTTTCATTCTGTAGTGTGCAACACTTCTCACTGTCTCAGGTCTAGTGAAACCTGTCCATTGGGGTATGAATTAAAGAAGGAAAACTTGCCGGGAGGCTGCTGCATTAACACTACTTGTGGTAAAAATTGAGCCATTTTTAGAAGCAATTGCTATATTGCTTTAATATTCTCCCCTACCCCATATTCCACTGCCTGCAAAAACACAGAAAGTATATTCATCCTTTCCCATGGAAAGCTGTTTCAGACGAGATCTCTTTTTGTGGGCTTTTTGTATTTCCTGGTGTAAACTGATATTTGATCTACACTGGCTCTGAAGTTGGGCATCCTTAATTCCTTATATATGTCATTTCTGCTACTAGCCTGTTAGCAACATACAGTTTTAAAGGGACTGTTTTTTCTTCCACCTTTAAATCATGGGAGGACTGTCCCAAATAAATTGACTGACCTTGCTGAAAGATGATTCTAGCAAAGCTACTAAATGTTTCTGTCAAACATGCTATTTGTACAAAATACGTATGGATGAAAGTAGTCTATTTCCAATCTGTAAAAATATGTTTTACCCATCTCTGCTTAATCTCTATTTTTTAAAAAGCACTTTATCAACATTAACATTTGCAATTCAATGCTATTCTAAATGAAGCATTCATTTTCATTGTCATTGGATCCTACTGCATATTGTTATGTATCAATAAGAAAACTGCAAATAGGTAAATTCCAACAGTGGGTCTGAAACAGATCTTGCAAAATTGCTTAAGCCATACTTGCTCAAAATATTCAGTACTGCAGCCCAGCATATATGGAGCTCACCAGGAAAAACTCTATTTGATGCACTGGATAAGATCAAATGTTTTAGAATTCCCACAGATTAAATTACTCAAGTTTCCTACTCCATACTGTGTGCTAAATAAACATTTTTTGTTACAGCACACACTCTTAAAAGAAAACCTTTAAAGAGTAGATTGTATCATTTTATGTCATTTTTCCTTCTCAGTTAATTTGATCTGTTGAGAACAAATGCTAAGATTAATTATAATATTATCTTTGTGTCCCACAGTGAAAGTACCAGGTTGTGTTGTCAATGGAAAGTTCTACAGTGTAAGTAATTTTCATTAAAATGAGGAATAGCACTACTTAAACAACTAATTCAAGTCCAATGTTAAAAGTGTTTTTCCTATAAGAGACCATTTTTGTTTTTCCAGTTTGCTAAAGATTTTCAGGGATGACAATGGTAAAATTCTTCTTTTTTGAAAATATAAAAGCCTGCTCTTATTTGCATTTCTTCTCAACCTTATCATTATTTATTTCATGTTTCTATCCTGTTCAACAAATGTAGTTCTCTTGTAGGAATACCATGGAATTAAAAACATTATGCAATCCATGGTTAACCATAAACCACAACATACACCAGCATGAAATCATTCATCAGTATTAAGAGTGAGAACAAAAGCAATTATAACACAGCACTCAAAATCACAGGAAGACCACAATAAAATAAAAGCCAAATAGTGTGAGAACTTTTTTAAAAAAATAATAATAAAAAGATCTTCACCTGGCATCTTAAAGATCAAAACACAAGTATCAAGCATAGCTCTTTCCGAAGAGCAGATCACAAGTAGATTGATCATGGTAGTTCCAGATATAAAATTAGGTTACAATTATTTATGACTGTTTCACTTTTCTCCTTCTTCAGCCTGGGGCAGTCGTACCAGGAGGATTATGTGAATCATGCAAATGCTCTGAAAAAGAAGGTCTAGAAAACAATGTGGAGTGTGTGTCTCAAAAATGTAACCAAAGTTGCCCGCTGGTAAGCCACATTGTTATTTTTTAAAAAAAACAAGAAAATTTCATGGCTTTCAAACTCTCTGAATCAATCCATCTACTCACTACTTTTTTTTTTTTAAGTTCTACGATTTTATGAATTTTTCCCATTTTTCTGAACTACAGGGTCACAAATACCAGGAAGTATCTGGACAATGCTGTGGCCGATGTGTGCAGTTTGCTTGTGTTTTGACGCTGGATTCCTATCCTGCCCAAGTGCTCAAGGTAACTTGCAATTTTGCTAACTCCACTGTTCATCAAATTCACATTTAATCCACTCCTGTATCTAATGCTGATCCAATTTTATAATCCTTTTTTGTGGCAGTTGCTAAACAAACACCAGGGTCATTAAGTGAACCAGTTGTTTGCTATGCACCGTTTTTTGCCAAAAACTAGAAATAAATTCCAAGCTTCCATTGTTGGTGGGCATGCCAAGCCAACAGTTATCATCAAACTATATATGTGCCAATGTAACAAATTGCATTCCTCATACCTTGAGGAATGCTAGGATCCATCCAATTGCAGTATTTCTCAACTGTCCAAATTTTTCACTTCTATCATTTCACATTTTGATGACACCTCTACCTGAACTGCATGCCACCCTCCGCCCCCTTCCCAATTCTGTTCTCTGAGAAATTAAGGAATTTAATATCATGAACTATTTTTATGTTATCTTCTAAAATAAATAAATAACTACAATTGTGGCTATTTTCAGCCAGGAGAAATTTGGTACCCACCAGGAAACAATTGTACTGCATATGAATGTAATCTTTTTGAGAACAAATATGATACTATCACTATCAAGAAAGTCTGCCCTCCATTAGATCCAACGTGCAAGAAGGTAAGTGTCACTGATCCAACAGTCTTTGTTTTATCATATTTGGTTCCTTGCGGTGAAAATGGATTTTATCAAAAGATTAATTTGGAATTAATTGGGTTTATTATGGAAGGTTTACAACTGAACTGTATCAGTTGAGTTTAAGCAAAAGCTTCAGCCATAATCTAACATTCTGTTGCTAAAATACGCTGTGATCTAAACAGCTCTATAAAACTGTAAAATAATTGGCTGCCATTGTCAGTAGTACCCATCGTTAGTGCACTAAAGGAGACAATATATTCAAAGCAAAGCGAATACTGAGATAGAGAATTAGTAAGAATGTTTCTGTTGTTGTGTCATATATAATATTTATAGAAGAAGTAGATGCATCAAGATATATAATATCCTTTTAGGACTGTCGCCCAAATATTGTTGTTTAGCTAAACTAAATCAGTTAGCCATGCCTGACCACACCTGTAAGTGGATCGTAAGCTTTCTAACAGACAGGAAACAGCAGGTGAAGCTAGGTAGAATCACATCAGATACCTATACAATTAGCAGAGCGGGACCCCAGGGCTGTGTGCTTTCTCCACTTCTCTTCTCTCTCTGTACCAATGACTGCATCTCAAAGGATCCCTCTGTTAAAGTACTGAAGTTTGAAGATGATACAATAGTGATTGGTCTCATTCAAGATGACAACGAATCTGCATACAGACGGGAGGTTGAACAACTAGCCTTGTGATGCAGTCGGAACAGTCTTGAACTGAATACACTTAAAACTGTAGAAATGATAGTAGATTTTAGGAGGAGCCCTCCTACACTACCAGCACTCACAATACTAGACAACACAGTAGCAACTTGCTCCTTCAAGTTTCTGGGTTCTATAATATCTCAAGACTTAAAATGGACACCTAACATCAAATACGTCATCAAAAACGCGCAACAAAGAATGTTCTTCCTGCGCCAACTTAGAAAGCTCAGGCTGATCAAGGAGCTGCTGATACAGTTCTTCAGAGGAATTATTGAGCCTGTCATCTGCACCTCTATAACTGTCTGGTTTGGCACTGCAACCAATCAAGACAAATGCAGGCTTCAACGGATAGTTGGAACTGCAGAAAAAACAATTGCTACCGATCTGCTTTCCATTATATACTGCATGAGCCAGAAAGAGGGTTGTGAAAATATCTATAGACTCCTCTCATCCTAGACATAAACTGTTTCAACTTCTACCCTCAGAATGATGCTATAGGGCACTGCATGTCAGAACAACTAGACACAAGGACAGTTTTTTCTCCCATGCCATTACCCTGCTAAACAACTAATTCCTACAACACTTTCAAACTATCATAATACTTTCAAACTACCTAGAAAGGCAGAATTACCATCTTCTCTATTACCTATCATCTGTTTTCATCTTCACTATTACCTATCTCCTTATCTTCTTATGACTATAGCTTTGTTACGATTTATATTGTTTACTTAGTGTCCTAGTATGATTTATGTTGATTGCTTATTGACTATCACTAAGTGTTGTATCTAATGTTTTGATTATGATAATGATCTATCACTATGTGGTGTGTACACTGAGAACTTATGCACCGGAGACAAATTCCTTGTGTGTCTAATCACACTTGGCCAATAAAGAATTCTAATTTTAATCTTACATGATATCCCTATGGGGGGGATGGTGGTTTTAACACCATTTAAAGTCTGAAACATTTTATTTTTATAGGAGGATGTGGAATTCACTGATGATGGATGTTGCAAGCAGTGCAAAGCTCAACGTAAGTTATGCAAGTTATATTAGCATAAGTCAAAAAATTCAGATTTGTATCAGTGATAAAGCCACCTTTTGTGTTGCTATAGATTCTACTATAGCCTTTCAGATGGCACCAGACTTCAATTCTATTCAAGCCCACTTATTATAGTTGGTGGGCAAAGTGGCTAGGATTTATAGCCACACAATTCTCTACAGAAGCAAATTGACATGGTTATCATCGCTTGTCACATACATGCACACATTATACAGATAATCTTTGACACAACAGTTAATTTATTGACTGTTCAAAGTTAAAACAGCACTAAAAAGATGACTTATGACCATTTTTCACACTTACTACCATTACAGCATCACATGGTCAAAATTCAAACACTTAGCAACTGGTTCATATTTATGATGGTTAAGGCCCTGTGATCATCTTTTGTGACCGTCTGACAAGCAATATCAATAGGAAAACCAGATTCCCTTAACAACTCTGTTACTAACAACAACTGCAGTGATTCACTGAATAACTGTGGCAAGAAAGATTGTAAAATGGGGCAAAATTCACTTAACAATTGTCTTGCTTAGCAACAGAAATTTTGGGCTCAACTGTGGTCGTAAGTTGAGAACTACCTGTACATGTACACTTTCCTTTATTTTTCTGTTTGTTTGCTTTATGTTTGTGATCAGAGACTCAATTTCTTTTTTGTCTCTCTTTTCTTCCACTCTCAAGCAGTGAAACTCTGTGGAACAACAAATATCACCCAAACAATAAAATACAATGGCTGTGAATCTTCACCTATTGAAGTAACATACTGTAAAGGCCAATGTGACAGTTTTTCAATGTAAGTAACCTTGAATTTTATTGCATCTTTGCTAACCTATTGTGAAACAACTGTTTAGAAAATCTTCGCATGCCACGAGATATGAATCCAAAGAAACTATCTAAGATCTGGCTGTTAGGATATCTGCAAAACAGACCAGATGCCATTTTAATTTCATCTTTCAACATTTGAAATGGAGGTTTAGCTAAGACTCAATTCCATTGCTGGTGCATTCCCCAGCGTCTTAAATTATTCCAAATGAAGATTAAATTCTACTTAAGGTAGTTTTAGATGGATCAGGGTGAAGACCTAGCTCCCATTCCTTTAGGAAAAAATTATCAAATGATCAACAAAGGAGAGATGTGGTGTCTGGCAGAGGTCAAAAGAAAGGTAGCAGCAGCAGGTGAGTGAGAGGAGAGAGTGGCAACAATGAACAAGGAGGAGGGAAGAAAAACGCTTTGATGGCCCATCAACATTAATAATCTGAAGGACCCCAAAACTGATTGCATTGATAGAGATACTGTAGGTCAGGAATCTCCAACTTTGGAAACTTTAAGACTTGTGGACTTCAACTCCCAGAATTCGTCAGCCAGTTATGCTGTGTGAGGAATTCTGGGAGCTGAAGTCCACAAGTCATTGAGTTGCCAAAGTTGGAGACCCCTGCTGTCGGTTATAATATTTTGATTCTCCAAAGCAATGCAAATGACATTGAAAAGACAAAAATCTGATGAAACCAAATAGCGATCGATGAAGGGTAGCCGACTTCATCTTGCAGCAGCTCATCTCAATCTCAACTTGCTTTCACCATTCAGGTATTCCTATAAAGCAAACACAATGGATCGTACATGCAACTGTTGTCAAGAGCTAAATACTACGAAGAAGCTAGTGACCCTGATTTGCGCCAACGGGTCCACTGTGGAGCATTCTTACCTCCATGTAGAAGAGTGCGACTGTATCAAGGGTGAATGCAACCATTTGCCCACTTCCACACCAGTTCAGCAAGAAGAGTTCACCTTCCCACCACAGCAGCAGCAGCAGCAGCAGCAACTGGAGCAGCAGCAGAAGAAGAAACAGTAAGAATAAAAGCTGCAGCAGGAATGAAAGGGACTCACAGGACCAGTCTTGGACATTTTCAAAAAGTGGCCCAGAATTGAATAAAAGTTAAAATGTAATAAAATGTAAACGTTATGCTCAAGCAACATTCAACCAAATATTTCCTCTGTCTACTCTTCAAGAAAAGATTTTCTCTTCTGCATGCCAAGCTTGTTGAAAGATCCTGACCTTTTCTTGGGTATAGGCTCAACTGAGATTATATGACTGAGTTGGGGGACGGGGGGGGAACCTTGGAAGTGGAGGAGAAGAGGGCTTGGTGTCAATAATTGGAATCAGAGGAGGGGGTGAAGAAATAAAAAGGATGTATTGGTTTGGTTTGGGAATCTTCTCTTGAGAAGTGACAATTCCTGCATTAAGTGACAGATAGTACCATTTTAATTAAGACCGGTGGAGTTTTTATCACTAGCCAACAGAAGCCAGACAAGATCTGGAAACTGAGTAGGATTTTGGTCCAATTCATCTCTGTTGCATGTGACAAGAACATTGGTTGGTATTTGCTAAAATGACAAGTGCAGTTTTCAGTTCCCTGTCATAATTTTTCTGTGCTTCTAAATTCCTTTTTCTACAAACTTCATTTTTTCCTACTCTTTCCAAATATGAGAAAGGCTATATATAATGATGTAAGATTTTTTTGGAGATTTAGTACTATTGCAACAAGCGGGGGGGACATGAAGTATGGCTGCTGCTGCTGCTGCTGCAGAAGACTGTTTACATGATACCATCAGCATAGTAGTTGTATGAGGATCTGGATTATTTTTGTAATTGTTTACAGAATGGACTAATATAAATATATGCACACCAAAGGGTCATTGGAGAACGTTTGAAAACCAAATAATATGTAACAATACTATAACTTAGAATTTCTGTTCTGAGCTAGTGAATTGTTTTCAAACATCTAATTACTATTTATTTGTTTCCAGAAAATAGATTTTCAGGGATATTTTCTTTTGAATAAGGGCTTTACTGTCTGTCAACTAATGCCTGGTTGAGGGAAAATTTCGTCTTTTATACTTGTTATTTGTTGCTCAACAACAGCTAAATGATTAATAAAATTACAATGTTTTGCAGGGGATATGCTTCTTGTATGTGTGTCAACTGTGCCACACGAAATCAGTATCACGTTTCACTTCTTTAGTATTATCATTAGTACTTTAAATAGCCAAAGAGCATGGTTGTTCACATAACAATGTTACTCCTATTGTCCCATTAATGATTCTATTTTGCATTGCTTAATACAAAAATTATCATCATCCCCCAACTTCTGTGCTGCCTCATTGGATTGGTGGGAAGAGGGTGGAGTGGGAAGAACACGAGTATATTCCAGAGTACAGGTAATCCTCAATTTACAGTCATAATTGAGCCAGAATTACAGCTATAAGTCATTACAGTTATTAAATGGGTAGCCATGTGACTGTTTGCAGGATTCATTCAGTGAACACCCTATATTCATTAAGTAAATCTATTTGATTCAATTGGCATTTTTTGCTGAAAACTGGAAATAAATGCCAAAAAACCAACAAAAAAACCATCAAAAAATGTGTTCATATGACTGGAAACTACTGCAAACCACTATGAACGTGAGCCAAATGTGAGCAGTTGCTAAGCATCCAAAATCTGATCACATGATCAGGATGGGGGATGTGGTTGATGGAACTGCAAAATTGTGTTGTAAGTACCTTTTGGGGGATCTATTATAATCTCAAACAATTGCTAAGTGACCAGTCATTAAGCAAGGACTACCTGTACATACTCTCAATGAAGATCATCCCAGATGCCCAACTAAAGCAAGCAGGCACCAACATTAAGCAGAGGAAGATGCCAGAGGCAGATGATCACTTTAGTGATAATGGCAAAGGCTTTGATTCATATTGCGTGGGAAGTCAAAGATAAACCCTCCTGTATTTTTACCAAGAAAACCTCATGGATAGAAATTTTATTTCATTAATCAAATGTATATGATCACCTATCTCATTGAAGGTGGTTGATGCCAAATGAGGGACCCCTCAGGTTGGATGGCACTCATATGCTACTGAGGAAGAGCAGTGGATATTTCACTAATAGCAATAGCAATTAGACTTATATATATTATATATATGAGCCTTGGTGGCTCAGGCTGTTAATTGCCTGCACTTAAGTTCCAGCTGCCTACAACTGCTGTAGGCTCGAATCCCACCAGGCTCAAGGTTGACTCAGCCTTCCATCCTCTTGGGGTAGGTAAATTGAGGACCCAAGATTGTTGGGGGCAATAAGCTGACCTTGTAAAAATGCCGCTTAGTAATAAGCAGGCATGTACAATGGAATGAAGGCTATTGCTGAGCACACTGGGTTGTATCCCAAAAAAACTGTAAGCCGCCCTGAGTCTTCGGAGAAGGGCGGCATATAAATGTAATTAAAATATATATATATATATCACTTCATAGTGATTTACAGCACTACAACAATCTGGGTGTGATGACCCAGGGTGGGATACAAAACAAACACAGTCACAGAAATCAGGTGAAGCCCCTTTTATTCCTTCACTTTGCTTCCAAGCTCTGAATATCTTTGACGGAAGACAAAAAAAAACGTCCCACACATTTACAGCACAAGGGAAGGATGCCAAACTCAGAGAGGAATTATAAACTAGAGATATTTCCACACACTTTGTTTCCAGAGTTCGCCAGTACTCAGGTCCATACTCTTATTCAATTGTCACAGCTGCAGCCATGAAGAGGATCAAGGCCCTGAGTAGACCACATGTGTGCCCTCCTCTCTGCTGCTCAGTCTCCTCCAGTCCACTGTCCACTCCAGAGTCAGTCTCCAGCAAAGGCATGACACTGGGTCCTCATTTTACCAACTTTGGAAGGATGGAAGGCTGAGTCAACCTTGAACCGCTCAGAATTGAACTCCTGGAGTAAGCAGTGAGTTAGCCTGCAGTACTGTACCAGGTCAGTAATTATGACATGGCTAGATTAAAACCTTCTGGACATCTAGGGATTGAAGTTACCACACAGGGAAAGAAAATCTGAAGCACCAAAGACAGAATTACACTAGGAACATGAAATGTAAGAAGCACAGGAAAGCTCAACATAGTGAAAGATGAAATGAAACAATTACAAATTGACATATTAGGCACCAGCAAATTGAGAGGGACTGAGATGGGACACTTTCAGCTGGAAGATCACACTCTTTATTACTCAGCACATGAAAAACAAAGAAGAAATGGTCTTGCTTTCATGGTGAGAAAGGATAGAGCAAGAACAGTATTTGGCTACAACACAATCAGTGATGAAATAATATTGATTCAACTTTGTGGACAATCCTTTAATATGATGGTCAATCAATATAGAAGTAATCAACTTCTTTTTCTTCTACATCAGTAGAAGAAAATCAATAGAACATGAAAGCAAGATGTGCTGTTTGTGATTGGAAACTGGAGTGCCAAAGTTGGAAATATGAAAGAGGAAAATATAGTTGGATTGTGTGGCTTAGGAAATCAAAATGAAGCAGGAGGCTGGCTTATCCATTTCTGCCACCACAAAGATTTCTTCATAGCTAACAAGGTCTTTAAGCAACCAAAATGATGCCTCTATAAATGGACATCACTAAAATGAATATATAGAAATCAAATTGTTTATATTGCTGCTAAGAGGAGGAGGATTATAGCATCAAGGCATGGCCAGGAACTGATCACAAATTGCTCATCTGCAAATTTCAGGTTAAGCTAAAGAACATATATCCATCATTTTTTCAAAGAGAGCCTTAAGAATAGCTATGAAGTCTTGCATCTCATAAGTAGAGAACCAGAGGAATTCTGAAATGACCTCAAAGAAGTTTTTAAGAATGAATGTGAAAAGAGACTATTGAAAAAGAAAAGATAAAAGCAAACATGTCAGAACAAACTGTGGAAATTGCCAAGAAGAGAAGAGAACTCAAAGCCAATAAAGACAAAAACCTTAGAAAGGAACTTAAGGGGTTTCAGAGAGCTGTTAAAAGAAACAAGAAATTGTATTACAGCAACATCTATAAAGACATTGAAGTTGGAAACAGACATGGAAAACAAAGAAGTCTTTCAAAAGATCTTTGAACTCAGAAAAAAGTTCCAGCCTTGAATTGGTATGCTAGAAGATGCCAAAAGACAAATAGTAATACCGTGTTTCCCTGAAAATAAGACCTACCCCGAAAGTAAGACCTAGCACTATTTTCTAAACCTGCCCTAATATAAGACCTACCCCGAAAATAAGACCTAGTGTAAATCTCCAGTTCCAGGAAGACTTTTCAGGGAGCAACCGTGCACCCGCGAAACACACCCCCTACACACTCACACCCACTATTTGGCACCATAAATATATAAGACCTACCCCGAAAATAAGACCTAGTGTGTTTTTGGGAGCCAAAAAATATAAGACAGTGTCTTATTTTCGGGGAAACACGGTAAATTCTAAGGAGACCAGAGGAAGATGGAAGGAATATAATGAACACTACACAGTAGAGATATCAACATCCAAGATACCTTAGAAGATATTTCTTACTTACAGGAATATCTAGTACTAAAAGCTGAAATTCATTGCCAAGTTAGAAGGTTATAGGAACTGATGGAATATTCACTGAAATATGGCAGGCAACAGAAGAACTGGTCAAGATTCTAACCAAGCTATGCTAGCAACTCTGAATAATGGCATGGAGGTCAATTATTGGAAGAGGTTAACCTACATTCCAATATTTTAAAAGGGGTATAACAAAGTGTGTAAACTATTGTATAATATCCTTCATTGCCACCGTATGGAGAGAACTTTGCAAACAAGATTGCATAGTCTCTCTTTATTCAACCTGTATGCTGAATATATATTAGGGGAAGATGGATGGAATTCATGACGATTTAGCCCTAACCCATTCTTTGAAGTCTCCTAATGGTTCACTCATCGTTGCTATAACTGAGATCATGTGCCTTGCTATTGGTTGCCCTTGTCTTCTCTTTCCTTCTGCCTTTTCCAGCACTGGAGCCCTTTCCAGAGGGCCAGGTCTTTGCATAATGTGTCCAAAATAGGATAAATTGAACCTGGTCATTTATGCTTAAGTGAAAACTTTGGGTTGATTTGTTTGATGATCTTTGATTTGTTTTCTTGGCTGTCCACAGTATTTTCAGGAGTCTTTTCTGACTCCAAAGCTTAAAGACATCAATCTTCTTCCTATCCTGCTTTTTGAAAAGTCCAGCTTTCACTTCCATAGAGCATCCCAAGGAATATCATGGTTTGCACAATACTGATCTTTGCAAGTATAAATTTTTCCAAGGTCTTCCTGGCCGCTCAACCAAGTGCTAGTCTGTGGATTATTTCTTGACTGCTTGTTCCTTTTTTGTTAATGTTTGATCCCAAGTGGTGGCTTGTCCACCACTTCAATAACTTCATTGTCAATTCTAAGACTGGTTGTTCTACCTCTTGCCATTAGTTTGATCATCTTTATATTTCACATTGTTCAAAAGATAGGATTGGAAAATATCCCAACTATGTCTTTCCTAACAGTAAACTGGACGGACTAATGGTTTGACTCGGCACAAGACAATTTTCTGTGTTACACTGGTAAAAAATTATTTTGGGCAAGGAAAAGAATATGAAGGATTTTTACTAGTTGAGTACAGGTGGTCCTCAACTTACAACAGTTCACTTAGTGACCCTTCAAAGTTACAACAGCACTGAAATAAGTGACTTATGACTGTTTTTCACATTTATGACTGTTGTGGCATCTGTATAGTCATGCGATTTACATTCGGATGGTTGACAACTGACTCACATTTATGACAGTTGCAGCATCCCAGAGTCATGTGATTATTCTTTTGCAACCTTCTGACAAGCAAAGTCAGTGGGAAAACCAGATTCGCTTAACTATCATGTTTCTAATTTAAGAACTCCAGTGATTCACTTAACAAATGTGCTGAGAAAAGTTGTAAAATGAGGCAAAACTCACGTAACAAATTTCTCACTTAGCAACATAAATGTTGGGCTCAATTGCTATTGTAGGTTGAGGACTACCTCTATTTCCATATTGAACTTGCACATCTCTTTTACTGTTAAAAGGATTACAATATAAATGGTGTACAATGTATGAATTAAACATATAGTATTCTAGCACAAATCCTTATCACGGGAATTGAAAAAGCAGTCAAATCCAAAAAAATAAGCAAACAAAAGCCCTGTGAAACCCACAAACAAGTTATGTGTCTTAATTTTTAAAAAAGGAAAATGTATTTCATTTCTGGAAAGAAATGCAAAATCTCTGATCCTGACTTTTTAAACTTACGAACAAGTTGAAAGCAGATATAAATTGACATACAATTTTAAGACATAGCTTAAGACAAACCTGAACATGACAATTCATTCTTAAAATAATAGAACTTGATGAAGTACTTGACCAATGTCACTCCTGCATCATAAGGGCATGCAGACAAAATATTGAAAAGCTCTTTTCTAAATGTTTTCATCACATGCTAAACTGACACTAGAGGGCAATGCAGCCATGGTTAATAACCTGACCTCCAACAGAGGCATATTATAAGAAGATATGCTTGAAAGTGGGACACTTTTATGATGCAATTATATTTTAAATGCAGTTCATCCAGGTTTGATAGAAAATTATGCATCAGACTTGGTACCCAAAAGCCATTTGATGACAAGAAGATCAGCAAAGTAAAAATCAGCATTTGTATTCCAACATATTAATAAAAGCAATAATTCTTTTTTGCATGATTATGGATTTCCCAATTCAAGATATCAATTACATAGACCACATTTTCTCCATATGAAATTATTGAGATTCTAAGAAAGACTTGGTACAACATATCACCTTGGGATGGGAATTAATATTCTTCTGGGAAGGAAAGTGTCACATGGATAGAACAATGAGATATATGATGTATACAGTCATATTAAATATATGAGAAGAATCTGATTTTCTGGCTTTTCCTTGCTTTACAGAGTGGATGGGGAGGAATTTCAGAATGCTAAACCTGTGTTAAGTCTTACATTGCAGTTTTGCATGTTTCCTGCAACAAAATGAAAGAAACCATGCCAACAATTTTCTGTTGTAGATAAATGAATTCAGGGAAGCACAAATAGGAGATTCAGGAACCTCATTTTTCCTCCGTCTCTTGGGATAGCATAGTAATAATACCGAGTTATGAGGATGCATAAGAAAAACTAAGATGTGCGAGCACATAGGCAAGGACTCCTTGGGGTCCCATCAGCTTATATTCTATAGCGGCCCCAGACCTCTGGAACCAACTTCCCCTGGAGCTCCGTCTGGCCCCTGACCTCCTCACCTTCCGCCATGACCTGAAGACCTGGTTGTTTAACCAATCTGGGTTGTGATTTTCTGGGAGGGGATGGTTTTTATGGGATAGTTTTATGGGATAGTTTTTATGGGATGAATTTGTAATTGTAATGGGGCTTATTTAGTTTAATCTGTTTTTAATTATTTATTGTTGCTGTTGTTTTATTTGTGAGCCGCCCCGAGTCTTCGGAGATGGGGTGGTATATAAGTCCCATTAATAAATAAATAATAAATAAATAAATAAGAGTAAAAATTACTCATAAAGTAAACCTAACAAATTACAGAAGACCTCATAGTTAATATACAGGAACCTGACTCCCTTCTAGTGTTGATGATATTACAGAGTTGGGTAATGAAATGTCTGCAAGAAAACAATTAAACTCAGAGAGGACCCCATAGGAATACAGGCAGCTTATTATCATCAGTTTTAGGTTCTATTTTGCTCTTTCACTCTAGTTAGATCAGCTCTGATTTAAATTTCCTTTTTTCCTCTATATTCCATCATGCATCAGAGGTATTGTCTCTCTTAAAATAGCATCTATGATATCTGTGACCACTGTGATGCCAGCTGAGGCCAACTATACTGTGCCACCACACGTGCACTCCAGTTTTCTCCTAGAATACACCCATTAGGTAGGTAATTGCAGAAAAGCTGATAGTTCCATCATGTAACCCAATCAGCTTCACATAAATAGAAGCATTCTGTGTCACAATCTGCTTCACTGTTCCTTGGTCAATCTTTAATTTAGGATAAAGGTTAGTTTGAAAAGTCTAGACCTTTCAGGAATAAATCATAGTAGAAAAAAACTATTGTCTATGAACCTTCAATGGAACAGAGCTATGAAATTGTCAGTTTGCAAAATAATCCAGTTTGTTTAACCTTGGGTTAAACATCCAGGAAGTGAGCACAGCCAATTGTCCTGAAGCAATCCTCAAACAAATCTCTGTTACTAGATGGCTAGATATTCAAGTTCCTTAAGGTAAAAATTTAGTCTGTCTTCTTTCTTTCTTTCTTTCTTTCTTTCTTTCTCTTTCTTTCTTTCTTTCTTTCTTTCTTTCCTTCCTTCCTTCCTTCCTTTCTTTCTTTCTTTCTTTCTCTTTCTTTCTCTTTCTTTCCTTCCTTCCTTCCTTCCTTCCTTCCTTCCTTCCTTTCTTTCTTTCTTTGAAGCTGCAACCTGTGCTTCCTGCTGTTTCTTGACTGAATCCTTTGTGTTATAGCCAATATATTTGGTAAAGGCAAACAAAGACATAACACAAAGTACATTAGAAATAATTATGGTGCTTTTTTTAAAATCTCGGGGCATCAGTGGGAGATATCTCTCCCTCCAAAACTTCAAGGCTAATTGTTGGTGAGGAAGGATTTTCTTCAGACAAATGCCAAGGAATAAAACAGTTAAAATTCTGCTCACTATATCCTACAGTTCAAACAAAAATCCTATGCAGCCTTTACTATTATTTAGGAGTGAAGAAACACATTCTCGATACTCACTTTGCAATTTATTTATTTATTTTATTTATTTATGATGGGATTTATATGCCGCCCTACCTCCCGAAGGACTCAGGGAGGCTCACAACTGTAAAGAAGGCATAGAGTACAAAAATTAAAATTATTAAAAAATATTAAATAAAATCCCAACAATAATTTAAAAACCCACAACAAGCAATAAAACCGGTAAAAGCCAATAACCCCCCCCCCCTCAGTCCAGGTCGGCCTGCTGGAAGAGCCATGTCTTCAGGTCGTGACGGAAGGATAAAAGGTCAGGGGCCATCCGCAGCTCCAAGGGTAGCTGGTTTCACAGGGTGGGTGCTCCCATAGAGAAGGCTCTCCCCCTGGGGACTGCCAGCCAATACTGTCTGGCTGACGGCACCCTAAGGAGGCCCAGTCTGTGGGAGCTCACCGGGCGCTGGGAAATCGCTGCCGGCAGTAGATGGTCCTGCAAAACCCTGGCCCTAAGCCAGGGTTTGATAGGCAATTACCAGCACCTTGAATCTCACCCGGAGGGCAAGCGGTAACCAATGCAGCTCACGCAGGAGGGGAGTAATATGGGAGTATTGGGATACTCCCATCACAACCCACGCGGCCGCATTCTGCACCAGTTGAAGCCTCCGAGTGGTCCTCAAGGGCAGCCCCATGTAGAGAGCATTGCAGTAGTCCACACGGGAGGTAATGAGTGCATGAGTAACCATACATAAGGCATCTCGGTCCAGATAGAGGCGCAGCTGGCGCACCAGGCGAACCTGAGCAAATGCTCCCTGGCCACGGCTCCCACCTGCTCCTCTAAGCTGAGCCGTGCATCCAGGAGGACACCCAAGCTGCGCACCCTCTCTGCCTGGGGTAACACCTCTCCCACCACAACCAAAGGTGGAACATCCTGGATAATCCGAGATGCCGGTATGTACAACCACTCGGTCTTGGCTGGGTTGAGTCGAAGCCTGTTCCTCCCCATCCAGACCCGTACCGCTTCCAGGCATCAGGACATCACATTGAGGGCATCACTGGGTTGGTCTGGGGTGGAGATAAAAAGCTGGGTATCATCAGCATACTGATGATACCTCACCCCAAAACCACGGATGATCTCACACAGCAGTTTCATATAGCTGTTGAACAAAAGGGGAGAGAGAACCGACCCCTGGGGCACCCCACAAGAGAGGGGCCTTGGGGTCGACCTCTGTTCACCTGCCAACACCGAGTGCGAGCAACCCAAGAGGTAGGAGGAGAACCACCATAAAACAGTGCCTCCCACTCCCAACCCCTCGAGGCGTCGCAGTAAGATACCATGGTCGATGGTATCGAAAGCCGCTGAGAGGTCTAAAAGGACCAGGATCAAGGAATAACCCCTATCCCGAGCCCACCAGAGATCATCCACCAGTGCGACCAATGCCGTCTTTATATATTTACAATTGCAGCAAACTTGGTCCTAGTTAATAGATTCATTATGTCTTTGGTAAAGTCACAGCAGATAGCAGGACGTAACTTGAAACGCTGAGCAAAGTTGGATCTGGCTAATATTGAGATAGGAAAGCATCAAGAAATATCAAACTATAAGCTATAGCATGAAATTTGGGGTGGGGAAACAACCTGATGTGGGAGTGGGCAGCTGAATTTATTGAATGATAAGATTAGAGGGGATGTTAGAAATCTTGTAACTCAACTTTGTAGATCTACCTGTCCTCAATAGTATGAGCCAGTCCCACATGCTTTAGCAAGGTAGACCTGCTTCAGATCCCTTCCTTGAAACAACATAATCTGGTGGGAACCAGAAGGCAGCCTTTGTTCCACTGCAGTATCTGTGACCTGGAATGATCTTTCTTCCCTCATCCCCTCATATGTTTGGCCCCAACCCCACTGGCCTTTCAAAAGACTTCATAAACCTGGTTCCATCTTTTGGGCATTGCAGTCAAATTCATTGAGGTTCCATCCTGGAGGAGGAATAATATACACCTGGATTTCCAAACAACTATTTTTTAAAGAAACTGAACTGGTTGTTATTGTTTACTTGTTTGTTGATTGTACGCCATCCAAGAACACGTTTTTTGAACTGGGTGACCATATAAATTAAATAAGCAATAAATACATTTCCTGTCCAGACCACAAATCTTCAGTGCATCCTGTCAAGTGCCGGGGAAATCAGAAGATTCAGGCTGTTCAAATGAGTATAAAGATGTATTGCAAGCTTAAGTTCTCTACAAGAATCTGACCAATTGGCGGTTAATGGAGATGAGCAGGAAATAAGAGAGGAATTCGAGATGGGCTGTACTTAGATCTCTTGTGGCCATGTGAGACAATAACTTGTGACTTATGATGCATTTGGCCCCTCCCTTGAGCTCAATCTGGTCATCTTCTACATATCCCAGATAAATGGTCTATCTTTTGTCTGAAACTCTTCCATGATGGTGCACCAACAACTCCAGGAAACAAGCTGTTCCACTGTTTAAGAACTCTCATAATTAGGAAAATCCCCCTTATTTTAAGTTTGGATTTCTCTTTGTAGTACTTTCACCCATTGGTTCTTGTCCTAACATCAGATATTACAGAAATCAGTTATGAAACTTAAACTGGATTTACTGGACAGATAGAAGGATAAAGATACCAACTTTCATTTGTCAGTTGTTGTTTAACAACCAGTAACAAAGAAGGAGTCTGGTGGCCTACAGGTGGAGCTCCCTCCTCACAATCAGGAGGCTGTGAGTTCAATCCTAGGTAGAGGCTAATATTTGGAATAGACTCTCCTGCTCGAACAGGGGGTTGGACTAGATTACCTCCAAGGTCCCTTCCAACTCTGTTATTCTATGTCTATATCAAATTAAGGGTTTGATTGTTAGTATGTATATTATGAGTAAGAGTTTGTAAATCATAGAACTCCTATCTCACTAAAGATCCTACTCTCTGTGATGGGGCATTTTCCTTCAGAAAAACCTTGGGAATATAAAAAAGCATTCTGATGCTTCAGAGAGGAAAAAGTCAATCCCAATTAATTCCATTCTTCTTGAGGCATTCAAATAGAAATTTCTCATGAAAATCTTTTCTAATAATGAGAGCCTTCTAAGCAAAAGTCAGCTCAAGAAACATCTTAACAAAAGAAAAGGAGCTGTATTCAATCCTAATTATATTTATTTAAAATTAAATTTCATTTAATGATTGAGATCCAGAAGAAATGAAAGACATTTGGAACTTAGAAATCACCTCAATGCTCCTAGGATGGCTAACAACAACAAAAGAATGAGTGGAAGTTAGAGAAATTCCTTCTTTGAAGAACAACAAACAAGAAAAATATTTTAGTGGATAGGATGAAAGCTACTTGCTTTCTAAAAGTGCATTAGTTTATCTGACATTCCACCTTTATATGCAATCTTGGTGAAATCTAATTGAATAATTATTGATTACTTACCTGTGTTTTAATAAATGCAGTGCATAAGTGAAGTTTAATTAGGCAAATGTAAAAATTGTTTAAATGTATTGAAT
The DNA here is from genome assembly GCA_009733165.1 of Naja naja. Lineage (NCBI taxonomy): Eukaryota > Metazoa > Chordata > Lepidosauria > Squamata > Elapidae > Naja > Naja naja. Next base: position 261,721,652 of record CM019148.1, read on the forward strand.
ACTTCATGAATCATTTAGTGAAACACAGTAAAACATTTTTTTTTTAAAGTGTTAAACTATTAATATTCTGCTCCACAAATTACAGGTACTTTTTGTCAATGAATCACTAACAATTGATTAAGATATTTAAGCCTAAACTGATTAATATAAGTTTAAATCTAAGAAGTCTTTCCCAAGCTTTTCCCAATTAAGATCTAACACATCCATTCTCTGGACATGTTAGATTTCATTCTTTTATTCTCTGCTAACTGCTAGATACTACCTAAGCAAAATCAAATCAAAACAAACAAAAACATGTATAATTCTAGATGCATAATTCCATTTCTGCTGCTTCTATTTTTTGTTTTTATTTTCTCTTATAGCACTGTCAAAATTACCACCCTTAGCAACAAAAGAAGTACCAGAAGTTTTCTATCAACAGCACAAACCTATTTAAGAAAGTTTTTATTCTAGATGATATTGACGTCCTATAGTCAGTGACATTATTTTCTTCTGCTACAAACCACTAGCTTAAACTGAAGAAAGTAACCCAGATTCTGGTGGCTTGCTAGTCAGGTAGAAAGGCATATAGCAGAGGTGGTATTCAGCAGGTTCTGACCAGTTCTGGAGAACCAGTAGCGGAAATTTTGAGTAGTTCAGAGAACTGGAAAATACCACCTCTGAGGTGGCCCCACCCCCATCTATTCTCTGCCTCCCAAGTCCCAGCTGATTGGCTGGGTCTTCTTTGGTTGTCCTGCACAGGAAAACGGAGCTGGAAAGCAGGTTAGTGGGGTAGGGAGGGAATGGGATTTTGCAATAAACTTCCCCCAGGAATGGGGCGGGAATGGGGATTTTACAGTATCCTTCCCCAAAGGGGTGGGGAAGGAATGGAGATTTTACAGTATCCTTCCCCTGCCATGCCCACCAAGCCACACCCACCAAGTCACACCACGCCCACCAAGCCATGCCCACAGAACCAGTCGTAAAAAATGTTGAATCCCACCACTGGCAGATAGATTAAAATTACATAACTAATTTAATGTAACAAATTCAGCCCCTCCCTGGCCAGTTTCTTAAAATGCTTGATCACTGTTAAATAAGAAAAGAAAAAATCATGGTCTAAGAGAGGAGAACATTAATATGTTCCTCAGTACTGAAGCAACTTAAATTATGAGAAGCTGTAATCAAAAATAGTTATGATAAATTAAGATTCAACCTCATTCAATTTCTTACATGAAAATCCTCGTATGCTCTTTAAAACTAGGAAGGAAACTCCATTCTCCCTTGCAGGGTCTAGAAGACAACAGAAACTCCTAGCTTCTCTTCATTCTTGACTTATCAAATTTTGCACATACACACACAAACAAACAGGCAAGCCATATGAATTCTGGTCTGAACAGGATCTGCTTCCTCCTATCCTCTCATATATTTGAGTAGTGATCGTACCTTTCTGCAACTTGACATTGACAAGGCATAGGGTGTCAGCAAAAAGCCACAGCACATCCTTCTAAAAATACAAATGTCAGATGAAAAGATTATGACATGAGTTATGGAATGTCCTAGAGTTTTGACTTCCTGGATTACATGGTCAAATATTCTGTCACCTGCCCTATCTCAAGAGAATATGTACATATAGTGCCCCAACTTCAAAAATATTGTTCGTGTTTTGTTTGATTATCAACTGGATGCCTCTTAGGATTAGATATTTAACATCCCTACTTGGAAGATCCCATAATAGGTCATATTTTTTTAATCCTATTTTCTCATGGGTCTTAATGTATATATTATTAGCAGAACTACTTAGTTTATAGTTAAACTACTGTGTTTCCCTGAAAATAAGACACTGTCTTATATTTTTTTTGGCTCCCAAAAACACACTAGGTCTTATTTTCGGGGTAGGTCTTATATATTTATGGTGCCAAATAGTGGGTGTGAGTGTGTAGGGGGAGGTGTTTCGCGGGTGCACGGTTGCTCCCTGAAAAGTCTTCCTGGAACTGGAGATTTGCACTAGGTCTTATTTTCGGGGTAGGTCTTATATTAGGGCAAGTTTAGAAAATAGTGCTAGGTCTTACTTTTGGGGTAGGTCTTATTTTGGGGGAAACACGGTAAGTACCTCTTCTATCAAAATTATCAGGGTTTCCTGTAAAGGTGATGTATTTCTCTGAATGCTGATTCTTTGTATTTACTGTACCTATGTTTCATTATTAAATCTTACCTATTTTACCCTGGAATTATATCCTGTATTTATATCAGTAAGGCATTTGAAAAAGTAGATCATAACCTACTACTTGATAAGATAGAAAAATGTGGGTTAGACAGCATCACCAACAGATGGATTCATAATTGGCTGACCAACTGCCCTCAATGTGTAGGGAGCTACACATTGGAAGTAGGCAGCAATGGAACTGCATCTACATAGAGGAAAATATATAGTGGGGTACCCCAAGGCTCTGTTTTAGGCCCAGTACTCTTCAATATCTTCATCAATGATTTGGACGAGGGGATAGATCAAATCTGCAGATGATACCAAGCTAGCAGGAATAGCCAACACTCTGGAAGATAGGCTTAAGATACAGAAGGCTCTTGACCAGTGGTGGTATTCTACTGGTTCGGCCTGGCTCAGGTGAGCCGGTAGTAAAAAATGCTACCATTTGGTTGAACCAGTAGTAAAAAAAAAACAACTACCAGTTCGGCTGAACTGGTATTTCTTTTCTTTTTTTCCTTTCTGACGATCAGCTGTTCCAACAATCAGTTGTGCCGGGATCCCCCTCCCTGTCTTACTGCTTCACCCAGGAGACTTCCCTGAGGCTGAGGAGGCCAAAAGGAGCATGGGGGGTGCTGTGCGGCCCCCCCATGCTCAGTTTTTTGCCTTCTGGGCCTCAGGGAAGCCTCCTGGGAGTAAGACGGACCTCCCAGTAGGCTTCCCTGAGGCCCAGGAAGCAAAAACAATGGAGTGCAGGGTGGGGTGCTGCAAAAACGAAAAGAAGAAGAAGCCATGCCTACCCAGTCACATAGCCATGCCCACCTAGCCACTCCCATCTAGCCACACCCACAGAAGCGGTAGTAAAAAATATTTGCATCCCACCTCTGATCTTGACAGACTTGAACATTGGGCTCTATCTAACAAAATGAAATTCAGTGGTTAAAAAAAGTAAGGTTCTACATTTAGGCAAGAAAAACAAAATGTACAGGTACAGTATATGTGGTACCTTGCTCAACAGTAGTAACTGTGAGAGGGACCTTGGAGTCCTAGTGGACAATCATTTAAATATGAGCCAGCAGTGTGTTGCAGCTGCCAAAAAAGCCAACACAGTTCTAGACTGCATAAACAGAGGGATAGAATCAAGATCACTTGAAGTGTTAATACTACTTATAATGCCTTGGTAAAGCCACACTTGGAATACTGTATCCAGTTTTGGTTGCCATGATGTAAAAAAGATGTTGAGACTCTAGAAAGAGTGCAGAGAAGAGTAACAAAAATAATTAGGGGACTGGAGGCTAAAACATATGAAGAACAGTTGCTGGAATTGGGTTTGATGAAAAGGAGGACTGGGGTGACATGTTAGCAACGTTCCAATATCTCAGGGGCTGCCACAAAGAAGAGGGAGTCAAGCTATTCTCCAAAGCACCTGAGGGCAGGACAAGAAGCAAGAGGTGGAAACTAATCAAGGAGAGAAGCCAGTTAGAACTAAGGAGAAATTTCCTAACAGTGAGAACAATTAATCAGTGGAACAACTTGCTTCCAGAAGTTGTAAATGCTCCAACACTGGAGGTTTTAAAGCAGAGATTGGATAACCATTTGTTTCAAATGGTATAGGGTATCCTGCCTAAGCAGGGATTAGACTAGAAGACCTCCAAGGTCCCTTCCAACTCTGTTATTCTATTCTATTTTAATTTTATATTTTGATATGGTCTTAAGACTAATCAATCGATAAACTACTAACACTAGATTTCCTGAAGAGGTGTGAGAATAATGGATCAGGAATAGAATTTTGCATTGGACATTTTGCATAGGATCCAAGTTTTCTCATTCATGGCAAAACATGTTTTGATTTTTATTGCTCTAGATTTTACTTACTTTTATTTATTTGAGCCAAAGTGTTCCAGTAGACTGTTTGCCAACTATTGGAGACAGGGTACAGTGAAGCAATTGTGCAAGTGATTTTTTTTCATCCTTCATTTGAAGTGGCTTCCCTATTTCACTGAGCAATGATTCAAAAGTTCAACCTAGGCTGTTTCCCAGCAGAGTCACCCAATCTCCACACTTTTGAATTTCCTGGCAAATAGTTTTGAATTTCCTCACATTTCTGAAAAAGGACCATATATGCTAATATATGTTGTGCCTGACAGTGCTTATTTTCCAGTGTAGTACTGTAGTAGAAACAGTTTTCCTTATTGGCTTCAGTTTTAGAAATGCACAAGTTGATACCTAAAAGGGCATATAAACGGTTACAGACTAGAGTTAAAAATTAAAACATTTAAATAAAATGAAACAGAACAAGACATAATAGTATATTACAGTTAATGGTGAGATCATCGATGGGTGGCCAAAGTCTGCCTAATTTTACAGACATATCTCAGAATTGAAAGAAACTATACCAGACTGATCTGATTGTAACAGCTGTACATAAAAGAGATCAGACTTTCCCAAATATATCGGCAGATGAGGGGTTATAAAATGAGTCTGAAATCTTCATAGAGTTTGTTTATTTTATTTTATTTATTTGATTTGTCAATCGCTTACAAGGTAATAGATATAAGTATAAACATGAGTAAGAATACAGGAAATAGGTACGAATAAACGGGGACAATAGGACAGGGATGGTAGGCACAATGATGCACTTATGCACGCCCCTTACAGACCTCTTAGGAATGGGGTGAGGTCAATAGTGGTTAGTTTGAGATTAAAGGATAGTTCTGGTTTCAGTGGTCTCTTGAAAACAGAGGCACAATCTCAGCTCAAATGGAACTTTTTTGTATCAGTTCTCTAGAACTACTGCGGGAGAAAATGGAACATTTAAGTATATAACAGGCCATCTGCATCTAGAAATTAGAAGTAAAATGATGCATATTCTCTAGGTCAGAAGTCTTCAAATTTGGCAACTTTAAGACTTGTAGACTTCAGCTGTTGTGGACTTGTGGACTTCAACAAGTCTTAAAGTTGCCAAGTTTGGGGACCCCCTGCTCTAGATTTATGGTCATTAAACAAATTAAAGACAATGCAAAATACATCAGCATATATTAGAATAAGACAAAGAAATCACAGGGTACAGGACCCATATATGTGCTGACACATGTATGTAAACCCAAGAAGGAAAGGTCAATTCATTTTACTTTAGTGCTTTTCTTAGGAAGTGTACATTTTAATTAGTTGTCACTGAAGATGAAATATTATTAGGATAGTATTAGCTAGAGCTTCTTATTTATTTATTTATTTATTTATTAATGGGACTTATATGCCGCCCCATCTCCGAAGACTCGGGGCAGCTTACAATAAAACAAGCACAATAAATATTTAAAAAAGAATTAAACTAATGGTCCCAATTAATACAAAACTTAAAATCCACCAAAATCTAAAAACCACCCCACCCATGGGTCACAGCCCGGATTGGTCAAATAACCAGGTCTTCAGGTCATGGTGGAAGGTGTGGAGGTCGGGGGCCAAGCGGAGCCCCCGGGGAAGTTGGTTCCAGAGTTCAGGGACCGTGACAGAGTAGGCACGTCGTCAGGGGACCGCCAGCTGGCATTGCCCAGCTGATGGGACCCCAAGGAGTCCCTGTCTGTGACTTCGTACAGGGCGGTTAGTGTTCGATGTCGGCAGCAGTCACTCCCTTAAGTAATAAGGACCCATGTCATGTAGGACTTTGTATGTTAAAGTTAAAACCTTGAATCTCTTATGCAACTTCTTGAGACTTATATGCTCCTATTTGCATTTTGAGCAATCAAAATCAACTCATAGGACATCAGTCAGCTGGTGGGACATCAGGGGTGTCTTAAATTTTGCAGGGGCTTAAAACACTTATTTTCTCCCTGAAACCCCAGACCCACCCAACCCAAAGAAGTCCTTGTCATGCCCATTTTAGAAGTGTGGTTTTAAGACAAAGATGGGAGTAGCCCTCAAGGATAACAAAGTGTGCATATTCCTGCTTTAGCCCTTTGCCATATTTGCATACAAAAAGATATATTTGTTTATATGCCCTATAAACAATGTCCAAAATTAAGAAAATGAAAGGTTGTAAACATAGGAATCTGTTGAGAAAAACAGGAATACAATAATAACACACACTATGCAGACTGTGCAAACTAGGCCTGCTTATTCCTCACAACCAGCCTGATCCAATACTCTTAGTGTGGTACTTCAGACAAACTTTTGTTTCCATGTAGCCTTCGAAAGCAGCCTCTCAAAGATAGCAATTGTAATAACACAGATATTACTAAGCACTTCTTGTCACCACAACCAAATTGTGACTTTTAGGAGTGCCTCATTAGGGTTTTTTTCCCTGTAAATGGTATTAAAAATGTTCAAGGTTGAATCCAGTACAGCCTTGGGGTGCTTCCAAAAATGAACAATTTCTGGCAACCCTCCAAAGATTGTACGCAATATATAATGCTGAAAGTTGCTCATCTTTCCTTCCTTAATTATGCTTCGTGAAAAGAAAGAAAAAAGATTCAATACAAAGCACAAAACAGTTACACAATCACAATGTTTGGACCTCTTGGGTAATTCCAAAATGCAGGCATGCTTTTGCTTTGTGGGGTTTTTTTTATAAGTTTCTATTCCACTTTAAATGGTTTTGGCTTACCTCATTAATCTTTTTAATCTATCTGTCTGCCCCGATTCAATATAACAGACTTTGAAGGGTGAACAACACCGATTAAAAAAATGAAAATAGGCATTTTCTAGATGCAGACACATAACATACAAGTCATGTTCAATAATGGCAGGTGCCAAGCATCTGTGTGAAGTCTTGCAGATGAAGGCATTATCTCTGCAGTGAGGTGGCATGAGTTCCTACACATGCTTGGGAGCTTGCAATTATAACCAATTTCAGTATAACCCAGTATCACCACCATTGTATCCATCGTTACAAAGTAGCAACCTATCATTCCCTTCTGCTGGAAGGGACTGTTTTGTTTCCCAGCCTACTGACAGCTCCTGAATTGACATAGAGTTCCCTGGAATGATTAGGTCAAGAATTCCCATGAGAAATTGTTGGCATGCCAGCATATGAATTTGGAATGCAGCTGAGATGTTCCACAATCATACACACAAAAATAGAGAGGGAAATTAACAATTTATTTCTCTTTCTCTTTTTTTCCCCTCTCTCTTTTCTGAGGAGGGTGGAGGGATATTTATTTAAGCAAGGACTTGAGAAGGCAGGATGATTTGAGGCACATAAGCCCGGACTCATCAACAGTCTTCTGTGCTCAGCTATTGGGTAGAAAAGGCAGAGTCATTAGTGGTGTTTACAAGTTTTAGACCTACAAACATAGGAATGTTCCTGGGCATCCTAATATCAAATAGTGAAATATAGTTTTTAAGAAGATTCAAAGATAAAAAGGTTAGTTGTGTGGAAGAGCCCTATTTGTACATGTTAATTTTCACCTCCCTATTTGCAGTTGTTTATTTATTGCTGGCTGATTGGTTCTCAAACGTTCTCAAACTTTGATCCCTTTCTAGAAAATATAACTTTGTTCTGAATTGGCAAGTTCACGAAAGAATTACTATAATAAATAGAATCCCTTCTAGCCACCAGCAACAATAAAGAAATGTCAGTTCAAAGTGATGTCAGTAGGCACCTCCAAGATAAATAAAATCCGCACACATATTATATTTTCTACCATCTTCCTAGAATGGTGATACAACATAAATGCCTCAGAGAAATGTTACAACTCAAAGAGAACTACATGCTATCAGAATTATTAGGCTAAATGTTCTATGGCCATTGTTTTTTTTATTTCCTTCATGCTACATTTCACAGAAAACTAGGAGAGATGTTTCATAAAATTTTGCTAGATGTCAGGCAGCACGTTGCCCAGGACTGAATTATTTGTTCTTTGATATTGTCAGCATATCAGTTGCAATTCAGGGCAGGGTCCCATGACATGTTACCTTCAAGGCATGGTTTACCTTTGAGTGCAAGAGTTTCTTTCACACACAACCAACCAGGAAGGGAAGGGAAGCAATTTGGATCAGAATCCAAAAGAAGGGATAAAAAGCATGAACCTGTTCACTGAACAACCTATATAGTTATTTGCAAAATCATCATCATCATCATCTTGTGGGACTTTCGAATACAGATGGATCATCATTTGGAACACAACACGCCAGATATCACAGTTGTCAAAAACCAAAGTGTACAATTTATTGATATCACTGTACCAGAAGATGCCAGAGTTGAAGAAAAACAATTGGATACAATCACGAAATATTGTGACCAGACCAATGAAACTACATGATTATGGATGAAACATGTAATAGTGATATCCATTACAGAATACAAAATTCATCAAGAAATTGCAGCTTCCTGCAATAACACCAATGGAATTGCAAAAAACTGTGCTACTCAGAACATCGCACATTTTTAGAAGATATTTGGTTGATACCTAGGATGCTGGCAGCAACCTGTATCAACCATCAGCACCAGTCAATGATATTTGTGATACATTTTTAAATGTTCAGTTGACTGAGTTTCATGTTTAATGAATAAAAGAGATGATGATAACAACAACCACCACCAAGAACAAGCAGTTGTTTCATGTAATTTGCAGCTTGCCTCTTCATGCTGCCTACATCAACATTTTTGAGGGAGAAGGAAAGTTCAAGAATAGCTATGTTTATTCATTGAAGAATGGCTTCTGAATAGTTTGCTAGCATTCTTATATAGAAGCAGTGAACTTCAGCTATAGTTTGGCATTCGGGTAGCCCACGACTTATGACCACAATTGAGTCCAAACATTCTGTTGCTAAGTGAAACACTTGTTAAATGAGTTTTTTCCCACCTTACAACCTTTCTTGCCACAGTTGTTAAGTGAATCATTGCAGTTGTTAAATCAGTGACACAGTTGTTAAGGGAACCTGGCTTCCCATTGACTTTGCTAGTCACAAGGTCGCAAAAGGTGAGCCTAGGACACTGCAATAGTCATAAATATGAACCAGTTGTCAAGCATCCAAATATAAATCATGTGACCATGGCAATTATGCAATGGTCACTTTTTTCAGTGTCTAATGTAACTTTGAACTGTTGTCATTCAAGGACTACGTAGGGAGGAATGGATAAGGGAGCAACGTGGGTTACAGGGGAGAAAAAGGTCCTGATTCACTTCATTAGGTGCAGCTGGGAAAACAGGATATAAAGGGTGTTTGCACACAGCACCTTGCTGGAAGCAAAGCAAACCATTATCTTTGTTTGGCACATCTTAACTGGGTTCTGGCATCCTCCCAACTGTGTGTGTTTCATAATCTTTTGGAAGTCTGCAATTCCTTATCCTGCCCTGCCTTGTTAATTGCTGCAGCGTGGTTTGTGTTGGGTTTTATTTATAATTTAGATGTACTTTGGGTTTGGACTGAATTTCTTCCCTTTAAAAACTGTTCTTGGGAGAGTTCTTTTGCCAAACAATGATAACTGGACATTGGAGGCCAAGTTGGAGGAATTAAAGGGACTTTACCTACTTTTGTGACTTCATTGCTTTTGTGCCGTGCCCTGGGTCAGCACAATGTTCTTTCAAATTACACTCAGGCACATGTAGTTCTTAATGCTACTAAGAAAATAGAAAGAAATTATACAGCTATCTGAGGCTTTGATGTGGTAATATAGTTTGGGAAATTACTTCATAACTTCATGAACATGTATGGATTTCAACTCTTAACATCCCCAGCCATGCTGGCCATTGTTGAAAGGATAAGGTTCATCTATTATGATGGTACCAATAAGGTAAACCTGGGTTAAGAGAATCTATGTTCATTATACCTGCACCTTTCCGTCTAAATGAGAGTATTGAGTAATGGCTCAGAATAGATAAAGTGTTCCCAGGTTATATCAGCACCCTAACAGCAATTTCCAAGAAATGGGAGGCAGCATTTATAAAATCAATGCTCGCATTGTCCCAAGCATTTAGCATGGTGACATCAAAACTAAAATCCTATTTAAACAAAAGTACACTCTGGGGTAAAATGAGTGTTAGTACTGAGTAAATATTCTTAAGATTTTATTAGATTGTTGTTTTTCTTTTCCAAATTTGTCTGGTTCTCTATTTGCTTAGCAATGAGATATGTGGGCAAAAAAAAATTTCAGCTTCATTCTATGCGCAATTAAGTCTTATTCTGCTTGGATGAGTTTTTCAAGTTGTAGAATAGAATGCAAAATTAGAAAAATCAGTGAAGGTACACATAGAGTGCCAGCTGTCATCCTAACCAGCAATTTGGAATCCTAACACATGTTTGACAGATGCAACCATCTTACTTTTCTTTATTCATTGGCAGCTGCTGAATAGCAATGTTGTTCCCTATTCAATATTTGAGCTTTACTCACTGTTTTGTAAAGTAAACACATTTCTAGATCTTCTTTCAGTCCCCTGGAGAAATGTGATGACAGGGTTTCAGACCACAAGGAACTCACAGAAGTAAGTTATTGGGGAACATAATGAGAACAAGGATAAAATGCACTGTTTTTTCTTTTCTTTAAAAATCTTAGATGTACAGTATGTTGTTGCATAAAATTGTGAAGCTTGTTACCACATGTGGTGGACTTGCGTTGATGCTAAAAGATACTGGACTAAAATCCACATGTGGTTGGAAAAAATGATACAACAACATATAGACTTGAAACCTGAGATATTCTTGTTGGGAATTGTACCAGAGACATTTAACAAAGAACTGAAATATCTGATTGTTAATGTACTAACAGCCGCTAGAATTGTATTTGCTAAAAACTGGAGAAATGATAAGACACCTACGCAGGAGGAAGTGATTAAGAAGATTTTGGATTGTGCCGAAATGAGTAGATTAACATTTGAAATTAGGGATCAAGAAGAAAAGCAGTTTTATAAGATATGGAATATGTTCTACCAATGGTTAGATAAAAAGTTTGGTAATGTATTTTTGGGAATATAAAGATAGATAGAACTGTTGAAACAATATAGAGATTATAATATGACAAAGGATTAATAATAATGATTATAGCTTATCCTTTTTGTAATATTGAGTATGAATAATGAGGGGTAGGCACTGTGATTTTTGACCGACCGACATACTTGAAATTGATATGGATCTATGTGTTGTATTTTTGTTTGTTATGTTTGTGTTTTTGGAAAAATAAAACTTTTTATAAAAAAAAATTGTGAAGCTTGCTTTGAGTCTTCTTCCATTACCTTGCTCATCTCATACTGAAACCTTAAAATACTAATCTGCCTAATGGCACATTGGAAGGGGAATGTGGGAAAGCATAAGGCTAGGAAAAACATTGAAAAGAAGGACTAGGGGGTGACATGATAGCACTGCTTCCAATATCTCAGAGGCTGCCACAAAGAAGAGGGAGTCAAGCTCTTCTCCAAAGCACCTGAGGGCAGGACAAGAAGCAATGGATGGAAACTAATCAAGGAGAGAAGCCACTTAGAACCAAGGAGACATTTCCTGACAGTCAGAACAATTGATCAGTGAAATGACTTGGCTCCAGAAATTGTAAGTACTCCAACACTGGAAGCTTTTAAAAAAAAGATTGGACAACCATTTGTCTGAAATGGTATAAGATTTCCATTCTGAGCAGAGGTTGGACTTGAAGACCTCCAAGGTCCCTTCCAACTCTGTCATTCCGTAAGTGCAACATAAGAGTGATTTATGATATTATCTGCTAGGATGGGGAGGTGCTTACTGAGTCCTCCCCCCTTGCTCTGGCCAGGAAAAGAGTCTTTGCTAATGGAGTCTAAAGCTACCAGATCTGAGTTGCAAAACTCAAGCTGTAGTTCACAACCTTTATGGTCACACAATTCACATACTTACTTTATTAGCCACCTTGAGAAATGGCTTGTACAGAGGTGGGGTTTTTTTTTTTTGATATTAAGAACCTTCAGAGAGGACAATTTCATTAGACCAGGTGAATTTCCTTCAATCCTTAGCAAAAGATGTTTTATGCAAGTTTACGTTTTATGCATTTTTAACTTTAAAAATTCTTATTTTGTAATGAACAGCAAAAGAGTGATTAGGAAATTGATTTGGGGAAGCTACAAATGGACTACAGGGCCAGATTGATTTGAAATATGTTTTTGAAATTTAGTAGAAGAAACTTTCCTGTGGGTTTTAAAAAATTCTGTTAACATATATGAAGATTTTGAAAGTATAAGAAATCTTCCCATGGGAAAAGGTTGTGGATTAGAGGCAGATACGATAAGAATGGAGGTTGCACACTAGAGGGAGCCCAAAAGAATTAAAGATTACACTTCAAAGAGAAGATGCCCACCATACAGGCTGGAATAACATATTTTAACTCTGGAAGAACTCAAGATAATTGGGGAACAATGCACATAGAAGTTTCTCTTAATATTATCTGCTATCAAAAAAACTGATTTAAAAGAGATCATGGAAAAGGGTAAAATTGAGATGAAATGTTTTGAATGTGAATTTAAACATGTCAAGTAACAAGAATGATATGGAAAAAGATATTATACTAGATTTACAAATGAGACTGGCTGTTCATTTCCTTACTTATAACATCATAACATATTACTTTATCTAAAAATATAACAAAGTATTTCTTCCCATATCTTACATCTTTATAAACTTTTGATGTTTGTAAATCACACAGAGTTGCACATAAATTTAACAAATAAATAAATAAATCTTTAAAACCTCATCATAGAATCCTGGTAAAGAAAAATCAATTTAATAACTAAAGGAAATACACAAATTTGAAGAAGAATAGCTTGGATATTTTTCTTATCCTTGTCTTAGAAAAGAGACATGTTAAATGTACGAAGGAGCTCCTGAGAAAAGACAAAAGGAAAATAAAAAGAAATCAATTTTTGGGCATTATTTTAAGGGATTAAAGATCAAGATTTTTAAAAGCAAATGAAAAGCATATAAAGTTGGCTTATTTTATCAAGATTGTGTTTGTGTGTGTTTGTATGTGCGCATATGCATATGCATATGTATATGTAGGTAGGTAGGTTTTGGTAACTCTTAATGGCTTTTTTTTTAACCAGGATTCTATGATAAGATTTTAAAGTGGTATATCTGATTAAGGTTAAAATATACTGTATACACAGTATGTTATTACTGTACACTGGTTAAAGATTAAAATATACAGTATACACAGTATGTTATTACTGTACACTGGTTAAAGATTAAGATATACAGTATGTTATTATTACTGGTAACTCTTAACTTTTGCAGACTGAGTGATAAGGTTTTATAATTTGTTTATAAAGAGATAAGTATAGGGGGAAAGAGATTTTTTGTTGTAAAATCAGAGAAGGTGATGATTTACTGAAATTGTTTGTACTTGAAGATGGAAATGTGATGAAATGTGTACCTGGAGAATCAGTGGATAAGAATTTGACAGGAAGTCACTTCTTATCTCTCTCCTATTTACTATTTTTCTGGTTTTCATTTTTTTTCCACACTTTTTTCCTTTACATATTTCCCTTAGTTTGTAATAGTTTTCTTTTAAATCTTTATCTAAATCTCAGTACAAATTATTATTTTAAAAACCACCCTGCTCCTATATCTATGGAGATACTCAGTCATCCAGGTCATAGTTGTCCCAAAGGTGCTTTTTCAAGAGGCAACTAGACTTGCTGGGTTTTCATTGAAGATGTTTCACTTTTCACATAAGAAGCTTCTTCAGCTCTGATATATAGCTGGATGAGAAGCAAAATGTCTTCAAAGAAAAACAAGAAAGTCCAGTTGCCTCTTGAAAAAGCACCTTTGGGACACCGTGCCATTAAAGCAGAGCTGGGGAACTACGGCCCCTTTATGACTTGTGGACTTCAACTCCCAGAATTCCTGAGACAGCTTGACTGTCTTAAAGTGAAATGATAGCATGTCAACATTTTGCTTTTCCTACTAACTGTAACAGTGTTTGTAAGTTGTTATAAAGACTGAAACATTGGATAGAGGAAATTAAATCCCGAAGGGTTATGAGAATTGGGAACAGAACCTTTACGAAAAAATAATGGTTGGCTTGAGTCCAGGGGTGGGATTCTACCTGATCGGACCAGTTCTTTAGAATCAGTTGTTATGATTCTGCCCAATTTGGAGAACCGGCAAATTGTGCCCCTGGCTGGCCCCTCCCCTTTCCTCCCCACCCCCTCCTTACCTGGCATGCACGCCATCCAACTTGCCTGCGTTTGGTAAGTTGCTATTTTCCTTCCCCAGCCATCAGCTGTTCTGCTGTGCTGGGAGATTTAGATTAGCTGGAAAGCAGGAAATGGTTGGATTTCTTGCTTTCTAGCTAATCTAAAAGCAGAACTGAATCTTTCTTAGGACTGAAGCTTCTATTTTTCAGTGCAGACTCAGCTAGCAGATTGCAGAAAGATATATCTCTGAGTGAATCTGTCATTCTGTGAGCAACTCAATCTGCCTGAGTTTTTTATAATTTTTTTTTAATAAAAAATTCAATATTTACATACATGGTGTGTTGTGAGTAAATTTTATGAATTTGCTTGCAAGCAAATTTTATGTGACAGACTCAGGTAGCAGATTTCAGAATGGTAGATCTCTGAGTGAATCTGTGATTCTCTGAGCAATTCAATCTGCCTGCCTGCTTTGCCTGATTTTGGGTAAAAGTTGCTTTTTTTATTTAACAAAATCAATATTTACATAAATATTTATAATATTTACATACAAGCCACGCCCAGCCAGTCACTTGACCACCAAGCCATGCCTAGTCAGCAAGCCACACCTAGCCAGTCACATGATCACCAAGCCACACCCACAAATTAGGACACGCCCACAGAACCGGTTGTTAAGAAATTTGAATCCCATCCCTGCTTGAGTCTAAGATTTGGTATTAAGCTTCCCTGATATAGACATAAACAAGGCTGTAAGTTCCCAGAAATTTGGACAAACATGACTTAACAACTACCTTGGTATTATGATACTATAATGTCAGTTGCCATAGACATTGATGGCTCCTGAGAAGGCAAGAGAAATGGTACAACATTTATAAACAGTCCTAGTTCAGATTCTGCATACTTCTTTTTTTCCACTGCCTTCTAGCAATGAATGAATTGATGAATTTATGAATGATAGGTCTTAGTCTAAGTCTTCTCTGTTGAAGGCATGTTTCCATTCTCTGCATTCCATACAATGCTCTCCTTCTCCCTTGGCATTAAATTAGGTAATATTATATTCTCTAATGCAGAGGTGGGGAACTGTGGCCTCTTTATGACCTGTGGACTTAACTCCCAGAATTCCTGAGCCAGACATGTTGGCTCAGGAATTCTAGGAGTTGAAGTTCACAGGTCTTAAAAGGGCCACAGTTCTCCACACCTGCTCTAATACTTTATTTGTTATTCTTTGTCTGAGGAGTATTCATATATCAAGGGAATCATGGTGTCAGTGTTAATGGTACTCCAGAACATTTATTTGTTTTGCTTGAATGTTCTTATAATCAAGCAAGAATATAATAGGATAGAATATCTTTTTGTTTTTCCATACAAATATTAGCTAAAATATCACTAATTTAATGTTTAACCCAAAGAAATACTCACTTGATGACCATTCAGATCCTTCTATAATGCTATTACTGATATTTTCTCCTGTTATTATTTATTTATACTATTTATATAAAATGTGGAATTTTTTTCTAACAAACTCCAATTCTAAACTAGAGTGATGCTTGAAGACTATGCAAGTATTATTATAGCATGTTTTAGTTAATTGGTTAAAGTGCTTTATGCCACTTCAGCCATTATGAATGCTTTCCAGCAAAACATGAAAAACAACAACAGTACAAAATATAAATTTTCATTAAATACAAATATAAATTAACATGTAAAATAAATCTCAACAGTGTAAATTCCATTCCTTTATTATTCATCCATGACTGCATATCACTCACTTCAGATACAACCACTCCACACTCCACAATCCCAAATTCTTTGGAAGATCCATTTTTTAATATTTTCTTAAACACTAGCATGCTGTCCTACAAGAGATGATTCCAGAGAATGCCTGTTTCTGAATTCTCACCACATAACATATGGCATGGAAATTCTCAACAAAATATTTACAGAGATATATTCTCCATCCTGGCCTTCTGAAAAGGAATCAAAGCATGGCTGTGTGGCCTCACATGAGGAGGCCACAGGAGCACTCAGCTGTAGGGCTGGCTTGTGCCCTCAAAGACCCTCCTTTGCCTTTTAAACAATTTAAACAATATTTAATTATCTTTGCCTATTTCTAAATGTTTAACTTTTATATACTCTTTTTATATTTTAATATTTTATTGTGCACTGCCCAGAGTAAGGGCCTTGGTGGCTCAGGCTGTTAATTGCCTGCACTTAAGTTCCAGCTGCCTACAACTGCTGTAGGCTCGAATCCCACCAGGCTCAAGGTTGACTTAGCCTTCCATCCTCTCGGGGTAGGTAAATTGAGGACCCAAGATTGTTGGGGGCAATTAGCTGACTTTGCAATGGAATGAAGGCTATTGCTGAGCACACTGGGTTGTATCCCAAAAATTGTAAGCCGCCCTGAGTCTTCGGAGAAGGGCAGCATATAAATGTAATTTAAAAAAAAGTTCCTCTCTGAGGAAAGATGGGAAATTCAAAATTGTATAGATAGATAGATAGATAGATAGATAGATAGATAGATAGATAGATAGATAGATAGTTTGGCTGGCCGGCCGGCCGGCCGGCCGGCAGGCAAGCAGACAGACAGACAGACAGACAGACAGACAGACAGACAGACAGACAGACAGAAAGAAAGAAAGAAAGACAGGAGAGAGAGAGAGAGAAAGAGAGAGAATAGAGATGATAAGATAAATAGAGACATAGAGATGGAAATGGAGATGGAAATGGAGACAGAGGTGATAGAGACATGAGAAGGCTGGTTTAACTGTGTAAATCTCTCCAGTAGTGTAACCTATAATATGCCACTGCTGAAACTGGTTCAAAAGATGAGCTGCCTCTTGAATACAGTCTTCAAGCAACAATTGAATAGCCATAAATGTTGCTGTAATTCTGAATTGAGGAAATAGCTAGACAGGATCAATTTTAAGCCATGATCCAGATGCAAGCTTTACTTGGGAAACAAAATGCAAGAGTTTTGAAAATTGGTAATACAACTATCCCTGTGTACCAGGACTGTTTGTTCCTGTAAGTCTGTAATACAATCAGTTCCAGTTATGCTAATAATAGCAGTTGTATGCTTTCATATAAAGAAAGATTAGGATAAGCAAACATTAGATAAAATAAAGGCTAACTTGAGTTCCACCCAAAAGCTCAACTTGTTCGTGTGAGATCCTGTTGACATTCTAGTAAAGTTTGATCAGTTTTAAATGAAGTCTAGATCAATTTACTGAAACTAGAATTTGTTCCATTCCTTGTTCATGTTACAAAAGTATATTCAGTCAAAATTAAATTCATTAGTTATATAATAATATAAAGTATAGTAAATACACAATCATAACAAAAGTCTTAATGAGCTGAACTGTTACAATAGCATAAGTGGTTATTTCTAAAATGCAATTCACATGTTACATGTATTTAATGTGCTGACATGTAGAAAAGAGAGGATTACATTAATGACTCCATACTAGACACTTCTCTTCTCCCAACTTCTCACATTTTGAGATCAGATGTCAAAAGAAGCATAATAAGGGAAGCTATCCTGAAAAGGATTAGGACTGAGATTCCATATTTTTAGGAACTCCCTCAATTGTTCATGCTCAACATGCAGCCCTTGGATACAAAGTTAGCCATACTATGGGGGAGGTAGATGTCAGCAGTGGCCCCATTCATTCGGGACATGAATGAATGATAGGATCCAATCTGGGTCAGTCATGGGGAACAGAGGTTTGTCTTCATTTGTCTTCATTAGTGAATGAATGAACTATAGCATGGGTGTCAAACTTGCCACATGATGTATTTTTTTCCTTTCACGAAAGTGGGGTGGACGTGGCCTGCACGTGACGCATCCCTCCCATGGGCCACCAGTTTGATACCTCTGCATTATAGACTGTATCTCCAATTTCCAAGATTCTGTAATTCAACCTTTTTTTTCTTGTAATACACCTAGCTAATGAGACTTTCTGAGAATCTAATTTTCTTGATTTCTGTGAAAGCATGATAAGAGTTGCTGAAAAGTATGTTATCTTTTGTAGTTGGCCTGAAAGTCCAATTCAGCTCCTGCCTCCTCTAATTTTACCTCCCCCTCTTTTTTTTCCAGCTCTTTGATATTTCTACTGGAAAAAGAAGAGAAAATATTTGTATTAGTATGAGAGAGAACAAGAAAATGATTGGTGTAAGCAGATGGGACCCTATTAAAATTTAGAAGACTTTAGATATATTCATTCCCTAGTTATCAATAGCTATGTAGGTCAAAGCTAAGGAGGCAGCTCACATTTGCTTTTCTTGGTTGCTATTAGAAACTCTTGAGCTCAGTCTATAAAAAAAAACTTTTTCCATTACAGAATTATGAATATCTCTTAGCTTTCCCCCCAGTGTTGTAATCTGTTGCAAATCAGTTATAACATCATTTACTAAATAAAATATCTATAAGTTTGATAAGAGTCTGGCTTCAAGTAAAATCTATGAAACTAAAATTAATGTAATTTTATGCCACTAAAGGAATTTCCAATTAAAAAACATGCAAGCAAGAGAAACGTCTTTGGAAAAAAGATTTCAAATAACACCTTCCTGAAACATAGCTGGACAGAAATGTTACAAATTGCAAAAACACAGGTCAAAGTGATGCAGTTATTTCTGTGTTTTAGTATTTACTTTATTTCCTTATTCATTCAATTTTCATGCCACCCATCTCGTTAATACAGTGACTCTGGGAGTTTTACAATATGATAAACAGTTTAAAAAAGTACTACAAGACAATTAAAATTGGAAGAAATCAATAGAAAAACTAAAAACCAAGATGATGAGGAGCCTGGGGTGGAGATCTTCTCTACCTGGTCAGTCACCTCCAATGTAGCCCCTGTCAGTCAGGGATTCAGGCCAAGCAGCAGAGCCAAGTTTTCAGAAGGCTGGGAGGAGGGTGACAAATCTCACCTTCAGAAGGAGAATATTCCAGAGTTTGGGGCCACAGCAGAAAAGGCTCTTCTCTTGGATCCCAGCAGCTGAAATTCTTTGGCAGAGAGATCTTAAGTAGACCCTTTCCACTAGAACAGGGGTCTTCAAACTTGACAGCTTTAAGACTTGTGGACTTCAACTCCCAGAATTCCTTCTCCTGTAATGTTAGTTCAGGAATTATGGGAGTTGAAGTCCACAAGTCTTTTTTTTTTAAACAAATTTTATTCAATTTTTAACAATTTTTTAAAACAGCTCTTTTCAGTAGACAGCATGTACCCGGGTCGTCACTTTTACATGCAAATATGACAGTAGGTCTATATCCATTTTAAGCATTTAACTTCACTTCTATTCCATTTTAACAGACAAAGGGTCAAAGAAGTTAATCCTAATCTCAAATCTTAATCTCAATCTATATAACCCCCTAGTTCATTTCAAGTTAATTGCAAACATATATATAAATATTAAAAACATCATTTATAAATCTTACAAATAACAATATATTTGCCCATCATATTAAAGATAAAGTTCATCCATATCTATCCTTTAATTATCTTCACATTGTTAATACTCTTTTATCATTTACAGAATTCTTTTGTCCGTCAGATTTGCCCTTTCATCACATATTCTCTCCATAATTCTAAATCCTACAGATTTTGACACTAAAGAGAATGAGAAAAAAAAACCTAGACTTGCCCCCTTTTACTACTTTGAAAGTGACACCTCAGTGGTTAATATAGTAGCATAATCATAATCATTCCCTTTAAAACGAAAGATAGAGAAAAAGAAAAAGAGAAAGAGAAAAGAAAAGCTACCTTACAATATATCTCTAATCGATCGGGTTCTGCAACACATATCCCCTAAGGTTTATTTATGGTTCCAAGATAATAATAAAAATAACTAATCTTGGTTATTGACAAATCTCATTTTTAGACATTTTCTAAAATCATTTCAATTAATTCAATTTATCCAATCATCATTTACCTTTCTTTTGTAAATAAGAAATAAAAATGTGACCTTTTACCAGTAAAGATTGTCAGTAACCCTATTGTTTTACACTTTTATAATTACAATATATTCTTATTACCATTTCTTCATGCAGAACCCCCTTTTTAATACATTAGCCATTATCTCTATGCAAAGAGTTTCTTTCTTCATTATGTAATTCCCATGTCTCTCTATCTTTTGTTCTTGTTTCTTGTTCCTTCTCCTCTCTTTTATCCCGCTGTCCCCTTCTCTATCAGTTTAAATCCCTCTCTCTCTTTACCTTTCTGCTCTCTATCCTTCTGGACCTTTCTAACATGTCTAATTTCATAAATGTTCCCCTTTTAATTACCTTCTTAAGTGTCATTTTTTGACCATCCTCCCTTTCCCTTTTATTTTGTATTAATCTTTGTGCTAGTTGTCTTCTTAGAATGGCTTTCGCTTGTGCTGGCTCCCTTCTCCTCCCTTTTATCCTGCTCTCCCCTTCTCTATCCAGTTTGAATCCCTCTCTCTCTTTTACCTTTCTGTTCCCTTTCCTTCTGAACCTTTCTAACATGCTTAATTTCATAAATGTTCCCTTTTAGATACTTTCTTAGGTTCCGTTTTTTTAGCCACCCTTCCTTTCCCTTTTATTTGTATTAATCTTTGTATTAATTGTCTTTTAAGATGGCTTTCTCTTGTGCTGGCTCCTCCTTTCCAAGGTTCCTTCTTCTTCTTTGTTCAATATTTCAAAGCCCATGTTTTCTGCAACGAGCCAAGTTAGTTCAGTCACTTCCTGTAACAATTCTTTCATGCTTTTAAACTCCATTTTTAATTCTTTGGGTGGCCACCAGAATTTTTATTTTCCTTATTTCTCCTTCTTTAAATTTTCTATAATCCTAACCCAGGTCCAGAGTCTATATCAATATCACCAATTAGTCCGGTAGTCCGTCTTTGTGTATTCAAGCTTTCACTTTCTATGAGTCTTGCTTTTTTTTTTTATTTCAGCGTCTCTTTAAAATGTAACAACTCCAATCCACAAAGGAACAAGATAGTTTCTTTCTTCTTTAGCTTCCAATTTTTCTCCACAAAGTGGCACTTTCTGCACAGAGTCTTAACCCTTTCCTTTTATTTTGATATTCAAAATTTTCCAAGCCCCAAACTTAAGTTCTTATGCTGGCTTCTTCCTTTCCCGGTTCGAAGCCCCCTATAGCTGTCAAAAATATTTTACTTATTTTTTCCTTCACTTGGAACTGCGCCGCTTCTATTTCTTTCTTTTTTTTAAACTCATCTTTATCTTAATCCCGGGGTGCCTTGATCTTACCATCCGATACTCCCGGTTCCTCTGCTGTCGACTTCTCTCTTACCTCCTGCACCAATCTTAATCCCGTTGAGACCTTCTCTTCGAGGTGGCCATTTTTGACCACCACTTCTTGACATCTTCGGAGGGAAAAGACCAGACCCCAAAGGGGGGAGATGCGGCTCCCCTCACTCTGGCTGGCAGATTTCCCTTTCTCCGCCACCCCTACGAGGCAGCTTCAGCCCCAAACCTTGCAGGATCGGGGCTCTTCGATGCAAGAGCCAGGCTGCGGTCATGGACAATCACAAACTGCCGCCCGTTCTCGAGAAGGCTCAACCTGGAAGCCACTCAAGTCCACAAGTCTTAAACTTGCCAAGTTTGAAGACCCTTGCACTAGAACAAGTGGGGCAGGCTAGTCCCATCAGAGTGAGATGATGCCTCAGTGTTCATGTAGTATCCCCCTTCCTTGGACAGTGGATCACAGATGCACAGTGGGGAGAAAAATAGAAGCTTTGTCATTTACTTTTGCATGTAGGGAACCACTCCTGTTATTAAAGAGATACTTATTTTGCATATCCATTTTCTCTGATCAGATTGATTAAGGGGCTTGTTCAATTCATGCTGCCTTACTTGAGCCATGTGATGCAGTTTCCTGCAATTATTAAAGAATTGTTTTTCAGGCCCCGACCTACGCTTGTCTGGATCATATGAACTGATCATAGCAGTGCATGATCTAAATTAGATGGTTATGCAACTGCATGTTCCTGGTTCAGAAATCTATGGTGGGATATGTAACTGAAGAAACTTTCCTCTCATTATATTTATTTATTTATTCTACACATTTCATTACTGCACATTCATTGCCTCGACTGATACTGCAATCCATGTTAATGTAACAACAATTGCAATAACCTCAGGAAGCATAACTAATTTATGAAAATAAATGCATGGAAAGCCCCTGCTTTCTATCCCTTTCTCTTCAGGTTATTGGTCTTCATGCCAATAACAAATCATTATTTCCACAGATGATTCAAAAAAAATATTATTAAGTTCTCATCAATGTACTAATGACAAGGAGGTTCAGATCCTTGACAGACTTTCCTCCCCCCAAAAATCATATGAGATTTTACTCTGCACATGTCTCTGAAATTTATATCAATGATTGTAAGAATCCACATGAATTGAATTCTTTATGAGAAGTTTTGGGGCCAATTGGAAGTTATGCAAGCTCAAAATCATGAGAAGAGAAAGGGGGAAATACCTGATACCCTTAGATATGCAATTTAATTTAATTTATTCAATATAGGCATTCCCTAAAGTCATTCTGGAAATGGATGGTACCTAAATCAAATCAATTAAATTAAATTTAAGGGAAATACAAAAGATAGATTGCAGGGTATTTGAAAAGTAAGCCAAAACAGTACAGGATGAAAAATAATCATAGATGAAAGAAGCACTTTGACCCACATCCTGACAGCAGGAAATCAAACATTTCGTTTGATGACTATTCTTTATCGAGCCAAATTGTATCTGTGAGATTTCTGCCATGTCCTAGCCTATAAAATGAGTTTCACTGAATAAAATTGGAAGCTCTGAGATTGACTGCCAAGTCCTGTCAGCCTATCAGCAGTATTTGTTTCAAAGTGCCTCACAAATCTGACCAGACTACAGTATTGCTCTCAGGTTCCAGAAGTAATCATTTTTTTCTCTTACTCAAAGAGTCTGCTGAAAACTACTGGAGAAAACATTGGAGAATAAGAAGCGGTTTGTCTTCCTTGCCACTACCACAAAATAGGCAGGTTAAGGTGTTCTTTCTCATCATCTGAAATTGTAACCACCTATGATATGTATGTAGAGTATGGATATTATATATTTAGATGATTAATCCTAGTGAAGTATATTTGTTTTATTATTTCTCAGTACCCTGGTAAACTAAAACACTAACTAGAATCTACAATAGGTGAGAACATAGTTAAGAAAAATTGTGGGAAAAGGTCATGTTTATCTGTTCATAACACAGTGTGTCCACTATCTTCAGATGAAGATAATCTAATACTATTATCCCTTTAGAGGAAAGTGTTACTTAAAGTTCACCAATATTTCATTGTATCAGACATTTTACACAGCCATATCATGACTCTGACAAATTATCAGTGATAGCTGGGTATCCAGCACTGAAGAACACTAAACATTTAAACAAATATATATATAGTGTATGTATGTGTGTGTGTGTATACATACATATAAATATATATACTGTGTATACATGTGTGTGTGTGTGTGTGTGTGATTTTCATTCAAAGTCTTCAGAAGTTGGAGAACTGGATGCCTTTTCATGTACACTGATTTTTTTAATATATTGTTTAATGTTGGTATTGTTGCACGCACACACACACACACACACATACGTGTGTGTGTGTGTGTATAGTCACAAAATCCAGGTCTTTTACTTTTCGTCATTCTATTTTTCATGTTTTCTGAACCATGAAGATATTGTTTTAGGATGTGTAAATAGTTAACCAGTCATTCAAAGGTAGCTATGGTAAACATCCTGTACTGCTTGGCAAGGGTCATATAACACTGTGCAATAAGAATGGAAACATGTTGACCCACTGATTAAGTCTTTAACCATCCTAAGTCCAGCAAGCTTCCAAAATGAACACAGTTCAACAATGTCAATAGGAGAAGGCAGGAACAGGGCAACCTTAGGTCAGAGAAGATACATAGATTCCAAATCACAACATATTTCTAGTCCCCACTTGGCCTTCACTAGGTAAAACTATAAAGTGTGTGTATGGGGTACATTTTAAGGAATGTGGCTTATTATTTAATTAACAATATGAGTTTTCAGTCTGTAGTCTAATTTTGTTTTGTTCTGACTCTTCTGACTGCTGCAACTGTCATTTTCTTTGTAGGGTACCTGTCAGTTGCAAAAAGACTCATCACTGCTCTTTTGATGCCAGCCATGACGGCCTACACCACTATATTAATATTATTAATAATAATAATATACCAGTAATATTATTAATAATAAAAATGCTAATTTAAAATAATAAAAAAGCAGGACAAAATTTCTAACAGAAGGTACTTTATAAAAGCAAGAAAATAACCTACCCAAGTTCCTTTTCCAGAAGTGCTTTAAATCCACAAATGTCCCATAGAAAAGACCCTAGCCTGGCATATTTAATCAGGGAGCTCTATGTTTTGATTTTGTTCTAGCTCTTATTCCTTACATCTTGTTTCTTTCATGGTTGACGCAGAAAGAAGGGCCTTCACCAGAATTTAGGAAAAGGGCATGATTAGAACTAATATTAGCTAGATATCAACTTAAGTATAATTTAGACTACAAGGTATGTAACCTTACTATGAGTTTCTTAAGCAGTTTACTGTTTGAGGGGGAGGGAAGTCACATTTGACTAAAAATGCAGACCACAATGTAGCGAAATCAATAAGTCAAATAGATAGAAAAATTAATGGCCAAGAGGATCGATGCCTGACTGTGTAAAAGAAGTAAAAGGTCTATACACACAGAAGAGTCAAACAATAGGGCAGGGATGTCAAACCCACAGCATTATGATGGTATCATGTGACGTATCTGGACTTTTTCCCCCTTTGCTAAACTGGGCGTGGGTGTGGCTAATGCGTGACACATCTGGCCCACGGGCCAGGAGTTTGACAGCCCTGCAATAGGGCATGCTTCTCAACTGAACTTGAAAGACTGAGATTTACAGTGGATTAAGCGATCAGCTGAGATTTCTTTCAAAGCGATGCACCTTGGCCAAATAGATGCACCTTAGACAAGTGGAAAGTGATACTTTGATGTGGCTGATTGTAAAGCAATAAGAAAATTTGATGTGGAGCTTTTCATTGGGGGCCATCAATTACAGGGTTACCAGTGCTGTTGTGAAAAAAAGAGAGAGGGAGAAAGAAATAATGGTATTTAATGGGGTGTAAAATGGAGACAAGATGCAATGTAATAGCTTGAGGGTTTATGCAACAGAAAGCATTATGATCTGAGAAAAAGGATCTCAATTTACCATCTCAGGCTGGAGGAGAAATGAGGGACAAAGGAATTTAATTGAAATCTAGTGATGAAACCTGACTGCTGTTGCAAGTCCTGTTCATTGAGGGGGTCATTAAGGCAATTTACATATTCAGCAAATTCAAATGCAAGTTGTTGTTGTTTTTCCATTCAAATTGTCCCTTTGGAGATAATGGGGTGGTGGCAGAGTGTGATTAAACACTTCTTTAAAAGAAAACAAGCAATTCTGGTAGGAAATGTCAGAGGGGAAAAAAGTGACAACTCCTTTCTGAAACATTAAATTAGCCCTTAAAAAAAAGAAAAGAAGAAATCTTGATACCCTTACAGGTGTTTCTGGAGAAAAAAATCTGGGAGCTCTAATCCCAGCATAGTTAGAGGAAGATAAAATTAATGATGGGACTTAAGTGCAGGAACTTTATTTATACAGTTCTCAACTGCATGATCAATGGATTTCCAACAGCACACATAACCATGTCACACTATCTTATTGATACAATTAGGGGTAATTAGACCGATCATCTAGATCCTCCCTCACCCATTATCCCATAGTCTGTATCTGACCAGTCATGGAAAGAAGCAGAAACACAATACAAAAATGTATTTATTACTACTAGCTTGTGATTTACATATATACTGTAAATGTATACACAGCTGTACGCCTTTGGTAATGTTTTGAATGGTGAGAGAATGTGGCACCTATTTTAGCTAGGGTTACTTTTTGCATAGGAAAAAGCTTATTGTAAGCTTATCTTATGTCATTTTCTGCTACATATATTTCTGTGATGTAAGGTTTTCAAATATAATCTTCCCAACTTCAAGATATTTTTGGAAAAATAACTACCTTTCTTTTAAAAATGAAACTGAGTAAAGTCTGTACAGCAGGGGTGTCAAACTCGATTTCATTGAGGGCTGCATCAGGGTTGTATTTGACCTTGGGGGGGTCGAGTGGGCATGGATGGTGTAGGCAGGTAGGCGTGGCTGGCTCAAAATTCTGCAGCCCTCTACCAGCGAAAATGGAGCCCAGGAGGACAAGCAGAGGCACCGCGGGCCAGTCCTTCACTGTTTTCAGGAGGAAACTATTGAGTGAGATCCTGCAGCAATACTGTTAGATTTGCATGAAGAGTCAGACGTGGAGTGCTTCAGGGAAGAGTTTATTAGTGACTACAGCTCATAACAGACCCGATTTGGCTGGGCTGCGGCTGCTACTTATAGCTAGCAGCTGCAGTTGCCAGCCAATCAGAGTGCAGGGTTTTCCCGCACTTTTTAAACCAATCATTTCTGACATTTTACAAGAACAGTTCAAACTTAACCAATGACATTCAAACCTGCATACATAACACCCCCCCACTAGGTTCAGTCCATACTCAAACCCCAACCTATCTAATGTATTCTTTTAAATAGGTGGGGCTCTTATGTGTACATTGAGACCTTCGTGGTTCAGAAGTTTTAATGTTCTCACCCAGTGAGAGGGAAATGTGTCTGTTGACATTTCCCTAGTTGGACTTCCTGTGAAAGAAGACCCTGTTTGATTGTTAGAATCTGGTCTCTCCTCCCAACCCATCTCCAGCCCAATGTCAGCACCCAAGTCAGGTAGTGATGTGCAATCTTCCACTTGTAAGGATGGATTTTGGCATTGTGACAGGTTTTGGGATGGTTCCTGTCATAATGGCTCGTTACACATGGGGTTGATTCTTGTTTGCTGATTATCCTCATGTTCCTCCCCCCCCCTAGAAAAGGCACTAGGTATGGGAACTAGAGAGGAACAATTGCGATGTTCCTGAGGTAACCTGGATCTAAGCTGATCAATGTGCCTGCTCCAGAGGACTCCATCCTCTGTTTGTACCCTGTAAGAACGAGGGCCTGTAATTTGAGTTATTTCAGCAGGAATCCATGAAGGTTCACCCATAAGGTTCTTAGCATAAACAGAATCACCCACACTGAACGTGTGAACTTTGCTAGTGGAATCAAGTGGTGCATTGGGTGCGTAAGTGGGATGAAGGTGGTCAAGGGGAGACCTAAGTTTCCTACCCATCAACAACTCTGCTGGGGATAAGTTAGTTGATGGGTTAGGAGTGATGTGCTGAACACTAAGAAGTTTGTCAACTTTCTCAGTGATGTCCCCAGGACCCAATTGCTGAAGCTTTTCCTTGGTAAAACGTACCATTCGTTCAGCCTGGCCGTTAGCGAAGGGTGCCCAGGGGCTGTCAGGGCATGTCTGATACCCAGTTGTGCTAGATAGGATTCAAAAAGGTTGGATGTAAGTTGAGGGCCATTGTCAGAGACAAGAGCATCAGGTAACCCGTTGGTTACAAAAGCTTTTAAGCTGCTTGATGACAGCATCAGTTGTGGTGGATGCCATAGGGATTACCTCTAGCCATTTGGAATATGCATCTACTATAATAAGGAAGGTGTGCCCTCTGGTAGGGCCAGCAAAATCAATGTGAATCCTAGACCATGGGCCCCTAAGACATTCCCATTCCTGTTTGGGGGCGAGAGGTGGGGCAGGCCTGACTACCTGACAGTTGGGACAAGATGCAACCCAGTTTTCAACCATTTTGTCAATACCTGGCCACCATACATAACTCCTGGCCAATCCCTTCATCCTTGCAATACCAGGATGACCCTCATGTAACATTTCCAAAACCTCTCTTTGCAGTTTTGCAGGAATAACCACCCTGTTACCCCACAAAATACATCCTCTTAATACAGATAATTCAGTTTGCCTGGACTTAAAAGGTTGGGCAAGGTGAGGTAGATCTTGAAGAGGCCAACCTTTCTTAATCCAGCCTATAACAGGAGCCAACACACTGTCTTTGGCAGTCTCTCTGGCAATTTCAGCAGCGTGTACTGGAAGCTTGGCCACAGTTTCTAGGAAAAAGGTGTGTGCCTCAGGTTCAAAGTCCTCCTTGTGACAAGGAAGTGGGCAACGACTCAAGGCATCAGCATGTCCAATGTCCTTGCCAGGCTTGTGGATAAGTTTGTATGAATAAGCAGCAAGAAATTCAGTCCACCTCAGCATTCTTGGTGACAGGATAGTGGGTGTAGGTTTGTCTCCTGCCACAATGCCTAACAAAGGTTTGTGATCTGTGACAATGGTAAATGTTCTCCCATATAAATACTCATGAAATTTCTTGATAGCTGCAACAATTGCCAATGCTTCCTTGTCCAATTGGCTGTAATTCCTCTCTGCTTTGGTCAAGGTGCGAGAGTAAAATGCAATAGGGGCTTTCCTCCCGCTGGGAAGCCTGTGGCTCAACCCCACCCACCACCCACTCCAAAGGGGGATGCATCACAAGTCAGTACAACAGGTAAATTCTCAGAGAACTGTATGAGTACAGCATCAGACGTGATTAGTCTTTTAATACTCTTAAATGCTGATTGTTCCTTCCTGCCCCAGACCAAACAGACTTTTTGTCAAGTAATCTGTGTAATGGTTCTGCAATGGTTGCCTTCTGAGGTAGGAACATGTGATAAAAGTTAATAAGTCCAAGGAAGGCTTGCAAATCTGTTTTGCATTTTGGTCTAGGGGCTTCTTTGATTGCTTGAACCTTGGCATCTGTAGGATGGATGCCATGCTTGTCAATCATATAGCCCAAGAACTCAACCTTGTCAGTTCTAAGAGTGCATTTTTCTTCCTTGACTTTTAACCCCGCTTTCTTGAACCTGATAAGGACTTCTCTGAGTCTCTCTTGTAATTGAGTGTCATTTTCAGCAGAGATTAACACATCATCAAAGTAAGGCACTACCCCTGGCAGTCCTTGGAGCATTCTTTCCATAAGGCTTTGAAAGATGCCTGGTGCCACGCTTATTCCAAATTGTAACCTTTTACATTTGAAAGCACCTCTATGAGTCACAATGGTTTGGGCCTCTGCAGTGGCATCATCAACTGTTAGTTGTTGATATGCCTGGGCCAGATCCAATTTGGCAAAGACTGTACCCCTGCCAAGTGAATGTAACAGATGATGCACCACTGGAACTGGATATGCGCTGCTGCGCAGGCATTATTCAGTGTCCCCTTATAGTCTCCACAGATTCTTACTGACCCATCAGTCTTGACTGGTGTGACTATGGGTGTCTCCATCTGGAGTGGTCAGTGGGCTCTAAAACCCCTTGAGCTATTAATTTGTCTAATTGTGCATCAATTGCAAATGGAACCCTTCTGGGCTTTAAACGAATTGGGGGCACCTTGGGATCTAGGTTGAAAGTAATAGGGGTCCCCATATACTTGCCCAATCCTTCGCTGAAGACCTCTGGAAACTCAGACTTCAAGGCCTCCTCCCATTCAGAGTTGCTCACATGATTGATGCCAGTCACCTCGATGCCTAGTGGCTTGAACCACTCAAGTCCCAGCAAGCTTGGGCGGTCCTTGTCCACGATGGTCAGGGGCAAACGTTTGGTGTGGCCTTTGAACTTCATGCTGAATTCTCTTGTTCCAACTACTGGAATCTTTTTTTTTTTTATAAAAGGTTTTATTTTTCCAAAAACACAAACATAACAAACAAACATACAACACATAGATCCATATCAATTTCAAGTATGTCGGTCGGTCAAAAATCACAGTGCTTTCCCCTCATTATTCATACTCAGTATTTCAAAAAAGAAAAGAAAAGAAAAAAAAGAAAAAGAAAAGAAGAAGAAAAGAAAAGAAAAAATCGATTGCGCATGGCCTCTTCAAAGTTGATAAATTCACATGCACCCCCAATGTCCCTTAAACTTGCCATGAAGTCATTAACGCTTTCGCTTTCCCCTTGATCCTGACGGTAGAATTTGTGTCTCTTAATGAGGCACGATACTTGTGGCGCGTAATGGGCTCTTAATAACTTTTCTAAGTCGGGCCAGTCCATTACCTTCACGTCTGCAGCTCCCGCCAATGCCTTCGCCATCTTGAAAATGGCCGGACCGCAGTGGGTGAGAAAGACCGCCCTCTTCCGCTTGTCAGAAATGTCGTCGAGATCGTTTCCCTCCAAATACATTTGGAAACGATCTGCATACAGGTCCCAGTCTTCTGCCGTCGGATCGAATGGGGCTGGGGGGTGTTCAGCACAGCCATCTCTCTCAGCTTTTTCTCCGTGTTGTCTCTTCGGAAGGATCCCACCTTTGTCGCCAGTGTTAGATTTGCATGAAGAGTCAGACGCGGAGTGCTTCAGTGAAGAGTTTATTAGTGACTACAGCTCATAACAGACCCGATTTGGCTGGGCTGCAGCTGCTACTTATAGCCAGCAGCCACAGTTGCCAGCCAATCAGAGTGCAGGGTTTTCCCGCACTTTTTAAACCAATCATTTCTGACATTTTACAAGAACAGTTCAAACTTAACCAATGACATTCAAACCTGCATACATAACAAATACCATAGTCAACATCTTTATAAAAACCTAGATCTGTCTTTCTTAACCTTGCTAATTTTAGAATGTGCATACTTCAACTCCCAGAATCCCCTGTGCTGGGAGTTGAAGTCCTCATAGCTTAAAAGTTGCCAAAGCTGAAAACATTGCTTTACCCAGAGCCTCCTGGCTACTGTTGTCACGTGTTTCTCTTGCAAGAGCCAAGAACCTAAGAAGACTGTGCACACCTGTTAGGTCTCCTGTGTGAGTAGGGTTGGACTAGAAGACCTACAAAGTCCCTTCCAACTCTGTTATTCTGTTATAATTTCAGATAGATTTCCTCAGACTTCTGTTTTGGATCTTAAATGAAGATTTAGGTTTTAAGTCATGAATAATTTAGGATTAGGCTATCTCAAGTATGTATCTTCTCCTAATAAGCCTGATTTGACATTATGCTCTTTAATGAAAGTTCAGTGGCTTCCTGTATCAGCTGAAACAAACAATATAACCTCCAAATACTTTTAGTAATATATAGTTTAAATTTTCTATACCACTTGGGAGAGTCTCTTTGAATACAGTATCTTCCTTGTTCTTTCCCTTCTATAGCTTATTGTCTAATGAAAAGTTCTGGAGAATTCTTTTTCTTTCCTAGTCTCTTTTGCAACATTTTAGATGGCCTTAATTTATTACCCAGTGGGACAGAGTGAGGATTTGGACAGATCATTATGACTATCATGTGATTTATGTGTTCAGAAGGTTGCATATCCAAAATTCAATAAAAGGGTTTATTTAAAAAACTAGTTTTATACAATTATCCTAATCGTTTTGTAACCATGGGGTTTCAAATTATTTAAGGAACTACTGGGATAGATTTCAGCTTTGCTAAAAGACTTTTCATTGTCCCTCCCTTGTCCCCGTACAGTCCTTCTTAAGGATCTACAATTACAGTGATTTATTCTAAATAAAGTGCACATAAAGTGTTGATAAAAGCCATCATGTTCAATTGTTCTCAGTGGGATGAAAACAGCTCTTCAAGCAACTTTTATTTATTTTCCTATGAGATTCTCCTACAAGATCATTTTTAATCATAGGATTAGGAAAGTAGGGGAATTTTGCCATTCATCAGTTCCTTACAAATAATAAGCATTTCCTCCTTTCTATCAGCAACATTCCTCTGGATATTTATTGTTTAAATATCCATGTTGACAGAGCAAAAAATATCCAACATCAGAGGATGAAAATACTGTGGCAGCTAATTATTGTGTTCATTTAATCCTTTTGACAAATATGTGGGTCAGTATGGATACAATTGACCTTTTTCATTTCATGATAAATACGGTTTCTTACCGGGATCTGCTAAAATCTCTTATTGGTTCTACAATGTTTCCTTCCTTCATTCCACTGTTCAGTTGAATTTTATTTTCATTTTTCTATCTTCCTTTTTCCTGCCAGAAATGTTACCCAAACCAAAATTGGACTTGTAAACATCATAAATTAGCTTTAAACAATATCCTAACCAACAATACTGAGGTCATGGACAAGATGATCAATGACACAATACAATTGCAGTTGAATGGTTGTTGGGAACTTTTACTCTCCTTAAAAAGATTTGTAGAAGATATTATTTCAAATAAAAATAAAAACATCAGACTAAGTGATGCACATGAAATGAGGATAATAATTATCTAGGAAATGAAACAAATATAATAAAACCATTACTTCATTTTTAAATGAAGGGCATATAATTTTTGTTGTACATGTGTTTAGTGGAAGTTTTCACCATTATTACAATTTACTGAATATCAACAGCAAAAATACACATATAACCAAAGTTATATAAGCTGAGAAGTGCCCTGAAGAAAGTGTTCAAAATACATTTTAAGGCATCTCAATCTGTTTGATCATTATACCTCAGGTTTTGCCAGTCCTGAGCCTTTCATATATATGTTGAACCAAGTCTCCTATTGTGTAGTCATTATGTTAGATCCTAATTGGGAGTAATGGAATCTGTACTTCTTTCTTCCTATGTAGAAGAGTCTAGACTGAGAAAGCAATGTTATATGTTATACTGGTGTAGGCTTTCATAGCCTTTGGGTTATGTTGAGCTTCTGGTTTAGTAGCTGTGGTCTATGCAACATATTTCCAGACATTTCTTGAAGGTGCAAGCCACAATCACTGGTGAAAGGTCAGAAAATCTGATATATTATAGATCATTGTCACTAAATCCTGAAGCTCAACACTGCTCGATGTTACATGTTGTTTCTGAAAACAACATGTTAAGGGGAAAAAATAAGTATCTAAAAGATGGGAAGGGAAGGATAGCAGAAGGAGAGGAGAACCATTCTAGAAATGGATTTCTAAATAAGAACATAATTTTACAGACAATTGAAAATAAACCCTTTCAAAACACACCAATAAACAATATCAGAGAAACAACTGTGCAAAAGTTTTAGAGTAACTATGTGCTTGTCTATTTAATCAAATACATTTCTTCTCAAACAACTTTTTCCTCAAATTATGGGTATTCTTTCTGCTTGTTAACATTGCTTTGGTATTAGCATGTAGAATATGTAGCAGAGGTTCTCACTTTTACCATTTCTCATTATAGTGAATCTCATGGTCTTTTCCTTTCTGTAAAAAAAACAAATAGCTAAAACTAAAAGCCAGGGCAATATGCAAAGCTGGTTATTATATGCTTCTCTAGTGCAACAATAAATGTTTGTTAATCAGAAAATTCTACCTGTATACAAAGCTGTAAGGATAATCCCCCTCTTCTTGGTATCTATGGCATTTTTTTCTGCCAGGCCTTGCACAGTTTATCTGTGGCCAGGGGGGCATTTGCCCAGGTTCAGCTGGTTCTCCAGTTCCACCCTTATCTGAACCGAGATGCCCTTCGAACAGTCATTCATGCGCTCGTCACCTCCAGAATCGACTACTGCAATGCTCTTTACATGGGGCTGCCCTTGCGGACTACCCGGAGGTTACAACTGGTGCAGAATGTGGCTGCGCGGGCTGTGTTGGGAGTGTCCCGATACTCCCATGTTACACCCCTCCTGCGCGACTTGCATTGGTTGCCGGTTGCCTTCCGGGTGACCTTCAAGGTGGTAGTTACAACTTATAAAGCCCTAAATGGCTTGGGTCCAGGGTACTTGTGGGAACGCCTCCTGCCAGCATCATATTCCGATCGCCCTGTTCGCTCCCATTGGAGGGGCCTCCTTGGGATACCGTCAGTCAGGTATTGTCGGCTGGCGGTCCCCAGGGCTAGGGCCTTCTCCGTGGGAGCGCCCGCCCTTTGGAATCAGCTCCCTGTGGATCTCCGTTTGGCCCCTGATCTCCACTCCTTCCGCCAGGAGGAAAACCTGGTTGTTTCAACAGGCCTGACTGGAATGACCTGGGTGGGGTTTTGGGGTTATTTAATTTTGTTTTAATGTACTTTAATGTATTTGACTTGTCCTATTTAATTGATTTCTTATTGTAAATTTGGTTCTGTTTTAATGTTCGCCGCCCTGAGTCCTTAGGGAGAAGGGCGGCATACAAGTCGAATATATTATTATTATTATTATTATTATTATTATTATTATTATTATTATCTCCATTGTCATTTGGATTTATTTATTTTAAATACTTAGAATATAAATGAACATTCATGACAACATAGCATCTTAGCTAGTAATATGGGTCCCAACAAATAGAAGCAAATCAGCCTCTTGAAGAGGCAAGTATCAAAACAACAGGGAGTTTAGCTTTTCCATCAGTCATGCTGAAAAACTGCGTGCTCCACATTATCATTCCATTGATGGATTTGTTTTAGAGACTGTCTTCCAGTCTGAGCATAACCATTGTCACCTTTATTTGCTATTTGTTTGTTTATTCAACTTGTATGGCTGCTGATCTCATTTAGTGACTCTGGGTAACTTACAACAGCTGAAACAATAATCCAATAAAAAACAAGTTAAAAACCAATATATGCACATATAAGACATTGATAACCTTCGATAACCATGGTCAGTAGCCAAAGTCCACTCTGTAAAAGTCCACTTTTACAAAGTCACTGTAAAAACTCCCTACCATTGCCAGACTCTCAAGCATGGTTGCAGTGCTATATCTGTTTCCTCTCATGTTTTATCACTTGCAGTAGAAATTTATTTCACCATTAATTTAGAGCAGTCTACTATGGTGTGTGCAGAGCAAGTTATGGAATAGGCCTATTTCCCAACAACTCTTATTTATTAGGTTCTCACTATTCAATCAAACTTTTTTTCCCCACAGACTAGCACTGATAATGTTACCTAGTTAGGGTAACGAAATGTTTGCAAGGAAACAAGCAAGCTCAGGAGCACCAAAGACCCCTCATTTCAACTCTGAGCTACAAATAGTCTCCTTTATTGGCAAAACATTGTTTTTCACTATCTAATCAAACTATTTTTTTCAGACAGTGATACCAATCTGAATCTGATGAGCAGAAAGGCTACTGCAGCATGGCATTTCTGTTGTGATCCTTACTCAGTGCCTCTATCTGCGATGTATTAGGAGAAATCAAATGAGTTGGGTGGTTCAAGTCTCAAGCCTCATCAGTCCTGAATACTGTACAAGCAAGCACCCCCAGTGCTGAGATGTTGGCTCAAGATAATAGAAATCTTACTTCTTTTCTATATTCCCCATTTAATCAATGCTTAACAACAATACTTAGCAATATCCAGAACCTTAAATAATGGTCTGTTATCCACAAAACTATGTTCTGGCTCAAAAGATCCTTGAGCTTACTTTTTTTTTCTCCAGGATCTTCAATGTTTTTTTTTCCAGAGAAGGATTCATTTCTGATTTCTCTTACTAGATGGAACTTTGACAAAAAACAATACACCTCACCAAAAGCAAACAGTTTTAGCTAACCATCAAGGAAATGGAAGAGCATCCTCTATTTACCTCTCACAGCTCCACCTTGTTAGTTGCATGGAAAAATAGTCCAAATCTCCCACTATATAAGAGTTTAGGAGTTCAGGTGACTTTGTCCTGCTGGTCAGAGCCTGGCTCCACACAACGTTGCTACCAAGCTCCATTCAAGATGGGGTTTGGTAGAGGACCCAGCATACCATTATGGGCTGTAATTCTAGTGATCTGCTGTATCCAACAGAAAGGTAAAAAAACCTCTCATTTTTGTGATATATTTGTAAAAAAAAGAGCAAATAAATATATAATAAATTGATTTTGAAAAACACAGTTCATTCGATTTGTAAATTATATGGATTTTTCAATTTCAGCGAATTCCTTTCCCCAACAGTTAGGACTATTTAAACTA
Source organism: Naja naja (assembly GCA_009733165.1). Taxonomy (NCBI): domain Eukaryota; kingdom Metazoa; phylum Chordata; class Lepidosauria; order Squamata; family Elapidae; genus Naja; species Naja naja. Next base: position 261,757,789 of record CM019148.1, read on the forward strand.
AATATTTAATGTATCTTCATTGAAGGAAGTGTTTAATTTGATGAAGTCTGAGGTAAAACATGCTTAATGATGTATCCATGAGGAAGGCTTTGAAGATTAAATCTAATCTTATAAAAGTATAAACCTCTCTCCAAACATTATTTCATTCTGAATACAAGTTTCTTATCAAAATAATTAGCTTGTATTGATGAAGTTTACTGATGTCTCTTATTTAGAAAGATTTCAGAAGAAAGACTTTTTAAGTTATCCCAGTGCCTTCATTAATTTGTATAGCCTATATGGAATTTGGAAACTTAACATTCAAAGAAAAATAACAATATCCCTTTTGAACTATGCTACTTATTTGAAGAGATTGGAATGAGTGAAGCATTTTTGGCCGAAGAAGGTCTTGAACTATTTCATTTTAAATTAAAATATTAAACCTTGCCGTCTAAAACTAACCTTTGAAGAACAATAACAGTAACAGCTTCCCTTTATCTCATGTCTACAAAACTTGTGCAGTTTTGTAGACATGAGTGTACAGTATATTCTGTATATGTTGATTGCTGTTTTAAGGAGATTAATTCTCCTATCAAAACTTGAATATTGTTGAAAAAGGAAAAGTTATTCGTTCTTCTTAATTATATCAATAGAGAGATGGAATGAGACTCAGTTGTTCAGACACCCATCATCTTTTATCTGGATTACAAAACCTGGATAGCCACCAGATAGGAACAAAGAGTCAGTTTTCTGTATTTTTTTGAAGCTGATATTAAGAGATGACACACAACCCTTTTAACAGCAAATGAATGTGAATCAAGTTTTTGATTTGAATTTAGACTAACATGTTTTCCATTTGGTTGTTAGAGTAATATGGTTTCATCTCATTCAAGAACCATTAAGGAGACCTGTTCTGCTGCATCCCATAAAGCATCTGATAGTTACTGCTCCTCTCCCCTGAATTGAAACACATGAAGCCTTTGAATATATAAAACAGAAACAAATGAAATTATTCATTTTTAATCAGCTACATTGATTGCCATTAATTTGCAACCTTAATCCTTGATTCTACTATTTGCAGTGCTCAAAAATACCATTTTTCCCATTCAGACAAACAAGATTATTAAGGGCATAACTTTTGTTAGATTATGCCCATGTAAAATATTTCTTCATTTTAGTTAGATGTTATACTATATCAATTAATCCAAGTTGGAGGCTCTCAAGAATCTCTGCAATCTTTTCAAAATGTCCTATTTTTCTATATTTTATGTGGAACTTTCTCCCACAGATGGCTTCCACATATATATATGGGGAGTCACTAAAATTGGGTCTAAAAAGCCAGTATGTCTTGAGGGTACATAATAGAAGAATGGGGCAGAGATGAGCAACTGGGAGGTGGGTCTTGACATCCCTTTTGTGAGTATCTGACCACCTGTATTGAAACCACTGAAATGTATTACTAAATCATAAATAAAAGAGATGCACTGTTCAACTTTAGCAGGAAAACCAAATAAAGGAGGCATAAACTGAATTTAGTCATGCAACTAAAACAGGAAAAAACAATGAAACATTCAAGCTCTGCTTATTTGTATGACATAATTTTATTATTGTTTCACCCATTGAGGCCCTTGTTTGACTGCTTCTGCTATAAGTGCAGGGATGGGATTCTACCAGTTTGCACCTATTCACTAGAACCAGTTGTTAACATTCTAAGCAGTTCGGAGAACCGGTTGTTAGAAGAAATCATTGGCCTAATCCTGTAAGGAAGGCAGGAAGGAAACATTCTGGTGTTGCTTACAGAAACTGCCTCTCCGTTAACCCTTATTACATTCTTGGCAGGACTAGACTTCCTGTCTCAGGAATCTCTCTGGAGTTTTCTCCCCTCTCCTTTGCTGGTACTTTGCTTGTGTGGAATGACCATTGAAAAAAGTGACTTATGACCGTTTTTCATACTTACGACTGTTGCAGCATCCCCACAGTCATGAGAGGCCAGGCGAGGAGATGCGTGCCTTGATGTGAGTGATATTGAGTTGGCCATGCCCAGCCAGTAACATGACCACCAAGCCATGTCCACCCAGTCACATGCCCACCAACTAAGCCACGCCCACAGAACCAGTTGTTAAAAAATTTGAATCCCACCCCTATGTATCTGTGCACACAAATAACCAAATGTCTTTCTTTTCTCTGTAGCTTCAAGTGCAGAAGATGTACCTGAAAGAGTAACCATCATCCCACCATTGAAAAAAATTGCTGTTATATCATGTAAGTGACTAAAATGAAATGTTCTTGTATCTATGAGTTTTAGTTACAAAGCCAGCAATGTTAATAAAGCATCTAATATAGGTAGTCCTTGACTTATAACCACAAGTGAACCCAAAATTTATGTTGCTAAGTGAGAAATCTGTTAAGTGAGTTTTGCCCCATTTTACCATTTTTCTTGCCACATTTGTTAAGTGAATCACTGTAGTTGTTGAAGTAATAACATGGTTGTTAAATGAATTTGGTTTCCCCGTTGACTTTGCTTGTTAGAAGGTTGCAAAAGATTTATTTATTTATTTATTTATTTATTTATTTATTTATTTATTTATTTATTTGACTTAGCGCCCCTCTCCAGAAAGGACTCGGGGTGGCTCACAACTAATAACAGAACAATAAATTAATTAACTAAAACACTATTAAATAATACAAGCCAATTCATCTAAAAACCCTTAAAAATTTAAAATATAAACCCCCCCCCCAAGAGGTCAGATCCCATGGCCCTGGGACACTGCAACCATCATAAATATGAGTCAGTTTTGGTAACTACATTACAAAAAAAAGGTGCTGAGAATTTGGAAGAAATTACAAAGAGGAGCAACTATGATAAAGAAAGGCCTGGAGACAAAAGCATATGGAGAATGGTTGCAGGATTTGGATGTATCTAGTCTGGAGAAAAGAAGGACTGGGTTGACATGATAACAGTATTCCAGTATTTGAGGGGCCACCACAAAGAAAAGGGGGTCAACTTATTTGCCAAAGCACCAGAAGGCAAGGCATGAAACAATGGATGGAAACTAATCAAGGAGATAACAACCTGGAATTAAGGAGAAACTTCCTAACAGTGAGGACAATTAACCAGTGGAACAGCTTGCCTTCAGAAGTTGTAGGTGCTTCATCACTGGAGATTTTTAAGAAAAGACAAGACAGCCACCTGTCTGAAATGGTATAGGGTCCCCTGCTTGGGCAGCGAGTTGGACTAGGATTGGATTAGAAGACCTCCAAGGTCCCTTCCAGCAATATTCGGATCTTATTTCCACAACAATAGCAATCTGCTTAGTTGTATTTACACATCTTTGCAACTAGTTTTAAACCTATTATGATGCAGAGAAATCTGCTGCCTGTTGTAGTCTGCTAAAGCCACCAGGCTTCTTTTACTATGCCGAGCTTCCTTGTTTGCACTTTAGCAAACTCACGTTACTAAGTATCTAATTATGGTTTACTCCAGTAGATACACAGGAATGAGGCAGTAATCTTGTTGATTTGCTTCATGATTGCTCCACAATTATTCAGCTTCCTCCAGGCTGGTTTTCCTCTAGAAGAGCTTTCTCTACCATGATAGCAGATATGTTGGTCTTCATCACACTTGGGAAGACATTAGAGTAGGGGACCCAGGCCTAAAGAAAACCCAGAACTATTATTACTCCATTTCTAAGTCAAGAACATGAAAGACGAAATCACCAGAGCAAAATGGAAAAGGAGCCAAATGCTGCAAAGCTCTTCCCTGTCTAAATGTTTATGCTCTATGCCCCTCTATTTATCTGTTTATCCACCCCAAACAAAATGTAATAATGGTGTATGTATTAATATGTTTGTATTAATTATTTACATCCTCTTGGGTTTTCACAGCCTTTCACTCCGATCATAACGGACAGGTCTGCAGCACATGGGGTTCCTTTCACTTCAAGACATTTGATGGTGACATCTATAATTTTCCTGGAGTCTGCAATTACATATTTGCCTCCCATTGCACTGGAACATTTGAGGACTTCAACATACAAATTAGACGCCAAATAGTAGGGAACACCTCCACAATTAGCTATGTCGCTGTGATTCTGGCTGGGGCAAATTTAAAAATGGAAAAGGATCACATTTTGGTAAATGACAAACGGTAAGTTCTTAGTTCTGCATGCTGAATAGTATGTTTTGTGGAGATTCTCATCTAGAATCCACAACATACTCTGAATTCTGTCTTGCTCAAAATTTTCATGTGGAAGTATGGACTACAGACATAGGCATCCACAAGAGAGGGATAACAGAGGGGAAATCATGGACTGTGACACAAACTCAGCCCTTACATATTTGCATACAACACTAGACCATAAATGCAAAAGGGCAGAAGATGTATTGTGATAACACATATGCACATTATGACATCATCATGGTTAGTATTGACAACTATCACCAAACATGCCTGAAGATGCAGATATTTGTAATGTCAAAAATTTTGCAAATGAGTAAAAGGTTTGAGGACATCCTAAGTGGCATTATTTCAAACATGCATGACGAAGACAAGTTAGATTTTTCAGACCAGTTTCTGTTGCTTCTAATTTTTGGAACATGAGTAAAGAAACAAGCAGAACACCATGGTAAGAAGTTATGTGCAGCATACATGTGGAAGAAAAGAAGTCCAAATACTTACATCATCTGATCAGATTACCTTTTTTTTCCTTTGTGGGTTTTAAATATAGGAAGGGTTGCAATCCTTAGGTGAGTTGATAGCTATATGACCAAAGAATCTTAAGAGGCTAGATAATGTCTAGAAGAAATTAACCATCAGAAACTGTTCTTCTAACCAATAGGAATTGGCAAGAACAAATTACTGTGGTATTATGTAGATTTGGAAAGGAATAGGAAGTTTTGTTTAGGTTTCATATATTTGCTACCCCTTTACATTCACCTTAACCAGTGAAGGTCCCTGCACATTGACTATGCCGATTGAAATTGATTCTTGGAACATTCAGAGAATCTTAACTGGGAGTAGCTTGCTTATAGGCACATCTGTATTTACTATTTAAGATCCTTGTGTCTGGTGTTTAATGGTCATACAAGTTTGGTTTTAAGCCAATTTAAGAAAATCCTATCAAGACTGAGACACCTAGGCAAGTTTGCAAGGTATTTATGCTAAATTGCAAACTCTATGGCCTTTCATTGGTCAGTTAACCACCCACCCCTTCTTTTGTCTAAAAACAATTGTCAATCACCTTCTTTCACGTGGACAACCCTATGGAATGGAATGGAATGGAATGGAATGGAATGGAATGGAAAGGAATAGAATGGAATGGAATGGAATGGAATGGAATGGAATGGAATGGAATGGAATGGAATAGAATAGAATAGAATCTGGAAGGGGTCTTGGAGGTCTTCTAGTCCAGCCCCCTGCTCAAGCAGGAGAACCTATACCATCTCAGACAAGTGACTATCCAGCCTCTTCTTAAAATCCTCCAGTGATGTAATGCCCACAATTTCTGGAGGCAAGCTGTTCCACTGGTTAATTGTCCACACTGTTAGGAAGCTTCTCCTTAATTCTTTACAAGATGTATATACATGTGTGTATATGTGTGCGTATGTAGACAAAGTTGCATTTTAATATACAAAGGTAAAGTATGAAAATATGCAGGCATAAGAAGCAATCCTTTTTACAGAATAATCCTTTCTTACTACCTTACAGATTTTAGAGCTATCTGTGTAATGAATGTTTTTAATTGTGCAACTGGTGGTGTACAGGTAGACCTCAACTTACGACAACAGTTGATCCCAAAATTTCCATTGCTAAGCAAGGTGGTTCTTGAGTGAGTTTTGCCCCCTTTTTCGATCTTCCTTGTCACACTTGTTAAATGAATCGCTGCAGTTGTTAAGTGACCCATGTGGTCATTAAAGTGAATCTGGCTTCCCCCTTGACTTTGCTTCTCAGCAGATTGCCAAAGGTGATCGCGTGCCAGTTGCCAAGCACCCAAATTTTGATCATATGGCCATGGGGATGCTGCGATGGTCATAAGTGTGAAAATGGTCACTTTTTTTCAGTGCTGTGGTCACTTTGAATGGCCACTAAACAAATGGCTGTAAGTCAAGGTGCTACCTGTACTCACTTTAGAAATAGCTGCTGATTTGAATGAGGGCAGAAGCTTTTTTAATTGCTGCACTGTTTTTTTCTTTCCTCAACTTGTTAGGTTTCTCCATGAGTTTATTAAATCTGTCACTGCATTATTTTATTGCTTTCCTAGTCATTCATAAAGGGGATACGGTGGCTCATTGGCTAAGGCACTGAGCTTGTCAATCAGAAAGGTCGGCAGTTCAGTGGTTCGAATCCCTAGTACTGCGTAACGGAGTGAGCTCCCGTTACTTGTCCCAGCTTCTGCCAACCTAGCAGTACGAAAGCATGTAAACATGCAAGTAGAAAAATAGGGACCACTTTGGTGGGAAGGTAACAGCGTTCTGTGCACCTTTGGCATTTAGTCATGCCAGCCACATGACCATGGAGATGTCTTTGGTCAGCGCTGGCTCTTCGGCTTTGTAACAGAGATGAGCACTGCCCCCTAGAGCCAGAAACGACTAGCATGTATGTATGAGGGGAACCTTTACCTTTAGTCATTCATAACTGAGTATTATGACAGCACATTAACTATACTTCTAAAAAATATTACAGGTCATAATAAGTAGTGATTCAGTTGAAGGGGCATTCCTGCCTCTTCAAAGTAGTCAGTGACCTATTGGAAATAGTCAGGAGCACTCAATGTAATATGAAAAAGTACGTTTAGAAAGTAGGAGGTAGAACAGAATTGAGCCCATCTGGCACTAGTGGATAGATATAAAGACAGTGGTGGCTATTCGAACTACTATTTGCCTATTCTGCCCATATCTTTTATATTAGCAATAATACAAAACATCATCAAGACACCAATACCCCCTTTTCACAACAAAAAAATGTATCTTGAATACATACTGCATCCCTAAAATTCCAGGCAAAAAAAGGGGGGGCTTGTAGAAATATTGTAACATAAATAACACTCTCTATTTCTCATGCATTCTGATCAGGATCCTGTTACCTTACAATGGACTTGGATTTCAAATAGAGAACTTTTTCAACTATATTAAAGTGGATAGTAAAATTGGCTTAACCCTCATGTGGAATAAAGAAGACAATCTACTGGTAAGTATATAATGATGTAGAACTGATAAATGTGAGCTGAAACAAAATAGGGATGAATGGATGGAATCTAGTTTCAGATGCCAGCTTCTTCCAAAATATTCTATGCCTATACACTTCCTGCATTCTGTGATTTCTGATCACTCTCACTTTTAGAGCTCGCTTCCCAAACACAGAGAGACAACTGAAGTTAAGCTATCTTTATGTTTGATTTACAGTTCCCAATAGTCCTAAAGGCCACAGCCAAGTGGACAATAATCACATTGTACAACCATTGAAAACAACACTAGCTGCTTACTGGGGCAAGGTTTTGCTTATGACACATAAATAAGGCCACACATTACAACCACATATGTCACAGATCATCCCTCTCAATACAGATATGATGACTAAAATTCAAAAGTCAAGTTTATTTGCAAGGATTTCCTCTCAGAAATGGCAGTTACATACTGAAATGTTCTCCCTCGCTGCTTGAAGGAGCTTCGTTTCATCATTCAAATCGGGTGGACTGCTACGGGTGCAGGAGAATCCATAGTCAACCTTATGGCCGCTTCGGCGAACTGCCAAATCCCACCCCTGGCTCTCCCCACCTACCCCACCCCACCCCACACCTCCCAGGAGACTCCACACAGTCCATTTTGGATGCGACGTAAGTGCAGAGCCTGTGTGGAGGCTCGGGGAGGGAGAAAAATGGGACTCCCAGAAGTTCCGGCCTCTGGAGGCCTCTGGAGCCCAGGGAGGGCAAAAACACACACCCCCGCCGCCATGGTGCAGGAGACTGACTAGGCCACGCCCACCAGAGAACCCATTGCTGAAATTTCTGAAGCCCACCCCAATTCAAATTGGGCAATAATGAAAAGAGATGGCTAAGCTGGAATGATAACTCTACATCTAAGTTCAAGTTTAATGTATCAAGCAAAGAGATGGCTCAAATTAAGAATTAATCAATTAGCAAACCAAGGTAATATAATAATCAAATTAAGACTTCAACTGCGGAGTCCTGGGTTTAATCTCCATTGAAACATGGCCAAGGCAATCATTCTTCCTCTCTGGTTGCTCTACCTTACAAATTGTTATAGGATAAGCTTAAGGAATGATCCTCTATATAACAGCTTGAGTTCTCAGAGAAAAAGTAGGATATAAATGCAATAAAATAAGACATTGAGTAGAAACGCAAATTCCAAAGTAATACTTGTTCCTCCTTTAAACTTCTCAGTTAGCAATAAAGACAAGGAATGTTCTTTCAAATGCTCTTATGTATAGCTGTACGTAACTATTATGTTACCAATAATGATCCTAGATAATGGTCCTTTATTTAAAAACCTTTTCACACTGAAGTAAGCTGCCAAGCAAGTTTGTACACCTGACATTTTATTTCAATTTTTAAAGATAAAAGCACATTTAGATTATATATTTTACATATACACAGGTCTATAATCTCACATTTTATTGTGTGGTAATTTATTAATTTCATGTAATCTTACTTGGAAAATTTGGAGTTTGAGGATGTTTCCCTCAAAAGTACAGAAATGATAAGGGAAACATGGGAATTGCTTTTGTTAGGACTCGTGCAATGAAAATGTGGTTGTTATGAATAATATTGAGCCTATGACTCACAAAGGAAACCCCAATTTTCTATTCAATAAATTCACTTTGGATCATTGAAACGTAACTTTGATAGGCAGCATTTTGGTTTATCTAGTGCAGGCATTGTCTTGAATTTCTAATATTTATTAGGGAGAGTTAATCTACTACATGTTATCAACCTTCTCAAATGTAATTTCAGCTGGAACTTGATAAAAAATATGCCAATAGTACCTGTGGACTTTGTGGAGATTTTAACGGCATTTCAAAATACAAAGAATTTTATTTTGAGAGTAAGTATATATAAAAAAAGCTTATTGAATTTATTTATCACAGTATATCCCTCTTTACTCAATGAATGCTACAGAAGAATACTGTAGTTTTTCATAATCCTGATTTTTCAATACAGTGGAATAGCAGAAAAACCTTTTTTTCCTCAATATTTTGATCATTAGTATTAACAACCTGGTAATTTTGCTTCATACCTGTCATACTTCACTTTTTATGTCTTGGATGAGTATTAGGCTCCCTATTAACCAAATCAAAGAAGTTCTCAAATTTTAAATGTTCTCAAATTTAGAATTAGTATTTTAATTACCTTGTTCTTTGACTTAAGAATATCAAATCATTTGTTATTACAAAATAATATGTAAATATTTTATTATTTTAAGTTTGAAAGATGTGACTGTATGATATTTGGGACTAAAACAAGATGCTTTTTCCTCTTTAACCACAATATCAGGTTCATAAATTGTACTGAAAATTTAAACAAAAACAAAAAGAATTCCTATATTATTCAGTGGCAAAGTACTTCTATAGTGGTATCAAGAAATATTGCACAATGTCTATGTAATTACCAGGAATTAACCTTAACTCAGGAGTGTCTTTTCATTTTTCCCATCTCCCCTTATTAAATCACCTCATACTTTATGTAGATACAGATTCTGAGAGGTCTACATCGATATAATTTCATATGAAAAATTTATATCAGGAAACAACTGAATGAAAAACTGCTGGTGACCTTCTACCATTACACTATAGAGTTTTTTGACTTATTGCACCTATGTATGGTTTGCCAATTACACAGTGGCAGATAGGAAAGCACTCCAGAGGGTTTAACATCATTGCCCAGAGGATCATTGGTTACCCTCTCCCCAGTTTGGAAGAGCTTTACAGCTCCCACTGCCTTGAGAAAGTTCAAAACATTCTTAAAGATCCACCTCATTCTGGGCACCCTTTTTTTGAACTATTACCATCTAGCAGACTGTACAGGATAGTAAAAACAAGGACAAATAGGCTGGAAAAAAAGCTTCAATCCCAGGGCAGTAACTATATTGAATTCTACTTTATAGTGCAACGTTAATGCAATATCAGAGGTTTTCAATTCAATTGTATAGTGTTATGTATGCAGGTTTGAATGTCATTGGTTTAGTTTGAACTGTTCTTGTAAAATGTCAGAAATGATTGGTTTAAAAAGTGAGGGAAAACCCTGCACTCTGATTGGCTGGCAACTGTGGCTGCTGGCTATAAGTAGCAACCGCAGCCCAGCCAAATCGGGTCTGTTATGAGCTGTAGTCACTAATAAACTCTTCACTGAAGCACTCCGTGTCTGACTCTTCATGCAAATCTAACATATAGAATGTGAAGGATGTGTGTTTTTGTTTTATTTTTATAGTTATAATGTATACTGAAGTTTGTACATTTAAGTTTGTTGTATGAGGTGCAATGACAATAAAGTAAACTAACTAACTAATATTCTCTCTCATGTATGAAAGTTGAGGTGCTGCAAACAGGAAAGAGCTCTTCAATTTAATGGGGTTGAATTTAGATTAATTGTGCTTTTCTGGAAGCCACACAGACCTTTAGGTCTTGATCATCTTTCATAGTTAATTTTACATGGCTTTCCTGAAAGGAAATCTTAGACAGAGGTACTACTAGCATACAAATCTCTATTATTACTTTATTTTTTGAAGATACCCCCATAACACACTTCCAGTTTGGGAATCAATGGAAGGTGAATGATCCAACAGAAGATTGTGAGGATCCTATACCATCTCCTCAGAAGAATTGCACTGATGAATATGTGAGAATGTTCTTTCTTGTTCTTCTGCTTTGCATTTGTCTGATTTGCAAAAGGATTCTAGAATCTTACATTTAATATGTACTAGTTGCCATTTCACTGAAAACAACTGATTCTCTCAAAATCTACCCCACAGCTATATTGTTGTAATATTGTGTGATGTAAGGTAGAGAGGAGCTGAATTTCCAAGAGGGTAGGGGTGCGTTCCAGAGGAATAAGAGGCAAACTCAGTCTAGATATTATGAATGAGAAGAAGAGAGTGAAGACAACTCTGCTTTAATAGTTCACAGAGTATATTGTAGATGCAGATTAATAGAACGCTCAGTCTGGCAAGATTCTATCTATGTATGAAACAATAAAGAATTAAGCTTGGAAGAATTATGTATTGATCTTGGTTTGGGGTCTGACATCTTAGGTTGGAATCTAACTTTGGAGGAAGGGCTTACATTACTGTGTAAAATATCTAGTCTATGATATAAGCATGAAAAATGAGGGCTTGTTTTTTTTTTAAGGGAAAGCCCCCATTTTAGAAAGAAATTTTTTCATAAAATCTTTTGCCTTTTGTTTTTCCATCTAGGATATCTGTCGGAAAATACTAACTGGTTCTGCATTTATTGAATGTAATGATATTGTCAGTGTGAATAACTACATTGATGTTTGTGTACATGACTTGTGTCTCTGTGATGAAGTTGAAAAATCCTCCTGTCTCTGTGACACTTTCACTGAATACTCTCGACAATGTGCTCATGCAGGTGGCCGACCTCAAAACTGGAGAAGTCCAGAACTATGCCGTAAGTATAAACATCTGTCAAACAAGTGACCAAAGTAATTTGAATCTAATCTCTCCCTCTAGCTAGACTATGGGTGTCAAACTTGTGGTGTCATGTTGCTGTCATGTGACATTTCGCGATGTTTTTTCCCTTCGCAGAGCTGGGGTGGGCATAGCCTGCTCATGACACATCTAGCCCGTGGGCTGCCAGTTTGACTCCCCTGCTTTAGACTTCATCAGGATTCTTGATTCAGTTTCTTTTTCTAGTTGAAAGTATGGAAATGAAAAAGTGCTGCCAAAACAAGAAACTATGAAATTGGAAGGTTGAAAATATACGAGTTAATAGATTTCTACTTGCAACAGAAAACAATGAATAAATGTTACATTACAAATAAAAGATTATACTTCACAGATCTATGTACTAGTTTTAGAGTTATGAACAGCTTGAAGGATCAGAGAAGATGCAAGTCTTACCTTCCCAGACATACACAATTGAAAGGAACTGGAAAAGTGACAAAGATTACAAATGTAATCAGTCTTTAAAAATATTGTATTAAAACTTATTAGCCCTATTCTTTAAGCAATGAGATGAAGAAAGGTACTGGATGAACAATTGGATGTGTGCTTGTGTGTGACAAGCTCTGCTTTTTCTGCTCAGTTATTCAGCTAAAATGAGAAACAGCTGAACTGGGTTATCAATCACTGAGGAATCATGTTCTCGCTTATATCATTTCTGCTTTCAAGAAATCTTGAACAGCGAAGCATCAAAGAAGAGAAAAATCCACAGAAATATCTTCTCTGTGTGTGTGTCCATCAAAAAATAGTAATATATATAATTTATAATAAATTATAAACTATTTGGCTAGATTGGCAAGCATTCATAAATAAAGAACATGAAATATATGCAAAAAACAAGAGACAAGTGGTAGGATGTGCTGTGTAGCCACTTTAATTTTAAAATGATTCCTGAAAACATAATGGATTTCATTCAAAACCGTTAATTATGAGCAGCAGTTGCTACTTGGAGTTGCATCCTATATTACTGCAATGTGTTGTAGTTGGGGACACCTCAGGAGACTATCCAAGTGCTGATAGTTTATAAAATATAGTGGCCTACCTGTTACCTGACACATGTCCCCAAGAAGCATTTTACCTGTGCTGTGACCCCTGCATTGGCTTCAGGTGGCAAGTGGCTTTCAAGCACAAATTGAAGTGCTAGTTTTGCTGTATTAAGACCTATATATTTGGCACTTACATATTCTCAGAATTCTATTCTTCAGGCTGGATTGAATGTACCAAGAGAAACTATATAGGTTCTCCCCAAACAGTAAGGGGGACTAAAACACTGAGATGCTATTTTTCCATGGCAGCATCAAGCAATCCCCTGTTTTTAAATGATGCTGAAAACCAAGCACATAACAGTATGAGTGACTGCTATGTGAATTTTTGCTATTTGTTGATTTTGGTTGGGATATTATGATGATGTTGATGATTAAGATGCAATTGTCCTGTTATCCTGGATGTCTTACCTCATGTATCTTTGTTAACTGATGAGAGTTCTTTCAAATCATGGCATGTTGCAAGTCTAATGAAGAACATGATTCATATTACTGATAATGATTCTCTGTCACAGCATGCTGTGTGGAGAACTGACCTGGTCTTACTGTTCTTATTTCAGCAAGATCATGCCCGTCGGGTATGCAATATCAAGAATGTGGATCACCTTGTGCAAATACTTGTACTAATTCTGAAAGATCTCATGTCTGTGAAGATCACTGCACAGACGGCTGCTTTTGTCCACCTGGTGAGTTGCCATCTTCAGCATAAATTATTCCATTACCAAGGGAGGAGGGAAATGAGAGGATATGGTGCTAAGTATATATATTGTACTACCCTGCCAGTATTAACAGTATTAAAACAGTATTAACAGTATTAAAATAGTATTAAACAGTATTAAAATAGTATTAACAGTATTAAAATAGTATTGTATACTAAATACAGTTCTCTTCAGTACTTTCTAAAAAAATTGGTATAGAAGAATTTCAATGAAAATGAAATGAAACTGTTCTGGCACATGTTGAAAATCCATTATAATTTATTTTTCCCCATAGGAACTGTTCTGGATGACATCAATGGCAACGCCTGCATCCCCTTTGAACAATGTCCCTGCATTTACAATGGAGAATCCTACACTCCAGGAATGACATATTCAGCTCCATGCCGTTCCTGGTAATTACTATCTTTTGGTACATTCAACCAATCTTTTGTGCAGGAATCTAGTTTTCATCTATGTTGTCAATAATTTTTATTTGTAATTCCTGATTTGGGGCTCTGATCTAAAGTCCATAGTTCCATTTAACCTCTCAGATTGCATATATTACAACTGGCTATTAATCTATCCTTCAGACTCATTCAAAAGGAAGATTCTGCTGGATTTTTGAAGCTAGCTGGGTAACTAAAGAACAGCAGTTAACTAATGAACATATTGTTAAACTGTTTAGGAGAAAGAAGAAAATGCAATACTACTTTTTGCAGGTATTGTTCACTGTGACTGACAAAAGCTTTGCAATATCAGAGAAAAAGGCTTTCTCACACTTGCAGCTATTACCTCTTCTGGTGATTGTTCCAAATGTTTAGTGGAAGACAACACATCTTTTTTACTAGCCGATAAACATTCAGAAATCTCAAAAAGAATTGCAAAATGTTGCTCAATCATGGTTGCAGTAAGGAAACATTAAGCACTGTCATATCGTTCCATGCTGGAAGATAAGCTATATATTCTTCTCTTTAATATGTTAGTGTATAGTTTCATGTTAACGTTGGATATTATTTGGTCAGACAGCATAAATAAATAAACCTATGTGTAAACACTTCCTGCATTCTATTAGCTTCCGGGAACTTTTGAATTGTAAGATACTCAATCAAACTAAGCATCTATAGTTACGGGTTCAAAATGGGAATTTAATTGATGCCATAGCAAAAAATACAAGTAAAGTAAAGTACTTTTTCTTCAAAGTTAAATCCCTAATTTTAGATTCTCTTTCTTCCAGTATCTGCAGTGGTGGTGAGTGGTATTGCACAGATCTTCCTTGTCGTGGTATTTGCTCAATAGAAGGAGGATCGCATATCTCCACCTATGATGAAGTGTGGTATAATTTCCATGGAAAGTGTAATTATATTCTAACTAAGGCAAGTCATCTAAGATTTCACATTAGCAAAAATGTCTTTAGGTACATAAATTTAAAAAAAAAAACCTAAACCTGGGCTTTATTTCTGGAATTATAAAATTACATTTATTGTTCCTGATGTCAATCCATTGCTATAAATATCAAATCACACAGTTTATCCAGTTTCAGTTTCTAGATTTTATTTATATCTTGCTTTTTTCCTTATAAAATAGTAGCTTTCTATTACATTTGTACATTAAAAAGAGGAACCCTTGGGTGATGGAGAAGAACTTCACCAAGCTATTGTTTTCTTTCCAGGAGATGTAAATGATAACCATTTAAAACTGATTAAATCAATTACTATATTAGTGTAATCGAAAAAGCAGATAGAATGCTGCTCAGTAAAGTGGTTTGATAATGAAAACAAACTAAGCTAGTTAGGAAGAGACTGAACAATTCAGAAAATGCTCTAACTTAATCTGGCTCTTCACTTCTCTCTTCTAATATGGTTGGTTCTCTTTCTTTGCAAAGTCAACCAAATTACTATAGAAATTATCCCAAAATATTTTTAAAGTAGCATCCTTGAAATCTATCTGATGTGTTATTTTTTTTTCCTGATCTCTCTCCCTCAGATTTGTGAAGAAGAAACCTTTACTGTTCTTGGAGATCTTGGGCCATGTGGCTTCACAGAGTCTGAGACTTGCTTAAAAATGGTGGCTCTTACCATCAATAGAGGAGAAACTGTAAGTACCGTAATGCATCAAAATGGCTCAGGTGCCATTGAGTTCAGAATCTGCATGTAATCATTAGGCTTGCCTACCAATCTAAAAAAAACCTTTTGCTGACAAAATAATGAATATCTAATAAGCAGAAATCATTTCTTTTTCTATATTTAAACAAGAATTTCATTGCTAATAGTAAAATGAAGGAGCTTTGAAACTTTGGATTACAGCACTTTAATTTCCTTTTCTTCTTAAGTAACAGTTCAGTTAAATTCCTGTCAACAACTAAACCAAATTAAATTAAACAATTTATCTAAATATGAATTGATGAGAGGTGAGAATTTGACTTAGCACTTGTAATGTCTCTCTCTTCTTACCTTTCCTTCTTCCTTCTTTTCCTCCCTTCCCATATAATTCATTTATATTTACAAACATATCCACATTTATATGTATAGTATATATGAATACCATTAATATGTAGCTGTTAACGTACTCTTGAGAAAAACAAAATAAAACACTGTGAGGAATTGGACATTGCTCAATCTGCTCACAGACTATTCTCCTTCAAGAAAGGGAAAAATGGCTTCCAATGGTTTCTGTCACCCTCTAAAAGCCTACCTGAACTGTTGAAAGATACTTTGGAAGAACTTAGGAAATATCACAGTAGATGACCAAAAGAATTGTTCATGTGAGAATGAATTTGCATTTGACAGGATAGATGGTAGCTGTTTTATAAATCCTGCCCTGTACACCTTTCCAGAAGTTGTAAGCTGTGTTTTCTCTTTACTGTAATGAAAGGATAGGAGAGAGTTAGATATTAACTGCTTTGAATCACAAACACACAGTGAACATAGCTCAGACTTATTTCTTTAGATGTTTATCTCCAGATCAGTTCATTGTTACAGAGTTTTGACATGCTCTACCCTTTCTGTGTGTGATGGCCTTTACTGAATGACCAGCCTATCCACACAAAGGGTGGATTTTTTTTCATGAAAGATAGATAGATAGATAGATAGATAGATAGATAGATAGATATTTCTATTTATCAGTTTCTAAGATCATGACCCTATTGATTATTTCTTCTTTATTTTTACTCCCCAGTATGCTGCAATCAACCGTCAAGGCAAAGTAATTGCTAATGGGATGTCTGCTCAGCTGCCTATCTCAGTAGGTATGTAGCTCATTAGAAATATCTGGCTGTGCAGAAGGAAGAGTTTTAATTCTTAAATGGTCATGCACTGATTAGAGTGCAGTAGTGCAGGCTACTTCTGCTGACTGCCGACTGCCTGCAATTTGGCAGTTCAAATCCCACCAGGCTCAAGGTTGACTCAGCCTTCCATCCTTCTGAGGTGGGTGAAATGAGGACCCAGATTGTTGGCGGCAAGATGCTGACTCTGTAAACCACTTAGAGAGGTCTGCAAAGCATTATGAAGTGGTATATAAGTCTAAGTGCTATTGCTAAGTGTTATTACCATAGCCAAAACTGAAAAAAGAACTAATAAGCAGAAAAAGAATGTTTAATGCTGGCTTTGTTTCTAGCCAGTTTATAGGTGGGAAACAAAGAGTGAAGGCAACCATGTAAAACAACATACTAGACTCTTAACTAGTTCAGTGAAATATGTTGTGTGCATCATATCATTGGGATGACAGTTGAACACATGGTAAAAGTAATTACACTGGGGTTTTTGTTTGGGTTTTTTTTGTAATCAAGCCCTGTACCATATTCCCAATTCACCAATGTGGTGGTAGCAAATGACTACCCAAAATTTAGCTCCTCCTCTCTTGAAGAACTGCAATTGTTGATTTATTCAGAATGGCATTTATTCTTTCTCCATAGCTAACGTAACAATCTTCCAGCCTTCACATTCCTTCATCATTCTGGAAACAAATTTTGGCCTTCAGATCGTGGTCCAGGTTAAACCTTTGCTACAGGTGTACATTTATCTGGATCCATCTTTCCAAGGGAGAATGTGTGGTAAGGAATATTTCAAAATTCTATGCCTTTCCTAGGTTCAAAGCATCCATTTTCTTATTTTGCCATCATTCAAATTATAAAATTTCTTTTAAAGGCCTCTGTGGCAACTTTAACCATAACCAGAGGGATGACTTCAAAACCCTAAATGGATTGATAGAAGGAACAGCAATTGCATTTGCTAATACCTGGAAAACTGAAGCTGCCTGTGACAACATTAAACAGCATTTTAACGACCCTTGCACCGTGAGCACTGAAAATGGTGGGCAGAATTACACCAAAATATTCTTTAAAACAATTCTTCTCAATTTCTTCTACATAGTTGTTAAGGGAAAACTCAATAGAAATAGTTCAAATGGGAGTGGGGGGTAAAAGCAGTGCATTGACAACAAGAGTGAAAAATCAAAAAATGTGCAAATTAAGATCTTACAAGCAGAGTTTGAGAAATAATAGGTGTATGAGATAAATGGACTCAAGTTTGTTTCACTCTTTTTCAGATCTAGGTATAGTTATCTCAGTGGTGGGATTCAAATTATTTTACTACTGGGTCTGTGGGCTTGGCTTGGTGGGCGTGGCAGCGGAAGGATACTGTAAAATTTCCAGTCAGAGCCGGTTTTCCGAACTATTCAAAAAGTCCGCTATCAGTTCTCCAGAACTGGTCAGAATCTGCTGAATACCACCTCTGAGTTGTCTGCATTAGCATGCTAATAATGTGAACATTGAAGCTAGACATGTAATCTGTGATTAAATTTGCCATGTATCTCTATAGAAATGGTCCAAAGGATATGGATGTATTACTTCTCTTTTTAGAAAAATATGCCCATCATTGGTGCGGACTTCTGACTGATGATGAAGGACCTTTTGCTAAATGCCACCCCATAGTGAATCCAAAGACTTATCATATGGTACTGTGATCATTTTAATTAAGAACATTGCCTGGAAAGACATTAACAATAGTGGGAAGTAAGGATCATCCTTTAGGGGAGGGGTGAGCAAATGTTATTTTTGGCCAGAATCTGGTCAATTTCAGTAGGCTGTTATTGCAGAAACTTATGTAAACTTCCCACCACCACCACCACCACCACCACCACCAATGGATCTTCCTGAAGAAAAACAGACTGAATTTCACCCACAGAGCTGGATTTTCAATGTCATGTGTTATATTGCTAAAATGATGTGAAAGCACATTAAATCACTCTACTAACAAAGCCTGGCACACCCAACTCAATGTACTACTTGGGTGGAATTTCAATTTAGTGGTAGAATAGCAGTAGCAATAGCACTTAGACTTCTCTACCACTCCATAGTGCTTTACAGCACTCTCTGAGAGGCTTACAGAGTCACCATGTTGCCCCCAACAATCAGGGTCCTCATTTTACTGACCTTGGGAGGATGGAAGGCTGAGTCAACCTCATAACAAGAAATGACATGGAAACTATTATTTGATTAAGAATATGCTTCCCTTTTCTAGAACTGTATGTATGATTCCTGCGCTTGTAAGATAAGTGAGAAGTGCATGTGTGCTGCCCTCTCTTCCTATGTCAGAGCATGCAGAGCCAAAGGAATTGAACTTGCAGGATGGAGAACCAACGCTTGTTGTGAGTAATCTGATAAAACCATTCAGCAAGAAATTCTAGTCTGTGATAAATTTTTCTAGAGATGCTGCCAAGGAATGCACTTTTGAATATAATGTTAATGCTAATCTTCATCTCTCTTGCTGGCATTTCTATGAAATGATGAATTTCTGATGGACATTTATACCTTCCTTATATTCATCCCAGATAGTCTGGGATATGCTGCATACAAAGATGATTTTTAAAAGCATCTAGAAATTACTATTAATTTGCAGCAACCAAACTACAAGGCTGCATACTTGGAAAACATACATAAGATGATTTTCTATTTTCACTGGTTGTCTATTTGTTGCTGAACTTTAAAGTCCTCTCCCTCTGAATTAATTTATCTGGAACCTGGATATATGAAGAATTATGTATGTATCTGGAGTAGTACACAAATCTGTGCTTAATAGATTTTTTTAAAGGGATTTTTTTTGTATTGTGACACTAAACTATGAAATGTTTTCTGATAATTGGTGCTCTAAGATCTATTCACCATTGAATATGCAATGGATTCTTTTACAACACATGTGATACACATAACACCTCCATTTGGAACATACATAAGTGTAGTTTTCATAAGGGAGGTCTATATACCTGTTTCCACTTTAATGGTTAATATGCTGATTAAGGACTTTATCAGTTTCGATGTTTTGGTTCTCAGCCAGATCCTCTGCTGAAATTCAGCCAAGGTATTTTCAAAACTGAAATTGCATATTGCTAGAAGAAGACAACCATACTATGCCAAATCAACATTAATTTTCTTCTTAGGGAAGAGTTTGGCATTGTATGGTAAGAGGATTCAAGTTACAAACTCAGAATATACAGAATAGTGCTAGTCTCTTGAATACTTTCATTTGGTCCCAATTTTTTTCAACCCTTCCAAAAAGGTAGTGTTACTGCTTTCATTTTAGATTGCTAATTTCTAGGTATTTCCAAGAAGGCTGCAATATTCTTAGCACTGGGGGTCCTTGGTGCTCTCTGACTTGGTTGTTTTCATATAGATGTTTTATTACCCAACTAGGTAACCAGTGCTAGAAGGGAATGGAGATTGCAAATAGCTATGGCTTAAAGATGTTTCCGTTGCATTTCATACAGTATAAATTGTTTCAGGCTTTTCTCATAACTTTTCATTATTATCTATTTAAGTCTGCAGTATGTAATATATTTTCTTATGACTGGTGTTGTACTGTAAATAAATAAACGCAAAACACTAAATGTTCTAAATGGATCTTAATTCCTTTCTTCTGCTTTCAACACAGATGTGGCTCTGTGTATGTTGTGTGTTGTATTCTTATTTTCTCTTTTAGCTTTATCAGAGACTTGAGATCAACAGGTAGTTTATACAATATAAATAACTATTATTTCTTTTTCTTCCTTCAAGTCAAATATACTACCTGTCCCAAATCCCTGAATTATAGCTATGAAATTAGCTCTTGTCAACCTACTTGCCGATCACTGAGTGAACCTGATATTACCTGCAACATCAAATTTGTCCCAGTTGATGGCTGCGCATGTGAACATGGAACTTACATGGATGATTCTGAAATATGTATACCTGCTAACAAATGTCCCTGCTATTACAAAGGAACCACCATACTCCCTGGTGAAGTTTACCATGAGTTTGGTGATGTGTGGTAAGAGGATTTAAGTTACAAACTAAGCTTAGTTATCAAGAATAGATAGAATAGTGTCAGTCTCTAGAATGTTTTCATTTGGTTCCAAGTATTTTTGCTAATAAAGATATAATGGCACTGCTTAAAACCATAAAGTGCAGAGTTTGGAAGAACTAAGATTTATTACATTTACAAGTTTATCTGCAAATGTTAAATATGTAATGTTATAGCCAGATTATATTAGCTACTCTGCCTTTGAAGTGCTTTTTATAGTAGAATTGATAATTTGCAGCTTCTCAACTCAACTTTTCTTCTTAGGGAAGCGTTTGGCATTGTATGGTAAGAGGATTCAAGTTTCAAGCAGCTTTTCAACTGCTGGTGTTGACCTATAAAGCCCTTCATGGCATTGGACCAGGGTATATGCGGGAAACCCTGCTGCCACAAACAGTTTCCCGATGTCCCGTGTGCTCCCACCGACAGGGCCTTCTCCGGGTGCCGTCGACTAGGCAATGTTGGCTGGCAGTTCCCAGGAGTAGGGCCTTTTCAGTGGGAGCACCCACCCTATGGAACCAGCTCCCGCTAGAGCTCCGGGTGGCCCCTGACCTCCGCTCCTTCTGCCATGACCTAAAGACATGGCTATTCCAACTAGCCTACCCAGACTGATGGGGGGGGGGAAGGTTTTTAGTATAGTTTTAGTATAGTTTTAATTGGCATTGTTTATCAGACCTTGAGTTTAATTGTTTTTTAATATTTGTATATTTATATTATTGTTTTTACTTTGTAAATCGCCCTGAGTCTTTAGGGAGATAGGGCGGCATATAAGTCAAGTAAGTAAGTAAGTAAGTAAGTAAGTAAGTAAGTAAATAAATAAATAAATAAATGTTTTAGGACTCTCAGATAATCTGGACACAATAATCATTCCCATTTCTTTTACTCAGCACTTGTAACCAAGGAAAATTAAACTGCTATGGTTATGAAGACTCCAACCAAGGTAAGGAATACAGAGGCATTACCCACATGCACATTCCTTGGTCCACCTTCCCATTTAAATTGAACCAGCCAAGTTAAAATAGCAGTATGTAACAAAGATAATCCAGAAACAAACCAGCATTTTAATGTTGTCTGAGCATGATAACTGGAAGTAAGTTCCATTGCACAAAATGGATCTTACGCCTAGGTAAATACACACAGATTAAACTACAAATTAATATTTTAGTGAGAACCATTTATCTTGCAGATGCATTGACAAAGAAGGTAATTATTATTTGGACCTAAATTGTGTTTAATGCTTAAATTATATTAGAGGTCAACATATTTAAAAATGATATAAACAGTAAGCAAATAGAAGTAATTTTCTTTTTTTTCATTAGAAAAGTTGGGTATGGAAAAATATAATGTTTGAGAAAAGTGAAGATGTATAATTCAGAAGTTGATAGTGTCCTTTTTAGAAATATTTCTTGGCTGTAAATTGCATACCAAAACTAAATGCTGGTTTTCTTGCAAATATTTGAAACGTTACAGGCAGAATATATTCATTTTGAGATATATTTTGATAATGACATGAATTGGACTCAGATTTTCCTTCCTTCCTTCCTTCCTTCCTTCCTTCCTTCCTTCCTTCCTTCCTTCCTTCCTTCCTTCCTTCCTCAATAACTCAATTAGAGACTCCATAACAACTGAAAGTTGATAAGACTTCAATGCAAATGAGTAAAGTTAGTTTCAAAGACTTTACACAACTTTTGCCCACTTCTTTTGACCTATGATATCTATATCTACCTTTTCATATGATATATAAACTTTTTCTCTCTTCTGGATAGAATGTACCGCTCCAATGGTTTACTTCGACTGCAGAAATGCCTCCACTGGCAGCAAAGGGGCCGGATGTCAGAAAAACTGTCGGACTCTTGATAGTTACTGTGTAAGTATTGAGGCCCTATCTGAGAGATTGTATTACAAATCAGAAAACAGTTTTCTATATCATGAAGGCATGAATTAATCTTAGACAAGTCACTCTTTTCCAGTCTCACCTTGCCCAATTCCTTCTAGATCCTATTGTTCCATCTTCTTCAGTGTCTTTCATTTATTCAGAAACATACTATTATTATCTAAAATACACATATACAGATAGAAAAACTTCTGGGCATGGACAGGAGTTATTAATTCAGGTGGCCATTCCCTAGTGGCAATTCTAGCTGAATTAACACCAACATTGTATTTAAATTGAGTCACCCTTATTTAACCTAGACTGGAAAAGCAAATTATTTGACTGCTTATTTGCTCTCTCCTGAGTCATATTTTATTCTTGATGCTCACAGTACAACTCAAAGTGTGTCTCTGGTTGCATATGTCCAGACGGGCTAGTGTCAGATGGGGAAGGTGGTTGTATTCCTGTGGAAGAATGCCCATGTATTCACAATGAGGCCACATATCAGCCTGGAGAAAAGATCAAAGTTGATTGTAACACTTGGTAAGCATTTGCTAGTGAACAGATTATTTTTTGTTAGATATATATTCCTAAAGTAAAATGGCTATATTGTCCTTGGGGGGGGGGGAAAACCCCCAACAGCAACATACCAGGTTAAAAGCAAACTGGCAAGGGTCATGATGCATATTTCACCTAAGTACCTAAAACTATAACATAAATATATCATGAGCCAATTTTAGAAAAATATATTTTCTATTTTTCAAATAATTTTCTTTCTTGAATTCATGTATTTGTTATTGATTACAGTTTTTTGTTGTTTGTAATCTGGCTGTAAGGGCCAGGAAATATGAAGCTAGGATTAATCATTTCAATATAGCTTGTTTCACAAGGTTATTGTGTTCTGTACACTGCTTTGAAAAGGCAGCTATGGGAGGGAGGGAGGGAGGGAGGGAAGAATTCCCATTTGTACCATCCCTCATTTGAAAAGTACATGGAAATGTGCTTTTGGGTGTGAAAATGTTTTTTAATGGATGTATATATTTTACAACTTTTAAATCTTCTATGTTCTTTATAAGCACATGTGCAAAACAGTTTTCCTCTGAAAAATACCATTCTCGGTATGACACATATTGGGAGGTTTCCAAAATTCCCAACTATTGAGGCAAGCATTGAAATAGATTCCAGGAGGATAACAGGTCAGAAAAGAATGCAATGTAACCTCATATTCAGTTACTCAGCAACTTTTATTATGGAACACTGACTTTCATAACAGAATGGGACAATTTGCCATGGCCAACTCGCTACAACCAACTTGCCATGACTAAATCACCATGGGACAACAACTTGTTGCAAGAAAATTCAACAAATACAAAAGTTAAATTCATTTCCACAGAACCATGGCCAATAATAATAAAATGAAGTCAATCCAGAAATATAAGAGTTACAATCATTTCAATGAAAACATGGTCACCAATAATAAAAGTGACTGAATAATACTTGAATGGCGAGTTCTCCCGCAGCATGTTGGCTGTGGCAAATTGGCCATGGCAAACTTTCCTAGACCCTCTTCAAAAATAACAAGGAAAACCTAATGATTCAGAACAAATCTGAAAATGCTGTCCATTCTTTTTCTATAGGACAGAACAACAACTTTCAAATATAATTCAATTTTCTTTAAAAAGTACTTTACATTAAAATTCAATTCCTTTGCTTTTTTACTTTTATTGTTTCTTAATTTCTTAAATGACATTATGGTATATACAATACTGTTTCAGTTTCTTTTCTTTCCTATCCCATATTCTTGTCTCTTCACACTTAGTCTATCACCAGTTCATGAGACAATTATTTAGCTGAACTCTACACTACTAAAATATAGTGTAATACATGAACACTGTACACAAAATTGCTTTTATGGGTGCGAATAGAATTATTCTTGAAACACATTTTCCCTTTTCTTATTTTAGTGTATGTAAGAACAGGATGTGGAAATGTACCATGGAGAAGTGCCTATCAACCTGTGCTGTTTATGGAGATGGACATTATATCACCTTTGATGACAAGCGTTATATTTTCAGTGGGCAATGTGAATATACACTCTTGCAGGTATCAAGCATTGCTTTCTTGTTTTTACTGGAGAAACTGTCTGGATCTAACACAGAAGGCAATATTTTTTGTATAATTCTATCCCCTTCCTTTTTAGAATTATTGTGGTCAGAACAGTTCCACCCAGGGGTTATTCCGAATCATCAGTGAAAATATTCCTTGTGGCACCACTGGCACCACTTGTTCTAAATCTATTAAAGTGTTCTTCAAAGTGAGTAACATTGCTGCTGAATTGATGATCTACCATTAACAAGTCTAATCTACCATTAGACTTGTTACTATACAATAGTGTTTTAAATTAATTTATTGTTGTGTTTTGGTTTTAATTGTGAGCCGTCCCAAGTCCTCGGAGATGGGTAGGCATACAAGTCTAAATAATAAATAAATAAATAAATAAATAAACAAACAAACAAACAAACAAACAAACTCCCAGATATTAAAAAAATCTTACAAAATAACTTCTTTTAATTAAATAGGATAGTTTAGTCAGCTCCTTCATTCCAACTACTCCATATTATTTCGTTGAGTAGTTGAGCACAACTACTTTCGTTGAGCACATTTGGGATACTGATATAGTCATTCCCTCTGTTTCATGCCAAATTGTATTGGAAATGTAGGCAAATAAAGAGAGAAGGCTAAACTGATTTAATTCTTGTGCAAAATTTTAAAAAATATGTCAAATATCCCATTGAACATGTACAATACCTAGACTTCCCTAGAAATGCCCTATGCATTGCATCAGTTTTAAACACATTGAAGATATAATTAGGAAAGTAGTTAGTGCAAATAAGAATTCATTTAAGGCACTTAGAATAATAGATAGAATGAATTGTGTTGAAGAACAGGAGAAAGAGCTGCTACGAGACAACGCTCAGATAACCTGTGTCCTGGATAGAACTATAACTTGAGAAAGTGACTCATACAAGACCTTCCTTGTTTTCATGAATGTGAAAGGAGAGAAAAAGTGGATTCAGAGTTACAAGATTTTGTTTCTTCAACAATAAATATAAATATGAATATGAATATATGCATATAAATATGAATACAAAAAATAATAATAAAAATAGGTTTAGCCTGCATGAGTTTGTTTTCCTAGTCTGGTCTAGCTCAAACAGCTGACACTGCTACCATTGCTGTACCTATCCCCACAGACACAGTTTCTGTAAAGTCCAATGCTGTTCTTCCCTATTCTATATATTATTTTTATTAACTGGATGATGCAGATGATATTTATTTAAGGAAATATTCAGCTTTTGTCTATCCTATTGGCTAATAAAATTACTGTTGTACATATTTTTTTGATAAGTAACTCAAAAGGTAGCTTTGGAAAATTGTCGTTCTTTCCTATTATTCGTTCAACTCTTCCAGAACTATGAACTGATACTTACCGAAGAGGAGTATAAAGTGGTAAAAAGAGAGAGCGGAGGTCAGATACCTTACATAATTCATCAGATGGGCATCTACTTGATGATTGAGATTCAGAAAGGACTAATTATCTTATGGGACAAGAAAGCAAGCTTATTTATCAAACTCGGTGCAGAATTCAAGGTGAGATATCATTTAAAAGTCAGGCATATTGTCTCTTCGTCTACTGAAGATTCTATTAAAGAGTTTGGTAAGGCTGCCTGATTGGCACATGATTTTGAGTGGCTAACAATCAACAAAATAATATAATTAAAAGCATTGCAACAACAGCAAAGATATACTCACCAAACAAAGCCCAACAGCAATAAACTAAGCTCACCCCTTGCCTAAAAGATGCTAGAGTCCCCTGGAGTCACTCTGGCAAATGGTTGTACAAATAAAATATCAAATCTTGAGGCAAGGGGTGTGTTCCACAGGGCGGGTCCTATAACAGAGAATTTATGTTTCCTGGGTCCCATTAGATGACATTGCTTAATAGAGAGGACCTGGAGCACACCTTGTGGGAGAAAGTAGAGGTATCTACAGTGGTGGGATTCGAAAAAATTTACTACCAGTTCTCTGGGCATGGCTTGGTGGGCGTGGCTTGGTGATCATGGCAGGGGAAGGATACTGCAAAATCCCATTCCCTCCACACCCCACTAACCTGATTTCCAGCTCTGTTCTCCTGTGCAGGGCAACAAAAGAAGACCCAGCCGATCAGCTGGGACTCAGGAGGCAGAGAATAGATGGGGCCGGGGTCAGTCAGAGGTGGTATTTGCTGGTTCTCTGAACTACTCAAAATTTCTGCTACCGGTTCTCCAGAACTGATCAGAACCTGCTGAATACCACCTCTGGGTATCTGGAGACAGGAGAAGAAGGAGGTCTGGATGGATTAGCTAATTGGAGACATTGGTTCACCTATACTGTATTTTCTACCATTTTTTAAAAAATGTGTATTCATTCTTTAATTCCCTAGCTCGCTGTCTAAAGTCCTAGTAAAATGATTTAAAGTTAAGTGCACAAAAGAATTAAAGGTTGAATCCATAGACATGTGTACATAATTGGAATAGTAAAAATTGTCTTTTCTACCTTGCCTTCTTTACACTAGCTCTTCCAGCTGTTTAAAAATACCACGTAGTAAGTTGAGATCCTGCTGAATCAGAAAGAAAATGCAGAGTAGATTGGCTGAGTCCTCATTTAAAAACATTTTAAAAACATGCCTCCCATGGATGGATTTCCCTAGGTGTTTGGCAACAACTGACATAGCTGGAACTGTCTTCTTATAAAAAGAACATTCATCTAGATTTTATCTAGACTTGTAGTCAATAAAGTCCCAGTCATGCTGGAAGAAAAGGAAGGAATTCTCAAAAATTGTTCTAAAAGTTAAGGAATCTTCAAGGGAGCATAGAAAGAAGTGGGAAATCAGTGAAGATCCTTCTGCTATAGCATGCTTGAAGATCTACAGGATCAAAGAGAAGGAACTGTTCTATTGGATTTATTTATTTATTAGATATATTTGCCACCCATCTCACTTTCATGCAAGTCTGAGTGGCTTACAAATATTAAAAGCCAATAAAACCGTGAACAATAAATATTCTTAATAACAGTATAAACTACAGTTTAAAAGATGGGGAGGAAGGGAGCAGGATGTGCTGGGGTAGAAGTAGGATCATCTCTTAGCTGCATTCAGTGTGATATATCCCCATTAGGGTCTGAAGCCAACTGACAGAATAAATCTGCAGCAGTCTTTTTGATCCTAAATTAACACTTCTCATAAATTAAATGAAATAACAGTTTTTCCTTCCTTCCCTCCTTCCTTCCCTCCTTCCTTCCTTCCTTCCCTCCTTCCTTCCTTCCTCTGTGCCGGCCTGTCTTCTTTCTTCTTTCTTTCTTTCCTTCTTTCCTTCCTCCTTTCCTTTTTCACTGTATATTTGTTGATTTCTTTGCTAGTTAAGTAGTAATATTTTAGCAACATAATTCAGTATAACGAACATGATACAAAATCAGTAGCAAATGTTTCAAAATGTAAACATAAGGCCACGTGCAAGTTTTATTCTTTTATTGAATTTTACTTTTAAATTTGGAAGAAAGGAACTTTTCCTATTATAAATGAACCTTAGAGTTGGTGGTATGTCAATTAGTTAAACAGAAAAATCAAGCATGAAGAGTACTGCACATTCTCTAGAATTCAATTGATTTGTATGCTCCTCTCTTCAGGGGGAGGTCTGTGGACTGTGTGGGAACAGTGATGGAAATGCAGTTAATGACTTTACAACTCGGAGTCGATCTGTAGTAAGTGATGTATTGGAGTTTGGAAACAGTTGGAAGGTCTCACCTACATGCCCCGATGCCAAATGTGTCAAGGATCCTTGCTCCAAGAATCCTTATAGGAAAGCTTGGTCACAGAAGAAGTGCAGCATCATCAACAGCAAAGTCTTCGCTGCCTGCCACTCTCAGGTACACCAAATAGATTTTTCAAAGATCATTCTTTCAGGTGGCAATCATGCCTGCCTGCCTGCCTGCCTGCTAGTTGTTCTTTCATTTAATGATGGTTTGAAGTTATGATGTCCTGTCACACCACCCCCAGAGGTCAAATGATCATGGTCATTTTGTGATTATTTATTTATTTATTTATTTATTTATTTATTTATTTCCCAACCAGCTTCCACAAAGCAAAGTCAGTTGCAGAAGCCAAATTCACTTAAAGACCACATGATTCACTTAAAAGCCACATCATTTACTTAAAAAAAAACCCAGGTAAAAATGGTCATAAAATTGGGTCAGATCATGTGATGACTCGCTTAATAGCAATAGCGCTTAGACTTACATACCGCTTCACAGTGCTTCACAGCCCGCTCTAAGCCACTTACAGAGTCAGCCTATTGCCCCCAACAATCTGGGTCCTCATTTTACCCACCTCGGAAGGATGGAAGGCTGAGTCAACCCTGAGCCTGGCGGGATTTGAACTGCCAAATTGCAGGCAGACAGCAGTCAGCAGAAAGAGCCTGCAGTACTGCACTCTAACCACTGTGCCGCCATGGCTCAATGGCCACATCCCTTCTCAAATGAATTTTAGTCACCTTTAGTCAATATTTTGCACAAATGTTTGAAAGAATTGTCACTTGATCAAAAGATGTAGTGTCTGTTTCATTTCTTCAAAGGTGGAACCAACTAAATACTATGAAGCCTGTGTGACTGATGCCTGTGCTTGTGACACTGGGGGAGACTGTGAATGTTTCTGTACAGCTGCAGCTGCATATGCTAAAGTATGTAGTGATCATGGCGTATGTGTGTCATGGAGAACTCCATCGATTTGCCGTGAGTATCATATATGATTGCATGGACAATGACAACCCAAAGCTGGGAAGTGAAGTATCAACTTGGAGATTATATCATCCCCTGAGTATATGACAATGCTCTCATACTATGCCTTATCATAAAAAGCAATGAAGGAAACATCTAGATCAGGGGTGGCGAACAAGTTTGACACAAAGAGCCAAAATTTTAAACTGTGAGAGTCAGAGAGCCACACCACGCTCGCTGGCCCGTGCAGTTGTTTCCGAGGGATGGGAGACGGGATGACGCAGCCGGGGGCGGGACTACGCGCTCGGAAATCTCTCCTCAGAGATCCCTCCTCAGAAGCAGCATAACAAAATCCAAACTTGGCAAAGAGCCACAGTATACAAAATAATGATAAGAGGCAAAGAGCCGCATTCATTTTGGCCGGAAGCCGCATGCGGCTCGAGAGCCACGTGTTCGCCACCCCTGATCTAGATATTTGTGCAACTATTAATATTTATTAAATCAACAACTGGCCAACCTGTGATACAAAATAGAAGTCTGACTCTTCGTGCTAGATGTGTGGTGGGGAACAATAGCCCTTTTATGATTTGTGGACTTCAACTCCTAGAATTCTGAGAGTTGAAATCTACAAGTCATAAAGGGGTCATCTTTCTCCACCTCTGTGCTAAATAGATATTACTTCAGGCGTTTCAATCAAGTTAGGGCACCATTTCATCTCATACGTGAGTGGTTATCTTCCAATCATTAAAATGCAGGCATTAAAATGTGATTATTTTCATAGTGACATAAGTTCTAGCATTTATCAAGAATTAAGATGTTTAATTCTTCATGGTTCTCTCTTGGTTTCCTTAGCCATGTTTTGTGACTATTACAATAATGAAGGTGGATGTGAATGGCACTACAAACCTTGTGGAGCCCCATGCATGAAGACCTGTAGGAATCCAAGTGGGAGGTGTGCTTATCATTTACCTGGCTTGGAAGGTGAGAAGATGTTTCTTATCACATGTATACCAGCTAGTGTTATAACATGCTATTTAATAGTTGGCTAATATCCTGTATGAACATAATGATTATTTATAGTATAGTAGTTCGAAGTTATCACTCTATAAAGAATGTCACCTTGCTTAATGTCCATTATGTTTCTGTCTTTCGCTTTAAATAATTTGTAGTTAATCCTTCTGAGACTCTCCCAAGGCACGGAGCTAGAAATCTAGCATCAGATTTAATGATTCACCTACTTTAATATTTGTGAGTTTGAACTGAATAGAATGCTCACTTTTTCTTTCTGCATCTTTTATTTCAATATCAAGTAGCAGATTGAGGGGATTCATAAAAAGGCAAGACACCAGTATTTCATCCATTTTTTTAATTCTCAGTAATGATCAGGAATATTTGGGCTGTGAAGAGAATTTTGAAAGGGATAATTAGCAAAAAGAAAAGGGGGGCTTTCATATATCATTTGGGAGAATTTGAACATTAAACTGATCAAAGCTATAAAATACATATACCAGAGAAATCAATGGAAGGAGGGAGGAAGAATTTTAAATTAGAACTATTGTGGAGGGCCAAACCAACAGGATTATGAAGATCTACACACACACACACACACACACACATGTAAATTGAAAAAAATAATAATAGCAGTTACCTTCAAAGTAAAAGCAATGAAATTAAATTCCATGCATGGCATAGAGTTATTTGCATTTGATTTCTAATTGACCTCATGCAGGCCAGATAGGGAATCTTGGTCTTGGAATTGGTCCAAAGTAGCTTAAATGCTGATTGTGAATCATCACTTTGTTTGAATTCAATATCATCCAGATTATTGGTTTTTCTTTGCCCTTTATCCCTCCTACCTTCCACTTAGGCTGCTATCCAAATTGCCCAGGAGATAGGCCTTATTTCAGCGAGGACGAGATGAAATGTGTTAGTGTTTGCGGCTGTTATGATGCTAAGGGTAACTATCATCAGTTAGGAAAAACCTTTACTACTGGAGAGGTGTGTCAATCATGGTGAGTAATAATAAACACTACAAGCCTTGGTACAGTAGATATATTCAGAATACATGTTGCAGTGACTCCAAAATGACCCTGTTCATTTTCATACACTTACAATAAGGTGTTAATTCAACATATGATTGATTGGTTATGTGCTATCAAGGCATTGTTGACTCTTAGTAACTATACAGATAGATTTTTTTTAGTAATGATCCATCCTTAACCTGGGTTTTCAGGTCTTCCAGTGCCACACCCATTGTCATTGTAACTGAATCCATCCATCTTGCTAGTGGTAATTCTCTTCTTAGCAGAATCTATTTGGTAGAAACAACAGCTTCAGTTTAATTTTAATGTGTGTGGGTTATGATATATAATAATATATATAATATATGTGTGTGTGTGTGTATATATATATACACACACACACATATACACATATACACATACACACATACACACACACACATATATATATATGAAAGATTCAGTTATACACTAATATCTATACCATATGAATGTTCAATAATATTTCCTAAAGTAATTTACGTAAATTTCAATTCTTGTAGCAATTGATGCCTGCCATTTTCAGTAAGTTAATAGTCATATCAAAGGTAAAGTTTTCCCTGTCCAGTCATGTCTCCAAAGAATTGTCTGTAGTCATGTGGCCAGCATGGCTATACACCAAAGGCACATGGAAGGTTGTTACCTTCCCACTGAATTGGTACCTATTATTCTACTCACATTTCCATACTTTTGAAGTGCTAGGCGGGGCAGGAGCTGGAACAAGTAATGGGAGCTCACCCCTTTGCATGGCATTCAGATCTCAAACCCGGGCACTTTTTAAAGAACCAAAATGTTGAAGTTATTATACCCTTCCTTTCAGCTGCTAGAGAACCATATTTCAGCATAACACCTCCAATGATATTCATCAGAGCTGTTAAAAAGAATGTTTCTATTTGAGACATACGTAACTAAAGCTATTCAGTGGAATTTAGTAGGAAAAATTGGAACATGTTTTTAATGTTTTTAATGAATCACATGTCATTGTTGTTTCTTACAGCAAATGTACCAACGAAGGCATTATTAGCTGTGAACATGATACTAAAGGTAACTTGAAAATATTTATCAATAGCACCATAAAATTGTTTGATACAACTTTGTCTAGACACACCTTGTTATTTTCTAAATGCAGCTTGCTACTGCTACTACGAAGGAAAGAGGTATAACTACAATGAAGTCATTTACAATACCACGGATGGCTTGGGTTCATGTATAACTGCAATTTGTGGTGTCAATGGAACAATCAATAGAGAAGTCTACAAATGTGCTGGAATTACCACGAAACCACCATTTCAATTCACAACTTCAAGTAGAACAGGTATTTCACTCCATGGTATGGATTTGACACCAGCTTTTCTGACATTGGTCCTTTTCCAATATACTCGCCCAAGACATCTAGAGCAGGAGTGTCAAACTCATGTTATCACGGTGGCATCACGGGACGTATTGGGATTATTTTCCCTTTCACTAAACTGGGCGTGGGTGTGGCCAGGGCGTGACGCATCTGGCCCGTGGGGCAACAGTTTGACAGCTCTGAGTTAGAGGATATTAGATACTGGCAAAGGCTATAAATGAACTAAAATGTGAATCAACCCTACCAGTTTTACATAAGTAACTGCAAAGAGAATACAACTATTAGGTATTTTTAAAATTCCAAAGGCCCCAAATAAATTATACTGCAAGTATCTTGTGATTTCAGAGGAATCTTCTTCCTCTAATGATGGAATATTGAATTTTTCAGAAATTAATCAACATCTATCTGTATAGTATGTTCCCACCTTTGTAAACAGAAAGTATCAGAGTGAATGTAAAAGAGCAGAAATTTTCAGAGAAGACCAAAGTCCGTTGAGATGATATGCTCTCATGCAGATGGGGAGAGTGATTGATAGTGATTATATCTTGAATATAAGGTCCCATCCCTAAAGAGAAGGAAATCACGGTACTGATCTCTTGTCTGCAGCACATAGCCTTCCTGCTGCAGATAATTTATTACATACTGCAAACAAACAACTATTGGTTAATGTCACAATGTGACGTAGACATTATAGACAACCTGGGTCCATTCTCACTTCTCACCAGAGACATATTAAGTCTGATATTTTGAATGTGTTGACTGAAAAATCTTAATAAAATTGATGTATTAATTTCTTTCAATTTATTTATAAAGCAATACATTTTTTAAAAAATAAAGGATGTAAAGCAGCAGCTCTTTAAAAAAAAGTATAATAGCTAATGACAGAGTGATCCAACAATTGTTCAGTATAAACAGTTCCTAAAGTCTGCTATCTGATTCAGGACAGGACAAAAATAAGTATAAAGAGGAATTTGCATCCACTTACAATTACATTATTATTATTATTTTTATTATTGATATTCAAAGTTTAAAGTACAATAAATATTTTCCAAAGCAAAGGAAAATATGACTCTGAGACACTTCAACCATCATAAATGTAAGTCAGTTGTCAAGCATCCAAATGTAAATCCCATGATCATGGGGATGCTGCAATAGTCATAAGTATGAAAAATGGTCATAAGTCACTTTTTTCAGTATATAAGTTCAAAGGCTCACTAAATGAACTATTGTAAGTCGAGGAATACCTCTACATAAATCTCTTTTCTATTTTGTTTCCTTAAAGATACAAGCATCATAAAGAGTACTGCTTTTTTTAAATGTATCTAAGTTTAGAGAATAAATGTAGATACATATTATTGAAAAAATTATGTTTTATATTACAGAATCAATTCCAACAAGAACAACAATGTGTGTGCATAAAGTTTGTAGATGGATGGGTTGGTATGATGTTAACTATCCATCACATCAATCAACCAGTGGAGATTATGAAACTCCAGAAAAAATAAAAGCCAAAGGATATAATCTTTGCAAAAATCCAGATAAAGTGGAATGCAGAGCAAAAGAACTTCCTGATGAAACATTGCATTCTCTCAATCAAAATGTAATATGCACACCAACTGATGGCTTGATTTGCAATAACAAGGATCAGACTCCACCAGTGTGCTACAACTATGAGGTCAGATTCTTCTGTTGCAATTTTGAACCATGTGGTGCTTTGACATCAACACCTGCTACTAAAACTACTGGAGGAACAACACCACTTGCTGAAAGAAAAACATCACCATCTCATATACCTGAATCTACAACTCCACTAGTTATTGGGACCACTCTCCCTACTTCCCAGCCTTCTACACTAAGTTCAGTGCAACCCACATCCACATCTTGCCGTCCTAAATGCCAGTGGACACAATGGTTTGATGACCACAATCCAAAGACTAACCCTGATGGTGATTTTGAGCGCTTTGAAGACATACGAGCACGTGGACTGGTTTGTGAGCATCCCCAAGACATTGAATGTCAGGCAAAGGACTATGCACACACTAGCAATCCAGCCCCGGAGCAGAAGCTCCAGTGCAATGTAAAGGTTGGACTAGTGTGCAACCATACGGAGCAGACAAAAAAGCCATATAAATGTGTCAACTACCAGGTGAAATTCCTGTGTTGTGATTACAGCCATTGCCAACCATTCACAACATCAGTAACTTCCAAACCTACATCAGCCAAAACGCAATACACTTCCACAACATCCAGTTCTTCCACCCTACCACACACAATATCGACCACCAGGCAAAGCACACCCCTGATGTCTACAAGTACAGAAGTGACAACAGGAAAGCAAAAAACCACAACCCTTCCTACTCCACCATCAACACAAGAAGTCACTTCTGGAACTATCTCAACGACCCCAACTGCAACCCAAAGCACAACCTTGATGTCAACCAGTGCAGAAGTAACAACAGGAAAGCAAACAACTACAACCCTTCCTACTCCACTGTCAACACTTGTTTCCACAAGCACACCTTTGCTGTCTACAAGCACAGGAGTAATAACAGAAAAACAAACAACCACTACTCTCCCTACTCCACCAACAACACATCCAGTCACCTCTGGAATTATCTCCACTGCAGCGACCACTAGTCCAAGCACACCTCTGGTGTCTACAAGCACAGGAGTAACAACAGGAAAGCAGATAACCACAACTCTTTCTATTCCATTGTCAACATCTGTATCCACAACATCAATCCATATTAGTAGTACCACTGCAGGGACAATGCCATCCACCGAAACAACGACATCACCATCTTATATACCTGAATCTACAACTCCACTAGTTATTGGGACCACTCTCCCTACTTCCCAGCCTTCTACGCTAAGTTCAATGCAGCCCACATCCACATCTTGCCGTCCTAAATGCCAGTGGACCCAATGGTTTGATGACCACAATCCAAAGACTAACCCTGATGGTGATTTTGAGCGCTTTGAAGACATACGAGCACGTGGACTGGTTTGTGAGCATCCCCAAGACATTGAATGTCAGGCAAAGGACTACGCACACACTAGCAATCCTGCCCCGGAGCAGAAGCTCCAGTGCAATGTAAAGGTTGGACTAGTGTGCAACCATACGGAGCAGACAAAAAAAGCCATATAAATGTGTCAACTACCAGGTGAAATTCCTGTGTTGTGATTACAGCCATTGCCAACCATTCACAACATCAGTAACTTCCAAACCTACATCAGCCAAAACGCAATACACTTCCACAACATCCAGTTCTTCCACCCTACCACACACAATATCGACCACCAGGCAAAGCACACCCCTGATGTCTACAAGTACAGAAGTGACAACAGGAAAGCAAAACCACAACCCTTCCTACTCCACCATCAACACAAGAAGTCACCTCTGGAATTATCTCCACTGCAGCGACCACTAGTCCAAGCACACCCCTGGTGTCTACAAGCACAGGAGTAACAACAGGAAAACAAACAACTACAACCCTTCCTACTCCACTGTCAACACTTGTTTCCACAAGCACACCCTGGTGTCTACAAGCACAGGAGTAACAACAGGAAAACAAACAACCACTACTCTCCCTACTCCACCAACAACACATCCAGTCACCTCTGGAATTATCTCCACTACAGCGACCACTAGTCCAAGCACACCCCTGGTGTCTACAAGCACAGGAGTAACAACAGAAAACAAACAACTACAACCCTTCCTACTCCACTGTCAACACTTGTTTCCACAAGCACACCCCTGGTGTCTACAAGCACAGGAGTAACAACAGGAAAACAAACAACCACTACTCTCCCT
The DNA here is from genome assembly GCA_009733165.1 of Naja naja. Lineage (NCBI taxonomy): Eukaryota > Metazoa > Chordata > Lepidosauria > Squamata > Elapidae > Naja > Naja naja. Next base: position 261,794,436 of record CM019148.1, read on the forward strand.
ACTCCACCAACAACACATCCAGTCACCTCTGGAATTATCTCCACTACAGCGACCACTAGTCCAAGCACACCTCTGGTGTCTACAAGCACAGGAGTAACAACAGGAAAGCAGATAACCACAACTCTTTCTATTCCATTGTCAACATCTGTATCCACAACATCAATCCATATTAGTAGTACCACTGCAGGGACAATGCCATCCACCGAAACAACGACATCACCATCTTATATACCTGAATCTACAACTCCACTAGTTATTGGGACCACTCTCCCTACTTCCCAGCCTTCTACACTAAGTTCAATGCAGCCCACATCCACATCTTGCCGTCCTAAATGCCAGTGGACCCAATGGTTTGATGACCACAATCCAAAGACTAACCCTGATGGTGATTTTGAGCGCTTTGAAGACATACGAGCACGTGGACTGGTTTGTGAGCATCCCCAAGACATTGAATGTCAGGCAAAGGACTACGCACACACTAGCAATCCTGCCCCGGAGCAGAAGCTCCAGTGCAATGTAAAGGTTGGACTAGTGTGCAACCATACGGAGCAGACAAAAAAGCCATATAAATGTGTCAACTACCAGGTGAAATTCCTGTGTTGTGATTACAGCCATTGCCAACCATTCACAACATCAGTAACTTCCAAACCTACATCAGCCAAAACGCAATACACTTCCACAACATCCAGTTCTTCCACCCTACCACACACAATATCGACCACCAGGCAAAGCACACCCCTGATGTCTACAAGTACAGAAGTGACAACAGGAAAGCAAAAAACCACAACCCTTCCTACTCCACCATCAACACAAGAAGTCACCTCTGGAATTGTCTCCACTGCAGCGACCACTAGTCCAAGCACACCCCTGGTGTCTACAAGCACAGGAGTAACAACAGGAAAACAAACAACTACAACCCTTCCTACTCCACTGTCAACACTTGTTTCCACAAGCACACCCCTGGTGTCTACAAGCACAGGAGTAACAACAGGAAAGCAAAAAACCACAACCCTTCCTACTCCACCATCAACACAAGAAGTCACCTCTGGAATTATCTCCACTGCAGCGACCACTAGTCCAAGCACACCCCTGGTGTCTACAAGCACAGGAGTAACAACAGGAAAACAAACAACTACAACCTTTCCTACTCCACTGTCAACACTTGTTTCCACAAGCACACCCTTGGTGTCTACAAGCACAGGAGTAACAACAGGAAAGCAAAAAACCACAACCCTTCCTACTCCACCATCAACACAAGAAGTCACTTCTGGAACTATCTCAACGACCCCAACTGCAACCCAAAGCACAACCTTGATGTCAACCAGTGCAGAAGTAACAACAGGAAAGCAAACAACTACAACCCTTCCTACTCCACTGTCAACACTTGTTTCCACAAGCACACCCCTGGTGTCTACAAGCACAGGAGTAACAACAGGAAAACAAACAACCACTACTCTCCCTACTCCACCAACAACACATCCAGTCACCTCTGGAATTATCTCCACTGCAGCGACCACTAGTCCAAGCACACCACTGGTGTCTACAAGCACAGGAGTAACAACAGGAAAGCAAACAACTACAACCCTTCCTACTCCACTGTCAACACTTGTTTCCACAAGCACACCCCTGGTGTCTACAAGCACAGGAGTAACAACAGGAAAACAAACAACCACTACTCTCCCTACTCCACCAACAACACATCCAGTCACCTCTGGAATTATCTCCACTGCAGCGACCACTAGTCCAAGCACACCCCTGGTGTCTACAAGCACAGGAGTAACAACAGGAAAGCAAACAACTACAACCCTTCCTACTCCACTGTCAACACTTGTTTCCACAAGCACACCCTTGGTGTCTACAAGCACAGGAGTAACAACAGGAAAGCAAAAAACCACAACCCTTCCTACTCCACCATCAACACAAGAAGTCACATCTGGAATTATCTCAACGACACCGACTACAACCCAAAGCACCACCTTGATGTCAACCAGTGCAGAAGTAACAACAGGAAAACAAACAACTACAACCCTTCCTACTCCACTGTCAACACTTGTTTCCACAAGCACACCTTTGCTGTCTACAAGCACAGGAGTAATAACAGAAAAACAAACAACCACTACTCTCCCTACTCCACCAACAACACATCCAGTCACCTCTGGAATTATCTCCACTGCAGCGACCACTAGTCCAAGCACACCTCTGGTGTCTACAAGCACAGGAGTAACAACAGGAAAGCAGATAACCACAACTCTTTCTATTCCATTGTCAACATCTGTATCCACAACATCAATCCATATTAGTAGTACCACTGCAGGGACAATGCCATCCACCGAAACAACGACATCACCATCTTATATACCTGAATCTACAACTCCACTAGTTATTGGGACCACTCTCCCTACTTCCCAGCCTTCTACGCTAAGTTCAATGCAGCCCACATCCACATCTTGCCGTCCTAAATGCCAGTGGACCCAATGGTTTGATGACCACAATCCAAAGACTAACCCTGATGGTGATTTTGAGCGCTTTGAAGACATACGAGCACGTGGACTGGTTTGTGAGCATCCCCAAGACATTGAATGTCAGGCAAAGGACTATGCACACACTAGCAATCCAGCCCCGGAGCAGAAGCTCCAGTGCAATGTAAAGGTTGGACTAGTGTGCAACCATACGGAGCAGACAAAAAAGCCATATAAATGTGTCAACTACCAGGTGAAATTCCTGTGTTGTGATTACAGCCATTGCCAACCATTCACAACATCAGTAACTTCCAAACCTACATCAGCCAAAACGCAATACACTTCCACAACATCCAGTTCTTCCACCCTACCACACACAATATCGACCACCAGGCAAAGCACACCCTGATGTCTACAAGTACAGAAGTGACAACAGGAAAGCAAAAAACCACAACCCTTCCTACTCCACCATCAACACAAGAAGTCACCTCTGGAATTATCTCCACTGCAGCGACCACTAGTCCAAGCACACCCCTGGTGTCTACAAGCACAGGAGTAACAACAGGAAAACAAACAACTACAACCCTTCCTACTCCACTGTCAACACTTGTTTCCACAAGCACACCCCTGGTGTCTACAAGCACAGGAGTAACAACAGGAAAACAAACAACCACTACTCTCCCTACTCCACCAACAACACATCCAGTCACCTCTGGAATTATCTCCACTGCAGCGACCACTAGTCCAAGCACACCCGTGGTGTCTACAAGCACAGGAGTAACAACAGGAAAGCAAACAACTACAACCCTTCCTACTCCACTGTCAACACTTGTTTCCACAAGCACACCCCTGGTGCCTACAAGCACAGGAGTAACAACAGGAAAACAAACAACCACTACTCTCCCTACTCCACCAACAACACATCCAGTCACCTCTGGAATTATCTCCACTACAGCGACCACTAGTCCAAGCACACCCCTGGTGTCTACAAGCACAGGAGTAACAACAGGAAAGCAGATAACCACAACTCTTTCTATTCCATTGTCAACATCTGTATCCACAACATCAATCCATATTAGTAGTACCACTGCAGGGACAATGCCATCCACCGAAACAACGACATCACCATCTTATATACCTGAATCTACCACTCCACTAGTTATTGGGACCACTCTCCCTACTTCCCAGCCTTCTACACTAAGTTCAATGCAGCCCACATCCACATCTTGCCGTCCTAAATGCCAGTGGACCCAATGGTTTGATGACCACAATCCAAAGACTAACCCTGATGGTGATTTTGAGCGCTTTGAAGACATACGAGCACGTGGACTGGTTTGTGAGCATCCCCAAGACATTGAATGTCAGGCAAAGGACTACGCACACACTAGCAATCCTGCCCCGGAGCAGAAGCTCCAGTGCAATGTAAAGGTTGGACTAGTGTGCAAACATACGGAGCAGACAAAAAAGCCATATAAATGTGTCAACTACCAGGTGAAATTCCTGTGTTGTGATTACAGCCATTGCCAACCATTCACAACATCAGTAACTTCCAAACCTACATCAGCCAAAACGCAATACACTTCCACAACATCCAGTTCTTCCACCCTACCACACACAATATCGACCACCAGGCAAAGCACACCCCTGATGTCTACAAGTACAGAAGTGACAACAGGAAAGCAAAAAACCACAACCCTTCCTACTCCACCATCAACACAAGAAGTCACCTCTGGAATTATCTCCACTGCAGCGACCACTAGTCCAAGCACACCCCTGGTGTCTACAAGCACAGGAGTAACAACAGGAAAACAAACAACTACAACCCTTCCTACTCCACTGTCAACACTTGTTTCCACAAGCACACCCCTGGTGTCTACAAGCACAGGAGTAACAACAGGAAAACAAACAACCACTACTCTCCCTACTCCACCAACAACACATCCAGTCACCTCTGGAATTATCTCCACTACAGCGACCACTAGTCCAAGCACACCCCTGGTGTCTACAAGCACAGGAGTAACAACAGGAAAACAAACAACTACAACCCTTCCTACTCCACTGTCAACACTTGTTTCCACAAGCACACCCCTGGTGTCTACAAGCACAGGAGTAACAACAGGAAAACAAACAACCACTACTCTCCCTACTCCACCAACAACACATCCAGTCACCTCTGGAATTATCTCCACTACAGCGACCACTAGTCCAAGCACACCCGTGGTGTCTACAAGCACAGGAGTAACAACAGGAAAGCAAACAACTACAACCCTTCCTACTCCACTGTCAACACTTGTTTCCACAAGCACACCCCTGGTGTCTACAAGCACAGGAGTAACAACAGGAAAGCAAAAAACCACAACCCTTCCTACTCCACCATCAACACAAGAAGTCACCTCTGGAATTATCTCCACTGCAGCGACCACTAGTCCAAGCACACCCCTGGTGTCTACAAGCACAGGAGTAACAACAGGAAAACAAACAACTACAACCTTTCCTACTCCACTGTCAACACTTGTTTCCACAAGCACACCCCTGATGTCTACAAGTACAGAAGTAACAACAGGAAAGCAAAAAACCACAACCCTTCCTACTCCACCATCAACACAAGAAGTCACCTCTGGAATTATCTCAACGACACCGACTGCAACCCAAAGCACCACCTTGATGTCAACCAGTGCAGAAGTAACAACAGGAAAGCAAACAACTACAACCCTTCCTACTCCACTGTCAACACTTGTTTCCACAAGCACACCCCTGGTGTCTACAAGCACAGGAGTAACAACAGGAAAGCAAAAAACCACAACCCTTCCTACTCCACCATCAACACAACCAGTCACCGCTGGAATTTTCTCAACTGCATCAACTACTAGTCCAAGCATACCCCTGGTGTCTACAAGCACAGCAGTAACAACAGGAAACCATATAACCACAACTCTTTCTCCTCCCCTGTCAACACTTGTCTCTACGAGTATCGGAGTATCAACTGGTAAGCAAACAACTACAACTCTTTCTAGTTCACTGTCAACACAGTCTGTCAAATATTTATTTGATTATACCAAAAAGAGAGAGAAAAGAGAAGTATATCATGTCATTTTCATTATTATCTTACATGTTTTCAGCAAGACATTGCAGGCCCATTTTCAATGTATATTTATTGATTTTGCTGTGGTGACAATTTATCTATTTTATTTTGGAAATTGCATTTGTTCCCATATTTTAAGGAAACTACTTTATTCAGGTTTGCTTTATTCATGCTACAATATGTGGTCTAGGGCAGTATTTTCAATAAATATGGATTTGAGATAGTCAGTGGTGAATGACTCTCCTAAGCATAAGGCTGTTGTCCTAAATGTAATTGCAGAATTTTTGAGTTAACTGTGATTTTTGTAGGGGTGGTGAGTTTTTTCTTGCCATAATTTATGAAGGGCAGTATTAAATTTTGGTATTTCAGTTCCAGTTGGTATCAATCTCCTTTCATTTGGTTACTTCTATGTTATATTTTGTGTCTTTGTCAATAACAGGTTTCACACTAGCAACTACTTTAAGCAGAGCAACTCCATGTTTCTGCCATGTATCTGGAACTCCTGATTCTTTATTTTCTCCTGGTGAGTTTCATTCAAAAATTGCTTTTACCAGACTTGAATTCTTGACCTAGAAAATCTAGAACTACACCGCCTTCGGTCCAATCTAAGTATAGTATATAAAATCATACACTGCAATGTCCTTCCGGTCAATGAATACTTCAGCTTCAACCATAACAATACAAGAGCACACAATAGATACAAACTCAAGGTAAACTGCATCAAACTTGATTGCAGGAAATACGACTTCAGCAACAGAGTGGTCAATGTCTGGAATACTCTACCTGACTATGTGGTTTCTTCCCCAAATCCAGAAAACTTTAACCTTAGACTGTCTACTATTGACCTCACCCCTTTCCTAAGAGGTCTGTAGGGGGTAGGCATAGGTGCACTAACATGCCTACCGTCCCTGTCCTATTGTTTCTTTTATTTTTCTTATATGTATGTATTCATTTCATGTATTCACAATTATGTTTATCCTCATACTTATTATTTTGTAAGCGATTGACTAAACAAACAAGCAAACAAACAAACAAATAAATAAATAAATAAATAAATAAATAAATAAATGTATTTAGAGTTCACCCTTCCACATAAGTACGTTATAGTTTTCGACTACTTTATCTGGGGAAAGCTGTTTTGCTGAGAAACTAATGAAATTGCTTTCCTTTATTCAGACATTTAATATTTTGTTATTTTATAATGCATCTGAAAGCATCAGTTCCTATTTTGAATGTTTTATTTAAGGATATTGGTCCTTAGAGACTCATTACCATATGCCAGTCATTCCTTTTATGGGGACAGCAACGTATACTTTGCCACTCTGCTCCCCAGCATTTGGATCATGAGTTTTGTGTCTTTCCAGCATCCTCAGGCTTGAGATGGACAAGGGTATAAATTCTGTTTTCAGGCATTTTTCTTATTCTCCCAATTTGTATAATATGGATGATTTTTGTGAACATTTCTGTTAATATGTGCCTTTTGATGTATATTTTTCCTGTCCTCGTGAGGAAACATTTTTTCTTAATAAACGTGTTAATTTTCAATTATTAATAATTTTGCTTAATATTTTAAACTATGGGTTTTGGCTTGCATATAGCCTTTTAGTCTCCCTTAGATTCAGGAAACTTTTGCAATGGGGTGGAATAAATTATTTATCCATCTCTGTCTGGCACCATTTGGGGCTAGACAAGGAAAAGGAATGGTTATTGATCCTCATGCTAGTCTCTCTCTCTCTCTCTTTTCCTTGGAATTGATACTTGCTCATGATAAATCACAAAAGCTGTAATATCAACCACAATTTTGGGGGAGTAATACCGGCTAAAAACAACGGGTTTCCAATTCCATTCAAAGAATACATCCTGAATCATCATCCTGATGCTTATACAGTATACCGGATTTATGTCTGCCTAAACTTGATTAGAATGACACGTTGCAATCAAAAACATGTTTGAATTACACATGCATTTAACATTTAATTATGTGTTTGGGTTCATAGAATTTGTGCATGCTACTTTTTAATGTATTGATTCTTTTAAACAGGGGAAGTAATATATAACAGAACTGATAGTTCTGGATGCCGTTTTATTGCAATCTGTGATGCAAATTGTGAAATTAAGAGGTATCCAGTATTCTGCCCTACAACAACTCCCCATCCATCAGTTACAACCTCAGGAACATTACCTATTCTCAGTTCTACAACTGTTACTCCAAAAACTAAACTATACACTTCTTCAACTCCAAGAACTGCGGAAATTGTTTTCTCAACTCCTGTACCAGATTGCTCTGATGCGAATCCACCTAGAAAGGTAATGTGATTTTTTTTGTGCGCTCCCAATACAATTTTCTTTTAATTAGGATGAAATATGACATTTACTAGACTTGTATGGGGAATTTAAACTAATGGAGCACAACTTTCTAAAAGTTTGCCTTCAGTAAAGCAAACGTTGGAGGTTTAAATCTGCAGTGATAGCATGAAGTCCCCAAGCACCTTCTTCTTGTAATTCCCAAACCCACACTGACTACCTCTACTGTTTGCCCAGTATCTGTCCTAGAAGACAAAATGCAAAGTGTCACATAAGCTCTAAAAACAAATTGAACAAAAGAAAGGACCTCCTGCAAGTCTCTGAAATGAAAAATAACAAATGTTGGCCATGGAATTTGGAGGTCCATGTTCAAATTCCCAGTTGCAAATTTCCAGTTTTTTCTTACTGTGAGCATAGATCCATAAAATGAAGTCTTGTGCTTTCAAGATTCCTGTTGGTCTCACTTTCTAAAAGGGTAACCTGCTTTGGAACCAGTATTTCCACTGATTTGTTTTAACATTTTGCAGTAAGCAGCATTCCATCCAATGACAGATGTTGACAGAGATGTCTGCATTCCAAAGAGTGCACTGCCAACAACTATAACATCCAGAAAGAGAAAGAAGGATGAGGTTATTGGCATAGCACTTGATGCTCTTCTTTACTGTGTTACAGTCCTTGGGTGGGCACAACTAGCAACGGTGGCTCTTCCTTTACACTCAGGTCTTTATTTTAGCCCCGTCTTCATTAGCACAGCTCTCATTGTTCCAAGCACGAGTCTTTCACAATCACAGTCCTTGAGGCAGAAGATTGAATAGAGCTCTGTATATGCACAGCATGTCTTCTTTTATTCAACTCATAGTAACTTCCTGGACACATTCATGCAATTTTCCTGGCAACACTATGGAAGTAATTTGCAATTGCACTTTTATCATGAATTTTTTTCTATTCTTTTTCCAGTGTTATTTAAAGCCTAGGATTTCTTAGTAATTACTCATACAGGTACTAAGCAAACATATATCTGATTATCTTATGAAGCTAGACAAAATCAAGTGGCTGCTCCCTTGTGGCACTCTTTGTTTCCCAAATGGTGTTATTGCTCCATATTGGAAAGATCCCCATTTGCTTCCCAAATAGAATTGGTCCCCATTGCTTCCTAATTGACCTTACCTTTCTTTCTTTCTTTCTTTCTTTCTCTTTCTTTCTTTCTTTCTTTCTTTCTTTCTTTCTTTCTTTCTTTCTTTCTTTCTTTCTTTTTAATGAGGTCAATAATTGTAGAATAATGTTCTCTTGTTTGCCTCCCAGTATAATGAAACATGGATGTTTAATAATTGCACTAAAGCAACATGTGAGGGGAACAACCGAATTGTTGTGGTGCCGCTCCCACAAGCTGAGAAGAAGAACTGTGCCAGTGGACTTGAACCAAAGAAAATAGTGGATAAAGATGGTTGCATAGTACGCTATGAGTGTGAATGTAAGCAAAATAGATTGCAGTACAATATTCATATTTACAAAGGAGTAAGATCTGTCAGGTTTAACTCCACCTCCTTTCTGCAGCTACTTTAGCATTCTAACTTTGGTTCCTGGAAGAAAAATATGTATATTTTAATTTTATGTAATATGCAATTATCTCATATATATGTGCATGTATATATCACCTATAGCAGAGGTGTCAAACTCATGTCATCACAGCGGAGTCATGTGACATATCGGGACTTTCCCCCCCACTTTGCTAAACCAGGCATGGGTGTGGCCAGAGCTTGACGCATCTGGCCCGCAGGAATTTGACAGTGCTGACCGATAGCATCAGCCAAGTTATGACTTATTCACTCATTTTCATGGTTACAGGACAGCTCTGTAGTCCTTCAAATGTCATGGATACTAATTCTTTCAGTGGTGAATTAAATATCCTTTGTTAAAAAAGACTGCACACTTAATTGTGTACTTTTTAATTTTTTCTTATAGGTTTCTGTAAGGGTTGGGACCATTACAATTTTATGACTTTTGACGGCACTTCTTACACTTTTCATGGCAATTGCACTTATATCTTGGTGAAAGAGATTGTGAATAAATACGGAAACCTCCGTATTTTGCTTGACAATAACTTCTGTGATGTAGCTGCTAATCAACCCTGTTCCAGATCCCTGTTAATATATTACAACTCTATGGAAGTCCGACTAGCTAGTGAAATACATGAAGGAGTGAGAGTTAACAAGGTAATGTGTCATAGGTTTAAAAAATAATAGTGAAAGAGATAGTTATGGTGAAAGCTATAGTTATAGTAAGACAAAATTGCAAAATAGTTGTTGAATCTTATAGTTATCATGAGAAAAGTATTTGTTTTTCTTTTTAAATGTTGAACTATATTTAGGACAGACCAATTACTCTAACTTTAATCTCAAAATAAAGTTTATGGTGTGATGTTTCCCCTTACAAATAAATTTCATAAAGTTCAGATAAATATCTTCCTAGAAACAATGCCATTAGGCCACACCTTGGGGAAATTAGAAGCTTCCAGATGACTCACAGAGCCACATAATGTTGGAAGAGTGGCCCAGAAAGTGTTGTAATAGCTACGTCCAGGCTACCACTAAGCACCATTTTAAACTGAAGCCATTTCCCATGTGAAAAGAAGCCTATCAAATCAAAACACTGCCCTTTGGAAAAGATGTTTGATAGGGACAGAAGAGCATTTACACATCCAGCCCTTCAGATTCTAGTTGCCCATTAATTATGTACCTCAGAAGCTGCAAGCCAGCACAGCTCAGCCAGCTGCATTTATACTCAGGGAATTTTTTTTATTGCCAATTATGTATGGTTGCAACTTCAAACAGTTAGGCATCATTTGTTGGACAATTCGTTCCCAAAACACTGCCAAACTATTTACTAAGACTGTATCACTATTATCCTTCGCATCTTTCCTATTACCTATTACCTATTCTACTTATGACTATAACTTTGGTGCTTGTATCTTTACGATTTATATTGTTTTAGTTTCCTAGTATGATTTATGTTGATTGCTTATTTAGTATTCTATGACTACCACTATGTGTGGTATCTTATGATGCATAATGAACGTATTTATGATGACTATGATCATGATTTATCACTTATATCTTTTATGTGCACTGAGAGCTTATGCACTGAAGACAAATTCCTTGTGTGTCCAATCACACTTGGCCAAAAATAATTCTATTCTATCATTGTATAATATAGATGAAGAAACACACATATGGGAAACACATACAGAGACAGAGAGATACATACATACATACATACATACATACATACATACATACATACACATACATACACACTGTCTGAATGTGTATATGTATGTGTACATTTGTGTGTGTGTGTGTACACACACATACTTATACACATATACATGTGTGTGTAGATAGGTAGGTAGGTAGGTAGGTAGGTAGATAGATAGATAGATAGATAGATAGATAGATAGTGATCAAGAAGCAACAACACAGCCAACAACACAGCCAACCAATCAGCAAACACCAATTCCATCAACCAATCAAGAAGTGACAACACAGCCAAAAACACAGCCAACCAACCTGCTTTCAGCAGAGCCAGAACACCACACCTCCCCTCCAGTATTTATAGAGAGAAGGCAGCTCAGATCACGCTTTGCTGGCACAAGCACAAAGCTGAAGACACCTGCCTGAAGATGGCAAGTCGAAACGTCGCCAACGTATTCTCAATCTTACATGGGACAAGACCCGAATACACCAAGGCCTAGATAGATAGATAGATAGATAGATAGATAGATAGATAGATAGATAGATAGATGGAGATGGAGATGGAGATGGAGATGGATACACATATACAAATAGCTTTTTTCTTTTTCTTATTATTATGGTTAATTTTCAATTCGATTCACAGTCTGGGACTGGTAAAAACTTAACAGTTCAAATCCTAACCAAGGACCTAAGTGCTGTTAAGGCAATGTCTCGGTATGTAGGCACTTCCGAGTAAGGCGGTTTGTTGCAAAGTCAGAATATTATTATTATTTGAATGTTAGCTTGAACAGTACTTTGGAGGAAAGGCAAGTTACAACAAACAAATTATATATTTTTTTAATTCTAAAAGGCAGCAGAACATAAGCATTATAGAAGCAATTGAACTAAAATGCATTAAAATGGCATAAGGTAAATTGTTCAAGTTTACATTGCAGTATGCTCTTCAATCTCCTTTATCCTGCTGTTTCTAGATTTTTTTTGGCAATGAGTCTGTCCAAGAGGGTTTTGCCAAAGATGGCATCGTGGCTAGTAGTACTGGTGTTACCATGACGATTGAACTTGACATTGATGGTTTTATTTCCTTCAATGGTTTCACCTTCTTTATTATGCTTCCATATGAACTCTTTCAAGGCAACACAGAGGGACAGTGTGGTAAGTAACAAGAATAAATAAAATATTTCAGCACTTTCTCTTCAAGGCAGTACCTTCAAAAGAAATGGATTATTATGTGAACATGCTCACTATTATAACAATCAATAATAAAATAAAGTTTAGCAGTAAGATGATGTTTAACAGTCAGAATATTTGTCTTTCAAACTCCTTATACTTCCATTTATAAAAGAATTCAAAGGTGCTGCTACCTGCGTCTAGCTAGCTGAATCAATGGTTTGATTCAGTTCAAAAATAAACATGCCTTCAAGATGAACTTAGCTTTCACTAATTCCATTCATGCAGACTGGTTAAACAGCATGATGCAAATGGTTTCTCACATGTTTTTCCCAGGATATTTCTCACATTTCCAGTCTTAACAAATAGCATTGGAGTTCCCCAGGTGGTTTCCCATCCAGTTTCTTATCAAGTCTGACCCAGTTTTGCTTGTGAGACAAGCCATGTGGGCTTGGTGATGACACTTTCTAAGTGACTTGATATAAAGCAGGGGTATCAAACTCAATTTCATTGAGAGCCACATCAGGGTTGTGATTGACTTCAGGAGGCACAGGTGGGTGTGGCCAGAGTAGGCATGGCCATCTTGATATCACTCATGTCAGGGGGGCCTGTGGTGGTCCAAATGCTCTGCCAGAGAAAATGAGCTCCCAATCTCCGTTTTCGGCTGGGACAGCCTCCTGCAAACCTCTGCCAGCAAAAAGGGAGCTCAGGAGAGCCGCATGAGCTCTGTTTTCACTGGCAAAGCGTTGCAGGAGGCTGTCCCAGGTGAAAACGGAGATTGGGAGTCTGTTTTCTCTGGCAGAGCCACTGTGGGCCTCTGCCAGAGGGAAATAGACAAATAGACACTAATACTCAGAGCCATCATTCACATTGCATGTGTGTGTGCTTGTGTGTTACAGAAATGTGCCCATATTATATCATTATTTCTTATTATTGAAATAGGAAATCCATTCCACCATCCAAATGTTATTCCAAGTGGGCATGCTGAATACTCATACAACTTGCATTTTTAACCTACTTATGATTTGCCTCTTTTTATTCCTAGGGAGTTGTTCAAATGACCAGTCAGATGATTGTCGCAAGCCCAATGGACAGAAAGCTGACTCCTGCTCAGAATCAGCTATCTACTGGCAAGTGCCTGATATCAATAAGCCCTACTGTCAGGTGGAGCCAACAACACCTCCTACAATGAGCACAACCATGCCAACTACAACAGTGGAGACTACACCAACACCAACACCAACACCCTGCAGCTTTCCATCACCTTTGTGCCAGCTGATTATAAGCGAGTAAGTAAAACTCAGCTTTTGTCTCTAGCACAATAAAAAACATGAGAGCTTCCCAGAAAACATTGGAGGCTCATCAAATATAAACTTACTTTTAATAGCAGTGACAGGACCTGAACATGCATCTTATGAAAGATTGTGAGGTGTATGCACAAGCACACACCTATATTCATTTATATGCAGAAACATTTACTAGCATGTGCAGCAGAATTGCTTGAGGGTCAGATTCCCTGCTTCACTGTAATTCGGCCATAATGAAGACTAACCCTAACCCTAAATATATTTACCCATGTAGTGAGGCTGAATTGCTATTATCCTCACCTTCTCATCTTTCCTACTTCTCATCTTTCCTACTATTTTCTCCCATTGGTATCTTATGATTTATCACTTGTTGTTTGTATTTTATGGTTTATGATTGTATCTATGACCCAAAGGTGCTTTTTCAAGAGGCAACTGGGCTTTCTTGTTTCTCTTTGAAGATGTTTCACTTCTCATCCAAGAAGCTTCTATATCAGTCCATCAAATAGATGTCTACAAGCTACTCCTATTCCGCAGTTCTATTCACTCACCAAGCCTTTCCCTCCTCTTTCTCTCGCTTCTCAGCAGCCTGTCACTCATCTGGCACAATGATAGGAAAGGGAGCTTCACCAGCATAATACCATAATAGGCCCTAGCCTGGGCATTATCTGATTATTGAGCTAAGAAACAGCAATTCTAACAGCAGTTCAGATGGGAGGCTATCTCAGTCCACAACCTGTCCTTAGGCCAGGAATTTTCTCCCCAACTATACATATACCTTCTGTAGTAATATTATGATAGTTCACAGAATTAAGCATTGCTTTGTATTATTTACCAGATATTCGAACGATCTTCAGATTTTTTCATATATCAGATAGAATAGTAGTCTAGGAATATGACCTAGCAGTGCAGAATCAGTGTTTTTCTATGCTTCGGTATAATAATAATAATAATTTATTAGACTTGTATGTCTAATACAATATCATGTCTTGCCACAAAGCTTATTCTTTCAGTTGTACCTCCACCATGAAAAAAAACCAAGCGTGTTTAATTGATATTATGTTAATTTCATCTCCTGGTTTTAAAGTATTTTTGCAGATTGCCATAAAGTTCTGTCTCCAAGAAAATTCTATGACAACTGCCTCATTGAAACATGTCAGATTTTCAATGATTCCTTGAGCTGCCTCTACATTGACATGTATGCCTCTCTTTGTACGGCTAATGGGGCTTGTACTGACTGGAGGAGCAAAACTGAAGGGAAATGCCGTAAGTAGAGAATGAGGTGTTTCTGCCTCTGTTAAAAGACAAATAGTCAACCATACAAACTGAACAACAAGGTGACATGGGCAAACATTATCTGCATCTTGTATCCCAATCTTTTTTCAATCTTTATTATTGGTTTTTAAAGAATTGAAAAGCAGAATGCAAGGTAGCAGGAAATGTGTAAAGTACTGGGAAGAAAGGAGTGGATCCCCAGTCTTGGAAGTTGCACTTAGAACATAAGTTTTAGCTAATTCCTTCCTGTATTCCATTATTCAGATATATCTGCTCCCTAATATCAGTCTTTTTGTTCTTCCAAAACAGGTGTGGAGAACTATGGCTCTTTTATGACTTGAGAACTTAACTTCCAGAATTCCTGAGCCAACCATGCTGGCTTAGGGATTCTGGGAATTGAAGTCCACAAGTCATAAAGAGGCCATAGTTGCCCACCTTTATTCTAGAATATGATTTTTTAAAAAAATATTTCTTTATATCCCATCTTTATTCTTTTTACAAATAACTCAAGGCAGTGAACACACCCAGCACACCTTCCTCCTCCTATTTCCCCACAACAACAATTTTGTGAGGTGAATTGGGCTAAGAGAGAGTGACTCGCCCAAGGTCACCCAGCCAACTTTTATGGCTAAGGTGGGACTAGAACTCATGGTCTCCTGCTTTCTAGCCTGGTGACTTAACCATTAACAGTGGTAAGCTTGAAGCAATAGCAAACATACATAGCAACACAGCAAGTTCTGCATATTATACTGTATAATATAAATCAACTTTGCCGGTACCCATGTAGATCATATTCCACAGGATGTGATATTTCTATAGCCTTGTTGTCTGAATAGATACATATTCAGTAGTATTTTGGTTAACCATCAAAAGAGAAAGTCCTGTTTCACAAGACTTAAGTTTTAATTAGTGGGAAGTTTAAAAAGCAAATACTGGACAAAATTGTTTATTAATGCACTAAATTGTTATCACTCTTATTTGTGACCTTTGTTTCACAACAGAAATGTTTTTACAATAATGAAATGAAAAACAGATTCAGAGGAGGTGGGGAATCCTAAAAATTGCAAAGTTTCTGAAGATATCCTAAATATAACTCTTTCAAGATCTGTTTTAAATAGTTCAGAAACAAATCCAAAGATGTTGTTTCTGTTACGAACAATGTTATTTTTTCTTTTGCAATTACAAATTAATTAAGAATTGCAAGTTAATCACGACATAAATGTTTTTCAAAAGGAAAAAGTTGTCCCTCCATCCCATGAACTTATAAATACTTAAGATTCAGTCCTCAAAACTTAATAGAAAACACTCTTAATGGAATAACATGGGGATTTGATTGTTTTCTTCAAGGGGAAAATAGAGGAAGATAAATAAGAAAAAAGAAAATTTAAAGGTCTCTTTCCTCCCCTTGATTCTTTAAACAGTTTGAAATCACTTGTAGATGTTTTACTGGTTTTGTTGTTTAACAAAATCTTTGGAGAAAGAGGTAGTGTATCTATAGGTGCCATATAGTCCCCCCCCCAAGGAATCATTACCTTTGCCTGTTTGTAATGTATTTTATTCTCTCATTTACAGCCTATCTTTGCCCAAAAGACAAGGTGTATGCTCCTTGTGCTCCTATTCATCCACAAACCTGTGAAAATGAGTAAGAAAAAAAGAAAGAAAAAAAAGAATAATGGTGTACTAATTCCTTTAATAAGCACATTTTTATTTCTTTCCATAGGACATGTGATTTGATGGAATATTATGAATTTAGACCCAAGTGTGACATAATGACAACTTATGTGTGAATTAGAAAAAAAAGTTATTTAAAACTTTTTTGGATTGGATTGAGCAATGGGTGTAAACTAATCAAGGAGAGAAGCAACTAAGGAGAAATTTCCTGACAGTTAGAGCAATTAATCAGTGGAACAACTTGCCTCCAGAAGTTGTAAATGCTCCAACACTGGAAGTTTTTAAGAAGACATTGGATAACCATTTGTCTGAAATGGTGTAGGGTTTCCTGCCTAGGCAGGGGGTTGGACTAGAAGACCTCCAAGGTCCCTTCCAACTCTGTTATTCTATTCTATTCTAAACATTTGTATCTATGTAATGAGGTATGAGCAAATTTAAAGTTTATGTGAACTAACATTGCATTTAATTCATACAATAAGATTACATCTTGCTCTCCTTCTACACTACTGCATATCTGTCACTGTACTATGTAATTATGTTCTGGAATTTTATTTTTAGTTATTTTTTATTATTTATTAATTTATTCAATTTGGATGTCACCCAATTCTAACATAGTCCAGCTTTTTTCATATTTCTGCTTGAGTCTGGGGGAACCCTGCTTTTTAAAGAGTTGCAGGAAATCTAATATTTGGATACCTTAAAGCAGTTGCATCTTTTGTTTAGGCTCACCAGAAATCCTGAAAAATATTGGATTCTTTTAGGGAAGTTCCAGACAAGTCCTAAGGTTGTGTAAGCTGCAAACATTATTCGTGAGAGGCATTCTAGTATTCTAGAAAGGAAGCCCTTTGATAAGACATCTCCATGTACTTGAGAAGATGGTTCAGAATCAGTCTGCCTTAACTTCACATTTGAGAGAGGAGATTTAAAATGCTAAAAATGGATTTTTGAAGTATCTAATTTTGAATAATTATTAAATGAAGAGTAAGCAACAAGAATGGCCATTTCTGAGTGTCCTTTCTACATTCAGATCTCCTATCATTAAAGCAGGGGAAAAATAAGCCAATCAAAAGTACATAGGGAATATGCATGGCCTTGAAGTTTGAAGAGGTCCAAAGATCCCTGCATCAGAAGATTAGATCCTAGTAATTTTTCAGAAAACACATACAGGTACTTTTCAACTTACAACAGTTCGTTTAGTGACCGTTCAAAGCAATAGTGGGATTCATTTTTTTGCTACTGGTTCTGTGGCGTGGCTTGGGGAAGGATACTGCAAAATCCCATTCCCTCCCCACCCAACTAACCTGCTTTCCAGCTCCATTCTCCTGTGCAGGGCAACAAAAGAAGACCAAGCCAATCAGCTGGGACTCCGGAGGCAGAGAATAGATGGGGGTGGGGCCAGTCAGAGGTGGTATTTGCCGGTTCTCTGAACTACTCAAAATTTCCACTACCGGTTCTCCAGAACTGGTCAGAACCTGCTGAATACCACCTCTGGTTCAAAGTTACAGCAGCACTGAAAAAGTGACTTATGACCATTTTTCACACTTATAACCATTGCAACATCCCCATGGTCACATGATGAAAACTTGAATGCTTGGCAACTGACTCGTATTTATGATAGTTGCAGGGTCCAGGGGTCCTTTTGTGACCTTCTGACAAGTGAAATCAATGGGGAGAAGCCAGATTCACTTAACAACCATATTAGTAACTTAAGAACTACAGTGATTCTCTTAAACAACTTTGGCAAGGAAGACTCCACCCAGAAATCTCATCCTGAACCAATCAAGCATTTCCTTGTTCTGGCTGGACAAACGGTTGCTTTGACTGCTAGAAATGGGAAAAAGAGTTACATAGAATTAGCCCTGAGAATGCTAATTTTCTGTTATGTTTGAAGAACTAAAACATGATTTTTGTGGGATTTTTTTTTTTTTTGCATCTCTTCATGATGTGCTTTTTAAACATTTCAAACAAAATGGAAGACACCCTATTAATTTGTCTGGGAACTATTTTATTACTGAAATGTGAGCAGGAATGTTTATATATGATACTAAAAAATATTTCAATTATATACAATTTTCTCCATTTGTTGCAGTTTAACACATGAGCAGAGTGACCATGTTGCTGAACGATGCGTTTGCCCAGAGGGCTCAATCTTGTTCAGTTCTCACACTGGCCTCTGTGTTCCAGAATGTGGTAAGTTTCTCTTTTCATTATGAATAGCGATGACCCACTGGTTACTGAAGCATACAACATACTGATAATAGGTAGAATCATCTTTATATTTGGCAGTTGGGGAGAACAATCGCATGATTTGGGAGGGAAAGGTGGCCTTTTCAATTTTGCTTTTTCAAGGAAATTAAGTGCACCAGCTCTTGTGGCCATAGTTTTTTCATAACTGGTTTTAATTCAGTAAAAGAGAATATTTGTAGCTCAGGGTTGAAATGAGGGGTCCTTGGTGCTCTCTGAGTTTGCTTGCTTTCTTGCAGACGTTTCATTACCCAAACTAGGTAACATCATCAGTACAATGTTCAGAATCCCAAGCTCGTTGTGGTCTTAATGCATCTGGATGCTTCCATGTTGAAGGAGAGTGTACTATATTATCTGAGCAAAGGACATCTGTGTGAATTTTTAACCTTTTTTTAATAGGTTGTGTGGGACCAGATGGATCCCCAAAACTGGTAAGTAGTTCATACAGAATGCTATGTCATCATGAACCCAGGGTACATCACTAGAAAAGGACATCATGTCACTTTTGATTGAAGATGGGAGACCATTTCACTTAGAAACACAAAATGGGATGAAATATAAGTGGAGGCAGTGGCAGTGTGATGACCTGGGGCATGGCACAAAGGCAACACAGTCAGATAATGAGTAGGAGTCCTTTATTAGCTCCAACTTTGCCCCCAATGTCCTGGTTACCTTCTGGCTGGAGAAAAACTCCCCCAGGAACAGCCTTTGGCTACAGAGAATCAAGTCCAAAATATGGTCAACAAAAACTGTAACTATAAGTCCAATCAAGGCAAGATGAGGTAATTAGTCCAGCAGGCAAGATAAGGAATTCCAGACGTGAAGGAATGGTGGTCATTCAACATAGTTGGGAAGATGCCAGGAACGCAGATAACCAAAGTCAACACAAGATAAACTCACGTTTGTTCCCAGCAGATGCCACACTCAGCATGCATCTCTTTTAAACTCTCTTCCCAGGGATGGCTAATGAAAGGAATCAGGGCCCTTTCTTCCCCTGTAAGCCATACAACCCACGTTGCTCTCTTCTCCATTCCTCCCTGGGTGCCTTAGGACAAAGAAGGGGTGGGCTTGGGTCTTCCTCTGAACTCCCTCTCCCTTATTCTACCTCTCTCCTGCTCTGTCCAGCTGGACCTTGCCCTTCCCCAGTTTCCTCCACAGCCAACGGAGCCACGCTCCAACTCCCTGTCAGCTGTTTGTCTTCTTCCTCTGATTCAGACTCCGACAGGGCATGACAGGCAGAGTCAAAACACGTGCCCAAAAGTTGTTCTTAGAAGAGCAAGATTAAACTAAAGGAAAATAAAGAAAGATTCAGACTATACTTGGAAACCATCTTGTAAAAAAAACTTAGCTAAAATATCAAATTTAGGGAGCCAGTTTGGTGTAGTGGTTAAGGTTCTGGCCTAGAAACCAAGAGACTGTCAATTCTAGTCCCATCTTATGGATGCAAAACTGACAGAGTGATTTTAGACTAGTCACTTTCTCTCAGCCCAACTCACCTGGTTGTTGTTGTGGGGAAAATATGAGGAGGAAGGAGTATTGGTATGTTCACCATCTTCATTTGTATATGAAAAAAGCAGGATTAAAAAAAAAGCAGTTAACCTCCAGTGTGAACTAAAATTCTTGATTTCATGTCCACTAGTTTTAAGTTTATATTTATCAGGCAGAACTCTTGAAATGATTCATACCTTATCATAAGTTTCCTGTGGTTTGTAATTTTAGAAGCCTTCTTGGCTATTAAATAAAATCACCATGAAGAAAATCTCTTCCAAATTTTAAGGAACAATTCGGCAGGTATATCTGACATAATGAAAAGTATAAAGCCAAGTAATTGCTCCTTCTTAAGTACACTGATGGTCCATCCGATAAGTTAGAAAATTATACTTATCATTGCGTCCTCATTAATCTGACTTTTCTTTACGACAGCCGGGTAGCATATGGAAGAGCAACTGTCAAGAGTGTACATGTGATCCTTTGACTATAAGCATAAAGTGTAAGCCACAGAGCTGCCCATCAACAACCCATGATTGTAAGGAGGAAGGATACATGCCCATCTCTGTGCTAAATGCAGAAGATCGATGCTGCCCCACAATAAAATGCGGTATGCGTTATTACTTATCTCTAATACCAAAATGGTTGTGAAGCTCTGTTGTGCTTCTCACACACACACCTATATCCATATACCACATTAATATATTACAGGCTCAACAAACATCACCACAACTTCTGTTGCCTTCTGGTCATGCCATGATTGCTTGGGATGACAAGGCCTGTGGCCCAATGAACCTTCAGACCCAAAAGTCTGAGAAAATGATCTAAAGAAACAATATCAGGGTGTTGCACAGCCAACGTCTAAAAAGCTATAAGAAATAATCAGAAAACTTCAGGCTTGCTTGGTGGAATTCACATATACACTGAAAGCGGGGGAGGGAGAGAGGGAAGGAGGGAGGGAGGGAGGGAGGGAGGGAGGGAGGATATGTGGAATGACCTTGAGAGGCAAGGCAACCAAGGGATGGATTAGTTAAAAGGCAGCTTAGCCTGCAGCAAGAACGTGAACAGGGCAAGAGCTCAGAAGAAACTGTTTTTGAAGGCTATAAAGGAGATGAAGGAAAAAAGTAAATTCAAACTTGCCAGATTCTGTGATTGTAATTTTTCAATAAAGTAAAATTAGTTCTTCTTATCATGTTTTCTGTCTGGTTGACACATACTGCCCCCTTCTCCAGCACTTTTGAGATTACACAGGTTTATCTGGTTGTGGTTGTTGAATCTTCCACACAGCCAGCACTCTTTGACTTTGAAAGAAGAGAGGGGAGGCATTGTCATCCCTAGAAAATAGAGGCATTTCATCTTTCTGCTACCACTTATCTTTGTAGTATTGTGATGAACCATGAGCCAAAGCTATTCTGATTCCTGGAAACAGAAACAAGAGAAGCAATAATTGAGTCTTCAAATGTTAATATTAAATATGTTTCCATTAGAGAAAAAGTGGACTGCCTGTCACTTTTTAGACAGAAAGGGGAGAGACAGAGAGAGAGACAGAGAGAGAGAGAGAGAGAGAGAGAGAGAGAGAGAGAGAGCGCATCTAAAAGGGATAGTAAATGAACACTCAAGAGAACTAAATTACCAATCCACATATTTGATATATAGGAGAGATAGCAATCTTCGGAGGTTCAAACACCCTGTATTCTTCACATGCTAGCACCATGTGCTTCAGATAGAGATTTTAGGCAGAAATCAGAAATCAGAAATGTTCTTTTCCTCATTTCCTATAATATCAAGGTTATGTGCATCCAATACGGGGTCGAGCTGAGGAATTTGGCCAGTTCCTGCAGGATAAGATCGCTCGGATCCGGGAGGGGTTGAACTCCAATTTGCAGTGGTCTGATGCCGAGGGTGCAAGTGGTTTAGCTAATGCAATCTGGACTGAGTCCGATCCTGTTTCTGAGGATGAAGTGGACAGGATTATGCGACGACTGAGTTCCACCACATGTTTGTTGGACCCATGCCCTTCCTGGTTGGTTTATGCCTCCAGGGAGGTGACATGCGGCTGGCTCCGGGCAGTGGTCAATGCTTCTCTGGGGGAGGGTACCTTTCCCACCGCCTTGAAGGAGGCGGTGGTGAGGCCTCTCCTGAAGAAGCCTGCCCTGGACCCAGCTGAATTGAACAACTTTTGTCCGGTCTCCAACCTTCGCTTTTTAGCGAAAGTTGTTGAGAGTGTGGTGGCTCAGCAATTTCTGCTTTTCCTGGAGGAAACGGACTACCTGGATCCGTACCAATCGGGCTTCTGACCCGGGTATAGCACGGAGACGGCATTGGTTGCACTGATTGATGATCTCCTGAGTGCTCGGGACAGGGGTTTTTCCTCTGTCCTGGTCCTGTTAGATCTCTCAGCAGCTTTCGATACCATCGACCATGGTTTCTTATTGCGGCGTCTCGGGGGGTTGAGAGTGGGAGGCACTGTGTTGCAGTGATTCGCCTCCTTCCTCTCAGGACGCTCGCAATCAGTGTTGGCAGGGGGGCAGAGGTCGACGCCAAGGGCTCTCACTTGTGGGGTCCCTCAGGGGTCAGTCCTCTCGCCCCTCCTGTTCAACATCTATATGAAACCGCTGGGCGAGATCATCCGTGGCTTTGGGGTGAAGTATCATCAGTACGCTGATGATATGCAGTTATACATCTCCACCCCCGGCCACATCAGTGATGCCCTCTCCGTGATGTCCCGTTGTTTGGATGCGGTATGGATCTGGATGGACAGTAACATGCTTCGGCTCAATCCGGCTGAGACAGAGTGGCTGTGCATACAGACATCTCGGCCCAATCAGGAGATTCCATCTTTGGTCATGGGGTGGAGGTGTTGCCCCCCGTGGATAGGACACGGAATGTGGGGGTCCTCCTGGACTCACGGCTCAGGTTGGAGGAGCAGGTGGGAGCCGTGGCCAGGGGGGGCCTTTGCCCAGGTCCAGCTGGTTTGCCAGTTATGCCCATATCTGGACCGAGATGCCCTGCATGGTCACTCAGGCACTTGTCACCTCTCGGCTCGACTACTGCAATGCTCTCTATCTAGGACTGCCCTTGCATACCATCCGGAGGCTTCAACTGGTGCAAAATGCTGCCGTGCGGGTTGTGATGGGAGCTTCCTGGTTCTCCCATGTTACACCCCTCCTGCGTGGCCTGCATTGGTTGCTGGTTGCCCTCTGAATGAGATTCAAGGTTTTGGTATTGACATTCAAAGTCCTACAAGACATGGGTCCGGGCTATTTACGGGAATGTCTACTGCTGGCATCGAATACCAACCGCCCTGTACGAGCTCACAGGCAGGGACTCCTCAGCGTGCCATCTGCAACCCAGTGTCATTTGGCGGTGACGCGGGGGAGGGCCTATTCTGTGGCAGCTCCCGCCCTATGGAATCAACTACCTCTGGGGCTCCGCCTGGCCCCTGACCTCCACACTTTCCGCCACGACTTGAAAACCTGGTTATTTGAGCAGGCTGCGCTGTGCTGACTCCTCTTGGGGGTTGTTTTTATAATTTGTTTTAGTTTAATTTGGCTTGGTTGGTTTAATTCTATTTTAGGTAATTAATTTATTGTATTGGTTTTAACTGTGAGCCGCCCCGAGTCCTTTCGGGAGAGGGGGCAGCATACAAGTCAAATAAATAAATAAATAAATAAATAAATAAATAAATAAATAAATAAATAAATAAATAAATACGGTAGGATCTACTTGTTGTGATATCACATTAGAATTATAGATGTGACGGCCTCATTCAGTTCTTTCTTGTTGATCTATTCCACAGTATGCAACACCAGTCTGTGCTCCAACAAAAAGATGATTTGTGAACCCGGATATCATGTAGCCTCAATCTCTTTTAACTGCTGTGGCAACCTTACATGTGGTAAGTTTAAACTTGCTGAGATATACTATAAAATAAATGGACTATATAGTCTAAGGGGAAAACAGCCATAACCAGGAGAATTGTAGTTGGGATTAAACAACATTAATGTAGGATGGATGTATTCCTAACTTTGGTTTCTATTTGTATTTTATCTCATAACAAATTTTAATTTAAAAAATGGGAATTTAGGGTAGCTATAGAAGTCATTATTTAAGCATGACAAGCAGTTTTGTGCTGTAGTTCTGAAGTTGTATTGAAATAGCATCCCCTACTTTAATATTTTACCTAATCTGATTATTAATAACAAGTCTGATAAAACTGTCAAATCTCCATTCAAATCTTCATTCTGCAATAAAGACTGACATTTCATATTCACTGAATTTAAGCGGTCTAAATCAGAGGAGATTCACCCAGGATTCCATCATGAGGGCTTTAGTCTCATCACTATATCTGTGCCTTATATATCCCAGAGGGCTGTTGGCTGCCGTAAACTTCTTGGAGAAAAGCAATATGAAAGTCATAAATAAAATGAAATAAAAGTAACTTTGTATATAAAGTATTCAGCTATCTTCTTAGAATTATTTATAACTGGATAATTAAATAGTATTAAATAGTCAGTATTAAATAGTCAACTGGGGAAGATCAGACTGCCCCAGGGGCTGTTGATATAGTTCTACAGAGGAATAATTGAGTCTGTCATTTGTACTTTCTGTAACTGTCTGGTTTGGTACAGCAGCTGAATAGGACAGGTAGACTCCAATGGATAGTTAGGACTTCAGAAAAAACAGTTGCAACTAGCCTGTCTTCCATTGAGGACCTGTATATTGCCCAAGCCAGAAAGAGGGCTGAGAAAATATCTATAGAATCCTCACATCCTGGGCATAAACTGTTTCAACTCCTTCCCTCAGGATGCCGCTGTAAGGTATTGCATGTCAAATCAACTAGATATAGGGACAGTTTTTCTCCTTGTATCATCACTCTGCTGAACACCTAATCCTCACACTATTTCTCATGTCTATTTGCCCATGTAGTGTGGCATTATTATTATTATTATTATTATTATTATTATTATTATTATCCTTCTCATCTTCTTCACTACCCGCTCTTATTGGTATCATTATTATAATTATTATTACTCTGTTGCTTGGCATTTACACTGAGACCTTCTGTACTGGAGACAAATTTGCTGTGTGTCTAATCACATTTGGCCAAATAAAGTATTGTAATTATAATTCTACTATTCTAATTCTATTAAATTCTTATTATTTTTATTATTTTTATATTTTTTCCCATTATACTTTAAATAATTGGTTCTTTCTGCCTTCAGAAAAAACAGAAGGTGTCTGTTTGGTTAATGGATCAGTTTATAAGGTAAAGAAACTAGTATTTATTATTCATGTATGTGAATAAAACTGTTTTCTACATTTTGAATTATAAATCAAAAGTTTGGCATGAAGATCCATACTGTACACTGGATTTCACCATCCCTGTCAGATAAACGGTTCATTGGCTTGAGCTCTAGGGAATAAACATGAGAGATATCTGTGAGGGGGACCCCAAATATCAAGATGGTATTTATGATGGCACAATCAAAGCCTTTTAAGTCTATATAGGAGAATATTTGTAGCTAAGGTTGAAATGTGGGGTCCTTGGTACTCTCTGAGCTTGGTTGTTTTCTTGTTCTAAGGGGCATGCATAAGTGCACAATCATGCCTGCTGTCCCAGTCCTATTGTCCCCATTTATTCCTATATTTCCTATATTCTTACTCATGTTTATATTTATACCTATTATCTTGTAAGCGATTGACAAATCAAATAAATAAATAATAAATAGATATTAATATAACAGTATATGTGACAATAACAAATAGAAGTGAGAAACAAAAACAAAGAAAAAGGGACCAGGATAATAGCCTCAGAGCTGCTCACATTCTTATATAGATATGCACCATTTTTCTTTATCACCTTACATGTCTAATGAAAGAAATATATATAGGCTTAGTTACAGTAAACACAAACGCTGCCTTTATCCTTATGAGAATTATAAAGAATTATATTCTATAATTTTTCCCCAGCCTGGAATGATAGTTCCTGGTAAACCCTGTGAAACATGCACCTGTAGTTCTGTTACGGACCCTGCTACCAAGAGAAACGTTGTGGAATGTAAGCCAGTTACCTGCAACACAGATTGTCCCATGGTAAGAACAAGTCTTTCCTGCCTAAATCTAGCTTAACTGGATTTTTACAGGCGGCTATCTCTCCATCAGTATTAATTCCTAGTGTCTGCCAACAGGGTTATGAGTACCAAACAAAACCTGGTGAATGTTGTGGAAACTGCATCCAAGTGGCTTGCATCGTCACCATTAATGGCACTGCTGAGATACTGGAGGTAATATCTTCTCATTTGTATTGTGCACAAGTGAAATAATTTGGTGTTTCTGCACTTTCGCTAATTAATCTGAACTCCTTGTCAAACTGTCACACTGTATGTTTAATGCCTACTTTCTTAGCACTGGCAGATGAGAACAGAATTATCCAAATACTCTAAGCTGTTTAAATGTGAATAGGACTCAGCATGCTTCCCTCTATGCTTCATCTTCCCCAGTCTACAAGACTGGTAGCAACTGGTAAGATAGGAAAACTGGACTAAACTGAAAACCGGTAGTCCCCAATATATGACCACAATTGGAATCGGAATTTCCATTGCTAAATGATGTGGCCATTTAGGCAAAACGTCATATTATACTGTGCCACTTAGCAATAGCAGTTCCAATAGTCCTGGTTGCGATCATCAGGCCAGGCCAGTGCTATTGATAGACAAGGACTTCACATTTCTCTTGCTCTGCCATGCTTGCTTTCACTTCATCTGCCTTCTCTTCTCTCCCATTCCTGCCCTTTTGGGTACCCTGCAATGTGCCACATACCCCTGCTGCTCCCCAGTGCCGCAGCCCACAGCTGACCTTTGCTGACTTTTTATCTCCTGCTGATGGCCCTGAATCTAAGCGCTGGACAAGGGTGCAGTTCTGAGATGCATGCAGTGAGAGCACTGGACCTTCGTCTATCAAAGGGAATTTGCCAGGCCCAGTCAGGAAGGAGCAGCAGCAGGATGCAAGGCAAAGAGCCAGTGGTGGCTTCCTGAGAAAAAGGACTATGTGGGAGGTATCATTTTGGGGGGGAGGGTGGCAGAAGAAAGAGGAGGAGAAAGATGGTGGAGAAAGAGGTGGGAGGTACAATGCACACTCTTCAGTCTATGTTGCAAGCACTGCTAGAAAACCAGCCATTCACAAATGAACCTAGGCGCTGCCACATGTGCTGCCAGTGCTAGGATATCTAAACAGCCAGGCTCTTCTTGAACAGCACCTGAGGCCATGCTGGGTGGGGAATTCTGGAAGTTGAAGTCCATACTGTACATCTTAGAGTTCCTCAGGTTGAGAAGCACTAATCTAGATATATTAAGCACTTTGGTTTATAATTTTGTATTATAAAGTTTACAATTAAAATAACAGTCCTCTCTTATACTCTCTCTTTCTCCTAATTACAAAAAACAGCCTGGGCAGAGAAAAGTGGATAATTGTAAACAGTACAAATGTGATCCACAGAACAATTCGCTACTTTTGGTTGAGACTATAGAAATGTGCCCTGAGTTTGACCCAAACTGCAATCCTGTAAGTTTTCTATCACTTTTTATTTATTCTTTTTTTTCATTTACGGTCTACATTTGTTGAATATAATGAATGTTTTTTTTTAAAAAACTCATACCAAAGATCCATATCAAATAGTCATGACCAACATCCATCATTCAAGACTGAGTTTAATGTTATTGAGTGTTCTTTCTAATGATTCTTATTCATCAACACTGAATAACTAACAGTTGCCTCCTATGCAATAAAGTTGTGGATCGATTTATTTGTTCAGCAAGAAGAAATGGTGGTGACTAAAGCTAAGAGTGTGTTCCACCCCTTATTATCTGGCTCACAATACATTCAGAATGAAAATATTTATATATTCAGTATAAAAAAACTTGTAAGTTTATTTGGATGAGCAGGGTTATCACGCTTTCCACATTTGGAAACTCGGAGGTAACAATTTATATTTCATTATCCACATTATAATCTGGATTAATTTCTGGAATCCCTATTATTTTCTGGCAGAAGAGTAGTGGTCACACACACTTGGATGAATTAAACTGAAACTGTTGGGTTTTTCTCATTCTTGCCACTAGTGAATTATAGTGGTAATGCTCTTTAGGGTTCTTTTTTTTACAGAATGTGGTGCTCCTCAATGAAAAAACATTAAATGCTTCTATTAGTAAAAGTGTAACTATTCACTGAAATCATTGTTCTTTTACAGAGATAATGAAATAATGCATTTTCCCACTTCATAAGCAGTAATGTATTAATAAGCAATAACTTATAATCAATTCATAACTTGCTGGTTTTGATTCTCCTCTTTGGAAACATTGAAAAATGATAGATTGAAGCATATTGTTATGTAGGTAGTGAAGTTTTAAGGCAATTAACCCCCACTACTAGAAATAGCTATTTTTGCTGTACATCCAGATGTGATATTGATTAAAATAACACAAACTTTCTTTGTTGTCAAAGGATCAAATTAAATGGACTCAAAATGGCTGCTGCAAGATATGCAAAGAGAGTAAGTAAACAAAATTGTAAAAATCCATAATTTCTAAGGCCTTTATTAAGTACATTTGATAAGTATTACCTCTATCTCTTCATTTAAATTTATGGATCAAAATGTTGAAGAGGGCAGGCCAAGAACTGAATCTTCTGCTATATCGCTAGAGATAAATTGTCTCCCAAGATTCCTAAACTTTTTTGTCAATTTCTTTTTGCTTGTATCTTACATATCATGGGCTCTTTTCCATCAGGTCAGCAAAACCTACTCTGTTTATGACAAACATCTTGCGCACTTCTCTTAAGTAATACTCCACTGTTATCCATTATTGAATTCCCGAGAGTGAAAAATGAAGGCTTTGTGTGCTTGTGTAATATTCATCATTATTAGTAGGGCATTGAGCAGATGGCAACATCTGGCATATTTTATAGAATAGAATAGGAATAGAATAGGAATAAGAATAGCAATAGAAATAAAATAGAATTATTTATTGACCAAGCGTGATTGGACATACAAGGAATTGTCTTGGTGCATATGCTCTCAGTTATCTGGACTAAAAAGCTAAGATGATTAACATGTGAATGGGTAGCCACTGGGGAATTCCAAAGTTGTAGGACAGATTGAGAAGATCAAAAAAATAAGTTGGAAGGAAACAAAGGGTAGATTATTTCATTAATCAGCAAGAGTGAATATGAAGAATAAGTGAAAAGTAAAATATTTCCTTTTTACCTTTCATTTTTTAGTACCAAACTGCAAGCCATACAAGAATCAAACTCAAATTCGTGAAAATGAATGTGAATCTTCTCACACTGTTGAATTGACCTACTGTGAAGGAACTTGTCCAAGCTCTTCAGTGTAAGTGACAAGGAGGCCTATCATGCTCTTACCTGTTCAGTCTTCTACTGGGTAATGTGATGTTCGTAAAATATCTTCATTTGCTTTTGGAGACAAGAGCCCCTTTCAATTTGCTGGTTGATTGTGTTGGATTGTTTTGATGATTGGGTGGCCATGTGCATTTTTAATTGTTCTGACAAACTATTTGTTGGAGTTTTTAACCTCGACAGTAACCCCCAACTTATTTGAGATGGAAAATGCATGTAATAAGTTACGTTTTACCAAATTATCTAACTTTTTTTTTCTCCACCTGGACAGATATTCCCAAAAGGAAAAGGCATTTCAGCATGATTGTAATTGTTGCCAAGAGTTCAAGAGCCATAAAAAAGAAGTAACCTTAACATGTCTGAATGGCACAACCATCATTTATGACTATTTATATGTGGATGAGTGTAAGTGCAGTGCATGCACCTTCAAAGCCCCAACCAGCTAGAAGGAGAAGAATTAAAAAAAAAAAAATTCTTAGTCCAAGATAAATCCAACAATCGCTTGTCAGAAATCAGTCATCATCCAGTGCTACGTTTGATCTCTCCCTGTGTCCTTGAACCACATATTTTTCTATTGGCCAGTTACTTAATCAAATTAATGTTCTTTTCCATGTAAAAAAAAATTACATTCATTCTGGCAAACCGTTTCAAAATGAGAGCATTCTCATTGGAAGGTTTTTCTCTTTGGAAAACCTGCCAAGTATTCCTAACATAATGATAGAAATTATAATGTAGAAAATTAAATTCTTCTATATCCATGCTTCTCTTGCTTTCCTGATATTTTTGGGAAGGAGGGCAGAGGTTACAAGTCTTTAAACAATGTAACATAATCTGCAGGCATAAACCTCTGTATAGCATCAATACACATACTTAACTTGCTTTCCCATTTAATTGTTTTTTTTGAGATTAATAAACAATACTTAAGTTCATCTGGTAAAACTGTTGTTTTCATTCATCCAACTGCTGGCATCTATTAAAGTCAAACTATCACATTGTGATATCTAACTGTTTAATTATATAAAAAGAGTAGAGCAGCCCTTCGCAACTGGTAACCTCTAGAAGGAATTACATAATTTATTTAATTATGATCAATAACCTGCAAAATAAAAACATACAACAAAAAATCCAATGTAACATGAACAGTGTAATGGTCATATAAAATGGAAAAACTGAGAAAGAGAAAAATTGAATATAATACAATCAACAAGATAAAACTTAAGATAAATAGAAATACAATTACATAAAAATGCAATAACATCGAAGAGTAAAGAAAGATTCCTTAATGCCATCATGATAAAATAGGGAAATGTTATGCCTTTCTATGAATAGAATACAATAGCATTATTTATTGGCCAAGTGTGATTGGACACACAAGGAATTTGCCTTTGGTGCATAAGCTCTCAGTGTACACAAAAGATATAAGTGATGAGTCATGTTCATAGTCATCATAAATAGATTCATCATGAATCATAAGATACAATACAATGATAGTCATAGGATACTAAACAAGCAATCAAAATCATACTAAGAAACTAAATCAATATAAATTGTAAGATACAAGCAACAAGGTTATAGTCATAAGTAGAAAAGGAGATAGGTAATAGGAAGGATGAGAAGATTAATAGTAATACAGTCTTAGTAAATAGTTTGACAGTGTTGTGGGAATTAGTTGTTTAGCAGAGTGATGGCTTGCGGGAAAAAACTTTCCTTATGTCTATTTGTTCTGGTGTGCAGTGCTCTACAATGTTGTTCTGAGGGTGTAAGTTGAAACAATTTATGTCCAGGATGTGAGGGGTCTGTAGATATTTTCACAGCCCTCTTTTTGACTTGTGCAGTATACAGGTCCTCAATGGAAGGCAGGTTGGTAGCAATTTTTTCTGCAGTTCTAATTATTCGTTGAAGTCTGTGTCTGTCTTGTTTGGTTGCAGAGAACTGTATCAGCAGCTCTTTGGTCAGCCTGAGCTTTCTGAGTTGGTGCAGAAAGAACATTCTTTGTTGCGCTTTTTTGATGACTTTTTGATGTTAGGTGTCCATTTTAAGTCTGAGATATGATAGAACCTAGACACTTGAAGGTCTCTACTGTTGATACTATGTTGTCTAGTATTGAAAGAGATGGTAGTATAGGAGGGCTTCCCCTAAAAAAATCACTGCAAATAGAAACTGTGGACAATGGTAGTATTTTAGGTTCATTCTCATCACAAACACAGGGTCCATCAGTCAGAGGGCATCTTATAGTACCACAGAATATTTGTAGCTGAGGACTAAAGAGTCTTTGGTGTTCTCTGAGCTATGGGACACCAAGGATAGCACTTTAGACTTACATACCACTCCACAGTGCTTTATAGCACTCTCTGAGCAGTTTACAAATGCCAGCATACTGCCTCCAACAATCTGGGTCCTCGTTTTACCAACCTCAGAAGGATGGAAGGTTGAGTCAACCTTGAGCCCGTCAGGATCTAACTCCTGACACCGGGGGAGAGTTAGCCCGCAATACTGCATTCTAACCACGGCACAGGGAAAACTAGTATTGTCAAGAATGAAGCACTAAAATGAGACAAAGAAACAAGATTAAATATTTCGCAGGGAGTCCTTGACTTACGACCACAATTCAGCCCAAAATTTAGGTTATTAAATGAGACATTTGTTACTGAGTTTTGCCCCATATTACAACCTTGCTTGCCACAGTTGTTAAGTAAATCACTGCAAGTGTTAAGTTAGCAACACAGTTAAGTGAATCTGGGTTCCCCATTGACTTTGTTTGTCAAAAGGGGAATTCACATGACTCCAGGACACTGCAACTGTAATACATATGAGTCAGTAGCCATGCGTCTGAATTTTGATCACATGACCATGGGGAGGATGCAATGATTGTACGGCTGAAAAATGGTCATTAGTCATTTTTTGCAGTGCCATTGTAACTTTGAATGGTCAGTAAATGAATTGTTGTTAAGTTGAAGATTACCTGTATAAACATTTTCCAGGTTGCAACCAACACCGAAGGATGGCTATAGCATCCAAATTCATCTATTGCAGGGTTATCAAGCTGGCAGTCCGTGGGCCGGATGCGTCATGCACAGGCCATGCCCACCCCAGCTCCATGAAGGGGAAAAGCATCGTGTAACGTGACACGGCGAGTTTAACACCCCACTACCGTGTAGTGTCAGAGATTATTTGATGGGTTTCATCTTTATTTCTCTTTAAATAGAGGGATAGCAGAGAGTAGATGGAAAGGCCACAATAATCACTGAACTGAATGAATAATCAGTGAAGGTTTTCTTTCTTTCCACCTTGAGGAAAAGCCATGAAAAACCATTAATGAGACCAAGGGGACTCTGGAAAACAGGAATTTAAGCCAACAAGATAATGAACTTTTTCTCCCAATGGAATCATGTCAGTTTTCATGTTGATTAAAGCAATTGAAACATAGGTGAATGAAGAACAGCACATGTAACAATCTATCTTGAGCAATTTCAGGGATTTTGAATCACCGCAGGCACATAACTCTGCATGATACAGCATTTGGGGTATAGACATGGCAAACTAAATCTGTTTAAAAAGCTTGATGGTGGCAGGTAGGCATTTGCTCCTTTAGAATGAAAACAAAACAAACAGGATTGCCTTGACACTATTATTAGCTTTGGCAGAAATACAATTGTTCATGCCAATCTCCAAAGGCCTGAAAAATTATGCCAACATATTTAAAAGCTGGAGCTTCTTCAAATTTTGATGTTACACAATTTGCCTTTGATGTTTGTGATGAGAGGAAACCCAAGAAAACCACAATGTTGATCTCAAGAGTGACTGATTGTAAGCCCTCACTTCTTACAGAGTTTTGCTAAAGCCAGTCAACTTCTCTCAAAGCCCACTGAAAAAGTGACTGCATCAGTAGTAAACAGCAGTGCTGGCAGATGCCCAGTTTAATGGATGGGGTCCCTTTTTGGTTAAAGTAAATACCACTGAATTCACAGACATATTAAACAATAGGAGAACTAGAAAAGAATCCAATTTTACCGCTTGATGGACTGGAAGCAAAGTTATTATGCCTCCCCACCCACATCCCAAGGATTACACCAAACCTTAAAATTCCTAACAAACTGTTTGGAAATCCATAGATTCTTTTTTGCCCCCTAAAACCTAAAATCTTTTCCTTCCATCTAATACTCTTTTATTCTCTAATGCTTACATTCCACTTATTGTTGCCACTGTGCGTCTATCTTGTTAAAAGTAGTTGACATCTATTTTATTAGCACTTACTATATGGCCAATATCATCTGCCTCTTTCCAGTGTGACCATAATTAATAGATTTGGTTGTATTTTCAAGCAAATCATGTAATTGTCATCCAGTTTTGACCTAATCTTAAGGTCGCATGTTCGGTTCATAATAGATGAAGCAGGGAACAAAGCTTCAGATTTGAAACCGAATAAAAGTTGTTGATAACAGTTGTTTTCCAAACTGCTGCCCAAATCAAACCTGGTGATTGGCACACACTTCTTCCTGAAAACATTCTGAAACAGCCACAAACAAAATTGAAATCACCCATTATCCGATGTGTATGGAAACAAATTCTCATCTTTCTATCCCCTGCAGTCCCTTTCACAAGGTTACAAAATGCCCATGATTTTGTAAAGGCCATAGCAACAAAAGATGCTGTGTTCTGAATCTATGCTGAAAGGCTTCCCCCCCCCCATAGAAATACAAGCACAATGCAACACTTGCAATCCAGATGTTTGCTCACAACTCTCTCATTAGTTATACTGCATTAATTAAGCTCCCCTGATTTTCCAGCAGGTCTAATGGCTGTGTCTGGTAAGAGGTGGTCACAGCATTACAAGGCTTCAGTTTAAGAATTCTTCCATCTTGATCTGAGCTAGTCAGTTATTTTGTTCCTTCAACAGGAAGTAGGTAGAATTAAGTTTCCTTGCTGAGCTAACTGATAAATATATAGGGTTCTTTCTTGCCTCAAAAGCCATCAGTCCTTATGATATAGGGCTATGTCCTGAAGTCGATAAGAAGAAATTTGTTTGCTTTTTTGCCACCATAATTTAGTCAGCCAACCTAACTAAAATCTGAGCGCAATATAAATGGTACTGTTTTTACTTTAGTAAAGCATGGCTAGCAAATGTGATTTTGAACACATTACTACATTTTCAGATTCTTTTCAGCAAACAGTTCTAAAAGCCATTAACAAAAATATTTCAGGCATAACTCAAGCTGCCTCCCAGAGGCTTCGATTTTTGGCAGAAGGCTTTATGAGAATCATTTAGATACCAAGGATACTGAATTTCTTGACAGCAGAAAATCTGATCATCTTTGGATGAACAGTATAAATGAACTACTGTACGTAAGATAAATAGATAAAATAAGTACCAAGGTTACTAAATTTCCTTCCAGGTCGAAGCTCTCTTCAACAGCCAATCATTCATTCAGCAAAATGCAATGAAGACCTTATTTTCCTTCAGCCTTAAATTGCTAACATTTTGCTTAAAGCCTTAAACAGACAGCTTAAGTCACGCTTCCCAACCTGATGATGTGCTAATGGCAGCAACCTTCATAACCCCCCAAAGATGCCACCCTAAAAAGCCCACCTTAGGCATAAGGCTGGGCAAATTGCAGCAATGTCAAAATTCACAAATTTGAAAGGAATGAATACAACTCCAACCTGTTAATTGGTTTCATTTCTTGAGCTAGCTATTCACATTTACACAACATGCACGTGGCACATGAATGTCATCTACAACTGCTTACTGCAAATGGTCATTTACTTAAACTAACTGTTACAAACTTAGAACAGTGTCTTAAACACTGAGAAAGAAACAAGAATATTACCAGTAGAGTTGTAGGCAGCTGGCTTTACCAAAACTGTAGAAGATATTAAAAGCTTATTTCCTGTATCGAAGGTTAATTGAACCAAAATTCAGAAGCATATTCAGTCTAACTGAACATTTTCTCATTAAAACCCAGAGACACTGTATCTGCAGATAGAGAAGACTGCTTCTCTGTTTGAATGTTCTACTGCAAGTCATTTCTCCCTAAAATGTAGAACTGCTTATTTGGAACAAGGTCCATCTCTGGAAGCATAGTGGTGGGCAAGAAGAGCAATTGTCATTTCTCACTCCGTTCCAATTTCTGTTGAGTCTAGTGGCTGACATTGGTTGTTTAAGGTAAATAGCTCCACCACCCTTTCTAAAGTAGAGTCTATATAGGAGGAAGCTCTTCAATTTTCAGTTGTTTGAAAAGCTCATCCATCCAGTCGCTGTTCATAGCTGCTCCATCTTCTTCCCTGTCAGGGTGTTTAATCTAGCCAGCACAGAATATAATTCTGCTACCTGCTCACAATAGAGAAGCAGCTGGAGCAAATAAAAGAAAATGAAAACACCGAGTTTGTGTCATCAAGCAGAGTGATTGCCCACTGATCAAATAAGAAAAAAAAATGGCAAATGAAAAAACACAGAACAGGAGGGAGAAAGTCCAATAGGGTTTTGTTGCTAGATTGAAAAAAATAAGCAAACAAGCCAAATAAAACAGTTTTAAAGCCATTCTTTTGCTTTTCCAAGATCCTTGAAACAAGATCTACAATATATGGGTAATCTTAGATTTACAACCACAACTGACATCAGAAATTCTGGGTCCAGAATTTCTGATCTTAAGCAATACAATTGTTAAGTGAGTTTCATGTTTGTTTGTTTTTGCCATAGTTAATGAATCCCTGCAATTGTTAAATGAAACATGTAGTCATTAAGTAAATCTGACTTCTCCATTGACTTTGCTTGTCAGAAGCCAGCTGAGGTTATAAATTCTGATCACATGGCCTCAGGATACCACAACCATTCTAAATGGCTTCCTATGGTGAGATTGACCATATATACACTTAATAATCTAAATAAATACATGCCAGTTGCCAAGTGCCTGGATTTCAATTTTGTGACTGTGGGAAGGTTGCAACAGTCATAAGTGTGTAAGCTACTTTTTCAGTGCAGTTATAATTTCAAATGGTCAATAAATGAATGGTTGTAAGTTGAGGACTACTTGTACCAGGGTGCAATTCAAATGCAAATCGTCACTGAGTAAGGCACAAGGACTAGTTCATTAGCACTGAAGTGCTTTGATAAGAATCCCAGGCTGGCTTATTGCATTTCTGGTCTTTCTGCCTTCTAGCCCAGTAGAGGCCCCAAAGAGGACCAGCTGCAGCTGCTAAGAGCTGACACCATCTTAATGGCACCTAATCATCATAGTTATCACCAGCTACAGGAAATGTCTGGAAGGTATTTCTGCCATAAGAGGCATTTCATAGCACAGGTAGTCCTCGAGTTATGAATGTAATGGAGCCTGCCCTTTCCATTCGTAACCTGAGGATTTGTGGGAGTGAATCTTGTACCTCCTTTCACCCATGCATTCGCTAATCAAATGTGGGGCTCGTTAAGTGCACATAAGGTATTTCAGGGTGGGGAAGGCCATGAGGGCCTACTGATGGAACAGGCCACCTGCCTAAGACCACCCCGACCCACTGAAATACCTTATGCTCCCCACAATTGCTTCCCCCCCTCAACCTGCCGCACTGGGGCACTTATCTTGTGAAGATCGAGGAAGCAGTCTCCTTGTAGGTTGCAGGCTGAAATGGAGCCTCCAGGGGGCAGATCCGACTCTCCAATGCTCTTTTTGGCCCTCTAGAGGGCCTCCCCCAGCCCATTGCAGGCCACTGAAACACAGAATTGGACTAGAAGTGCTGAAACGTTGCACAGACCTGCAAATGCTGTTCGTCCTTTACGAAAAGTTGCACTTGCAGAGCTTTTATCCTTGATATTTTTAGAAACTGTGATAAGTCTTTGAAATATCCTCTCCTCTAAATCCTTACTCATCACTGTGCTTGTATCTTTTCTCCATTGAAGAAAACATTTACTGTAAAATTAGTAATTATGACTAACAGATGTCTTCTTATCTTGGCCATGGGAAGGTAACAAAGCCATTTGCATTTATTGCAATTAATCAGTGTTGACATACTATCATGTTTCCTACTGGATACACTTCAGGCTTGATTAGAGCAAAACATACTGCTTGGGGAGATGAGCACTGACGGAAAAAGAATTTTCTATCTCTACACTGAGCTTCTAATCACCATGGAAGCTCTCAAGGGTTCTTCGCATTATAATGTGGAATGGAAGATTTCATAGATATTTCACCCATTCAACTATGTTGCTGAATAACCAAGTGTAATTAGTGCCATCAAATACATGTATTCCTATAGAAATACTGACAACAGGAGCTATTTATCCCAGTGCAATCTAATCCATGATTTCCTTTACAGCTGCATCTGTTGATTTTTCAAAAATTAATAATAGTATTTTGAATTCACAACTGGAGATTTGAGGTGCTAATTTACCCCTAAAATGTGCTGCTTTCTATATTATTATTTTTAAATACACATACAATTATTAGTAGCACTTTTGCTGGAAGGGTTGTACTCATTGGTATATTAGTTTTAAAAGTATTCTTGTTATCATTTCATATCCTCCAAACTGCCTAAAATATACAGGTAGTCCTTGATTTACAACAATTCATTTTGTGACCGTTAACCATTATAACAGCATTGAAAAATGTGACTTATGAACATTTTTCAGTTAAAACCTTTGCAGTAGCCCTGTGATCATGAGATGAAAATTCAGATGCTTGGACACTGATTCATATTTATGACTGTTGACTGTATCCCAAGATCATATAATCACCTTTTGCAATCTTCTGACAAGCAATGTCAATGAAGAAGCCAGATTCAATTAACAACCAGGTTATTTTTTTTTCATTACATTTATATGCCGCCCTTCTCCGAAGACTCAGGGCGGCTTACAATTTTTGGGATACAACCCAGTGTGCTCAGCAATAGCCTTCCTTCCGCTGTATATGCCTGCTTATTACTAAGCGGCATTTTTACAAAGTCAGCTTATTGCCCCCAACAATCTTGGCTCCTCAATTTACCTACCCCGAGAGGATGGAAGGCTGAGTCAACCTTGAGCCTGGTGGGATTTGAGCCTGCAGTAATTGCAGGCAGCTGGATCTTAAGTGCAGGCATTTAACAGCCTGAGCCACCAAGGCCCCTTATTAACTTATCAGCTTCAGGGATTCACTTAACAACTGTGGCAAGAATAGACATAAACTGGGGCAAAACTCACTTAACAAATATCTCACTTAACAACAGAAATTTGTCGAGGACTACCTGTAAAAGGATTGCTCCAGCCACATGAACGAAGCTGGGAAACTGCCACCAGCAGACCAATGGATTTATTAAGGTGGAAATTCAAAACCAGCTTTGAAATAAAAATTGACATCATAGCAATACCTTATTAATCTAAAAGCATGTGTACTTTTTGTATCTGGTTATTAGTGGAATGGACATAAGAGCATAATGCAGGGACTTCACTTCCGTCCATTACCTTGGGATCCCAGATTAGCTTCCTGGGTTGTATTGAAGAAATTGTGTTATTACCATGAGTCACAAACAGAATGATACTTTGCTGACTTTATTTGTTAGGCAGCACTAGATGACTATCAGACGCATCTTTCATTTATATTGCATTTCTACTGTCCTGATATTTATCAAGTCATTACATCGGGCACTTGATATATGTTTCCCAAGGGTGCATTACAGAGTTAAACAGTGTTTGCTTCCACCTTGCTTGTGACCTATTGCATCACCAAGATGGTGCTGATTTTTTGATCACTTCGGCTTAAAAGAATAGTTCAAGAGACATCAGAGTTCTCAATACAGCTAAGAATGCGAACTGATTTGAGAGAATTTCCTCAGTCGTTTATATATCTATTTAATAAGTGCAAAAGGGGGCTGCAACTTAATCCTTCTGTTAGACCTTTATGATTTACCCATCGTAACAAAGAATCTTGGGGCAATAGAGTATTTTCTTAAGATTGCAATAATATAAATGATGGGGGTTATATTTTTCTTTTTTTTGCATCTAACCAATGATCAAACCAGTACCTAATCAGATAGCAAATTGTATGGTAGTCAAGATAGACTGAAGCAAACAGTTTTCATCCTGGAAACTGCCAGGTTTGAACTAAATTGAAATTGTTAGTCTTGCTGTCCATAGTGCTTTCTTCCAAAGTAATGCCTATAAATGGGATCGTAAGTTCCAATGGGCTTTGACAATGTAGACTTGTCTTAATCTTTACGGCACCTTCAGGAATCAGAGGGAGTCGCATCAGTAGCACGCTTAGTCATATATTTGCAAAACAGTGTGTTTGTTGTCACAAGCTTATTAACCTGTAGGAAGCATATAACTCATTAAATATCTAAAAACATCTCCTCTGCCTTTCCTACATCTGCTTTTTTATCCCCTTAAAAGAATTAACAAAAATGAGTAGAAAAATAGTAAAATGGCCTCTTTCTCAGCCTTCTGCAACCGGACAGAGAAGGGTCTCTACTGCTCCTCCAGTGACTGAAAAGGAAATGAGGGGATTGTGCAACCACCCCTTGTAGGATGTGTACAAATGACTTGCTTCTTGCAAAACTTTACAAACATTAAGACAACTCCCAAATGAAGCTCTGTGCCTAGAGAAAGTGTTGTCAAACACTCAAGTGTACCAGGAGTCTAAAGCAATACAATTCAACACAGGCAAGTATATAGAATGGAGTGGAGTGCAGTGGAGTGGAATGGAATAGAATAGGAGAAATAGAATATTCTTTATTGGCCAAATGTGACTGGACACAAGGAATTTGTGTCCAGTGCATAAGCTCTCAGTGTACATAAAAGGAACGAAGTGGTAAACCATAAGATAGAATCAGAAATCATAAGATATAACCAACAAAGCAATAGCCATAAGATACCAATAGGAGCAGATAATAGGAAAGATGAGAAGGAAAATAGTAGTACAGCCCTACTATATGGTTAAATGTCCTTAGGCATAAATCAGCGCTGTGGGAATTACATGTTTAGCAGAGTGAATGCATGGGGGGGAAAGTATCTTTGTGTCTAGTTGTTTTGGCATGCAATGCCCTATAGTGGCTCTACAAGAGGCAGTTGCACAATCTCCTCATCTCCATTCAGTCACTGTAGCAGCAGTAGAGACCCTTCTCTTGTGTCTGAGAGGGCTGAGAAAGAAGCCATTTTATTATTTCTCTACTCATTTTTGTACTTTTTGTAAGGGGATAACAAACAAATACAACATTTTGCGGACAACATTTTTTTAAAAAAATTGATAAAAGTTGCTAAAGTAAAAAGTTTTCACTAAAGTTTGCACTTGCTTTCACAACTCTACTAGAACAGCTACTATTCCTGCTATACTGCTTGCAAAAAAACTGCAATATGAATTAACAGAAAATCAACTCAAATCTAGATTTCTTTTGATACAGGGACACCACTCCAGTCCTTGAAGATTACCAATTTTAAATGGATTTGTTCCATCCTTCAAAGAATGCATCCCTCCATTCTTGGAGATATTCCATTACACACAAGCAAATGAATAATTAGTCAAGGAAGCTTTAGAACTTTAGATATTACGTTTTTTTAAAAAAATTACATTTATATGCCGCCCTTCTCCGAAGACTCAGGGCGGCTTACAATTTTTGGGATACAACCCAGTGTGCTCAGCAATAGCCTTCCTTCCATTGTATATGCCTGCTTATTACTAAGTGGCATTTTTACAAGGTCAGCTTATTGCCCCCAACAATCTTG
The DNA here is from genome assembly GCA_009733165.1 of Naja naja. Lineage (NCBI taxonomy): Eukaryota > Metazoa > Chordata > Lepidosauria > Squamata > Elapidae > Naja > Naja naja. Next base: position 261,835,775 of record CM019148.1, read on the forward strand.
GGTCCTCAATTTACCTACCCCGAGAGGATGGAAGGCTGAGTCAACCTTGAGCCTGGTGGGATTCGAGCCTACAGCAGTTGTAGGCAGCTGGAACTAAAGTGCAGGCAATTAACAGCCTGAGCTTGTATTTGAGTACAAACTGCTAATGCTTTATGAAGACTGTTTACATCTTACTGAATACAGATAGCCTCAACAGCTGTCATGATTTGATGCCTCCCATAAAAGACCATGGTCAAAAATGATTTGATATACATTTATTAAATTAGATAGAATGGGAAATAAGTTGTATAATGCAAACAGCTGAATATGAATAAGAGTAATAAAGAAATGTTTTCAGAATTACAGCAAAACACCCTCAGTACAGCATTACAGGTCAGCCAACACAGGCAATAATATCTAGAAAGGGAAACGCTTAGAATCATCAGCACAGTCAGACAGAATTGAATAAAAGGTGGCAAGCATCTAGCTAGGCAAAATGTTCCTGAATTTAACTAGTCTTGGATTCTTGGTGAGTTTAAAGCTACTGTCAATGCACATCAGACTTTTAACGCAGCTTCTGGGCTGTGAAGAGATGCTGCGGATTGTGTAACAAACTGCTGTCACAAAGAAGATAATGAAAACTGCAAGGAATTTTTGCTGCCTAGCATTTACTCTAAGTGGTAGATAACTGGTGCATTTCAGTTCTATACCTCAGAAATCTGTATCCCAACTTCCCTCAGGACTGCAGAATCTCACTGAAATCCATGGGAAGCATTTCCAACTTTGTTTATAGAATCAAAGTACATCCAGGAATGGACACAAAAACATAGATGTAATTGTAACAATGCTTGCATCCTACTCTTTTGAGAATTGATATTCTGTCATTGGAAAGCTTTTCATCCAGCACAGCTTTCCAATTGGCTGAATGGCAAAGTGAGAGCCAGGGTCTCTGCCAGTTTCCTTCTCTGCAACCTCCAGATCCTTTACCCCTTCTAAATAAGTACTCTGGAAAAATGAGAGGAATTCTTCTAAAAATCCTTCTACAAATATCCTTGTCAGTGGAAAAATGCTGATCAGATTTCTGTGAATAGCCCTATTAGCAAGAAAACCAAATAAACCATTGGATCTATCTGAATGTGGATTAATTTAACTTCAAAAAGAGTAAGAATACAATTCACTGACATGCTTTTTAAAACCTTCCTCACTGTCAATCTCTGAGTAAACTTAGACATCTAGAAATAGGTCTAAACTTTATTTAAATTTTGTAATAAGAGTTATGAAGACTCTTCAGAAATCTCTCTGGATGTGCACCGTGCATACATAAAAAAGCAGCAGAGGCTTCGAGATTCAACAAATATCCAGAAGTCAAAGTCAATGTGCCAACTATCTGTAAAATGCAAACACAAGATTTTGGAAGGTACATGAAGTATCTGTGCCAAAGCTTCAGCTGAAGCTCACCTCCTGATCCAAAAAGACACTTCATTCACAAGTGAAGCATCACTGAAAAATCTGCATAGCCATATTATGCAGCTCACGTTATTCCACTGGGATAGTACTATGGTGTATTCCAGACTTTTGGCTCCTTCCTTCTAATTAATAATATATCTTAAGGGTCTTAGCTAAACAAATTCACAAGAATTCACCAATGTATTACTGATATATGACTGACATTAACTGTAACATTAATCTGACAGTACTGCAAACTATGGAGAAAGAAATACACTGGATTTTTAGATGGATACATACCTCTTCTGGAGCTTCTGAAAAGCACTTATTTCATGTAAAAGCAACAGAAGAGGAAAGGACTGATTTAGCATTCACAAATACTAATCTATTAAACCTATGAAAATAAAATAGCTAGAACTTGATAAATGGATCTGAATATAAAAATTAATAAATATTTTAACTATAGGTAGCTCTGCCAGGAGTTTTCATGATGATACAATAAAGCAATTCTAATAGATCTTTTCTATTAGAGAGAAAAAAAGCAGGAAATAATGAGGTTTTTCTTCTTTCAAAGCAATAAAAATGATCACCTTTATGCCTTATTGTCTTCAAACACTTTAGGAAATACAAAGTATGTCTGGCAGTTATAGACAGCATTTAAAAATGTTTAAAACAATTAAAAAAACTCAAATAGCATGTAAAATGTGTCTATTAAAGTGCATTGTTTCACTTTTTCCAACTTTAAACAAATATAAACTTTGTTACCTCCAACAGATCTACAACTCTAATAGAAAATTATTATGTACAGCTTCTGTATATTGGGATTGTACTCTAAATGTGACATGTCTTCATTTGTGGCAATGAATTTTTTTCGTATCTTTCGCTTTTAATAGAATTAAGGTTAAATGGAATCTTATGAAACCTTGCAACAGTGAATATTCCAATGAAATATTATACCTTAAAATGAATTGTCAAAAGGGTAAAAAAAAGAAAGATCAGATTTCATCCATACAAGGTATGTTTCTTTTCAAAGCATTATTGTTTATCACAAATTCAGCATTGGTAATGCTGAATTTCTATGGTATAACCTTCCACTGCTTCAATTTTATGGGTTTCTCACAAATATAGGAGCAAACAAGCATAAAAACACATCAGGAAGATTTCTGTCCCCTTCTGGCATACAAGTAGTCCTCAGGTTGTGATAGCAATTGTGCCATTAAGCAATATGGTCATAAAATGGGACACATGTGACTGCATCACTTAGCAACAACAATTCCACCTGGTAAGCAAGGACCTCACATGACCGTGATGTGGAAAGAGGCACTGAATTGGCATCCCAAGCAAGCAGGCAAAGGACAAACGCTATGGGCAGGCTGATAGTTTGGGTGAGCGCTACACAGTGCAGGTAGGCAGGTGCTCTAAGCGGGTACTATGGAATGCAGGTTGGTGGATGTGGTGGGAGACGGAGTATACAATCTTCATGCGCCCAGGGGCTCCTCGGAAGAAAAAGTGGGGGCAGCAGAAACGACTTGCAAGAGCAACTTGTGATCTCCTGCCAGTTTCCCCAGACTTTGCTTGTGGGAAGCTGGTGATCATGTGACTGCCGAATGCTGCGATGGCTACAACCTCAAGGACCCATCATAAGTCCCCCTCATTAAACACTGTCATAATTTTGAATGGCTGCTGAAGAACTGCTCGTAACCCAAAAACTACCTGTATGTTTCAGTCTCTTGCAAAAGGACTGATTGTAAGTTAGGAAGCACAGCAAATTAAAAATTATAAATACATTGCATTGGTGCCCAATGGGTAGATTGGAAAGTGATCTCTCATTAGTAAAACTGTGAGAGTTGCAACAAAGATAGTATCCCTGTAGTAGCAAGTATTACAAATTGCTTTAATGTTCTCAAATATCATTAAACAAGGCAAAGGGCGCTGTGTGGTCACTTTTGTCTCACAGGAAGGGATTGCTTGAGAGACAGATTGCTTTTAATAAAAGCACTTGATAGAACAGCGGTCTCCCTCATCCCTCAATTGATACTCACCCTACTCCCGGACTTCCAAATGCATAATGCTTACAAGTGGGGGAGAAAGTTGTTGGTTTTGGAAAGCAAACAAAAAAAGAGGGGAGGGGAATTGGCAGAGGTATTTTGACACTACCTTTCATCAGAAATGTGAACAGGGTGGAAGTGACAGCTATAAAATGGCTGAGATTTCTGTAAGATTATCTGTAAAAACCAATATTCCAATGACCACCCATGACAAAAATGGATCACAGCCTCTCAGATAGGTTGCTTGCTTGGGATTTTTTTTTCTAACTAAATTCCTGGCTTGGCAAATCAAAATTAAAGGTAACAATGAAGGGCAGTATGAGAATGATCTAAGCCTCTTCTGCAATTTGAAGCAAGGAATTGATAGCAGCATCCTTGTTCCCCCTCTGAGCTTCTAGTACTGAACGGATTACTTCTCTGTCCATGTTGGGGAACATGTCCTGGATAGATTTTAGATCCTCTTCATTACATACATGCTGAGGGTTGACTGCAGGTGGTGGAACTGCCACAGGTACCATGCCTGGGTTACAAACAGCAGGCATCCCTGGAAAAAGACAGAGAATGGAGATTGATTGGAAAATACCAAATTCTAATTAATTTAAATGTGTTGCAGTGTGTAAAAACTCCCCTTTAAGAAATTCAGTTAATCCCAGACATATAGATAAAAAGCATTTAAGCAGGTATAATAAAATACAATTCTTGATCATTAAAGTTGTATGAAAGATGTTGGTGAACATTGGTGGTGTCACAGAATATAATAATTGATGAAAGGTGCTCTCCTAGTTCATCAAGAAACAAATAACTTCCCATAATCCACAACAATTAACCAAAATCAAACTGCTTTAACTCCTAACAATTTTATAATAATATATCTTCTTGCTGGTATCCAAATAGTCATTCAGTTTGTTGATCATCAGTAATCTGAAACGCCATTGATTTATATAGTACAGAAATGATATTTATAAGATACCATCTAAATTGAAGCTAGCATGTTATGTTATGATGTTAAACAAAATGTCATTTACTAGAAATTCTGATTTTGTGAATCTTATTGATTAACAGTTTCAATAATTACATTTAGTTTTCTTAACTAACGAATTAAATGACCTATACGTTTACAAGTCAGACAGATGTAGGAGACTGGATTCCCCCTCTGCTTCTGACTAATTGGAATCCTGGGACATTTAAAAAGGTGGAAATTTCCATGAATTAAAAAAAAAATCTCTTTGTGCTACAAACCTAAAATAACAATTTAGCTCTGTGATATAGTCCCGTTTAAATAGGAAAAACCACCCCTGAAAATAAAATATTTTTTTCCTAAATTCTATGAAGAATTGGTTCAGTATTGATTATTTATAATCAATGCAAGCAAGAGGAGCAATGTGGCAAATTATTACACTAGAAAATGCTACTGATTTTCAAGAACTATCAGAGTAAGAAGAGAAGGAGTGCATTCAGACAACACAGAGACCAAGGTATATACTCTTCTGTTTTAAGCAGTATGGTTCTTTTAAGAGAGAACAAAGAAATGCTGATCCTTTAAGTTGGTTGCCAACTTCTCAAGGCAATTAGCCAGGACTTCCCTGAATCCCTGTGTCCTGCAATAATACTTCCTGTATATCAGTCCTGCTTTGCAGTCGTGAAAAGATAAAGAAGAAAATTAACTATTTTGAATTATCTTCAGAGTGAATCAAAGAAACTGGCAAAGGAAACAAAAGTCTGCCAAGGATAGAGGAAGAATGGAAACTATATAAATATAACAATTTAGAGAGAATGATGCACAATTAGTTATTTTATCCTTGAAAATATAATGAATAAACCAAACTTTGCTATTAAAAAAACCCTTAGCACAGCTGGTTTCTCACTATTGAAAAGTTAATTAATAATGCCAATAGAAACAGAGGATATTAATTATTTCAACTTCTGAGTTGAAGCTTGTGGTAGCCACTGAGTTTCCCTGGATGACACTAGAAGCTGGCAGCACACTGCAGCCTGGTGGAGGGGGCCTCTTTTGCTATCTCATGAGCTCATCCTCTATTCATCCTCTATCTGTTGGGTTGGAAAGTCCCTGATTTTCCAGGTATATAGGTGATCTCATTTACTAACATCACCACTAGTCTTATGGATTGGTTGGGAGGTTGCACCAATGTGGTTGAGGGGTTTCACCCATGTGGGATCTATTCTCCAATCCAAATGCTGTATCTATGCTACTCTTCCTTGCTTGTAAAAATGGTATAAAAGAATAAACACTGCCCAGGCAGTCAGACATCTTTGGACACTGAAATGACTGGTTATTGAATCCCTACAGAAGCTATAAGTAGATTTAGACACCCTCACACCTAACTGTGAGAGGTCCACAATGTTAAGAAAAGAAGTTCAAATAAAGAATAAGATGATATTACAACATTGTATTGTGCACTTATCTTGTTTTTATATTTGAGGGAAACCTCTAATACTGATAATTATTAGATTTGCTTATAAGCTTCAAATTGATGGAATGGCAGAAAAAATGAACTTAATTCACAGAAACCTAACTTGCAGAAGCTTTTCCCATATTTGGATTAGCAATGTAGGTACCAATCCAGATTTTTACAGACCATAATCCAATGTTATTTTGTGTACATTTTACTGTAATGCATATGGCATAGTGTTATGCATACTGTTTTGCAGCATATATTAAGAGTCTTAAAGAAAAATCCTGAATTAATACAGAAATATAAACCACTTCAAAAGAGCAACCTCCACTGGATTTTCTTTTAGAAAACCATTACAAGGAATTTTCAGATTTACTCTACCACTAACATTAATTGTACCATGCTTTACAAAAATGCCAAAACATCTTGTGCCTCTTTTCAGTTTAATAATACTTTCATTCAAGTAATTTCCTTTGGAAAATCAATATTGCTAATTAATACAAACTAACATTAAAATATATTTTTACATCAAAACAGACACTTCAATCATTTATCAACTTGCTTTTGAATTTAAACAAGCAAATGCAGTACAGAATGATCAATAAACAATTGAAAACAGAATTGTCCATAGTCCATTATTTTCCATTTAAAAAGTGCTCTTCAAGTTTATAAAATTAATTTGGCATCAGTATCGCTAAAGTGCATCAGCATTGATAAAGTGAGAAAGCATATAGATTATAAGCAATAGCACTTAAATGAAATGAAAATGTAAAAAATGGCAATGGGTTTGATGATACATGATATTTTTACAAAGCAATACTCAGTATAAAAAAATAAACCTATTCATATTATGCAGAAAATATTACAGAATTTAAAGACAATATTCTAATGCAGTCAAGTGCCTTTATATCCAGATTATCGTTTCTCATCACTTTTGATCCCATAGGAGAAATACAATATTTTATTTGTGAAATATTTTCAAATGTATCAAAGAGGAACTTTCCAAGCTTCATTATTACCGGTAGCTTTGTATCTGATTCAAGTGCTGTATCATCTTGTTTTCTTGAGTGAGGACTCTCCTGCCCAAACTAAAACTTATGATGAATATTAAACACATATCATAACCAGAGAAGGACACTGTTGTACTTTTTTTTTTTTGCATTTCCTTCTTTAGCCTGACTGTTCTCAAATCCTGAAGACTGAGCATTTATTTAATCAAGCAAAGGGCATTTCCTCAAGACACTTGACTGAACATTTTATAGTGAGGATGTCACAATACTGACTTTTTAATGATGAATTTAATACTATGTTGCAAGAGAGACAGTGGAAATGCAGCTCATTTTTATTCCTTCCTATTTTTTATAATAAAGCAAATGAAACTTGTAAAAATACTAGTTGCGAAAACTAGATGGTTACCAGAACTCTGTGTTTTTTTGCAAAGGAATCTAACATGATCTAGATTCCCTTAGTAGTGTCCTGGAGTAAACAGACTTAAATGTAAGCATGTTTGGGATAAAATGAAGCAAATGATCATATTACTGTTTGAAACTTTTTTTTCCAGTTGGACCCTATTTATTTAAATTTAAAGGCTTCCCAACTTCAAACAACAGAGAAAGACAAAATGGACGAATCATTAAATTCTGAATGTCTGGAAGGACCAACGTAACACCCACATATCCAAACCCCACCTCCACTAGAAATGTCAAGAGTTCATCAGTTACTCTGTCCCCAGGCCCTGAGCAGAAACAAATGTTGAAGAATTTTCAGAACACCATCATGACAGGAACCATGTGGACTTCTGTGGGGATACTATTCCAGAGGAAGGTGCCTTAGCAGAATTGAAGAACCTGGAATATATCCTCTCTGCCCATTCTTACTTGATGGGCAGAAACCAGACCCAATACCAGTGATGGCTAACCTTTTTGTAACCATAATGCAATACATGAGGGACCCCCGCACTCTCCCATCTCCCTGCGCATGCGCATGATGATCTTTAAAGGTGAAAATAAGCACTGAGAGTTACACCCATAAGACAACTGGCAAATAGTACAGCTCACAAAATAGGAACAAACCACGGGCATATTGTAATATGCCCATCACTGCCACCATGGACCAGCTGTATCTCTGTATATCTAGCAATGTCTTTGCATTTGCAAATATCTCTAGATGGCATGAAAAAGTGAGCAACACTAATCTCTCTCTCCGTCTCTCTCTCTCCACACACACATATTAAAACAAATCATGACGTTGCAGAGTATAACTGAACAGAAAACAACATAATGTAATGGAACTGTTTGTTAAGGTGATAATAGAGAACCTAACAAAACTTTACTTGAAAACTGAGTCAACCTCCAAGTATTAGAATGCTTTCTGGGTAACATAACGTTACTTCACCACATTCAAACATCTTGAACAAGTGCTTCCTATATACCAGGGGTCCCCAAACCCAAGGCTGCACAAGCAGTGGGTAAGTGCACAAAGCTGGATTTGCGCAAGCGGAGCCCACAGATGAAACCATCCCCTCTCGCCGCCAGTCCACAGAGTTGGAAAGGTTGGAGACCGCTGCTATATACAACCCAAAGCATATTCATACTTCGATTCTCACTTTGCTGAAGGTATCAACTTTGGAAGAACAGGACTGACCCCATTCATAAAATGTGCACTAAAATGACAGGGTCACTTTTTGGGGAATAAAGGGTATTGGAAAAAGACAATGCACATTAAAAGTGTAACAAAATATATAACAACTGACCAAATTCCTTGCTCTGTAATGGGAATGTTCAGAAACATTCCAAACTTTTTAAAATAAATTTTAGCAACTGTTCTAAATGCTGGGCTTTTTCCAGGGTTCAAATAAAACAGATCCATTTTTAACATTGCTTATTTGCAATGATTCAAGAGTCCAGAGTCCTTTAATTAGGTTGGTTTTTAATGTATATTGTCCAGCTTTGCCAGTCAAGTAGCAAAGACAGCTCCATCCTCAATGCCCAGAAAGAGTAACGCCCAGGCAAAATCAACGGGGACTTAATCAACTGCTGAAACACAAACAATGGTAGGTCCTAATCACCAAATTGCCTTGATCAAACTCTATTGGGAATCTACATTCAGAGGCAATTCTCAATGGCCAATATCCAATCTAAGTAGTAGTGAAAATTCTTTTCAAATATGTGCTTGCTTGGTTGATAGAGATATACTGATTTTTTTTAAAAAAATCATGTGCTGGGAGCACATTAAATTAATAGTCTGTGCTCTGTGTGTTATTTTTTGGTTTCTATTGTATCCTGCACATCTTTGCTGCTGCTGTTCATAGACTATGCTGAAATGAAATCATGCTGTATGTTGGATGTTTGTTCAGCTTCTGAAGCTGTTCGTATAAAAAGCCTTTAAAAAGTGTTGTTTCCATTCTTATCTATGACCTTTAAAAAAAAATAATTGTTTTAGAAAATTCACATCTTGGCCATTTGTAGATTTGGTGATAGGATAACAAGCAGCTCTGTCTATCAATCTAGCCTGGTGGTCTTAAAGTCATAAGTAAAGGAGTAAGAGGCTTTTTTCAAATCCTTATTGTTCCCTATGACTAAACACTGGAAATGTTTCAAGCGTCTAAATATATCCCATGTTTTGTTTTGCTGAAACATAGCCAACTTCATTGGAATGTTTTGAGTAAGCCTTGTTTTTCTCAAATTTGAAACAGAACGTTTTTGCTTGTTTCATGCTCCCTATATAGTCTCTTCTGACAGCCACCATTTTTTCCTCCAAGGAAAAAAATAATTCTCTTTTCATCCCTTTAATCATTCACTCTTTGAAATCTCAGTACAATTTGGCCAAACTAATGAAAGATGAACTACATATGTAAGATTATTGAAGCTAAAAGGCATATACTTCCACTGATGATACAGAAGTTGGTCCTATATTTTCTGATTTGATAACAATAAGCATATTTATTTAAATGAGATATATTCATTTAAATAATAAAGTATATTAAAGATGAATACATTAAAATTAAATTAAGATTTGTAGTTGTTAGATAATCTTTCTTGAGTAACCACTAGTTGATTTTCATATAGCTATGGTTCTATTACCTACCAAAAATGGAATGGGTTAACTAATGAGATTACGTATTGTGACATCCTCCTGCAATGTTCTGCATTCCAACATAAAGCATACCATACAAATAAAAATCAACTTATACAATATCATGCAGAATTCTTGTTAGATGGGATGGAATGCAAAAAGAATTAAGACAACTTACCCAGAGCAAAATATTCAAGCCCTAAGGACGGATGAAAGTGAGGGAAAAGAATAAGACATGGAAAACAGATATTACTCTGTGTTATATGAGAAATACCCTTGTAGGAAGAAAGCTGGAAAAAATTCCAACAGTTGCCCTTTAGATCTTAAATTCTAGGATTTTGCTCCTTAAACAGCTGAATCTATTATATGAAATCTTCTCAGTATCCATTTAGTTTTGGCCTATTAATAGCTTCATACATATTTATTTATTTATAAGAAGATGTACACGACTGCCCTTCTTGAAAAACTGTGACTCCAAGCAGCATACAATAAAAACAAAAACCCAATGGACCCCATGAGAATAACCAGAAATATTACATATTGTGGAATGAACTCATCTAACATCCTGGCCCCAATGCCTCAGGGATCATCCAGGTCTTCAAAGACTTTCAAAAGGTTAACAGGGCCAGAACTAGTCAAATGTTTCTGGGTGCGGGAAAGATTTTTTAAGAGGGCAGATGCTTAGCAGAGAAGAAATGTCTCAGGTAGCATTTTTTTCAAGGACAGGACATGAAGAACGTCCACTTCTATATGGGGCATGCAGGGGGAAAAAAACCCAGACAAGCAGTTCTGCAAAGACGCTGCTTATGATCGATGAAGGGCTTTCTATGTGATAATTGCACCTTCAATTGTACAGAAGCCTATGGGAGCCAGTGCAGTTTGTAAGTAGAGATGTTGCATTGGTAATACAAGGACATGAGTAACCAGTGTGGTACAACTGGCATACTAGATGAAGTTTTGCAGAGGGTCTCCTATTCATGGCTGCTGCCTGGTCTTTGAACAGGAACTGTAAGTCCAAGAGGACTCCCAAAGTACAACAAACTGGATCTGAGCAAGGGTGTGCAGGCTGTTGGTGGTGCAGGCTGTTAAATGCCTAGCACTTAAGTTCCAGCTGCCTGCAATCACTGCAGGCTCGAATCCCACCAGGCTCAAGGCTGACTCAGCCTTCCATCCTCTCGGGGTAGGTAAATTGAGGACCCAAGATTGTTGTGGGGCAATAAGCTTACTTTGTAAAAATGCCGCTTAGTAATAAGCAGGCATATACAATGGAAGGAAGGCTATTGCTGAGCGCATTGGGTTGCGCTCCAAAAATTGTAAGCCGCCCTGAGTCTTCGGAGAAGGGCGGCATATAAATGTAATTTAAAAACAAAAAACCAACCTGATCTAAAAATGGAAAATTTCCAGTTCTCAGACAAGGTAACTCAAAACCCACAGTCACTCGATCTTGCCAGAGTTGAGGAAAAGCCTGTTCTTCCCAATTCAGCTATCCACAGCCACCAGAAACTGAGGCAGAACAGCATCATTTGGATGGGAAGGGGCAGAGGTATACAATAGCATACTTTCATAGAGATTTCATGTAGATTTTTTTTTAAAAAAAGCTAAGATGGAGCCTTGAAGCACACCCCAAAGCATGGGCCTAGGATTAGACTGCTTATCACCTACCAACGGCATATGGAACTGAACCCAGAGAAGGAGGGGAACCACAATAACATCCCTCTCCCAACTCCCTTAGCTTGTCCAGAAAGATACCAAGCTTGATGATATTGAAAGCTGGTAAAATATCAAGGAAGGCCAGGGTGGATCCACTACTTCTAGTATGTGCCATCCAATCATCAACGCATATGCTGTCTCAGTATTATGATTTGACCAGAAACCAGACTAAAAGCGATGTAGATTATTCACTTCCTCTAAGATCCTTTGAAGCTGTAAGCCACCTTTTTGACAACCTACCCTAAAAAGAGAAAGTTGGAAACTGGATGGCAATCATCCAGTACTGTTGAATCCTGGGATAGGTTTTTTTTTTATGCAAGAGACTGAAAGAACATTTTAGTTCTAGTCTGTTTTCTTTCATTTTGTTGATTCACCCCTTCATATCTCTTCATTTTGTTGATTCACCCCTTCCAATTTTCATTTTCTAACTCAGAAATGTCATATCAGTGATAATTTCTATTTTTAAAAACTTGAAGAAATGTCAAATATTTATAATATGATTATATAAAAGTCATTGAAGCATTTATCAGAACATGGGCAAGTTAATGCTGTGTGATGGACAGAAGGATGGATTTTATTCCTATCTGTATTCATCTACAAATCTTCATGTATCCTGCATGAAATTCTAAAACACATTCTTCAGCTGTTGGATACAGCACTGTTGATGTGAATTGGCTGCTATTTGTATACTGAAGAGCACATTTCATTTATCTGACAAAGTGGACATAGATTCTAATTGGCCTATGCCACAGGAAATTTGCTTTTTTGTACTACAAGATCTGCTAATTTTTAATTCAGGTGATTAATATACATTATTCCATGTATTAATTCATTCAATTTCCCTAATGCCTTAACAGATCTTAACAGATAATCAGAGTTGGAAGGGACCTTGTAGGTCATCTAGTCCAACCCCCGCCCAAGCGGGAGACCCTACACCATTTCTGACAGATGGCAGTCCAGTCACTTCTTGAAAGTCTCAAGTGATGGCGCTCCCACAACTTCTGAGGGCAAGGTGTTCCATTGGTTGATTGTTCCCACTGTCAGAAAGTTTCTCCTTATTTCCATGTTAAATCTCTCCTTGTTCAGTTTCCATCCATCCTTCTTATAAGACTTACAACAGTATACAAATAATAAAACATAGTATCATTTCATCATCATAAAACGCAATGAAATCTGTTAATTCTTCCAGATTTTTCTCCATTTGCCTCAGGTGGCTCTACCCAATTACCAACCCTACCTGAAACCTGCAAACTCATTTTGCTGGCCTCTGATATAATATCCCACACTTCCTTCCCTAAGAATATCTAGGTTGTTTTGAATAGGGCTGCCAAGCAACAATCTGCAGCTAAAACCAGTCTAGAGAAGTACATATCCTTCACCACTTTTTCTGACACTTGGAAGGGTAGGACCTGTGCTTGTACCAGCATTTAGTCAAATTCAGTTTTGATCTTGTGTCATTGCCGCTCTATATCTTTTCACTCTCTTAAACTTCTGAAGTTCCTTAAGTAGATCAGTGAAACCGTTCGGAATCAGTTTAAAAAAAGAGGCCTCAAAAGAGCAATGCTGTTCAATGCCTTGGTCATTTCTGTTTTCCAACTAGTTTGTTTCACAGAATTGCCTACTAGATCATTGAGAAAATCCTAATGCCACTCAGAAAATCTGCAGGATCCAGTAAGTGCCTGGAGTGGACTATCCTACCTGGATCTTTGTTTTATTCACTGGAAACTTAAAACATGACATCACTCTGTAGAATACACTTTTCACTTAACGACCATGTTGCCAGTCCCAACTCTGCCTGCTAAACAAGGAGTATCTATTTTCCATGCATGAATGATTATATTACGGAACAATTGGGTTTCAAGTAGTTCATGCCTAAAGTGAAACACATTTGTTCTGGTCCATAGGATGGAGGAAAGGAGTTGCTTATTCCAGGCAACAGTGGATTTGGTGGTGTGGAGGGAAAGGAATGGGGAAAAAGCCAAAGCCCATTGGAACCAGCATCTAATTGGGGATGGGGGGACAGGGCAAAAAGAGAGAAGGGAAGCTGTTGAGAAGACAAGAGGGTAGACAGCCCAGTGAGATATGCTAACTGGGGCATTAGCTACAGCAACAGCAGTGGAAAAGAGACAGCTGTTAGTATTAGTATGAGAATACATAAACCTCAATTTTTTAAAACATCAAACATCCCAAATTAACAGAGGCAATATGTAGGAAAAGGGATGGCAGAACTTGAAGGCAGAATGAAAAGGGGGATCAGCCTGGGATCCCTATGTAGCCATAAGAGAATTAAGTCCAAAAACCCTTGAGTACAGCTGACTCTTATTTAACTATAAGCAGGTGCTTAGTTGAAAAGATTTCTGTGCACAGGTTTTTAGCAATAAATCATTTTAATTTAATTGAACCTTCACGTGTGGAAATGGTCTTTCACGCCTGGCACAACACTTCTTCATTTTTATATGCCTAATCAAAAGTTAGCGAAACATATTCTTGCTTATGAAACATGCCACAACATTTCATTTTTAAAAATATTCATGACGAGAAGAACCTATGTATAGTAGCACTAGAAAAAGCAACGCTTGGGGGAAAAACATCTCCTTGGGAGAAAGTCCCAAAATTACCTATAATAACAATGTTCCTGACACAGGAAAAGTCAGCACTGTAGAATAAAGTAAATATGCAACTTGTGATAGTTTCAACAACAGACAGATATCTATTACAACAATTTAATGTAGCAGCAGCAATATTAAAAAGTAGTTTTATTATTACAAGACACTGAAATGCTGTAAGGCCTGTGGAACCATCTGAGTATAGAAGAACAAGACAGAAAAATGCAGTGCACTCTGCCTGCCATAACATTGCTATTTGGAACACAATATTATTAACTTATTATTAAAAACCAAACCTCAGGCCTTTCATATGTCTATCCTCCATGGGAAAAGGGAGGGAATTCTGAACTGTAAGCTGTCTCTATAATATAGTTAGTGATATCACAGTTATGTTTTTACACAGCCATAATCATATCTTATCCAAAGCTCTGCAATACATTTAAGAGGAGGGCCAGTACTGAACTCCTTCCTCTGACCTCCAATCTTAGAATATTTGGGAGGAGCTTTCAGACAACTGTATCTTTGCTGCTATGGCTTGTTTTTTAAATCCAAAGAGCATATTGAGCAATGGTTTGGGATGGGGGAAAGCCAGTGAAGAGTTTCATTTCCTTAACATATACTGGCCTTCTTCCTGAACAGCCTATTTTCTAACAACCAGACAGACACTAAAGAAATGGGTCTTAGGAGTCAAAACATATCATCAGACATTTGGGACAAACCAAGCAAATCACTTAACCACTAATCAACTTGATGGTACTTAACCCTCTGCTTAGCATTATGTGTGAATATACCCGAGTTAGTGGAAATAAACTATAGTTTGAAGTTACTTTGCTTCCAATATTCATAATTAAACAAATAATAGTTAGATCAAATTGGGATTATTTAGAAAGCGACAGTTTATTTAAACTGGAATTAAAAGCTTCTATCTCCTCTTTCTAGCTACACTTAGGGTGGGGTAGGATACAATAACCCAAAGGTAGCCCAAAAATCATTGAGACTCATTGTCACAGTATGACAGAATTACATCAAAACTAAAGTAATAATATATAAATATTACATTGGCCTCACTGAAACTTTATAGACAACTTGAACAAAAAATGTTTATTACCTTCAAATTATGTTTCCTCATTCAATAGTTCAGTTACTTCAGAGAACACAACTTCCCTCTCTCTTTATATTTATTGTTTTATTAAAAAAATTAAGTGTGGATTAAAAATGGAAAATTGTATCATACCTGTAATAGGTACATATCCAACTCCTTGCTGATATACTGTTGGCATCAAGACCACTGGCTGGGGCTGCATCATCATAGCAGCTGGTAAAGACTGGATTTCAAATAGGAAATAATAATGAGAAAAAAGGTTTTTTAAAATATACGCTACAAAAAAGGCAGGCGGAAAGAAAAGTATTTACACAAATTCTCCAATTGAATCAGTTATTTTACTACACTTAATAACGGTTTGAATCATGTAACAAGAATTTAGCGGGGCAAAAAAATTCAGGGAAATGCTCCTGAGCCTATATTTTAAAGGAAAATATTATAATTTTTACAGAGTTCAAATTAGTCTAACCAGTTTAGGCAAACTTAAAACAGATATTTAGGCATTATTTTAGGTATTATTTTACTTCAGAATATAAAAGAAATAATGCAAAGTTTCTAAAATGATTCTAAAATGATTTCTGAAGAGCTCATTCATTGGCTGAAATTCTGGCAGTCCTGCTCTTTTGAGAACCATTACGTAAGAGTTTACAGAAAACAATACGCAATATCCGAAAGGCAAAATTTATTTCTTTGTATCCAGCCTTTATAATTTTTACAAATAACTCAAGGTAGAAAACATACCAAACACACCTTCTCCTCTTATTTTCCACAGCAACTCTGTGAGGAGTTGGGCTGAGTGTGTGTGACTCGCCCAGGGTCACCCAGTTGGCTTTCATGGCTAAAGCAGGACTAGAACTCATAGTCTCCTTTTTACTAGCCTGATGCTTTAACCATTAGACCCAATTGGCTCTAATAACAGCTTTCACAATAAAAAAATACATATTTTATGTAGTTAGCAATTTTATAGAGATAAGTTTGATTTTTAAAACAAGGTGCTATAGGCAAAGAAAACTTCTGAGTCCCAAGAATACAAATACAGAAAACTACAGAATTTTACTATCCCCTATCAATATCTGTCCTGTATTTTTCATGAAGGCTTTTCAATTAATTCAAATTTTAGAAACTACTCTAAGAATAATACAACAATATGCCTTAAAAATTATTTAAGTGATGTACATGAAGTCATGTGCAACATTTGTGCATATGCAATTGAGAGCCATCTTTATTTTTAAAAAGTTCTAAAACTGTACTCATTTCCTAAGTTTTCTATGATTTGTTTTGAAGAAAAACAGCCATCATACCAATGGTATTTCTTTATTTAGGAGTACTCTGTAAACTTAGGAAAATGAAAGTTTAGTGATTCAGTGAAAATTTGGAATGAAAACCATATAACAATAACATCTGACTAAGTCATCACTAGCCAGTAACAGTTTCTTTCTCCCTTATTCTCAATTTAACAATATTTTATGATCCAGCTATTCCACTCCTAACTAAAGCCATTAGCTTTAAGTTGCCTAGCTTACCGTGTAGGACATGACCAGGTTAATCATTCCTTCTTTGTCATCACCCTGCCTTCCACTCAGGCTATACCATTCATCTTCAACTTTTCCTTGTTTCAGTGACTCAGGAATAGTAATATGGGTCCAAGCAATGCGATCATCTATTGAAAAAGCTCTCTGAAAAATAGATGAAAATGAAATACATGAAGAAATATATTCCAAAAGATGATTTTCCTAAATGCTAGATCAGGTGAGGTAACATAAAATTGCAATCCCTTTTTTCAGAAGCAGGTTAATTTATTCCCAGGTAAGAAGTCAAGTCAATTTAGAGAGGGAAATATTACTATATACTCACAGATAAACGCAGAATTTTAGGTGCCAAAATACACCCAAAAAATTGAGTTCAGCTTACCTGTTGAAAGACTTATCCATATGGTAATACTTTTTAAAGTACTCATATATTTCATATGTATCTGCATATAAGTCTACCTGCTGCTAAGAAGAGCCCTGAATTTTTAACCAAAAGCCATGAAATTATCTATAGGTGACTCATTTTTTGTGGTATTTTGGTTAAAAAAGTGAGGGTCAGCTTACCTGCAGATGAAGAATTGAACTCAGACCACATGAATCACATTGATTGAATTCCTGCTTTAATATGCCCAGCTATATGTACTTTCCAGATACCCTCAAGCATTAGCATGATTATATGAAAAATATTCCATTGCTGAACACATGTAAAAGGATGTATTTGAGAAGCAAGCTTCAAAATAGATAAAAATTTCTACTTTTGCTCACATATGTGCAAGTCAATATACAAATAAGGCTTCTGTTATTTTATTTTTATTATTTTTAATCTCTATGGAAGACAAGCATATTATAAATGAAGTTGCTATGAATTTTAGTCTCTGTGGATAAGATCTGTAACAATCTTCACTTAGCCCTTCAGGAGAAGTAAGAGGAAATTTGAGATACTTCCAATCTCTAAATTGCTACTTAGTTTTCTATAGCCAGATAAACCAACATTGTTCTTCGTGGTATTAATGTTGATTTTTCAAAGGAAAGTGATGCAGAATACAATTACTGACAAGAGAAAAAAAATGTCAATCTTAAAAAGAGACTGTTTTTACCATAATAAATCACCTAGTTTCATAAAGTCATCCTTTCCCCTTTCAATTGTGTCTCATTCTTGGAGATTCCCTGGAAAAATCTCTGCCGTTTTCTTGGCAAAGTTTTTCAGAAGCAGTTTGCTTCCACTTCTGTGCAGTGACTGGCCCAAGGTCACCTAGCTGGATCTGTGTCTAAAGGAATGTTATTTTTCTTCAGATAAAGCAAAGCAGAGTGATGTATATTTTACAGTACAGATTTGAGTGAACAAAAAGTAAAATGGAAGTTACCACAAACCACACATAATAAGTTTTTACTTGTGCAATAATATTAGATATGTCTGCAGAAAACTGTTTTTGTAAGTCAATTGCCCAAAATAATAATACAATTATCATCACTCATATTTTAATTTCTGTTAGTTTGGAATTATAGCTTTGGAAACCTAATTGTATGCGGTTACATAAACTATCATTTTTGTAACAGCACAAGAATTCAACAGTATGGTTGGTTTTATAGTAGTTTCCTTCTGAATCAATTCTCAGTCATCCAGGTCATAGCTGTCCCAAAGGTGCTTTTTCAAGAGGCAACTGGACTTTCTGGTTCTTCTTTGAAGATATTTCACTTCTCATCCAAGAAGCGAAATGAAAAGAGAAACATCTTCAAAAAAAAACCCAGAAAGTCCAGTTGCCTCTTGGAAAACCTTTGTACTTCATTAATGGTTAAAAAAAAGTCAGTAACTTTAGGCTGGATGGAACCTAACATGTGAAGAAAGTTTTTTGAAAAAAGTACCATGAAATGATGATCAACCTGTAGAAACAAAGAATTGTCTCACCTTACTAGATCCAAAGACTTGATAACACAAGTTTTAGGGAAATATTGCATAAATTAGTCACTTTATATAATCACTTGAAAGAATTCTATTTATCAGACTTGGACTAATCCTATACCAAAGAGTAGGACCTGAACACACAGTGAGAGAATATATTAAAACAACGTTTGTAGGGTAATCCCAAGAAAATTATAACAGTAATTTCCCTGATGTTCCTCCAAACCATCAGCTACATTCTGCTTTGTGATATCCTGCTGATACACCTACAGTGTGGAGCTTCTGTTAACTGCCAACCAATTATTTAAGCAACACAAGTGGGAGGGCTGCAAGAATGGATATGAAAAGTAGCATAGTTGAAACTGGTGGTGGAAAGGCTACAAGGAACTTACCAGTCCAGGCCATGTTGAAAACAATACAAATTCATTAATTAATTCATTTATTAATCACAAGCTTTTATCCTTCTTGAACAAATAGATTGTAATTCTTGAAACCTGCCAATCAAATCAGCTGAACCAACACGGATTTACTACAACAAATATGATTATTTCACAAATGACTTGAAAAATACCAGAAATTACTTTGATAAAAGTATTACATATGTACTCTGATCCAATCTGGAATGGCAAGGCATTGTGAAAGACCACCACCATCCTTTTCAATCTTACCTCATCAAATATCTCAAGATAGAAAGAATCTACCCCAGGAGGAACAGTGCACTGAATAACTTTGTTCCATCGAGGATTTTTGGCTCCATTATGAGCAGTGGGCGTTTCATAGACAGCATAACCAAGTCGTATTCTGCAGTATGGATCCATGCGCGTCATGCCATAGTTTTTTGCCAATTTTGCCTACAAGAAAAAAAAAACACACACACCATAAAAGGAATGAATTTTAAATTCTTTCTATTACACAAATTACCAGGCTTAAAACATCTACATAATTCTATTCTATTAGAATTACAATATTCTATTCAAGTCTAATTCAGTCCAAATCAACATATGATTCTCTCAACCATGTAAAAGCTCAATTACATAAATACTGCAATATTAAATAGATCAACCAAAAAAAGTTGTTTTCTACAAAGCTTAAATAAAATCAAGGCCATTCTTCCATAGCACTCTGAACTGCATACAATGTCTTCAAAGGGGAATATGTTTACATATGGTATATAGTGATTGCCAATCACAAAATTCAGAGAAATATAAACAAATATTACAAAGAAATTACCTGGCTGAACAAAATGGCCAGCAGAAAATTATACCCCAAACAATTCCAAAGACATATCTTATCAGAAAAGTTCAAAACCAAATGATAAAACTACTTTCTCCTACAAAATATTCACTATTTTTTCCTAAAATTAGGCTGAAATATCATGATAGCCACCAGTAGACTATTCATCTGTAAAAAAAACCCTGAATTTAAAATAATCCTTTCAAAAACACAAAAAAGAGACATTTGGTTAATGTAGAACCAAGCCCTGAAGGAATTTATAGGTAAAAATCAGAAACTTGAATTGGAATTAGAAATGAAGTGGGAGCTAGTGAAGATAGCAAAGAAAGCTGCAATGTATGCTTGTATCACTCAGTTCCAGTTTTGCCACTATAGTATTTTGTATTAAATGAATTTTGCAAACCTTCTTCAAGGAAAACTTCATTTATAATATACTTCCGTAATTGAAACAAAATTTATCAGACTCTCGAATGAGGCTACCTCCATCCAAGCAGAGGTACAGCCTAAGCTGGAGAAAGATGCTTTATGTCACAAAGACCTTGTGTCTCTTCTATCAAAGATGGATTCAGGAACGCCACACACACACACATATCTCAAGTTACAGCCTTGATCTTTTAAGTGGTAAGTTTAAAGCTATATGCTATTTACATAAATAGATGAGGTATTCTTTTATCTAGATTGAAATTCAGGTTTTTTGGTCTTGATTATTACAGCCAGGCATTAATTCAGCATTCTGCTGCTTCTCCTCAATCTGATGTAAAGGACAAATGGAACTGACTGCCATTAGCCTAGAGAGGGCATTTATTCTTAATCTTTCAATATTCTCATTCAGCTGTTCATATAGGCAGTGAACACGAGGAATAAAATGGGACCTTGAAAAACCCCATGGCATAAATATGATAGGGTCAAGCAGAAATCTCTCATCACCATCTTTTAGAGATGCCTATCTAAGTATGATTCAAGTCTTCAAGTCTGATTGGTCTATCAACACTGGACAACTTCTGTAGACGAATGTCATAGCTGACAATATCAAAAGCTACTAAAATATCAAAAGAATCAATAGCGTTGTGCCCAGTGGTGAGATTCCAATTTTTTTACTACTGGTTCTGTGGGCGTGGTTTGGTGGGTGTGGCAGGGGAAGGATACTGTAAAATCTCCAGTCAGAGGTGGTATTTGCCGGTTCTCCGATCTACTCAAAATTTCTGGTACTGGTTCTCCAGAACTGGTCAGAACCTGCTGAATACCACTTCTGGTTGTACCCCATATCTCTTCCAATAAAGATAATCCAACAGCAATTAAGGCATTTGTCTAAATACAAATCGAAAGTGTACTGCAAAAATCTTCTTCGTCTAGGACTGTCTGGATCTAAGCAGTTACCCATGTGTTTAGACACTTTGCCAAGGAAACTGATGTTGACCACTGTACTGTATTTAGATCATCTGGGTCCATTTTTTCCCCATGAGTAGTCTGTTAATGAAACTGAGACCAGTCCTTTGTGTAGGAATGAATCTGTAACCTCCTTGACCACATTCGGACATCTTATGTACCTGATGTTAGATGATTAAAAACCTCGTAATAAAAAAACCACATATTAAATGTATATGCTCATACTAGAGGCTGATAAATGATTTTTGACAGTTTGTACTACAACAATATACAATTCTAAAAATAATGTATGTTTACTACCCGCATATAATTTGTTATGCCCTGTAAGAACAATATATAATAATTATTAGCCAGGAGCCAGTGATACTCTTTTAATTTTATAGGCTGGCATGGAGACGTATATTTTAAAGTGTACTTTTTAAAATACCTGCACTACAGTGACACTCAGTCTCCCAACAGTACCCATAGCTCCTCCATATTGTAATTGCTGAGCTGCCTGAGCATCTAATTGGATTTGTTGTTGCTGCTGCGTTGGGGTGATACGAAGGAAATCTTGAGGAAGTTCGCCAATATATACCTATGGAGGAAAACACATAAACCAGTTAGATAATGCCCTCTATACTCTCATCCATCCAACTGCCTCCTTTAAATGTATCTATTTCTGATATTCCATTCTTTTCTGCTTCTAACCATTCTTTATATTTCACACATACCATATTGGTCAGATCTTTAACATTTTATTTTATTTATTTATTATGAGATTTATATGCTGCCCTATCTCCCTATATAACATTAAAAATCAATTAAACCAGAATCTCATAAATCGGTTAAAATTTAAAAGTACCACTAAAAAACCCTCACCCTCCCTTCAGTCCGGGTAGGCTAGTTGGAACAGCCAAGTTTTTAGGTCATGGCGGAAGGATCGGAGGTCAGGGGCCAAGGATCGGAGGAAGGATCCAAGGATCAGAGGAAGGATCGGAGGTCATGATCCCTATGAGAATAATCCCACCTCATTTTATTTTAGAACAATTTAATATATAAGTAAGCATACTGCAAACCGAACACTAACTGCCATCTTAATCAATATATATTGTCTTTGTTTAGCAACTGCTTCAATAGACGTCAACTCACAATTATAACTGTGAGAAAAAGTAAACTTGCAACCAATGCATATATTTACAACATTTGTAAATGTTAATCATGTGTTTGCCATTACAGTATTGCATTGCCCTGTTGCTGACCTGCTTTCCCCTCCTCACCTCACCAACTGGAAAGATTGCTTAAACATCTCTTCCTGAGCTGCTTTTCTCCACACCCCTAAAAAGTACTAACTGCAAGTTAACAAGCTCAGCTCTATGATCTTAATTAGTAGATCAGAGTCCTCTGGCTGACAGCTCAAGAATGCTAGGGAATCAGCCAGTGTTCATGAATTTCTGTTATGTATTTCCCTTCCTCTCCAATCAATGTAAATACAAACATTAATTTCCTTGTTGCTACTTATCCCAGCACCAGGATGAGCATTCCAAACAGTGGAAGACTGGATAAAAAGGACTACAAGATTTGCCCTTCTACCTGACTTCCTCATGAGTCAAGTTCTGGAAACCTTCCATGCCACTTGGGCTCATCCAGTTGTTTGAGATTGGTTCCTTTTGATACTATAAGTATATTCAGGGACAATTTCTTAATAAATCATTTTCAAGATTTAATATTATCCTGGTGTCTCTCTTAATGTTCTCATTCTTTGGTATCCATCCTGCAAATTCTAAAATTAAGCATTAACACACAGTTTAATAGCAACACAAATATAACCTGCTCTTATTTTCACTTGCTTACCCCATAACAAAATGTCCTCAAGGAGAAATAATTTCAGTTCAGGTGAAAGTAACCGACCCAAATTCAATTTTGCATCATTATCCTGGGACACATATATTTGCTTTCATTTGTAAATTAATTTATTTTATTTTTAAAATAACAGAAAAAGAAAACAAGAAAGAGCAAAACACAGATACATGCATTGCCAAAAAAATATGTAACTGGTGATTTAAAAAACTGAAAAATACAATAGAAAAAAATAAAAAGTATAAAATGTATGTTGTGTCAATAGTAAAGTTACAATGTAAATATCCAAGTGAATGTATGTATATGTGTATTTTTCTAACAAATGTATAAAACTACTGTACTTTTTAAAAACTTATTTTATTGTGTATAAATGAGTCCTATATTTCATTATACTTGTTCATACAATTTACATCTGTAGGCAATCTGCTCATAGTGGCAAGTGTAATCAGTTCAGGATTGAATGAGGCCATATATTTATCTTTCCAATACTTTAATATTAGCCTTTTAGCCATGCAATGGCATGAAGAATCCATTCACATCCTCCAACTGTCAAATTCCACGTACTCGGTATGTAATTCAAAAAAATATTATCCTCTGAAAATATGAGCTTAGCTGCATTTCCTGCCAATATATTAACTGCCGCTACAAAATTTGGAGCTAAACCTCAGAAAATTCCATAGGCTACATGTTACATACATCTATGCTAAAATATTTTGGGGGGAATAAACTGCTATCTCCATTCCTAACACAATTCAATAGTTATCTGTGATTCTTACTATATCCATCATTTTCATGTGCTAATAATCATTCCCAGCATAGCCCTTATTACCATTACCCTCATTCCTCATACTCTAGCACTAAAGCCTCAATGAAGAAGAGGATAATTGGAACGAGTAAAATATTTCAATACTCTTTTATAGTATGCATTTACCTAGGATTACTAAAAGAAAAAAACCTATTGTCATCTAAAGTTATAAGAGATTTTATATCTGAGAGTATAAATACTGAAATTATTTTCAGAGCTGCTACTATAATGTAAAAATAGTTTAGGTCTTCCATGAATGATCTTTCCTTTTCTTTTGAATTAGAATTGGGTAACTTTGTAGTTCTACTACATCACATTATCTGTATTAAATGTAATGTTATAGTATATCATATATCATCTTTGATTATCAATGAAGCCACAAACCTCAACCACTGCTCATTTAAAAAAACAGATAAAATGCATTCTTAAATTATCTACAGACCTAACAAGTCAGAGTGGTATGATATTTAGTGATTATATGGAGTTGCAAAGTGTGATTATTTATTCATTTGCCAAAACAATGTTATAAATGCTAGTGGCAAAGAAAAAAATATGAAAAGGAAGTTATGAACACTATTGAAAATAGTCAGTTGCAGGTATGGGCGTTTTATATTAAAATATGGATCTGATGATTATGGAACAACTGAGCAAGTAGCATACCTCTGAGGGGGAAATGCATCTTTGAATGACAAGCGGAACAATGCAATTATTTTTCTTGTTCCTCTATATAGGTAGTTCTTGACTTATGACTAAGTCGCTTACAGCAGAGGTCTTCAACCCCTGGGCTGCAGCCCACTACTGGGACATGAACCGTTCAGAGCCAAGCCGTGGAAGCAGTGGGCGCATCCACACTTGTGCAAGCGGCAGGCAAGCATGTGCACATTATTATTATTATTATTATTATTATTATTATTATTATTATTATTTTATTAGACTTGTATGCTGCCCTCTCTCCCTAAGGACTCAGGGCAGCGAACAATAAAAACCCAATACAAATTACAATAAAAAATCATTAAACCAATACAAGCCTAATCAATCATTATAAAAATTTTAAAATTAAAACAAAATGTGCTCCATTTGCATGAGCGGTGGGTGCACATGCCCACCACTCATGCCATGGACCTGCGTGCACACGCTTGCCAGCACTCATGTGAAACCATTCCTTCTCCCCCCTGGTCCACAAAGCCAGAAAGCTTGGGGAATTCTGGATTAGACAATGACTATGAGCAAAAATTGGAAAACAGCAGTGAAGGCTATACCAAGCAAGCAGCTGTAATTGTAGATTTTAGTTGTTCAATAATCAGTGAGAAAAGTATGAATATGAAGAAGCAAAAAATTTAAGTAAATACTGGATTATACAATGACTTATCCCGAGGTAGGATGGAAGAAGGTTAGTTGTTGGAAATGATAAGAGCATTATATGGTAGAACTAACATCTATGTGAGAATAGAATCCTTAAGAAGTGGTTCAATATTAAACCAGGTGTAAGACAAGGATAAGTGATGCCCCTCAGCTGATTAACACATTAATGGATAAATATTCATGTAAGGAATGCTCCTGGTAACATTAGAACTGTGGTGGTTAAGGATGTAATGTATGTGTACTATTGCATGACAATTATGTCATGTTCTTTGACAGCTGCCAAAACAGAAAGCAGTTCTTTTCTGAGTACAATTCTTAAGTTCGCTTTGCAAAATATACAAGATGAAAAGAGTATAGGCATAAGAAATTCAGCAACTGTACTATTTTCAGTTTAGATCCAATATATCCCCATCTACATTAAGCAAGGACTTTCTAATTTTCTTTTCCACAGTTTTTCTATAAACCAGTGAGGAGGCCAGTATTTTTTATTAGTAACAGACAAATTTGTAGTCAGTTGTTCACATAAGTCTGATTGAATTTTCTGGGAACCAACTCAGATACTGAGAATGATGTGCAGTGATAGTTAAATTTTATTGTACAAGAGGACTGGCTATGGAAAAGTATTTATAAAAACCAAAAGTGGTTCTGTTTTATAAAGTGAAAATGAGTATCTGCAAGTTAAACACAATGCTGGCAAGTACAGTAAGAACAAACATTTATGTGCCTCAGCAGAACATCCAAATGGGGAAAATGGGGAAATGGATTCTAAAAAAATTAAGCTGTGCAAATGTTAGGAAAAAGATCATGAACAGAAAGTAGATGGTGTTGAAGAATGAATGTCAAATTAAAAAAAAAATGCACATAACAGTATATTTAGTTCTACTAAAGTGAGAGCTGGATATGTCCCGCAAAACCTAAAAGCTGAATGTAGAAGTGTATGTGGTAAAATAAGAACAGAGGATTGGTGAATTGCTGCCCAGAGCTTCTTGGGTAGATGGGTAGTCATACACTGGATTAATTTATAAATATTTAATGAAAAAGTGAATAGGTTAAAAAAATGGAATGGATGATACTGATGAAGCCAATGCATAAAATGTGTGGATGTGTAGAAGCCAGGACAGAATGATATGAATAAATTTAATGGTTGTTTTCATATAAACTAGATTTAATAACTATTTCTTATCTCAGGCCTTTATTTGGTTCACTATATCATATTCAAATCTGAATCACTATTTCTTAGCAAATGTGAATCACAAGATGATGGATGAACCATACAAATACAAAAAGTTTTTGTATTCATCTTCTAATATTTTAAAAGTCTTTTTTTGTTTAATATTTCTTTTCCTTGTATAATTATCAAGCTGCTTGTGTAGGCCTTCATCGTGTCCCAGAGATTCTGTAACGATGTATCCTTTTTTATTTTTTTAAAAAAAGAATACCAATTCTCTCTCCATTTTCTGTTTAAAATCTTCTTCCTTTAATATCATATTGTTTAAAGTCCATCTAGATCTCATCTTTTGTCCTTTCCAAATAACAGTCATTGGATTATGGTCTGCCCAAGTACTTGCTTCTATTTCAATATTTTGTAATTAGAAAGTAAGCCAGCTGATGTCCACATCATATCTATTCTTGATCATGATTCATGCCTATTTGAGTAAAATGTATATTGCTTATTTCCTGTATTTCTCTCTCTCCATGCATCTTTTAAATTTATTTCTTCTATCATTTGAAAGAAAGATTTTGGTAGTTTCTTTCTAGCTTTCTTTGTGGCTTTGTGTGTTTTATAATCCAACTGTTCATTAATTATTCCATTAAAATCTCCCATCATACATAAATTAACATAGTCCAATTCAATTTTTTTTATAAAGTTTGTTGTAGAATTCCTCTTGATGATCATTTGGAGCATATATTACTATTAAAAGTGTTTTAATATTATTGTCCATTATTTCCACCATTAAAATTCTTCTGTCATCATCTGCATAGATTAGTTCAACTGAAATTGTTTCTCTAATATATAAAACCACACCTCTTTTTGCATTGAGCCAATGAAGTAAACAATTTTCCTAACTTTTTTTGTTTCAATGTATGTTCATGTTGTTTTTTAATTGTACTTCTTGTAAACAAATTATATCAAATTTTAATTTCTCCAATTTGTGAAATACTTTCCTTCTTTTGGTGATTGAATTAAGTCCATTTTTATTCATCGTAATCAATTTTCTTTCCTCCATTTTAAATTTTGTAAGAGGGATTTATTGCTCTGGTAGATCTGTACTGTTAGGACTTCTTATGTATCTTCAAAGAAACAAAAGCATAACCTTTATGTGTTTTAAATATTCATATATGTTTCCCCAATGAAATGAAGATGTTTATATTTCCCTAAATACTATTTTTGTGTGTTTGTGTGCCTTCAAGTCACTGCTGACTTCTGGCAATTGTCTGGACATGTTCCTGTAGTTTTCTTGGCAAGAATTCCAGAAGTGGTTATCACTGTCTTCTTCCTAGTGCTAAGAGGTGACTAGCAGAATTGCAAAACCAAAAACCCAGAAGCAGAAGTACAGAAAATAAAACTATGAGTCAATATGCTATTCTGCACTATTCATTTATTGCATACATTTGTTTGTTTGTTTGTTTGTTTGAGAAGCCTAAAATGGTACTCATAAGGCAGAGTTCCCCAACCTTTCTGGCTTTGCAAACTGGCAGAGTGGGGTGGGGGAGAGCGGATGGTTTCCTGCAAGCAGCTGGCAAGCGTGCATGTGCAGCTCCATTTGTGTGAATCGAGCACACGCTCACCCACTGACACAAGTGGTGATGCACATGTGCATGTGCATGCTTGACCACTATTTCTGTGGCCTGGTTGCAAACAGCTCATATCCCACTGATTGGGGACCTCTGCATAATATTTAAATAATAATAATTTATTAGACTTGTATGCCGCCCTCTCTCCCTAAGGACTCAGGGCAGCTCACAGTATAAAACCCAACACAATAATTTACTTAAAAATAATTAAACAATACAAGCCCAATAATACTAAAAACAATTAAAATTACTTTAAAAAGAAAGAACCCCCCCCTTAGTTCAGTCCAGACTGGCCTGCTGAAATAGCCAGGTCTTCAGGTCACAGCGGAAGGAGCGGAGATCAGGGGCCAAACCAAGGCCCAAAGGGAGCTGATTCCACAGGGTGGATGCTCCCAGAGAAGGCCCTACCCCTGGGCACCGCCAGCCGACAATGTCTGGCCAACGGTACCCCAAGGGGGCCCTGCCTGTGGGAGCGTACAGGGCGATTGGAGTGTGATGCCAGCAGGAGACGTTCCCGCAAGTACCCCGGACCCAAGCCATGTAGGACTTCATATGTTGTCACTAATACCTTGAATCTCACCCGGAAGGCAAACAGCAACCAACGCAGGTTGCGCAGGAGGGGTGTAACATGAGAGTATCGGGACACTCCCATCACAGCCCGTGCGGCCGCATTCTGTACCAGCTGCAACCTCCGGGTGGTCTGCAAGGGCAGTCCCATGTAGAAAGCGTTGCAGTAGTTGATTTGGGAAATGACGAGTGCATGAGTGACTGGCCGTAGGGCATCTCAGCTCAGGTAAGGGCACAGCTGGCGAACCAGACGCACCTGGGCAAATGCCCCCCTGGACACAGCTCCTACCTGCTCCTCCAAACTGAGCTGTGTATCCAGGAGGACGCCCAAATTGCACGCTCTGTCCACGGGGGGCAACACCTCTCCCCCCATGACCAATGATGGTATATCCTGAATAATCCGAGATGCCAGTATGTACAGCCACTCAGTCTTAGCCGGGTTGAGTCAAAGCCTGTTCACATCCAGATCTGTACCGCATCCAGACAATGGGACATCATGGAGAGGGCATCACTGATATGGTTCAGGGTGGAGATGAAAAGCTGAGTATCATCCGCATATTGGTGATACCTCACCCCGAATGATCTCACCCAGCAGCTTCATGTAGATGTTGAACAGGAGGGGCGAGAGGACCGATCCCTGGGGTACCCGACAAGTGAGGGGCCTCAGGCTCGACCTCTGCTCTCCTGCCAACCCCAACTGCGAGTGGCCCGAGAGGTAGGAGGACCACAGTAAGACGGTACCCCCACTCCCAACCCCCGAGCCGCCGCAATAAGATACCATGGTCGATGGTATTGAAAGCCGCCGAGAGATATAAAAGGACTAGGACAGAGGAAAAACCCCTGTCCCGAGCCCTCCAGAGATCATCCATCAGTGCGACAAATGCCGTCTCCGTGCTGTGCCTGGGGTCGGAAGCCCGATTGGTATGGATCTAGGTAATCGGCTACCTCCAGGAACATCAGTAGCTGCTGAACCGCCACGCTCTCGACAACCTTTGCCAATGGCTGGGTCCAAGGCAGGCTTCTTGAGGGGCCTCACCACCGCCTCTTTCAAGGCGGCGGGGAAGGAACCCTCCCCTACAGAGGGAATGCAGGATAATAATAATAAATTTTCTTGTTGAATATATTAAATAGAAATAAGAAATGCAGTCAGCATTATCAAGGACCAGAAAGCATGAAGATGGAATGAAGATCAACTTTGTATCAACACATTTTTTAATTAAAATGCTGACAACCAAATTCATTTATCCTAGTTTCTTCCAAATAAGAAACATTTTATTTGTTTATAGTACTGATATCTGGAGTGCTGATATCTGGTACAGGGCTATGCTGTTTGGTATTTGTGAGTTTACCTATGGACTATGATTTGCTAAATTTAGTCCATTTTGGTTCTCTTACAGCCAAATTGAAGTCAAAGATTGAAATAACGACCAGCAAATTGGCTTTCATTATTATTTCCAATGGGGAACAAGGCAGAAGATTTAAAAAATTGTAAGTTTTCAAAATTTAAAATACTTCAATACTTTTTATAAAACAAAAATCAAGGAATGTCAATGTTCTGAGATCCTAACCTCTTTCTATTTTTATGAAATAAACTTTATACATTAATATATGATTAGAAAGATATCAGTTCAATTTCTACTTAAACACATTCAATGAAGAGGAAGCCACCATGGTTCTGGTTAATTGATGTCACTGTCAGACTGCTATTACTATTTTTTAACATTTAATTGAAATATATCTTCCTATAACTCAAGATCATTATTTTGCCTCCAGCTGCGTAAGGGAATAAGGTTTTCATCTTTTTCAAAGTGACACATCTCTTCAGATGGCTGGACTACTACAATATGCTCCTTCAGTTATCTTTTTTCAAGGCTAAACATGCTGAGTTTGCTCTCTCTCTCTCTTCTCATAAGACTTAGTTTCCAGTCCTCTGATTATCATTTTGATTGTTCTTTAAATTGTTCCAGTTTGTGTGAATACTTTCTAAAACGTAGTACGTAAAACTGGATCCAAGAGTTAAGGAAAGGTCTGGACAATAAATTCTTGTGATTGTAATATTCCTTAAGATTTGGAAACTGTACATTTGTTGATGCAGCCAAAATTTGCATTTGCTTTTTTCCAATACAAGCAGGTATCCCTTTTTGTATAGAAAGGGGATCAACAGCTTGGTGATAATACATTGAAAAAAGCCTTGGTGGCTCAGGCTGTTAATTGCCTGCACTTAAGTTCCAGCTGCCTACAACTGCTGTAGGCTCGAATCCCACCAGGCTCAAGGTTGACTCAGCCTTCCATCCTCTCGGGGTAGGTAAACTGAGGACCCAAGATTGTTGGGGGCAATTAGCTGACCTTGTAAAAATGCCGCTTAGTAATAAGCAGGCATATACAATGGAATGAAGGCTATTGCTGAGCACACTGGGTTGTATCCCAAAAATTGTAAGCCGCCCTGAGTCTCCGGAGAAGGGCGGCATATAAATGTAATTAAATATATATATATATATATAAGCAGAAGAAATATTATGGCATTTATATTTGTCTCTATTAAAATTAATTCAGCCATTAACTCTCCATCAGCAATACCTTCTCCATGTTTATTTCTATCGTCTAGAACTGTGTTTCTCAACTTAATAAATTTAAGACATGTAGACTTCAACTTCCAGCATGCCGGCTGAGGAATCCTAGGAGTTGAGTCCACCTACCGTGTTTCCCCGAAAATAAGACCTACCCCAAAAGTAAGACCTAGCACTATTTTCTAAACCTGCCCTAATATAAGACCTACCCCAAAAATAAGACCTAGTGTAAATCTCCAGTTCCAGGAAGACTTTTCAGGGAGCAACCGTGCACCCGCGAAACACCCACCCACACACACTATTTGGCACCATAAATATATAAGACCTACCCTGAAAATAAGACCTAGTGTGTTTTTGGGAGCCAAAAAAAATATAAGACAGTGTCTTATTTTTGGGGAAACGCGGTAATTATCCAGGATGAGAAATACTGCTCTAGAGCAAGGATGTCAAAGTCACATTTTCACGGTGGTGTCATGTGACATATCAGAAGTTTTTCCCCCTTCGCTAAAGCGGGGATGGCATCTGGCCCATGGCCGGGAGTTTTAACAGCCCTGCTCTAGAGTATTAGGTAACTTACCTAGGTATGGGTCATTTACAAATCTACTAAGTATTGTCACCATCTTTTCAATCCAAGCAAAATCCTAAAACTTGAGTTCATATTCCATTGGAGTCTGATGAAAACATGTTGCAACTACCTGCTATGGATGCACTTACTGGACATATCACTACAAATTCATATCCCACCAGGCTCAAGATTGATTCAGCCTTCCATCCTCTCAGGGTAGGTAAATTGAGGACCCAAGATTGTTGGGGGCAATAAGCTGACTTTGTAAAAATGCCGCTTAGTAATAAGCAGGCATATGCAATGGAATGAAGGCTATTGCTGAGCGCATTCAGTTGTGCTCCAATGATTGTAAGCCGCCCTGAGTCTCCAGAGAAGGGCGGCATATAAATGTGAATAAAATAAAATAAAAAAATAAATATTTGCTAAACAGCATCTAATGGGCAATTTTATCAAGCATTTTGTTCAAATCAAAATAAATAACATTCACACACACATATATGTGTGTGTGAATTCACACACACATATTTCCTCAGGAAAAAGCCATCCAATCTGCATACATCAACTCCACAAACCAATCAAGAAGTAACAACACAGCCAACTCTAAGAGTTTAAAAGGAAAACAGCCACGATCACACACTTCTCCCAGGAGAACGAAGCTGAAGACACCAGCCTGAAGATGACGGATGAGATTTCGTCGAAACGTTGCCAAGGTATTCTCAATCTTACACGGGACAAGACCCGAATACACCAAGACCTACATACCTTTACCCGTGAAAATCTACGAAAACATATATATATATATATATATATATATATATATATATATTCTTAACATATCCATGCTGACTTCTAATAATCACTACTATTTCAGTTAGATGGATTGCTTTATCTATTCTACAATCTTCCAATGCATCCTTTTAAAGAGACATACAATAAGTCGAGCAATTCAATCTCAAAATAAAGCCTACACATAAATCATTAGTAAATAGTGAAGATATAAAATTATACATCCAACTGGGGGGGCATGAACCCTTCCCACCCCAAATGTTTGAAAAAGTAAACTGTCCCTGGGATCATCTGACTATTGTCTATAAATGAAATAGACATGCTTCTGACTAAGCAAAAATAGCTGAAACACGTTACTTTATTAGCAAAGTCCAAAGTACGATAATGCAATAGCCATAAAAAAAATGTCATTACAGCCAAACTCTATGAGGACGCTCAGCAAGTGAAAGAGATAAAAACACGACAATATTATCCTTTTTTAAATCAAGGATTTCTCTTTTGTAAATTTGTTTTTCTCTTTTAGAACACTCTTAGGTTCATAGCACGATCATTTACTAGGGAGAAAAATCTCGGCCTGAAAAAGCCCGAAAAGTTAGATCAACCAACCAGCAGGCTGGTTTTAATTTGAGGAGCTTTTCGTGTCACGAAGGCCCTCACACTCAAGCTCTTTTTGGAGGTTTTCCTCGCCCTCCGGGCCAGCTGAATTTTGCCTCTGGAAGTGACTCTAGCCCGGGTGACCTCTGATTCCACCTACCGTTCACAAGACCATCCACGGCCCTGGAGCTGCCCGTCCCCACCCCAGCCGCCTTTAGGGACAACCAGGTTGTCACAGCCCGCGCCTAAGCACTACACAATAGGAAAAAGAGAACGGAAGAGGCCACCCCCAGACACATCCCCATGACATCCCCCCCTTATCCCCTTCTGAAGACTAAAGATGAGCGAGGAAATGGGAAAGTCCCCGGGTCTTCAAGCAAACGACTCACCGGGCCCCGCTGTGTAGTAACGGTGGTCGCCATGGCACCACCCACAAGACTTCCTTCCTCCCTCGCAGATCGGCCGATGTTCCAAACAGGAAAACTCGGCCGATTCCCCTTCGTCTCTCTCTCTCTCTCTCTCTCTCTCTCTCTCTCTCGCCACGCCCCCAAATCCACCGCTATTTAGCACTGCGCTTGCGCCAGAGCTCCTTTGGTAACCGGCGCCGTTAAGCGAACCGCTATGTAGCCAGGCGCATGCGTCAAAAAAGAGGAAATTCCGGTCTTATAACCATCGTCCTTTCCTCGGTCAATTTCCACCGGCTTTTGGCCGGTGACGTCGATATCCCGTGATGGTTTTCTGAGGGAGCGCGGGACTAGGCGAGGGGGAGGAGGGGACCGCTCGGGATTTGTCGAACGTAATGTACGCAATACCGCCGTAGAGCTAGTCGAAATTATTTGAACGTTTCAAGCCGTTCGACTTTCTTCTTTGCCGTTATTGACGTCACTAGCCTAAGCAACCATACTGCCGCTTCCTCAACTTCAGACCTCGCGAGTAGACGACTAGGGTCCCGTTGCCATGACGCCGGGAGTCATCCAATTGGTTGGCAGAACGTGGGCGGGAGGGAGCAAGCTATTTTAACGCTGACTAAAAGGTTGACGCGAAGGCGATGCTTTTTATGGGGGGGTGGGGTCGTTGATATTGTCCACCCTGTTTTCCCTCCCCCCGGATAGCCACTGCCTAAGAATCGCTCTTCATCTTCCAGTCACTCCCAGAAGGGAGATGTATAGGCCGAAATAAAGCAGTAGAAAACCGGAGCTGTCGAGTTTGAGGAGCATTGTAGCTTTGTCCCATGCAACACAAAATTAAGAATAAGGTGGTGGAAAGAATCCCTGAGACTGCAGAGGGATTCTGTTTAGGGATGCTTAAGGAGGGCTTTTTTCGAAATGAGCACCAAGGGAAAGAGTTTTAGTTGCAGAGAAGTTAAAAGAATCACATGGATTTGTCTATATGGAGATTCTCAGTCATCCGGGTCATGATTGTCCCAAAGGTGCTTTTTTTTTCAAGAGGCAACTGGACTTTCTGGTTTTTCTTTGAAGACGTTTGGCTTCTCATCCAAGAAGCTGCTTCTACCATCCAGTCAGAGCTGAAGAAGCTTTTTGGATGAGAAGTGAAACGTCTTCAAAGAAAAAACAAAGTCCAGTTGCCTCTTGAAAAAGAAGTACCTTTGGACGATCACATGGATTAAATTATCCTTTTCTAGCTTGCTGCAGTTTGAAATATAATTCTATCCCTTCAGTTTTTCCTACATGCTCAGTCTTGGGTTTAGGGAGGCTGTTTGGCATATGGTAGTAAATACACAGAATACAAATCCTTGTGTCTGGGTCACTAGACGAGGTTGCAGTCTAAAATGATGGGAAGGATGTGGCATATTTTCTTTTCAACTACTGTATCATATCTGTTTTGGCTTTTTATCAATAGCCATAAATCAGAATATCAACTGTGGTTACTACTGTTGACTGACAGTTTAGTACCGAACATGTTCATACCCTTTATTATCTTGTGAGCTAAATGATGAATACTTACGGCAAAAGAGAAAAAAGAAATGTAAACAGAATCAAAAGTGGGGAAGGCAGGTGGGAATGGATGGTTCTGAGGCATCTGTGTTTCTGTACCCTGCTTTGCATTAAGCCTAAATATTAGAATACAAATTGGTGTAGAACTCAGAACATTGATTTCTCCCTTAAGGTATGACTGAAATGACTGCTACTTCAAAGTCACTTTTTTTCTTTACCTTCTGAAGTGTTCATCTCCTCTGCAACTCCTGTTTTCAGCAGAACAAAGGTATAACCTGAATGATGTATTTGGGAAACATAGCCTGACTATTTCAAACTTATTTAAATAATATATATTTCATGTTGCCAAGATTGGCAATCGTTTAATTAAAATTCATGTGTCACATCCCATCAACCAGAAAGAGAATAGTGCAATTAGAAGCGTTGATGTTAGTAATGGTTCATTTATGTGACATACAATAAACACACAAAAGTTGCAGGTATCTGTGTTGTGCTAGCTTGAGTGAATTGATTATGATGTAGTGCAATGAAAGATAATATCAAATTTTAGCTGGCAGGGATTTTGTCATTTAGACTGCCATCTATAAAGGTAAAGGTTTCCCTTATCCAGTTGCATCCAACTCTAGGCAGTGGTTCTTATCTCCATTTCTTAGCCGAGGGAACCAGCATTATCCAAAAACACTTCTGTGGTCATGTGACCAGCATGACTATAGACAGAATGCTGTTATCTTTCCACTGGTTGTAGTTATTTCTCTATTTGAATTTGCATGCTTTCAAATAGTTAGATCTTCAGGTATCAGGCGATGAGGGGAATGAAAATTTCAGGGGGGAAAGATTTTTCCAAAATTTGTCTTTTTTAAAAAAAACTGTAATTTTATTTTAAATATATAAATGAATGAAATTGAAAAATAAATTGGTTTATGTTTGGAATATACCAAATCAATGAGCAAATTAATATAAAAGCTAGAACAGCTTGTATTAGTCTAGGACAATCAGTTTTCAGAAGACAGCCAGCAATCCTTATTTTTTTGTAGATTCTAATTCCACTTGTAACAAAAATTGCAAACATTTTAATATAACTTCAATTGATAAATTTATAACATTTCTCATATTAAAATTCAATATTATACATATAGTTTTTAAGCAAACCAATTTTATGTATTAAATTTATTTGCCACCCATGTCACTGTGACCCGACTGAGTGGCTTACAATCAGATATATATATATTGAATTAAATAGATTTAAAAAATTGATGTAACAAAAAGTACAAAATGATGATACATATGTAACATATGTTAAAAACATGTATTTTAGAAATGAAAGAAAAGTGTACTTAAAGTTTCTGTAAAAACTAATGACAATTATCCAAGAATCTTTTTTTTGTTCATCCTATTTATTTTTTGTTTATTTATTTATTTGATTAGTCAATTGCTTACAAGATAATAGGTATAAGTATAAACATAGTTATAAATACATGGATACATGTAAGAAAATAAAAGAAACAATAGGACAGGGACGGTAGGCACTTTAGTGCGCTTATGCACGCCCCCTAAGAAATTTAAAAATTTAAAGAATCTTTAAAATACTTCTGCAAGGCTCACACTTGATTTAGAGGGCATTTTCCAGTTTATTTCAACCTAGGATTTTCTTTCAGAAAGGCAGAATTTAAGGAATGGTTACAGTCATGGTTGTCCAGGCTAAACGGGATAACAGGATGAGCAATTGCCAGAATGCAGACATGCTGAGAAGGTACACGTTACAAATTCTCTATAAACATAATACCTTAACATCAAAGCTGAAGTTCTCCTTGGGCACAAAATTTTCAGACACATTGATCCAAATTAATTAGCCTACAAATTTAACTTCCATCATTTAATCTGTTGGAACAATTAACTATGCAAGCATGGTTATAGTTTGTCAGTATAGCATAATATAATTAACAAGCATAGATTTTCAATAATTTTACTTGGGTTGCAGGCTTAAAAGTTAATTTTATAGCATGATCATTTAAGCACTGACTCGTGAAAAAATTTACTCAATGCTCTAGTATGGTTAAAATAAAACAAGTGCACCATGCTCAAAAACACAAAAGCTGTCAAATTATCTTAAGGATATCAAATGTACTATCAGATCTGGAGTGGTTTCTTAGTTGCTTATAATTCTTTGTTACCTGATGGAAATAGTTGCACCAAGATTGGTTGTCATTGATTGCTTCTTTGACTCCTTGAAGCCCATGCTCGTGTCACCAGTAATAGTATCCAGCCACTTTATTAGGTTCCTATTCAATTGCCTTGTGATTTTTCCATGCATTGAAGTCTTCTCTAGTGATTCTTGTCTTTGTATTTTGTATCCAAACTATTAAAGCTGTAGCTTCATTATTCTGCAGAGCAGGCTAACTTTACTTCATCCAATAGTGAGTGTTTTGTCCTTTGAGATCAAGGTATTCCTGACATTCCTGGCTGGGATTGCAATTCAAAGCCTCAGTTTTTCCTTTTTTTACCCTTTGTGAAGGTTCAGTATTTTCATAGATATATATATTACAACTGGAAAAATTATGACACTGAAAATAGTTCATTGTCAGTATATCTCTGTATTTTAGTTTGCCTTTCTTATAGTCCCACCCAAAGAGCAGGCCTCCTTCATAACTAGTCATTATTCCTGTAATGCAAATAGCTCAAATCAGAGCTGTAGGAAGTTAAAACCCACTCCTCTCCTAGAAAAATGAAATAGTTTAGGAAATATTAAAAGGGCAGAATATTTCCCCTAAAAGGGAGGCAGAAACTTGGCCCTCCCACCTTTGTTAATGGGCCATTAAGGCCTGGGCTAGTGTATTCTACATAACAAAGATCTACCTCCTTCAGGCAGAGTCATTTAAGTGCCGTTCATTGCATCACCCAGCAAGATTCAACCAAACTTAGCACACAGACAACTTACAAAGCTAGCTATGACCTCTGACAGCAACCAATCAGGATACTATTCCTGTGCCCCAGGAAGTTCAAAGCCAGAGAGGGTATAAAACCCAGGGACCCTCAGCGTATCTTCCTCTTTTTTTTTTGCCCAAGATCTCCAAGGCATGTGATCCTGTTTATCAATAAACCTTCTTTCCAAACAACTTCCATGAATCCAGTGTCTTTTTCCCCACTTGGAACTGAACCCAGAAGAATATTTCCCAACAGAGCAAAACATAAAACAATAGAATTGCTCTAAATTGTCTTGAGTCCTACTTGCCACATTATAATAAATATTCCCTCTAAAGGAACCAGTTTGGTGTAGTGGTTAATGTGCTAGTCTAGAAATCAGGAGACTGAATTCTAATGCAGCCTAAGGTGTGAAAGTCAGCTAGGTGACTTTGGGCCAGTCATTTTTTCTCAGCTCAACTCGCCTCACAGGGTTGTTGTGGCGAAAATAGGAGTATTGTATATATTCCCAGCCTTAAGTTACTTATAAAGTAATAAAGATGGGGAAAACATCAAATAAATAAAGGAATGAGCACTGTACCAGTCCAACAGACACATTATGAGGGGTGTATCATTATTTCTTTCATACACCAAGATTAAGGAATCTACGGAGTCTCTTTTGAAGTTAATAGGAATAGTGGAAACCACCATTGCCACCTGCTGAGCAGTTCAGGAAATTGTTGGTATTATGAATAGTTGTGACAGGTGTTACAATATTTTCCAATTGGAATTCCAGAGGAAGCAGGAACTAGTGGTTCAGAAAAGCATCTGATGAATTCACAATAACTTTGATGATTACATTGAAAATTGAAGCCATAGGAAACACAACATAATAGAAGTCTTAATGGCATTGGCAACATATTGGTGTAATTTTAAAGAACAGTTTAGAGAAGTAATTCACATAAATAAAAAGGCTATACACATATATATTTTTTACACAAATATATTTATTTATTCATTTGATTTGTCAATCGCTTACAAGATAATAGGTATAAGTATAAACATAGTTATGAATACATGGAATGGATACATGTAAGAAAAATAAAAATAAAAATAATCAATAGGACAGGGATGGTAGGCACATTGGTGTGCTTATGCACGCCCCCTACAGACCTCTTAGGAAAGAGGTCATATAAGTCAATAGTAGACAGTCTAAGGTTAAAAACATTCCCATCTTCTACCTTACCTTTTTAATGCATAATTTTACTGGTATTTGCATTTTAATTTGCATTGCCCCAAAATGGATAGCTGTATATATAATAAAATACATCAATTGAATACAGTGATATACTAATATCGTAAAACACATCTTTAATGCAAGACAGTGAGTACATAATTTTCTGACCACAAATATTGTATAAATATATTAATATGATCTTAGTCCTCCAGGGCACCAATATTTTGGGGGAGCATCAAGTCAAAATGAACCTGCTAATAAAAAATAATCTACACAAATAATTCAAATGGTTCTCTCTCCAAGAGCATGCTGGACTGTAAATAAATCCTATTATTTACAGAATGATTTTTGCATGAAAATGTAGAGGTAATGTAAGTCTTCCTTGTACCAATTTCTTTGCATTCAGTGGTATAAAATGTACTTCATTAATATTTTATAAAATAAATTTTGTGGGCCACACATCTGTACAGCTTTCTGTAGTGACAGTAGCAACAGCAGTAAAGAATACAATGTAAACAATACTTGCTTTTCAATATTTTCACCATATGTACATAGTATAGTTTGATGGGGTATGAAGGAATATATTGCTCACTACAAATGGGCAAGTTTTAACTGACAGCTCCTATATTTTCTCTGAAATATCTGTCTAGTATAACATTTTCCATCGTATTAATAGTTGCCACCAGTCTTAAAATGGCCACTGAAAGTAAAGTATAGCTTTTATTTGCCACAATAAAGGAGCCTTGAGGAATCTCCCTGACTACTGCAGCTTCTTAAAGTTGACTCACAGTTTCAGTGCAAATTAGGCTATGTAAATGAAGCACCATAAATTGGCAAGAGAGAGAGAAATATAAAATAACTAGCCATCCAAATGGATCTCATGCTGTGTTTTACTCTGTTCATGTAGAGTAAGTACAGAAAAGCAAATCCTGGAAGTGTGTTATTTTGCCACATTCTTGAAATCTTTGCATGTTTTTCCCCTTTTTACACAGTCAAAATACTATGCTGGCTCGGTATCAAAGGTTTAAAGGATGAAAAGTACTATCTATTTAGATCCTCCTAAAATGAAAGATACTATTTCCAGAAGGATAGAAAACAAAAGACGAATAAAACACTAAGAATAATAACAATTCCTTCCTTGTTTATAAATTATCCAAGCAAACTCCTAGGGAACATATAGAAGACAAACAAACCTTATTTTGTATGGATGGACAATGAAAGGAGACAATCTGAATTATTTGGTTTTATGCATCCAGTGAACATTGTGGGACTGCAGGAAATTCAAGCAAAAGTGGTATTGCCTATGTAACTAGTATAAGAAATCACATATTCTACATTAACTATAGTTACATTGTAGTAATGCAATATGATTTACACCCTAATACCATATGGATGTAAACACTGTATTTACATCCAAGTGTCATATGTTTTAATACTTCAGCAAGTATTGCGGGCCCAATTGGCAAAAGAAAGCTCAGGACCGTTTCATTTGGAAACATATGGAAGAGACCTTCATCCTGCAGTGGATGGACAATGGCTAAAATGATGGTGATAATAGGATTACCAGATCTAGGCTGAAAAATCCTGATATCTTCTAATGATCTGATACTCATAGACATGAAGGAATCTGGTTGCACACATGGAAGCATATGGAAACTTAGTAACATAAGAGCTTTCCTGGTTAAACTCATTTGGTCCAGCATTCAGGAAAGCTGGATGAGGGGGTGGGGGTGTTCAGATGCTTTTTTTGTTTTGTTTTACTATTGCTTTGTAGCAGTTGATACAATTCAGGAGGTAGGGTTTTTGATAGTCAGGGCCTCCATGAATTTGTCTCCAATTTAAATTAGAGGCTACCTGCAATATCTGATGGCAGTGAACTGCATAGTTTAACAACACATTATGTAAAAAGGTACTTTATTGTTTCTGAGTATTCAGTGGATAAATTCCTAAGACTGTGACTGAGAAATGGACAAAAAAATTATGTTCACACTTTCCATGCAAAATTGACCATAACTTTCATGTGTTTTTTCTTACCTTTTAGTTTAAAAGCTCTGGAGTGCAGAAGTTTTTTTTGCAGAGAAACTATTTTAACTGACCTTTTCTGTACCTTTTTTCAGCTTTATGCTGCCCTTTTCAAGATTCATTGACCAGAAAGCTTTGTGTGCATAGGACCTTCCTTGCTACATTATAGTTCTTTGTCTGCAAAAGGTTCGCTTTTGCTGTACTGTAATTATTCTTCATTTTCAAGAACTCTGCACTTATTTCTCTTTACCCTTAGACAGCAATGTAAAACACAATAAACTACCCAGTACAAGTCCCTCCCACTCCTGCCACATAATTTTTGTCCATGTCATCATACTTACTGATCAAACTAGATTAATATTGGCAAAACTGATGTTCTGACAATTTCTGCAGAATGCAGTAGAAGAATGAAGAGCACTGCTGAGCAGCTAATAAGTGGCCATTCTTCAGTCATGCAGCACTTCAAATAACTTCTCTCAAAGGGAGAAGAGAAAATTCTATTGGTTTCAACACCTGGTTGAGCAGCTCAATAGGGACAAAATTGAACGTTAAAGCAAAATCATTATTTATTTGGTAGCTACATCTTCATTGCATGGTCAGTCTGAAAATAAAAGTTATTTCAATGTGAATCAAATTCATACAAGTATTTTAGAAAGCTTCTGCAGGAGAAAAAGTGAGTTCTTTCAGCTGTTTCTGCTTGATCAGTTTAGCAGTCTTTATCTTAATTTTAATCTGTATATAACATGTAGGAACAGCGAAGGTGGCATACTTTTTTCTTGAACTGTTAAGATATTTCATTTTCTAGGCTTACAAAATCAGACTTGCTCTAATTATATTGGTTACCATTAAGGTGCTTTGCAAACCAAAGCTCATCTGTATGCAAAATGTCCGCATAATGCAAAGCTATTTTAACATGCTTAAGTTAGATTGGGAAATGTTCCATGCTGGTTAGATCACAGGCAAATTAAGAGAGAAGGTTTGTGATCATTTTGCATGGACAGTAATTGTAAAATGATACTACCTAAAGATAAATAATGTGATTGGTCACTAAATTAAAATGGAATTAAACAGCATAGTAAAAGAAACATGAATGTGGAAGGTAAAATAGACAGTCTTCAGACAGTCTTCACTACCATACTGCTCTTCTTTGCAAACGTGACATTTGTTGTTGGTCTCAATTCTGGCTTTTTATGCAATTGTTCTTAAAGCTTGGTCTTCTGCATCCAGAATTAGCCCTTCTGTCTCAAGATTTCATGATGTGTCACTTCATGACACCAAGCTGGCAGGAATAGCCAACACCCCAGAAGACAAGCTCAGGATCCAAACAAATCTTCATAAACTTGAACAATGGGCTCTATCCACCAAAATGAAATTTAATGTGGAGAAAAACAAGGTTTTACACTCGGTTTTACTTAGGCAGGAAAAACCAAAGGTACAAGTACAGATTAGGCAAAACCCCACTCAAAAACAGTAACTGTGAGAGGGACCTTGGAGTTTTAGTGAACGATCACTTAAACATGAGTCAGCAGTGTGCAGCAGCAGCCAAAAGAGTTAATACAATCCTTGGTTGTATAAACAGAGTCATAGAATCAAAATCACATGAAGTATTAGCACTGCTTGATAAAGCCTTAGTAAGACCACACCTAGAATACCACATCCAGTTTTGGTCACCACATTACAAAAAAGATGTTGAGACTTTGGAAAAAGTGCAAAGAAGAGAAACTAAGATGATTAAATGCCTGGAGACAAAAAACATATAAAGAACGGTTGCAGGATTTGGGTTTGGCTAATCTAGAGAAAAGAAGGACTAGCAGGGACATAATAACAGTATTCCAGTATTTGAGAGGTTACCACAAAGAGGAGAGGGTCAACTTTATTTTCCAAACCATTAGAGGACTGAACAAGAAACAATGGATGGAAACTAATCAAGGAGCTAAGCAACCTGGAATTAAGGAGAAACTTCCTAACAGTGACAACATCTAACCACTGAAACAGCATGCCGTCAGAAGTTGCAAGTGCTTCATCGCTGGAGGTTTTTAAGAAGAGACAGACAGCCACTTGTGTGACATGGTATAAGGTCTCCTGCTTGAGCAGAGGGTTGGACTAGAAGACCTTGAGGGTCCCTTCCAGCTTTATTCTGATTGATGTACTAGCTTCAATGCATCTTCACTGTCCTTCAGATATTCTTCCAATGTCCTTTTCTTCTTTTTCAACTGTCTGGTGTGCTTGCAAGATTCCATGCTCCACTTATGCTCCTAGTTAAACAGAGTCTGTGAACATTGCTGAGTGGATGAAGGACATGATTCATTTTGTTATTTTTATGGTCTTCCTAAACATGGCTTTTAGTTCTGCTTAATCCAGAAGATTATAATGACGATGATGGTCATTTCTACCTTGAAACGTTTGTCTAGCACTCTTCCTATTAGATTTTCATAAGACAGTTAAGACCACATTTCATTGGGGATTGAAAGGTTGACGTGCAATTGTTTATTGATTAGCAGAGGTTTTTATATATGTTTTATTTTTATGTTTGATCTGATTTTTAACTTTTGTAAGCTGTCAAATGTTTTAACTGAATGATATAAAATAGGTATGACTGATTAATAAATAAATAACCTCTTCCTTAAGGAGAGGCATATAGGGGGAAATGTATTTTTTTAACAAGGTAATGTTGCCAAAGAAAAATTAAAAGATTTTCCTTGTCCTCTTAAATCTGTAATCACTTTCTAACTGTGAGATATTGAGAAAGAGGCAGACAATCAGTTAATAAATAAAAAATCCTTCAAAAGTCAGTCTACCCTTTGGGTGATTTAATGGCATTGAAATAAGAGGTGATTTTGAAACCTTGCTCTCACCTGTTCGTTATAAATAGTCTTTGCTTTTCCACAGCAAAATTATGTTTGTCCTCTATAATTTAGCTAAATCTTTCCTCTCTCTGCAATAACAGAATATCACAGTTGTTAAGTGCCATCACTTTCATATGTGAACAGGAATGTCAGG
The DNA here is from genome assembly GCA_009733165.1 of Naja naja. Classification (NCBI taxonomy): domain Eukaryota; kingdom Metazoa; phylum Chordata; class Lepidosauria; order Squamata; family Elapidae; genus Naja; species Naja naja. Next base: position 261,880,195 of record CM019148.1, read on the forward strand.
GGGAAGGGGAGGGTGAAAAACTCTACTTCTTGAATGTCATGCATTCCCCTATTGGGTAGTCTAATTTTATAGCTTTTAGGGGTTTTTTTAATTAAAATTGAGTATTGGGTAGATTGCAACATTATAGGGTCTCCCAATAGGGATATTCATCAAGTTCTTCTTCCCTTTAAAAACTCTTCCTCCTTCCACATAATTGATTCTCGTGGTTGAGTACCTTCCAGCAAATCATAGTTTGGCTTTTTTTTGGTAGATACTAAGTCACAAAAGTTAAAGGAAGTTTTCTGTTTGATTAAAGAAGACTCAGAAGATCAACTGAACCAAGCAGCTAATTTTTCTTCATACGTTAGCCTAGTAACAGATACATAGGTTCTATAAAAATATTTTGAACTAACATCAATGGATTTAACAGTCCATTTAAAAGGAAAAAGCTTGCCTTGAGGTTAAAAACAAAAATGACATATGCCTTCAGGAGACTCATATCAAAACAGATAACATTAATTTACTAGTATGTAAATGACTTTGCCAATTTTTATAATTTGGGCAGATGAAAAAAATAAAAATAGTCAAGTGTCAAAAATGTATTTTGAAGGGAGATTTATAATAGTATAATTTCATATTAAACTGGGGGAAGTAACCATTGTTTTAGTTTATGCTCCAAATGATAATGAGGCAACATTTTACCACAAAAAAATCAGTTCTTAAAATTATAACAGGAGATATTTTGCTCTTTGAAGATACAAATGAAGGTTTTCTTTCTGAAATAAAACAAAACTGAGTTTTCCAGAAGGATTTCTGGCATTGTAAAAAAAAAAATTAGGATTATCTGTCCTCTCAAAAAAGGAATATACTTATTAATTTGTTAATAAAATTTACCAATACATGCTGGATTTCTGGTTAACTTTTAACTGAATTGAGGAAATCATGCCTCTGACATATAGACATCATAATCCAATAACCATAAAATTAAATGGAGAAATATCAAGACTGATAAAGTGGAGACTTAATGGCATTATTGCTATAACTTCTTCCAAACCAATTCTTTAGTACAGTATGTGAAAGAGTGTACAGTATGACAGAAAGTGGGGATCTCCATTTTACTAAATAATTATTTGTCTTACTGCATAGAAGTACAGCAGTATAAGAATTCTCCCATATCTGTAAGAAGAAGGAAGCCAACCACATCTTCCACAGGTTGTGCCATCGTAAGACTGGGCATTGCTTTTCATTTGAGCCAGAAGAAATTTGGAGTGCATATGTGTCCAAATACATCTGTCTGTGATTTATTTAAACACCTTGCATCTGAATTTGGTTCCAGGATCAGGACCTATTCTTTGAAGCCACTCAGCAGCTATAAATCCTAAAAACTGGCATGTGTTAATGAATTAAAAAATAGGGGCTATATTTGCATTTCTCAGCGTTCCAAAATACTTATTCTGAATAAAATCTTATCCACTGTATAGCCTGATCTATGTCTGAACTTTACAAATAAGCTGAACAGTATTGTTTAAAATTAGGGAAATTAGTCATCACCATAATAAGAGAGCCCTAATGACAGCAGGGAGTTTGTTCTTAAGCACCCCATTAAAGTGTTTTACAATGCCCAATAATGGGAGAAATAAATACAATGTGATTAATATTCAAAGCTTTACTAAGAGCACATAATGGTAACAAAAAGATAAGATTTAGGGACTAACAAAGTGGGGTGTCAGTTGATAAAGTAGGGCCTACTAACAGCAGTAAACATCTGCTTTTGGGGTAAGATATAGTGCAAGGTGTTTAAATAAACTCAAACCATTTAGGAAACATGTAGCAATAATTAAAGCCTAAGAAGGTGAAAAGTCCATAAAGTCTATTCAGAGAACCAAAAGTAAATTCTCTAGCCAGCCAAGATCATTTGGTTTTTCACAGACTTTCTGTTGCATTATTAGTGAGACATAAGTGAAAGCCACAGCTGGCAAGGCTCCAACATCCTGGTGTAAACCAACCTTTTTGAGTTAATGTTGCATGGTTGCTTTCCTACGATGGCTCATCGACTGCTTAAGACGAGGAAGCACACATAAAATATTCTTTGGGACTTTTGATTGATCATTTGGCAATTTCCACAATCCATCTGGTATCGGTAATGACCATTAAAAGTGCCTGCCTCTGACTGCAGAAGAATCAGATCTTGAAAAGAAAAAGGATCCAATGAAAGCCCTCTAGAAAAACAAGTATACAAATATGTATATGGTACTATCAGCAAGTGCCACCAGCTGTGACATCCTGTGCAAAGTAGCTACCAAATCCAGATTGCTTCTGATTACTAAGAAAATTCCTCCTGGAGGAGCAAAGATTTTTATATTGTATAGAGCCATGATGGAGAACCTATGGCACGCTTCCCGGAAGTAGTATGCAGAGCCATCTCTCTGGGCATGACAGCTGTTGCCCATTGCTCTTCTGGGTTCTGGCATGCACATGCGCACCAGCCAGCTGGTCTTCGCGCCCACAGGAGTACTAGAAACTGGAAGAGCAGTTCCCCAGTGCACACATGCATGCCGGCTAGCTGGTCTTCGCGCATACATGCATGCCAGAAACCGGAAGACCAGGTGGCCAGCGTGCATGCACATATCAGAAACTGGAAGCTCAGCACGCCAGGGAGCTGCTCTTCTGGTTTCTGGTGCTCCCCTGCCTGTGCATGCTCCCGTTTTCGGTGCCAAAAAGTTTCTCCAACACTGGTATAGAGGCTACAAGGAAAGAGCAGAACTTGAACTTGAATAAGACAAAGCAATACAGTAGTGAAATGTTGGTGAGGGAGAGAGAGCTGATGCCTATTTGGAATAACTTTTAGCAATAATATTATAAATTCTTTCAATTTCAAACAGACTTATTGTCTAAATTAATAATTTAGGCACTAGTGCCAATTAATTATTGGTTATGCTTTTCTTATCTTGTTGATTAAAAGCAATTAGAAGGGTATAAAGTGTTACCAAACTAGCAAGAAGATGATTCTGAACTATCTTTCTGTCACCATGGAATCTTGTATGCTTCTCTAGATAATCACTTTCTTCTGGACGAGCTGCTCTTCTTCTATTTTATGCTGTTCTAGCATGAAATTACAAAGCTCCATGCTGCAAATTAGTTTTCTGTTGGGAGACTGAACGCATCAAATAAAGCCAAATCTGACTGGCTTCAGAAACTTCTCTTGAGTAACTCACTCTTGGAGAGTTCCTAGCAGCAAAAGTGCACTTTGAGTGAAAAAGATGCAGAAAGTATTCTAAAATCATGAAGCTTGGAACTGCTGTTCCTTAGTGGATTCTGAGATTTCTGATTTCACATCTAAGAAAAGTCTGAGATCCTTCTAGAAATTATGTAAAAGTGTTCTTCACCCATGAAGATGTTAAAGCAATTGGTAGGACGAGTGCCAGCCAAAATGTAAACTTTAATTGCAAAGATTGCCCTGTCATGTCAACAACATTAAATATATGGACAAAAGGGCCAAAGGCTAATTAAGACACATAGAACAAACTATATAAGACTACACTGTCTCAGCAGTCCCCGATCTTTCTGACTTTTGGGCCAGTGGTGGCAGCGGCGACAAGGGGGTATGGTTCCATGCAAGCAGCTTGGCAGCCCAGTTCTGAATGGGCCACAGCCCAGTACTGAGCCACAGCCCAGGGGTTTGGGACCCCTGCTCTATCTGGAATGGCATTTGAAATAGCTGTAATTAAACCAAACAGGTTTATTATTGACAAAATTTTCAGAAATCGAATGACCTCAGAGAGTCCTCCAGAAAATAGTGCACCAGGCAGAGAATGAATTTTTCTCCTGCCGACCAACAGCTAACTTTGCTACTAAAGTTGGTTCTCTGGCAGCACGCTCCCCAGATTTGAAAGGGAGCAGCTAAGAATGACCCAAGACTACCCTTTTGGATGATTGTATACTTGCCAGGGAAGAGAAATCTAAATGATTGCAATTCTCGGTAACAGCGATTGGGAGTTGAGTCTTTATCTTTTCCTGTCAGCATTTGAGTTTTTTAGGTGCGCCTTGGTTATAAACACCACGTTTTGATTATTATTTTTTTGCTTTTGACCTATATTTTTAATTAATCATCTGGTGGTTCAGTTTATACCCCCTTGCTGACTTACCTTTCTTCACTGTTTTGCTTTGGAGTTAGGAAACACTTCCTTTTTTGCTGCATGGAAACCAATGGCAAAAAGGCTTTCACCTTATTAGTGAAAGTGATCTGATTTGATTTACATCTGCACTGGACTACTGCAAAGATTTTGTATTTTTCTAGTTTTTAAAAGAACTTTGCTGCTTTATTTTGCCTTTGTATGTATTTCTGGTCTTTTTTCTTTTATTTTTTTAAAGAGATAGTAATTTTCTCTTTCTTTTCTATTTACTCTCTATCATGGGAAACATTATCTTAATTTTTCCTATGGACATTTTGTTATAGAACATCTTCTTTTTCTTTGAGAGGAATTGCCTACATTTTGTTGTGAAAGTCTGGCTATAAAAGAAATTTGGATTGTATTAAAAATGAAAACAATACATTGATTAACATTATACATTATATACTCTTTACAATGCACACAAAAGGAGATACGAAAGAAAGATAAGAGCCCAATTAACTTAATGCCAAAGTCTTCTTGGAAGCTTTCAGAGGAAAAAAATGCTTTTAAATTTACAAGCTGTGAATGAAAATTTAGATAAAAGGTTTGATGATTAAACAACAATTGTAAATCAATCTAAGGATGATACTCAGATATGGGTAATAGCAGCTAAATTAGACTTGCAATTGGGCAGTTTGGAAGTCAATTTGTTGCTGACAGAATTGAAGGAGAAGGAGCTTTGAGAATTGCAAGCTCCTTGGAGAAAGGCTCAAAGGGGCATGAATTTAAAAGGCTTACAGATGGCAGTATGGATCAGTGATGAACTGGACTTTCTTAAGAAAACTGATGGAGATTGTGGTGTAGACTTATTACTGTATTTTTCGGTATATAAGACGCATTCCCCCCCAAAAAAGTAGGTGGAAATGTCTGTGCATCTGATACAGTGAATGTTGCTGAAGTTCCACCACCCACCAGCCCCCATCCTTCAACCTCTGCTGATGGGTTTCAAAGACCAGTCATTGTGCAGAGTGCCAAGATGTCTGACTGCATGGGCAGTGTTTATTACATTTATTTATTTATTTATTTATTTATTTATTTATTTATTTATCTTTTTGACTAGTATGCCGCTCCTCTCCCGAATGGACTCGGGGCAGCTCACAGTTAAAACCAATACAATAGATTAATTACCTAAAATAGAATTAAACCAACAAGCCAAATTACTAAAACAGATTATAAAACAACCCCCCCCAAGAGGAGTCAGCACAGTGCAGCCTGCTCAAATAGCCAAGTTTTCAAGTCGTAGCGGAAGGTGCGGAGGTCAGGGGCCAGGCGGAGCCCCAGAGGTAGTTGATTCCATAGGGCGGGAGCCGCCACAGAATAGGCCCTCCCCCGCATCACCGCCAAATGACATTGGGTCACAGAAGGCATGCCGAGGAGTCCCTGCCTGTGCGCTCGTACAGGGCGGTTGGTATTCGATGCCGGCAGTAGACGTTCCTGTAGATAGCCCGGACCCATGTCTCGTAGGACTTTGAATGTCAATACCAAAACCTTGAATCTCATTCGGAGGGCAACCAGCAACCAATGCAGGCCACGCAGGAGGGACGTAACATGGGAGAACCGGGAAGCTTCCATCACAACCCGCGCGGCAGCATTTTGCACCAGTTGAAGCCTCCGGATGGTATGCAAGGGCAGTCCTAGATAGAGAGCATTGCAGTAGTCGAGCCGCGAGGTGACAAGTGCCTGAGTGACCGTGCACAGGGCATCTCGGTCCAGATATGGGCGTAACTGTTGAACCAGCTGGACCTGGGCAAAGGCCCCCCTGGCCACGGCTCCCACCTGCTCCTCCAACCTGAGCCGTGAGTTCAGGAGGACCCCCAGATTCCGTGCCTGTCCACAGGGGGCAACACCTCTCCCCCCATGACCAAAGATGGAATCTCCTGACTGGGCCGAGATGTCTGTATGCACAGCCACTCTGTCTTAGCCGGATTGAGCCGAAGCATGTTACTGTCCATCCAGATCCGTACCGCATCCAAACAGTGGGACATCATGGAGAGGGCATCACTGATGTGGCCTGGGGTGGAGATGTATAACTGCATATCATCAGCGTACTGATGATACTTCACCCCAAAGTGGTAGATGATCTCGCCCAGCGGTTTCATATAGATGTTGAACAGGAGGAGCGAGAGGACCAACCCCTGAGGGACCCCACAAGTGAGAGCCCTTGGCGTCGACCTCTGCCCCCCTGCCAACACCGATTGTGAGCGTCCCGAGAGGAAGGAGGCGAACCACTGCAACACAGTGCCTCCCACTCCCAACCCTCCAAGACGCCGCAATAAGATACCATGGTCGATGGTATCGAAAGCCGCTGAGAGATCTAACAGGACCAGAACAGAGGAAAAACCCCTGTCCCGAGCCCTCAGGAGATCATCCATCAGTGCGACCAATGCCGTCTCCGTGCTATACCCGGGTCTGAAGCCCGATTGGTATGGATCCAGGTAGTCCGCTTCCTCCAGGAAAAGTGGAAATTGCTGAGCCACCACACTCTCAACAACCTTCACTAAGAAGCGAAGGTTGGAGACCGGACAAAAGTTGTTCAATTCGGCTGGGTCCAGGGCAGGCTTCTTCAGGAGAGGCCTCACCACTGCCTCCTTCAAGGCAGCGGGAAAGGTACCCTCCCCCAGAGAAGCATTGACCACTGCCCGGAGCCAGCCGCATGTCACCTCCCTGGAGGCATAGACCAACCAGGAAGGGCATGGGTCCAACAAACATGTGGTGGAACTCAGTCATCGCATAATCCTGTTATAGGGTTTTTACAAAAAGACAAAGACAACATAGATACAGCATCTGGATTGGAGAATAGATATCACATGGGTGAAACCTCCCAACCACATTGGTACAACCTCCCAACCCATCCTTAGGAATAGTGGTGGTGTTAGTAAATGAGATCATCTATAAGTCTGGAAAGTCTGGGACTTTCCAGCCCAAGTTAGTGAATGAGATCATGCCAAGAACAAAGAGGCCTATATAGATTCTAAATGCTGCAGTTTGCTGCTAGCGCCTAGCGCATCTACAGGACCTCAATATACAAATTACTGCCACACTCTGCCTCCCAGCAGTTTGCCTCCTTACAGCAAACAACCTAATCAGCTTTAGCACAGCCTGATTAGTACAAGCAGCTGATTGTCAGTTGAATTGGTCTCCCATGATCAGCTGTTTCAGGCTGCAGGGATTGCCATCTCCTATTGCTGCCTCCACGCGCCCCATTTTCGGCCTCCGCATCCCATTTTCAGCCTCCACATGCCCCATTTTCAGCCTCCCCATGCCCATTTTTGGCCCATTCCAGTCAGTGGGGATCAGAATGGGTTGAAAATGGGGCATGCAGAGGCTGCAAATGGGATGCGGAGACAGAAAATGGGGCATGTGGAGTCGGCAATACGCAATGGCAATCCCTGCAGCCTGAAACGGCTGATCATGGGAGACTGATCCAACCGACAATCAGCTGCTTGTGCTAATCAGGCTGTGCTGAAACTGACCAGGCTGCTTGCTATTTGCTGCAAGAAGGCAAATTGCTGGGAGGCAGAGGCAGATTTTTTTTTCTTATTGTCCTCCCCAAAAGCTAGGTGCATCTTATACTTTGCAGTGTCTTATACTCCGAAAAATATGGTACATTCAGTCAGAAGACAACTGTTAAGAAATGTTATAGTTAGGGGTGGGATTCTACCAGTTCACACCTATTCTCTAGAACCGGTTGTTAACATTCTAAGCAGTTTGGAGAACTGGTTGTTAGAAGAAATTACTGGCCTAATCCTGTAAGGAAGGCAGGAAGGAAACATTCTGGTGTTGCTTACAGAAACTGCCTCTCTGTTAACCCTTATTACATTCTTGGTAGGACTAGACTTCCTGTCTCAGGAACATCTCTAGAGTTTTTCCCCCCTCCTTTGCTGGTACTTTGCTTGTGTGGAGTGACCATTCAAAGTTACAATGGCACTGAAAAAATGACTTATGACCATTTTTCACACTTACGACTGTTGCAGCATCCCCACAGTCATGAGAGGCCAGGCAAGGAGATGCGTGCCTCGATGTGAGTGATATTGAGTTGGCCACACCCAGCCAATAACATGACCACCAAGTCATGTCCACCCAGTCACATGACCACCAAGCCATGCCCACTACCTAAGCCACGCCCGCAGAACTGGTTGTTAAAAATTTTAAATCCCACCCCTGGTTATAGTTCAACTTGCACAAAAAACTTCTGAACAAAAAGTGCTGCAAAGATATTCACAACAGAGAAATATGACTTTGAGGAATGAGATGCAATTGTTGGGAAAGATCCAAGTTATAATTTTAACAAAAAGCTTTATTATTAAGAATCAGTCAAATATATTTGATCCTGGACAGATTAGATATAATGACTGCAGTGGTTTATTGTAGATTCAATTTGATTTGATTCAATCCAATTAGACTAGAAGCTGTGGACTTTCTGTGTGTGAAATACAATAATAGATTGTTAACAGGAGGTTTTAAAATTTTGTTTTGTTTTTGACTTCACTTGTTATTTTTTTTATACAGTAAATAGATAGTAGGATAAATTAGCTGGGCAAATAGAGCTGTAGAAGTTTATAAACTGTAGACCTGTTTTGCAAGGGGGGGGAACTATTGTTGTTGAAATATATTTATCTGTATTCATCGGGGGAGGGGGGACAACATAGGAGTATGGTTTTTTTAATGCATATTTTTGTCTTATTTAGTTGAGACTAAACACTCTTGAGACACTCACAAACAAAAGAAATTTTAACTGATAAACCAGATTAGAATCATTCCTGGATCACTCCTTGAGTTAACATGGTAGTCCATTTGGCTTGGACTGATAAGCAAAACAATTATCTTCTAATGTTAATTCCCCTCCCTCCCCCATGCAGCTAGTAGCTTAAAATGCAGACTGGCAAATGAGTGATTGCTGCTGATTGCAGGCATGTGGTGAGTTACAAAGAAATGCTTACATTTCACAGTTCCAAAGCATTTTCAGCAGCAGTGATTAGCACTCGGCAGCATTTCTTAAATCAGAAAAGCAGAAAGCTTTAAGAATGAATCTGTCTTCTTCCTTTAAATAAAGTTCAATGCTTTTCTACATCTGTTCAAAGAATAGCAGGAGACAGAAAGTGAATCAGAAAACCTTGTAACTTGACTATTAAAAACCATACTTTTACTTCAACCTGGGTTATGAGAAAGCAATTCAAAAGGTTTCTCTTAGCATCACCTTCCTCTCCATTTTGCTCTGTTTTAGAAGCAATCTTTTTCTCCACCCAATAATAGAACCTGCTCTTTAAAAAGCTCACACAAATACTTAATAGGTATGTTTTTCTGACTTCCAGAGAAATGGCAGAGCAATAAGCCTGAATCATTCCTTATTTCCTTATTTCCTGTATCTTTTGAATGTTAAAGGACAACCTGTTGAATACTATCAGTATTTGGTTATTTTTGCAAATAAATACATCCTTGGAAAATTCAGAATAATTTCCCAATGTCATTAAGTACTTTGAATTACTGATGTCTTTCCCAGGCTGCTCAGTTGGATTGTTCACAGCTGTTATTCCTGATTAAAAGTTTCTATATACAAGTAGCATGCGACCAGAATTTCTGTTGCTAAGAAAGTGGTTGTTAAGCAAGTTGCACTCAGTTTTATGACATTTTTTGCCATGGTTATTCATTGAATCACACAGGCATTAAGCAAATCTGGCTTCCCCTATTAACTTTGCTTGTCAGATGTCAGCTGGGAAGGTTGCAAACAGCAGCCACATGTTCCTGAGATGCTGCAAGCATCATAAATACATGCTGGTTGCCTAAGCATCCAAATTTTGATTTCATGACCATGAGGATGCTGTCATGGACATAACTGCAAGGACCAACAAGAAGTCATTTTTTCAGTGCTGTTGCAATATCGGATGGTCACTAAATGAATGCTTGTAAGTCAAGAACTACCCGTAAACCCTTTTGAACAGTTGAATTCTTTCCAATGCGTCTTCCAATGAGAGAGCAAGCACTATGTGCAAGTTTCAGCCTCTGCTGCAATGTTCTGATATGGTGTTTGTGCAGTGCATATAAGCACAATTGTCTCTCATTCAAATGACAGCTTCCTTTGTAGGATACAGTCAGTGGGCAAATCAAATCAAGTTTGTTCAGGAAGATTGCCAGTACAAAGAAGGCTATACAAATAAACTGTTTAGGTTTCATCTCCCTATACTATCCTTGCCAATTCAAACACAATAGCTCAGTTGAGATATAAAATAATAATCCACTTTACACTAAAACTGCCCCTTAGTTGTAGAGTGTAATAAGTGCTTCACTTAAGTCTAGTTTCCTGTTGATTTCATGATTTGAAATTTAGTTGTTGCCATCACTTCACTGTATTTTAGAGGTTGTGTTTTTATTATCACATCATTATTGTGTTTTTAAACCATTTCCATGGGATTCAGAAACAAAAAGTACAAATTTGTCACAAATATGTAACAAACAAAACAATTGACATCTAGTATCTAATCATGAGATCTCATATTGTTAAACTTACTATACTGAATTTACTGTACAAAGATAGTCCTCAATTTATGATTGATTGCTTAATTATTTGAAGTCATGATAAAAACACAGATAGCTAGTGTTATGTTCGGAAGAAGACAGGACGCAAAGTGCTTCAGCTCATTTTAATAGTGACTATAGCTCAGAACTACGCCAGAATGGCTTGGTCTTGGCAGCTTATATAGCCGGCTGCCGCGGCTATTAACCAATGGCGGTATTCGGATTTCCCACCCGTTTTACAACCAGTCAGATTGAACTCTGCATATTTGTAACAACCAATTAGATTAACTCTGCATACATTACACCCCTCCCCACCTGGTCCAGCCCATACTCAAACCCTATCTATCTAATGTACTCTTGTAAATAGGTGGGGCTTTTACGGTTACGTTTGGACCTGCGTGGTTCAGGTGTTCTGGGAACTTCTATTTGTTTTGAAGGAATATTAGGTTTTGCAATTCCCATATTAGGACTCCTTTGGCCGCATGATCCGGTTCTGTTACTCCAACCTGGTCTCTCCTCCCAGTCCACTCCCAGCCCATTGTTATTTCCTTGAATAGGTCAATTTGTGCTTTCCTCTACTGGAGTTAGCATTTGTTGTGATTGGGTTAGGGCTTGGGATGGCTCCTGTCATGTTATCCCATTTGAAATAGGATCGACTAATATTTGTTCATTATTCAAAAGGTCTCCCCCTTCCCCCATGGCTTGGGTTGTGCGTAATGAATCCTGAAACGTGCCAGTGCAAGTTTTTAGGGATTTCCTGGACCTTAATTGGTCTATGTGTCTTTTCCAAGTGACCCCGTCCTTCGTTTGTACCCTGTAAGACCTGGGTCCTGTTACATGGGTAATCTCGGCAGGAATCCATAAAGGTTCACCCACAAGGTTCTTAGCATAAACCCAATCCCCTATTTGAAAAATGCGAGTTTTGCTACTAGAATCAATAGGTTTCTCGGGAGCGTAAGTGGGGTGAAGGCGGTCGAGGAGTGACCTGAGTTTTCTGCCCATTAAGAGCTCTGCAGGGCTTAAGTTAGTGGAAGGGTTGGGGGTAATGTGTTGGATACTGAGCAGTTTGTCCACTTTCTCAGTATTATCCCCTGGACCCAATTGGTGTAGTTTCTCTTTAGTAAACCGAACCATATGATCAGCCCGGCCATTAGTGGAGGGGTGCCCAGGGGCCGTAAGGGCATGCTTTATGCCCTGTTGTGCTAAGTATGATTCAAAAAGGGTGGCAGTAAATTGGGGACCATTGTCAGAAACAACCACATCGGGCAACCCGTGAGTTACAAAAAGTTTCCTTAGCTGTTTGATAACCGCTTCTGCAGTGGTGGATGACATGGGAAGAACCTCTAGCCATCTGGAATATGCATCTACTACAATCAGAAAGGTGTGTCCCTTTGTTGGCCCAGCAAAATCAATATGAATTCTGGACCATGGCCCCCTAGGACATTCCCATTCCTGTTTGGGGGCGATAGGTGGTGTGGGTCTCATTTCCTGACAATTCATACAGTCAGCAACCCAGTTTTCAACCATTTCGTCAATCCCTGGCCACCATACATAGCTCCTAGTCAATCCCTTCATTCTGACAATCCCCGGGTGTCCCTCATGCAACATAGTCAATACTTTTTTCTGTAACTTTTCAGGAATAACCACTCGATTTCCCCATAGAACACACCCCTTTAACACAGATAGTTCAGTTTGTCTGGACTTAAATGGTCTGCAGATGTCCATTAGTCCTTGTTGTGGCCAACCCTTCTTTATCCACTCTACAACAGGTGCCAATAAACTGTCCTTAGTGGTTTCTCTTGCAATTTCCGCAGCATCCACAGGTAGTTGAGCAATTGTCTCTAAGAAAAAGGTGTAAGTCTCAGGTGCTGGATCTACAGTGTTCATAGGTAATGGGCAATGGCTCAATGCATCTGTGTGCCCAATGTCCTTTCCTGGATGGTGAATGAGTCTGTATGAGTATGAAGTGAGGAATTCGGTCCATCTCATCATTCGGGGTGAAAGGATGATAGGAGTTGGTTTATCGCCAGCCACTATTCCAAGGAGAGGCTTGTGATCGGTGACTATGGTGAATTTTCTTCCATAAACGTATTCGTGGAATTTCTTGACAGCTGCTACAATTGCTAACGCTTCCTTATCCAGCTGACTATAGTTTCTCTCTGCCTTTGTCAATGTCCTTGAATAGAACGCAATGGGAGCTTCTCTTCCACTTGGTAGTTGGTGGCTCAACACCCCCCCCCACACACTCCAAAAGGGAAAGCATCACAAGTTAATATCATGGGTAGGTTTTCATTAAACTGTATTAATACACAATCAGATGTGATTTGTCGCTTAATACTGCTAAAAGCAGCTTCTTCTCTTTTGCCCCAGACCCACGTTGCTTTTTTATTGAGTAGTCTATGTAGGAGTTCCTCAGTTGTTGCTTTCTGCGGCAAAAACATGTGGTAGAAATTAATAAGTCCCAGGAATGCTTGAAGGTCAGCTTTGCATTTAGGTCTGGGGGCTTCCTTGATTGCCTGAATTTTTGTTTCTGTGGGGTGAATACCGTGTCTATCAATCATGTAACCTAAGAACTCTACTCTGTCAGTTCTTAGTGTACATTTCTCTTTTTTGACTTTTAGTCCTGCTTTTTTGAATCTGCTTAATACTTCTCTGAGTCTCTTACGTAGTTGAGTGTCGTTTTTAGCAGAGATTAGGACGTCATCAAAGTATGGTACCACCCCTTTTAAACCTTGTAACATCCTTTCCATAAGGCTTTGGAATATGCCTGGTGCCACACTTACTCCGAATTGCAATCTTTTACATTTAAAAGCACCCCGATGGGTCACAATAGTTTGTGCCTCTGCAGTTGTTTCGTCTACTGTTAACTGCTGGTATGCTTGGGCAAGATCTAATTTAGCGAAAACAGTACCCCCACCTAGGGAGTGTAATAAATGATGTACCACTGGAACCGGATATGCGCTCTGTTGCAGTGCATGGTTCAGTGTTCCCTTATAGTCCCCACAAATTCTTACTGAGCCATCAGGTTTGACCGGGGTAACTATGGGTGTTTCCCATCTGGAGTGGTCTGTGAGCTCTAGTACCCCTTGAGCTATCAGTTTGTCTAACTGTTCATCAATTTTAGCTTTGAGTGCAAACGGCATTCGTCTGGCTTTTAAACGGATTGGTTGAACGTTGGGTTCCTGTTGTTCAACAAAGAAGAATGACCAATTGTTACAGTTTGGTATGTTTCATTCCGCTTGTGCTGCTGGGTTTTATTTCTTTCTCCTTGTTATTTGGATTAAACTTCCTTCTATTGGGTGGAGTTCTGGATGATTTGCAGACTCTTGCGATGTGCCCTTTCTTCTCGCAACGGAGGCAAATGGCTTCCAGGAACCTGCATTCTGTACGGGGGTGGTTCCCTCCACATCCTGCACAATGGAAATCTCGCTTCTTCCGGCTTCCTTCTGATCGATGGCTTCTTTTAGCATGATGTTTGGTTTCATGAGTAGTTTACTTTGTAACGTCTGGTCCTTCAGCCCCAATACAAAATGATCACGCAGGCCTTCTTCTAGCGAGATGAAGTCACAGGCACCACCAAGGTTTCGCAAGCTGGCCACAAAGTCACTGATACTTTCTTCTTCTTGTTGATCGCGGCGTTAGAATTCGTGTCTGCGAATCAGGCACGATACTTGGGGTGTGTAGTGTGCCTGCAACAGCCTTTCCATGTCTGCCCATGCCATCGATTTCACGTCTGCTGGTGCAGCCAGAGCCTTTGCCATCTTGAACACTGCAGGGCCACAGTGTGTTAGGAAAACCTCTCTTTTCCGTTGTTCAGAAATTGAAGCCAGATCATTTCCTTCTAAGAACATTTGGAATCTATCTGCATAAGACTCCCAGTCTTCGATCTTTGGATCGAACTGGGCTGGTGGTGTGTTCAGCCCAGTCATCTTGTCTTTTCTTCTGCGTTGTCTTCTTGTCCGTTACGATCCATCCTTATCCCATTGTCTTTGTTTTGTTTGAAGAAGACAGGTGCTTCAAAGTGCTTTTAATGAGCTGTGACTATAGCTCAGAACTACGCCAGAATGGCTTGGTGTTGGCAGCTTATATAGCCGGCTGCTGCGGCTATTAACCAATGGCAGTATTCGGATTTCCCGCCCGTTCTACAACCAATCAGATTGAACTCTGCATATTTGTAACAACCAATTAGATTAACTCTGCATACATTACATCTAGATAGCTAGATAGCTAGATAGCTAGATAGGAAGGAAGGAAGGAAGGAAGGAAGGAAGGAAGGAAGGAAGGAAGGAAGGATGGATTTGGATTCAAAGTTCCCATGGCCACCCACATTGCATTACATGATTGCATTTTTTGATACTTAGCAACCAGCCCACATTTATGGCTGTTTCCACCATCCTGCAGTCATCTGATTGCAATTTACAATGTTTTTGCTGTCAGCAAGTCTTGTGACCAGTGCTTTTCCATGAGAACAATGAGATGCTCCAGGGTTCTCATTTCCTAAGGCTTTATAGCTTGGCATGGTGACCCAGTCAAAAGTCCTTCCTATAATTAAGGAAGAATGTACTGGCTTCTTTGTGGTATTCTTTTGCTTTCTCAATCGTCCAGTGTTCATCAGCAATAATATCTCGTGTTCTTTTCTGAAGCCACCTTCAGTTACTGGCATCTCCCTTTCAGTGTGAGGCTCTAGCTTAGCATTAGTTTACTACCAAGTAATATTAAGGATATTGGACAATATTTTTGATCTTCATGGTCCTTCCTTTCTTTAGTGTGTAATTAATATCTTCTGATCTGTGGGCCACTGCATTTTTCTTCAGATTTATTGGCAGATTGGTTAGAATGTTTTACCATTTCTTCTTCTCCTGCTTCTTGTGTGTCTGTGGATATACCAACAATTTCTGTAACTTTTCAACTTTTTTTTTCTTTTTGCCATTTGCAAATTTTGGAGCTCTCTCTTTCCCATGGCAGATTTACTTGGTCTCTTCTCTTTCATTTATGCCACTTGGTACAGGCAGTTTTGTTTATGGGAAACCGTTTTTTCCCCACTTGTTACTTACCTGCTATGCTCTTGCTGATATGTTTGCTTTTTTAAATAGTTTGAGTGGTTTTCGTGCATTTTAAATGTTATTGGATAGAATATTTCTCTAGTTGGTGACACATCAAATATACAAAACATTAAAAAAAGATAAAAAATGTTATGGGATGCATAGAAAGTGCTGTGCTTGAGAACATTTTAAAGAATGGTTATCTATTTAACTAAATCTATTTAACAAACCATTCTCTCCTTCTGCCGGGCACACAAACATCTTTTTATATACACGAGAATAATAAAGTCCCAAGGGGCACAACTGTACATTAAGAGCCATGGTGGGCAGTGCTTAGAGTGCAGTAACTGCAGGCAACTTCTGCTGACTGCCAGCTGACTACAATTTGGCAGTTCGAATCTCACCAGGCTCAAGGTTGCTCAGCCTTCCATCCTTCCGAGGTCAGTAAATTGAGGATCCAGATTGTTGGGGGCAATATGCTGACTCTGTAAACTGCTTAGAGAGGGCTGTAAAAGTACTGTCAAGCGGTATATAAGACTAAGTGCTATTGCTATTGCTATACACATTATCACCATCTATAGTGGTGTGTGTATGTGTCAGAATGATGATGGCAGAGTTGCAGTGCAAGCCCTACATCTTAGATCTATATGTATGAAAGACTTGGCCCATAGAATTGCCAACAGTTGGACTCGTCTGAATGGATAACATCATCATCATTATCATCATCATCATCATCCTGTGATGTTGCATAAACTTGAAAGACAGGTCATGAAATGCTGAAAAATCCTGCCTCTACATGTCACCCATGCCACTTTTGGGTGATTTTTAAAATATTTCTCCTCCTCTATGTAGCATACTAGTTTTCAGTACAGTTGTACCAATGCCAAGAAAGCCCTTGGCTATAGAAAAAAACCCACACAATTTGTACTTGTCAGGTTGAGCACATAAATACCAGCTCCTGTAAAGACAAATGCATACAGCTTTCTGGAATTTCCGTACTTCTTCATGCATAATGTTCATAATGTTTCCTCTTCAGTCATGCAAAGCAGAGCTCGCTGTTGTTATTTCCTGTTCCTCTCCAGGTAAGAAATCTATTGAAGAAGTTGTCGGATGGAAAGAAAGTGTGGAAACGAATAGATTTGCACTCACTGCAGTAAGGGGCATCTGGCAATCATCACAGAAATGGAAGAAAAGGCAAATAGAGGTGGCCCTGCTGGTTTGCTCATTGGTCTTGTCTAAATTCACTCAGCCAAAAAAAACAGCAGCAAATTCTGACCCTCCCAATTTTAATTCTACCCCCCTCAACCCCAATTGAAAAGTCCTATTTTCTCAATTTAGTGAAGCTGTCCAGTTGAATCAGAGGCCAGGGACTCCTTGCTACTCTTGCTTTGACCAATGAAGATTGACCAATTGACCAGTTAAGAAGTGAGATTTCTGATGACAGTGAGAAAATAAGTGACCCCTTTGTTGGAAAAAATATCCTTCTGGGTTTTGTTCCAAGTGGGAAAAAGACACTGGATTCATGGGAATTGCTTGGAAAGAAGGTTTAATGGTAGCTAGGACCACATGTTTTGGAGCTCCTGAATGAAAAGGGAAGAGATGCTGAGAGCCCCTTGGTTTTATGCCTTCTCTGGGCTTTGAACTTGCTTCCTGTTCCTGTGGCAAGAAATGTATCCTGATTGGTTGTCAGACTCCCATGTGGCCACGCAGGTGTAGCTTGGTTGAATCTTGCTAGGTGATGCAATCTTCCCAGGTGCCATGTGGTGAGATGGGTAGAGGTCTAATCCTATCATGCCGTGTTCCCATTACCCTGGTGCTGAAGGGGAACAGGGAGCTGCAGGAAGCGGCTTTGTCTTTAAAGACATGTTTCTCCTTTTCTCATCCAGGGAAAAATAATATTCTGCCTTTTTAATATTTCCTAGAATATTTCATTCTTCTAGGGGGAGTGGTGGGTGCTAACTTTCTACACCTTCAATATTAATTTTTCAGATTTCAGCAAGTCTCTTTGCCTATGGCAAAGTAACCTCAACTTTAGGATGATTTTTGAAAAAAATTTTCTAGCTTAAACTTTACCTTTTAGTACCTATTAGGTTCAAGTAGTCTTAAAGATCAACTTTCTTAAATATTTTAGAAAATGTATAATATTTTTCCAATTTCATGTTCCTTGATGAAAACCTTACCATAATTTTGCCCCATACATGCATTTCAGTTATATCATAAACAGTTAATAACACTACCAATATAGTATCTATCAATACCAGCACAAGGATCACCTCCTGCAACAAAACTGAAGCATAGTAAATGAAAATCTATAAACTGCATCGTAATCCTGAGATCCTGCTATCTCATTCCACGGGGTGCAACCTGAGACTAATAACAGTTTATTACATTAAACTGAAAACCATTTAAATCTTTTAGGTTAGTTTGACAATAACATTGATTCAGTATACTGCGCGTTCATAAGTCACCTGGACAGCTGGAAATCCTCATATTGATCATTACTAAATGGGAACATGAGGATTAGTGTATTCAATAGATGCTGCTGATTCCCAAAGCATCATTTCTTTGGGCCTGTTATCTTAACATACAGATAACAGATAATCAAAATTGGAAGGGACCTTATAGGTCACCTAGTCCAACCCCCCACCCAAGCTGGAGACCCTACACCATTTCTGACAAATGGCAGTCCAATCTCTTCTTGAAGGTCTCAAGTGATGGCGCTCCCACAACTTCCGAGGGCAAGCTGTTCCATTGGTTGATTGTTCTCACCGTCAGAAAGTTTCCCCTTATTTCCAGGTTGAATCTCTCCTTGTTCAGTTTCCATCCATTATTCCTTGTCTGGCCTACAGGCACTTTAGAAAGATTACCAACTTTGTCCTTCTCCTGAAAGGGCTTGCTCTGTTTTGCTGTTGTTCAGGGCACCCACTCTCACCTCTTTTCCTCCTTTTGAGAACCCACTCAATGTAGCTAGAACAAGAAAAATACCGAATCCAAACCCACCAAACCCACACGCCTCCAGGTCTTGGGACAGAAGCTTGACAGCTTCACTTGACTAGTCTGAAGTGGAAAGATATATCATTAGGGAACCCCAAAATTGGTAGAGGATCTCATCCAATGGTTTCATGTAGATGTTGAAATGAAAAATGAACAGAATCCTGTGGCACCTTGCAAAGGAAAGGCGTAGGGGATGATCTCTCCCAGCCAGCCAACACCAACTGAAATCAGAGAAATATATAATGCTGGAAGCTTGCTTTATATAGATTCAGAGTTAGAATTCTGTTTTTGTATGTGGAAGCAGAAAATATATATGAAAGTATATATTTAGTAGGCAATCCGGCTCCCACATGCTAAGCCAGTTTGCTTCCCCATCGTTCATTAAGTAAATAACAGTGTAATTGGTTCCTAGAATATGCCATGTCACAAATGAGCAAACTATAGTATGGTCTATATATTTGAAATCAGAGCTCCCTAGTCTTAAGTTAATGTGTTAACAATTAGACTTAACCTACAATAACAATAATATAAGAGCATCGGGACATATTATGCAGTCTCCTGCTGAATTGGACCCTCACCATCTAATGCAGCTGTCTGTTATCACAATGACCAACCAATTACAGAAAGAAGCCCATGAGCCTCCCAGCAAATGAGTGTCAGAGACAGTTCACTGCAATCAAGGTGAATAGCCACTGATCTCTTTGATTCCCATGTCTTGGTCAAGCCTCTTTTTGAAGCCAGCCAAGTGGGCAATTCCAAAGTATTATATAGCAGCTCTTTAGGGCACTTTATAAGGATGTAGTATAGTGCAGTCAAAGAAATGTTGTGTTGTGAACAGGGGTGGGATCCGACCAGTGTAACTACCGGTTCTGTGATTTTATGCTGCTTGCGTGCATGTATATCATCAAGCTAGCTGCCTGGACAGCTGAGCAGCACTGCGTGTGGGTGTGCAGCTGTTGTAAAAGCACTTTTCCTGCTGCTTTCACCACCGCGGCTGTGTCTCACAAAGCAGCAGCTGGTGGTGGAAAAGCAGGAAATAAAGGTCAGGTAAGACCCGGGCGGTGGGTGGGCCAAAACAGCAGCAGACATAGAACTGGTTCTATGTATGCTCTCTGTCTGCTGCTCTTCAGAGCTGCCGGTTCTACAGAGGTGGACAGAACGGTAGAATCCCACCTCTGGTTGTGAATAAAATAATGACTTACTCTTCCAATAGCATTATTATTTTGATCTAACAAAGGTGGGATAAAAATCTAACAACTAAACAAACAAACAATGCAGTCTCATATAAAGACACATTCTACAGCTGTTATGTCTTTTAAAAGCATTACCTATAACTTGTCACACAATACATAGTAGTATTCTTTGCTTTGTTCATCCCAACCATCATTTGAACTCACGGTTGCACCTTCAGTTTTCAGATCAAGAAATTCATTTCAGTGGATTAATATCCATGCAGGATTTCCTATTTTCTTAGCAGTCTGCAGTATCTGTCATGCCGATATTAAGCCACTGCACTCAGCACCGGCAACTTAATTGTCTTTTGTATTGCTGCTGTCACAAGCCTGAAGGCAAATGATTAATAAAACACAATTATTTACATTGTAGTGCCATCTTTTTAATTAAACTGAAAATGCAGATCATTTGCCTTTTGCCATGGGGTTGACTGTGTTTTAAAGGGGAAAAAATTAAGGTCAGCTCTTAAAATCAATCTCCCCACCACCACCACCCAATCTTAATTGCAGGTTAGAGAGACAGCTCATCATCTTTACAAACTGCTGGCTCTGCTGATGACAAATAGCTTCAGCAGAAAGCCTTTTGCACACTTGTACCTTCTCAATTCAAAGAAAGATCTCATCTTGACTGACCAAAACACTTCACAGGTTATTTGGGTAGTGCTACACCTTCATTTATTTTTAGTGAATTATTTAGTAGTTGTTGTGAGCAAGACCAGGAATATTTATATTGCTAGTGGCCTTATTGCCCTTTCAGCTGAAGGTCATTTCAAAAATGTAAACATGTTGCTTTGGGCAATGTCAAGTTTCTAAAAAAATTAATACTACGCTCATGTGAATGCACATATGCAGACATTTAATTACAGCTACAGTGCACAGAGTGGGTAAATTCAAGGGCACCTTTACCAAGGTCTTCATGCCACTTCAAAAGCAGCTCCAGACCTCCTTGCTCTTATGATAATGGCAACATTGAAAAGTGGACCCAGTTGATTGGACCCTAAGTGGACCCTAAGCTGCTGTGTATTTGAAACAGATAGTCCTTATTTTTTTTCATGGCTAGGAAGTTTTGCCTTACCCCTATTCCATTTCCACCGGCCGGATAATCTCTAGTTTCCATTTAAAATGTACATCCAAGGAACTTCTGTTTTTCAGTTGGCTTCCAGCCAAAGGGATGAAGGAAACAGAAAAATGTGCCAATTTCTTCTCTCCTTTCTTTGCAGCAGGAAAAAGTTGTAAGAATCAGCCACCAAACAACTTGAATAAACCCTGACTACATTCTACTAGTTCTTCCACCACTGTAGATTACAACCACGTTAAACCTATTGTACAAAGCACCTTTTTGTACAAATGCTGATACATCCATATCTATCCCTTGAGCTTCATAGCTCATTATAGATTTTAAACTGGTTGGCTTTCACTTTTAACAGCTGCTCACACTTTCCTTTTGAAAACAGCCATATATATATATATATATATATATATATATATATATATATGCATAGTCACATATTCTAGAGCAATTTTTCCTTTTCTAAATTTGAAATGCTGTATAGCCCCTAATAATTAGGTACTGAAATGTTCTCAGGGGTAATCTTTATTATATCTGCTGGCAGAGAAGGAGAGGTGAGCAAGAATCCACATACTACCGTATTATTCATAAGGCACTGAGCAAGTATTATGTTAAAGGCATTTACATGCCTGCCTATATATATTTACATGTTTTGGTTCAACTTTCATGTATAAAATATGTTTTCCCTACCTGTTGTGGTTAGCCAGCAGCAGGTGCAGATGGCTGAGGAGAGCGATGACTCTGATGAGGGGCCAGGACCATCAGGGAGTGGACTGCTGCCTTCAGAGATTGTGGGGGCTGGCAGCAGTGATGAGGAGGTTCCCAAGAAGCCTGTTCCAAGTGCACGTGCATGAAGGATTACTTGGAGGAAAGAACAATTACAGCAGCACAGGCGACTTGAGAGTAAGGCTGCAAGGTAATGGCCCCTCCATCAAAAGGATAAAAGCCAGGTTTGGAAAAGCGTTCTTTGCAGATAGCAAAGAAGCTCTTAAACTCAACTGGTGGACATCTTAGTTCGTGTTTGGAGAATTTTGTAAATTAGTTCTTATCTCTGGGTTTTTGGCAGCCTTGACAAACAACTTGGCAAGGCTCTTTCTTGTCAGAGCTAATTAGTGGAAAACAGCCTTCAAAACAGAATTCGTTATTAAACCTTAAAAGGTGGGGGCTGCTGCCTTTGTTTGGGTTTGCTCTTTGGGAACCCGGTTGGGTCAGAACACTACCTGAGCCTCTTCTGTAAAGTTGCTAAAATACCACATAATAGCTGCAATCTTTATTGATTGATCATTATTTCATTAATCATTAATTTATTGATCATTAATTCAGACTTTTGAAAAGGGGGTTGAGTTGTTGGTCAAAACTATTGGAAGACATGACAATTGCATTCTTTAGCAAGCCAAATTTTCTTGGTTTTCATTAGCTACTTAGCTGTGAACCACTAGGCAAGTTAGGTTTGCCCAACAGATTAGACTAAAGTGTGAGTGCGATTATGCCATTATGCCATTTTGCTTAATCTGTAATTCATTTTTGGGGAAGTTTCTTCAGGCTTGGTTGGAAAACATTAGGGTTCACAATGCTTTGTAGAGCAGATCAGGACTTTACAATTATAGCAAGCCAAAACCTAGAATTTGAGAAATGTTCAATTGTTGTTTTTAGGCCCTAATATTGTGAGGATGGAAAGGCCACGAGGAAGGCCCATAATGAAAAAGAGGTATTTGGGGAAATCATGAAAACAGAAATGCTTCAGCTTTAAAATTTATACCTAAATAAAAAATCATTTTGTAAAATGAGTTCTTCTGCACAAATTTTCTTTTCCTTAATTTGATGGTGTATATTTCTAACTTGAAAGACATGATAGAATCATTAAAATTAAGTAAGTAATCTATTATGTAATTAGGAGTACATTTTTCTTTCCCTTCATGGATTTTTCTCTGAAAAAAAGAGTACTGCAAAGAACCTTAAGACCCATATTTCATTTGATAACCAACTATTAAGATCATCACAAGAAAAATTTATAGAATATTAAACTACTTCATTTTACATGAGTGTAACTATCATTAGATTTTCATATAACCCATTATCAATCAGTTGAGCACACATAATTTTCCTTATGTTATACTAATTTAATTTTGCCATAGTGCCTTCATATATCAATTCTTTTCAGTGTTTATATAGAGAAAATCAACAACAGTTCATCATGATCTTTTGGATAAATAATCTGTTTTTAATCTTTGTAATTCGAATTAATCTTATCCATTCCTGATAAATATTCAGTCTAGCAGAAATGCCGAACCAGATCTTTTATTCCTGATGTTATTGCATTACATATTTCTGTCCACATCTATTGGTTATGGGGATTGGGAACAATAGATAGTGTGGTCTACAACATCTGGTGAATCTAATTTAAAACATGCTGTTAGAGAGTCGCTTAATAGAGAAGCAGTAACAGGAAGCCCCAAGTTTATATTCTATAGCTCATCTTCAAGTACAGTGTATGAGATTGGAAAAATCTGAAGAACTATGCTAGTCTTCTTAAGAAGGCATAAGTTTTTACCAAATGGAAATCTGCTTATTATTTTTCCCCAAATTTCCTTCATTTATTCTGTCCTCAGTGTAGCTGCATTGAATATAGATTCCAGCAAAGCAACACCACCACCTACAGCTCAAACATCAAACTGTCTTCCAAAGATTTATTAATCTATTAAAAATTCTAGAAACTTTTTTTAAAGATATATTTTCTCAAGAATCTTTAACCCCTCATTAAAACATTTTGGAAACACTTCTATTCACATTATAGATTACCAAAGAAAGCACGCACCAAGGAATTTTTCTGGAAGATCTGAATCTCCAATGGTTGTCATATGCAACTGGCAGACCTGCTGTTCTCTGCTAGGTATCTATGCAAAACAACAACAATGAATATATTGTGAAATAATAAAGCAAACCTCAGCATTGTGTATTTGTATCCTAACATTGGATCCAAGCACATAACTCATATGGTTTGCATTGCAACATTGTGATGTGCATTTTGTCATTTCTCCCTTCCTTCTAGATAAGTCAGGAAATACATCTTTCCTGTCAAATGCAGTTAGGTATGAAAAAGACATGAGGGACAGCTAGAAATTCAATAAAGTCTTAGCACATTTGGAGAATGTCAGTTTTGATAAGCCAATAAAGAATAAGAAAAAAGATGATGATGATGACGATTATAATGATGATATCCATTCAGTTGTGTTTGATTCTTGGCAGTTCTATGGGCCAGGTGTCTCCACATCTTCCAATCTTACACAATTTCTCCTAATAGCTGTGTATGTTCCTCCACAAGCTTGTGTAAACAAGGCATTATGAACTTTTGCTGATCAAATTATGGAGGCTGAAGCCAAACACCCAGATTTCCTTCCCATCATTTTAGGGGATTTCAATCAAGCAAATTTAAGGAAAGAGCTCCCAAAATATTTCCAGCATGTAAAGTGTCCCACCAGAGGCAAAAATACTTTAGACCACTGCTACACAACAGTAAAAGATGCTTATAGGCAGGGGTGGGATTCAACCGGTGTTACTACCGGTTCAGTACTTACGTTTTGCCATGCAAAACAGCTGAGGTTGAAAAAGCAGGAAATAAAGGTCAGGTAAGAGCCCGGGCGGGCAGGTGGACCAAACAGCAGCAGACACAGAACTGGTTCTGTGTCTGCTGCTTTTCAGAGCTACCGGTTCTACAGAGCTGGGCAGAATCGGTAGCATCCCACCCCTGCTTATAGGTCTTTACCACAAGCAGCTGTGGGACACTCTGACCACTGCATGATTCACCTTATACCTGCCTACAGACAAAGACTTAAAACCATGGAACCAACAATTAAATCAGTGAGGACTTGGACTGATGAGGCAAAGCTGAAGCTCCAGGTTTGCCGATTGCATTGATTGGAATGTTTTTGAAGATACCTCTGCAGACCTAGATGAGCTCACAGTTACTGTAACATCATATGTCAGCTTCTGCAAAGACTTACGTGTACCAACAAGGAACCTGCAAATATATAGTAACAATAAACCTTGGTTCACAGCTAAACTTAAGCAGCTACGTTGTTCCAAAGAGGAAGCCTACAGAAAAGGTGACAGAATGCTATACAATCAGGCCAGAAACATATTAACAAGAGAGATCAGAGCAGAAAAAAGAAGCTACTTGGAAAACTTAAGGAATCAGTTCTCAACAAATGAACCAGCAAACATGTGGAAAACTCTTAAAAACATCACTGGCTACAGCAAACCTCCTTCCCAGGCAGAAGGAAATCAACAACTAGCAGATGACCTGAATGTGTTTTACTGCAGGTTTGAAAGGAAACTACAGCCACCTATCTTCACAACCCCCGTCTCAAACACACCAACAACAGTCAAGCCTACTACAACTGGCCCCAACCCCTTGGGTTCAAAATCTCTGGTGATCACAGAAAAAGAAGTGCAAGATCTATTTCACAGACAAAAGCCAGGAAAAGCACCAGGGCCAAACAAGATAACTCCTTCTTGCTTAAAAGTCTGTGCTGACCAATTGGCCCCCATCTTCACCCAAATCTTCAATAGATCACTAGAGATATGCTATGTTCCTTCCTCCTTCAAATGCTCTACTATCATCCCAGTGCCAAAGAAGCCCTCCATCAAGGAACTGAATGACTACAGACCAGTTGCTCTAACATCTGTAGTTATGAAAATCTTTGAAAGGCTTGTGCTGTCCCATCTGAAAACCATCACGGATCTGCTGTTAGATCCCATGCAGTTTGCATACTGAGCAAATAGATCGACAGATGATGCTGTTAATATGGCTCTGCATTACATCCTACAACATCTTGAATCTCCAAATACCTACGTAAGGGTCCTCTTTGTAGACTTCAGTACAGCATTCAATACCATAATTCCAGACATTCTTCTAATTAAACTAAACCAACTAGCGGTACCTGAACACACTTGTAATGGATCATAAGCTGCCTAACAGACAGGAAGCAGCAGGTGAAGCTAGGCAGAATCACATCTGATGCCTGTACAATTAGCAAAGCCCACCACCCAAGACTGTGTCCTTTCTTCACTTTTCTTCTCCCTATATATCAATGACTGCATCTCAAATGATCCATCTGTTAAAATACTGAAGTTTGCTGATGACACAACAGTGATTGGTCTCATTCAAGACAATGATGAATCCGCATGTAGATGGGAGATTGTACAATCAGCTCCCGACCTCCACACCTTCTGCCACGAGTTAAAAACCTGGCTATTTTTATAATCCAGGCTGTGCTGACCCTTTGGGGGTTTGTTTATTTTAACTTCGGGGTTCTTAATTCCAATTTGGCTTGTAATTGTTTAATATGTTTTTAGGTAATTTATTTATTGTTGTATTTTTAGCTGTGAGCCGCCCCGAGTCCTTTCGGAGAGGGGGCGGCATACAAGTCGAATAAATAAATAAATAAACAAACAAACAAACAAACAAACTTGCCTCATGGTGTAACCAGAACATTTTGGAACTAAACACACTCAAAACCGTGGAAATGGTGGTAGACTTTAGAAGAAACCTTCCCATACTACCACCTCTTACAATACTAGACAACACAATATCAACAGTAGAGACCTTCAAATTTCTAGGTTCTACTGTATCACATGAGCTAAAATGGACACCTAACATCAAGAATGTCATCAAAAAAGCACAACAAAGATTGTTCTTTCTGTGCCAACTCAGAAAGCTCAAACTGCCCAAGGAGTTGCTGATACAGTTCTACAGAGGAATTATTGAGTCTGTCATCTGCACCTCTATAACTGTCTGGTTTGGTTCTGCAACCCAACAAGACAGACACAGAATTCAGAGGATAATTAGGACTGCAGAAAAAACAATTACTACCAACCTGCCTTCAATCAAGGACCTGTGTACTGCATGAGTCAAAAAGAGGGCTGTGAAAATATTTACAGATCCCTCACCTCCCGGACATAAACTGTTTCAACTCCTTCCCTCAAAACAACGCTATAGAGCACTGCACACCAGAACAACTAGACACAAGAACAGTTTTTTCCCAAAAGCCATCACTCTGCTAAACAAATAATTCCCTCAACATTGTTCAACTATTACAAAGTCTGCACTACTATTACTGTTAATCTTCTCATCACTCCTTATCATCCATTCCACGACTGTATGACTGTAACTTTGTCTCTTGTATCCTTACAATTTATATTGACTGTTTCCTAGTATGACTTGATTGCTTATTGTACCCTATGACTATCATTAAGTGTTGTACCTTATCATTCTTGACTCTTGATGAATGTATCT
Organism: Naja naja; assembly: GCA_009733165.1. NCBI lineage: Eukaryota > Metazoa > Chordata > Lepidosauria > Squamata > Elapidae > Naja > Naja naja. The sequence continues at coordinate 261,907,491 of CM019148.1, forward strand.
TTTCTTTTATGTATACTGAGAGTATTTGCACCAAGACAAATTCCTTGTGTGTCCAACCAAACTTGGCCCATAAAATTTTTATTCTATTCTATTCTATTCATTTCTTTGAGTTTTTCTATGTTTTGGCTGGTATCAGCTTCGATGGTGCCCAGTCACTGTGTTCTTTGGCAGCCTATTTTCTATTTACTACTACCTTTTCTAAGTATAATTGCTTTCTCCATAATTCCCTTACATGACATGGCCAAAGTAAGTGAGACACAGTTTTGTGATTTTTGCCTTCTAGTGACATGTCTGGCATTATTAATAAAAAATATAGATATTTGGTTTGCCCTTAGTTATGTAGACCAGGAACTCTTTGTGTGTATTTGTATATGTATACAAGTACACATGGATGTTTTGTAGTGGTTTAAGATGAAAGGTGAGGGGAAAAAGCAACCTTTGTTTGACAGAGTTTTAACAGTAGAGCCCCTGATGGAGGATAGAGGAAGTTCCAACCAGAAATTAAGGAGAAATTTCTTAACAATTAGTAATGGAAGACCTTGATTCCTGAAGTTGTGGATGCTCCATCACTGAAATTTCTCAAGAAAAGATTGGCCAACGATTTGTCAAGGATAGAATAAAGAATCCTGTCCTGGGCAGGGGTTGGGGCTAAAAGACCCCCAAGATCCCTTCCAGCCCAATGATTCTATGATCCTGCACAGGCCATTACAACTATTTCCCCATCTTCTTTTCAAACACTGAATAGATGTTCTGCACCTATTCCTGAAAGCTGCTCATCACTATTTTTATGACTCAGAGCACCTTTCCCAATCTGGTGCCATTCAGATATGTAGTGGCTATAACTTTGAGAATTCCCTAGCTGGGAAATTGGCCATGCCAACTGGGGATTCTAAAAGTTACAATCCCCAGACTGCTCTGGTTTCTAACAAAATGTCAAACTATTTTACTGTTTTACTTCACACTATTTTACTTCCTTTCCTTTCTGTTTAAATGTGCTTTAAACATTGAACAACTAGCAATGTTGACATTTGAAGTCTCACTAGTGGGATTCAGTTTATTACCTACAGATACAATGGTGTACTTCATACCACTATATTTCAAGCACTTTGTAATTCCAAAATGTTATCTTGGCAATTTCAATTGTTTTGCATTCTGGACATTACTCTTTGGTATGACAGCAGCTCAATCAGCATGTTAAACTGTGAAGTCTACTAGATGGTATTTCAGTTCACATCTGGAGAGCCACAGGAATCCCATTTCTCATTTCTGAATTAGAAGACCATTTGTTCAATGAAGACAAACTCTTTTTAGAAATGTGACTTTGTTTGGATCCCAGTACCCACAGAAAGGCACACTTATGAAAAATAAGATCAACATCTTTTCTATAGCAATGTCTAAGTTACAGAGGGCTCATTAGTTGTGATTTATCCAACTCAGCTTTCTCCAAGCAAATGACATATATTATATTACAATTCAAACATTTCCTAACCAGCATTAACACAATGGCTAATGACTGTAGGAATGTTCAGCATCTATACCCAATATGTCTAACTGGTAACAAATTGGGGGCAGCACAGATTTTGGAATACATTTCTCATTAGTTTCAGATACCAAAGCTGACAAAAGCTGAAATCAAAAACATCTTAAGAGATCTCAGGTATAACCCTTGATTGGTTTGTAATTGGTGAACTACTGTAATAAAGTTTTAATCTGTTTTTGTCGTTATTTTTCAAATTCAGGATTTTATTTTATTGTTGCTGTTACCTGAGCCTTATTAGTGCATTTTAATTGCATAGTTTAATCTGTTAGGTACATTCTCATAGTATATCCATTCTTTTCAGTAACTAAAATGATCTTTCCATTATAGGTATAACATGAACAATTAAACAAGGATGGGAAAAGCTGTTGGTCATATGGTGTAAGGTCACCCAATTTTGCATTTCCATCCTTAAAATATTGAGTGTTCTTTTAACCTAAGTCAATGGAAGATGAGAAGGAGGGTATGTATACATACAGAACAAAAGAACCACATTGTACAAATATGTTCAATCAGAGTGTATTACAAAGGGTATAGATGACATGTAAGAAATTTTGAATCACTTTTTCTTCTGCTGTAAATAGACATAACTGACAATTGTGGGTTAGTTATGGCTTAGTTTACCTTCTGCTTCTAATACCTAAATTATTTGGCTGCAGCTTGAATAGTTTGCTCCTAATTCTGTGTGGGAAGGAAAGATGCAAGATTGTAAACGTAGAAAGCCTTTTTCTTGACATGCAAGTCCTCAATCAGTTTGTTCCAGTAAGTAATCCAAATCCACTTAATTTTTAAGTGTCTCTAAATGAAATATTACCAGCTTGCACTCTGTCTTTCATTTTATCTGGGATGCTGAGATAAATAGCTATGCTTGTCCAATTTCCCTTTGACAGCAGAGACAAACCCTTAGTGGCTTTTTTATTTCAATAAATTGATCAGATGAGTGGCTTCTTCATCAGTATATCCCAGAGGGATGCATCTCTCTCCTGAGTGGTGGGTTTATTTTATCAGTTTCTAATTGGACCACAATTAGCAGTGATTTGTTTCAGCACCTGGACAGTCTTGTCTGGGCTCAGAGGCACATCTGGTTAGTGCTTCAGTGGAAGACCACCAGAGAATGCTTGGATGGTGAGCTAAACTGGGAAGTTGTTTTAAAAAAATTCCAGAAAAAGGTAATGACCAAACCATTTCTATATTGTTGCCAAGAAAATTGCATAGATATTTCCATGTAGTCACCAGAGCTGAGCTCTAGATTGAGGGCATATTTTTAGTATGGCCTTGCCTTCAGAGGAAAATTTTTCCTACATTTCTGAATTCATCCTTTTTATAATTTTGATCAACATTAGATATATGTCTATAGAGATTCTCTGTCAACCAGGTCATGGTTGTCCCAAAGGTTCTTCAGCTCTTCAGAAGCAAAACATCTTCAAAGAAAAATCAGAAAGTCCAGTTGCCTCTTGAAAAAGCACCTTTGGGAAAAACATTAGGTATGGGGTTTTTTTCCTCCTTGTTCACAAGTATCTAATTCTGTGTGGAACTCTTTTCCACACGAATAGGAGCCAAACAGTTCAAGAAAAGGATAGTGAAAGGAGATTTCACTTATCCTTTTATAGCTCTTTAAACAGAGATTCAAAGTGCCTGACACAATTTAGGAATATGAAATATATTACAGTAAATTGAGAGCAGTAGAAAATTATTGATATTAATATGTTGCAGCAAAACCAGAAGTGAGTCCTCTTGCACACTAAAACTGAACATTTGAAGCAGCAAGTGGTTTTATAGGCACAAGTTAAATTTAACGGGGCCATTTTTTTAGAAGAGAAGAAAAATAAGGGTATATGGGGAAATGGCACTCTTCTTCTTGGTGTATCTCCATTCTCTAATTTTACTTTCCTAGCTATTTGTTCACTTCTTTTAGTATATTTCTGTAAAAAGTATACAAAGAAAAGTTTTACAAAATTAAAAAAAAACCAGGAGTGAAAAGAATGACATATTTACATATTATGGTTCAATTTTTGCATCTGATGAAATAAGCTTTGGATTATACAAAGTATATTTATATCTAAATATAAATACTTAAGAGTACAGAAGTTGAGCTTTACTTTCCGTACAAAAAAATATATGTAATAATATTCCAATGGCCCTTTTTAAAATGAAAAACTGTTTCAGAAAGGATGAGTGATACATTAAACAATGGGTACCACCAGAATAAGTTTCCCCCAAGATGTCCCAAAGTTTGCTATATTTTTTTGTATATTAATATCTGGAGCAATTCTCTTTCACAATTAATAGTTATTCAGAACAGATTTACATAAAATGGTAGGGGTCACATTTTGACAAGATAAATGCACTCCATTATGTTTAACTAATTACAGTATTTGGAAACTATTCATATTTTTCATCGCTAGGTTAATAAGCCTTGAAATAACCAAAGCTCATTCAAATGTATTGATTCAGCCAAAAACCAGAATATGAATTGCTCTGTGTATCATATGATAATGAATAAAAGGTTTATCATTCTGTGGCCATTTCCATTTCATCGGATATAAAATTGCTGAAATGGCCCTTGGCAGGTGGTTGGCAAGATTGCAAGCAGACTGTTAAAGCCATGTTGCATAGCTACTGAATGAAATAGACAGAACATGAACAAAGATGTACAGTGTTGTCAAAGTTAAGCAGTGTTTTAAACAGCCAAATAAACAATATCAAAATAACATAGTGAACTTTTGATAGCCTTCATATGCAATATTTTACTTACCAGCGTTTTCCCATTTTGTGATTTAAAAAAATTAGCTTCAGACTTTCTTTAAGCCAGTTTTAACCATGTACTTGTGAACAATGGAATGTGATCACAGATGGTTGATGTTATTCAATCTGTGATGCCTATTGAATTTTGCTGACAAAAATTAAAAATTAAAATGCAAATTCAGCTTTAAAACATGCCAGTATTTGGACAAAAATGAGTTGGTCAATCAAAGCATCTTGTTTGAAGCAACTTACAAGACAGCTTTTCAAGCTGAAATAGTCAAAGCTACTGGTCCATTTGGGAACCTTTTTTTGTTTCCTTTTGTCAACCACAAGGAATGTTCTTGTTTTCAATCTTCATTAATGAATACTGTCAGTTTAATGCTGGTTTGCAGCCTTTCAAATGTTAGTAGTGGATCAGTAGCAAAAAGACATCATCAAAATAGGTGCAGGACAGAAAGGCACACAATTTAGCAAAAGTCACCAAGAATTCAACTTGGACAGCATTTTAATTAAATACCAGTGGCACTGATTTTGGATAATATGTAGAAAAGATACAAAAGAAGATATGGAAGAATGATGGTTAACAATTGACAGATGATTTTACATTGATACACAATTTGCCATGAACTATTTCTCTCTGATGCAGCTGAAGCTGATACTTGAATGTGTTGTAAGTTTACTGAGTCCAAAAGTGTCCTTCCCTCTGTGGTAGTTAATTTGATCAGGTCCAGAATAGATCATCCTTGCATCCAGTAAACTTACACAGACATATGCAGACACATTCAGACCTCTTTTCTCTTAACCAGTATTGTTCAAAACTGGTGCTCTTCACCCTTGGTGAATTCATCATGCAAAGAGAAATAAAAGTTGAGATTCTTTTAACAAAAAATTCCCATTTTATCAATATTCCTGACAATACTTCTCCACAGAGAAGAATCAGAGCTTTAATTTGATGAGTAAAATGACTGGAGCTATCCAAGGTCCTGCAACTAGTTTAACACTACCTACTCTTTGCCCAACTAAGCCAAAGTCAGACCTTTTAGCTGCCTAAACTGAAAGTAGTAATAAAATAGTAGCAATACAAAAATCTTAGCAAGGGAACTGTTTTCAGTTTTGAATGGATATATGTATACATTAAGGCAAGGACTCTCTTGAGTCTTTTTCACATAGACTTTTGGTGCACCAGAGACAAGGCAGGTCTCTTCTCTAATTAAAGAAAGGAGTTGGCAGCTGTGGGTAATTTATACAATGATCGCTTGAATCCTTAGCAGTCTGAGAACCAACTCTTAGCAGCTGTCCTCCTATCTTTTAGATTCCTAGACCTTTCTCCTCAGAAACTGTTAGAATGGATAGGGAATCTTTTTGATGGTATTGAGGTACATTTAATTAAGTTTTTTTTAAAAAAACTGCAACTCTGTAAATATATTTTAGCGTAATCTACAAAGAAGAGTAACAAATGTCATTATGGTCTACTATCCTAAATGACTCATTTATACAACACAGGACCCAGAACTAACAAATTGGCAGCTTTGCTACTTCAGTCACACACACACACACACACACACACACACACACACACACACATGGCATGATACATAAAATTAAATTGAAGTACAGGTGAAACTCAAAAAATTAGAATATCGTGCAAAAGTTCATTTATTTCAGTAATGCAATTGAAAAGGTAAAACTAATATATGAGATAGACTCATTACATGCAAAGCAAGATCGTTCAAGCCGTGATGTGTCATAATTGTGATGATTATGGCTTACAGCTCATGAAAACCCAAAATCCACAATCTCAGAAAATTAGAATATTACATGCAATCAATAAAACAAGGATTGTACATAGAACAATATCGGACCTCTGAAAAGTATAAGCATGCATATGTACTCAGTACTTGGTTTGGGCCCCTTTTGCAGCAATTACTGCCTCAATGTGCATGGCATGGAAGCTATCAGCCTGTGGCACTGCTGAGGTGTTATGGAAGTCCAGGATGCTTCAATAGCAGCCTTTTAAGTTGCATTACTGAAATAAATGAACTTTTGCACAATATTCTAATTTTTCGAGTTTCACCTGTATGCTATATCCTCTCTTTTTTGTTTTTGTTTTTGTATTGTTTTGTTTAGAAAATGAACGTCACAGTTCTCATACTTTTACTGATTGGGGAAAATAATTGATTCTTGAAAGCCAAGGAATTGCAGTCCAATTGTAGGCTGCAATATTCCACTGTCACAGTTTCTACTACCACCCATGTTTTCAAGCAGATGGAAATACATTTGGTAAGCACTGTGTGCTGCTCTTGTTGACCTCTATCAGACCCTTGACCAAATTCTGCAAGCAACTGATGGAATATGAAAAGGCAAACCTGTGTTTCATGTAGATGGTATGATTGACAGATGGGGCTGCCTAGTGAAGCATGAAGTGAAAATGTATCAAAATAATAAGGTTTCCTATATATCTTTGCACTCAACAAAACCAAATACTGTGACCATCAGTGGTAACTGAATGTCATCAAATGAGTATGCCTTACAGGCTATCATTGTTATACAGCAGGCATCAATTTTATTGAGAAGTTTTCCCTGGTGTCAAAAATCTATGTATATCATAGTGATCTTAAGCCTTGAAAACCAATGTTTCTGATAACAAGAGGCTCCCAATTCCAGGCTAGAAATTGAGAAATACCTCCTGATTACATTTCAAGAGCTGAAAATATAGCACATCTCGCTAGTAACATAGACAACCAAAGCATGGACAGTTCTAAAAAGAATTCAGGCCATTGCACTAACTGTAAATATAATTCATAAAAAATATTTAAAAGCAATTGTACATAATTATGAAGGTCAACATTTAATAAAGTGAGGCTTTTGTACTAATTATGAATTTACTGTATGAAAATAAGTGAATACCACAATGGTTATATTAAGTATAATCATTCATATAATGTCTATGAAGTAAGTTCTCAAACCAGACAAATCTCCAGCATAACCAAAGGTATGCTTGTTTCTCTACTTAACATGTAATTAATAGCAAGGCTTTACAGTTCCATACAGAAACTTGGCAACCATGGAAAGAGTTGTAATAGCCCTCCATAGTTATGCATCTATAACATTCTTGGATTCATCATACTGTTGATATTTCAGAGCAACAATTCTGGACAATTATCTCTGAATCTTCACACAGTGAACAATTACATATGGTAGTTGATCCTTTGCCTAAACAAATCAACTGAGGACACTGATATAATCTCCAAACCATTATACTTAATTGGCTAATTTATAAGCTATCAGTTTCTTCCAAAGCCCTCAGAGGAGACAACTTAAAACTCCTTCAACCCAGTAGCATAAATTTGATCAGAATTCCCCTACCTAATAGCAACAGCAGTCCAGACAGTTATAGAGTCTAGATACTTCTCTCTGACCTGAGATTAGTCATGTTTCTTCTTGAATGATTTAAATAAGAACAAATTTTTGGCTGACTTTATACTCAAAGTACAGATTTTATTGTGCAATGACAAAAATGCGTAACAAAAGGCCATGCTCTAAAACAAAAAAAACCCACTTGATTTTAATTGTTAAGAGTACTTTTTAAAGCTACTTTTATATGTCATAATAATTATAGCAACTCCTTTTAAAGAAAGGCAGAACTGTCCTATTTAACCAGAATGTTTCCCTTTGGATTAGTTAATAGTGTTTTTAAGTCTTGAGGGTTTTTTATTATTATTGTTTGTTTGTTAGCCTCTGATACCAAAACAGCCCCAGGTAGGACACAGACAATTCTTATTGGGAACAGTTGTGATTTTTAGAAATGTGTTATTACAAAATATAAAGCTTACATACTGAGTACTGGAGGGACTGAGTTTTACTGTGCATTTTCTATTTTTATACACTTTTTCTCATTTATCCGATTTAGCTTCTATCCCAGAATTTATCCCTATATCAAAACTTAATTCTGAGTTCTCTATCTTCTATGCCACACAGCTCCAGCTGGCTCTAACTAATTCCCAGCTGGCTTTTATCTTCCCTCCAGGGTTCTTTTTTCCTTTTTATCTGGCAGCAACTTTATCAATTCTATTGTAATTTGTGTGTGTGTGTGTGTGTGTGCGTGCGTGCGCACGCACGCGCACCTTCAAGTCAGTTGGGTTCCTGGCAACTGCCTGGATTAGTGCCTGCAGTTTTCCTAGCAAGTTTTTCAACAATGGTCTGTCCTTGCCTGCTTCCTAGAGCTGACAAACAATGAACTGGTCCAAGGTCAGCCAGCTGGTCTCATGCCTAAGGCAGGACTAGAACTCAGTGTCCCAGTTTCTAGTCTCATGACTTACCAATTCATTCTATTCTTCACCTCTGGATTCTTATTCATCTATTTCCATTGCATTGTTATTTATGCAGATAACTCAGTCACATTCTACCAGTCTCTGTTGATGTGAGCCACTCCTGCTTTCTCTCTCTCTCTCCTGAAAATGGCTACTGTTGTGGGTCTTAGCCAGCTCTCATATTCACTCCTATAACCCCATCTGTGCTCACTTGATGGTGAATTGGTGGGCCTTCATGGGCCTTCATGGGAGAGGGGGCAGGGGAGATAGGAAAGCTTATCCTGTTTTCCCTGCCATTTGACTTCATCCTCAGCTTCATCCCCTCTTGGGGCACATCCTGTTATTGTTTTGCTTCTTGTCTCTCCATAGCTCTCCTTCCTGGTTTTTCTAACCAGCTATCACCATTCTGCCATACTTTGAATCTCAAGTGCTGACAGTTCCCCTATTTTATGGTAGTCAGCTTTAAATGATTCACTCCCTCCCCTTACCTATGCCCATGAACAAACTCATCCCCCAGCTTCCTTGAGTGGGAGTTGAAGTCCACACACCTTCAACCATTGAACTATATCTGAATCACTGAACTATATATTTCAAAGATCCTGAAACACTGAGGAACAACAGATGATTGGAAAAGGACTGATGTATTTCTATCTTCAAAAAAGGAAAACACTGATCCAGGAGAGACCTATCAGCCTGACATCAATATCTGGGAAGATTCTGGAAAAGACAATCAAGCAATGAATCTGCAAACACCCAGAGGCAAACCAAGACATAAACAGAAGCCAACATAGGTTTGTCAAGATCAGATCATGCCAGACAAATCTTATTGCAAATCTTATTTTCACAATTTGACAAAATTAGTGGATCAGAGAAATGCTGTGGATATAATTTACTTGTATTTCAGTACCACATTTGATAAAGTAGACTATAACCTACTACTTGATAAAATAGAAAAATGTGGGTTAGACAGCATCACCACTGGCTGACCAACTGCACTCAGCATGTAGTCCTTAATGGAACTGGTCTATATGGAAGGAAATATGCAGTGGTGTTCCCCAAGGCTCTTTCTTAGGCCCAGTATTTTCAATACCTTCATCAATGATTTAGGTGATAGAAGAGGAACTCATCAAATTTATATATGACACCAAGTTGGCAGGAATAGCCAATGTTCCAGAAAATAGGCTTTTCTAATTGGAGGTTTTTAAGAAGAGATTGGGCAACCATTTATCTGAAATGTTATAGGGTTCCTTGCTTGAGCAGGGAGTTAGAGTAGAAGACCTTCAAGGTCTCTTCCAACTCAAGGCTTCAGCTGGTGCAGAATGCAGCTGCGCGGGTAGTGATGGGAGTGTCCCGATAATCCCATGTTACACCCCTCCTGCATGACCTGCATTGGCTGCTGGTTGCCCTCCAGGTGAGATTCAAGGTATTAGTCATCACATATAAAGTCCTTCATGGTTTGGGTCCGGGGTACTTGCGGGAGCATCTCCTGCCAGCGTTGACCTCCAATTGCCCTGTACGCTCCCACAGGCAGGGCCTCCTGAGGGTGCCATCGACCAGACATTGTTGGTTGGTGGCGCCCAGGGGTAGGGCCTTCTCTGTGGGAGCACCCACCCGGTGGAATCAGCTCCCCTTGGAGCTCCGGTTGGCCCCTGACCTTCGTTCCTTTCCCCGCGACCTAAAGACTTGGTTGTTCCAACAGGCCAGCCTGGACTGAATGGGGTGGGGTGGTTTTTTTTAATCAATTTTAGTTTTAATCGGGTTTTAAATTTTATTGGGTTTAGTTTAGTTTAATTCTATTTTAATATTTGTACCTTTGTTTTTATTGTAAGCCACTCTGAGTCCCTCGGGAGAGAGGGTGGCCTATAAGTCCAATAACATAAATAAATAAATAAATAAATAAATAAATAAATAAATAAATAACAAACTCTGTTATTGTTATCTTATAGTTGCCCAGGTTGAGAAAACCTCATCTGGACAGGCTGGAAAACTGCAGAGAGTAATATTAACTCCTGAGCTGCCATCCAGAACTAAGCCATGGGATGTAACTGATATTGAGTTCCCTGTCATACTCATGACAAACTCACAAAGTTCATAAGACTGAGAGAAAATGTCATTCCATATAGAAGGGCATTAAAGTGTTTAGGAAAATTATATTGGGCCCTCATAAGAGAAGAATCCAACCTCAGCTGTTAAATTTTCATTAGATTTTTACCTAATATGTTTTTTAAAATGACTGCAGCTTTAGATCATGGGTTGCAAATGGTTCTGCCATCCATAATAGACTCTGCAAAATCTGTTTTTATGAAAAGATGCCACACTTCTAGTAATATTAGATTATCGGTGGATATTCTGTCAATTGAATGTGAGAGTCTTGATGTTGTGGTCTCCTTAGTTGTAAAAATTGCTAGTCATGTGGCACGAGGTTCTTATTTCAACATATCATTGGAAATATATATTTTCTTCGTCTTTTATTTCCTAAATTTAGATAAAATATTTACTTAGTCCTTGTGCTCAAGTTATTATAAATGCAATTAATCTCTGCCAATTAAGATGTAGTTAATTTAATTTTGAAACTAACTTGTTTATTTGATAATTTACTATTCATGTTATACAGGTGGTACAAACTAAACACAAGATGTTATTGTATGGAGACAGTATTTGAGGCTTTACTAATTATTATCAAAACTCTTTGCTTAATCTGGAAGCTGTACAGCAATATGGCAAATTTTCTATACATATTATTAATTGGAATACTATATATCTAAAAATTTTGCCACGTAGTCATAAGGTTTCTATGGAAATATATACAAGCAGGATTTGTTTATCTCTTGGATTCCTTATATATTTGAAAATACTTATTCCATGAAAATATATAAATTTGATAATAGATGTGAATATTTTAATTAATTAATAATGATGGTTGATGGATACCCATAAGTGTTTGGGAAAGAAAAAAAATATTCTAAAAATGAATAGCATGTATATAATTTAAACAGGTTGTTTATGTTCATTCTACTAAGATATTTTAGACAAACTGAGAACTTAAAGATTACATGTCTAAAAGAAGTTCAGACCCTAAAATTCTCTTTCACAAAGGTGCAATTCCCAAATGAATTTGGTGGTTTGATTTTCCAAGTTTTCAATTGAACCATTGGGCATATTTATTAACTCCTGTTTTGATTGGAATGAAAATGAGATTGAATACATACCACTCTGGGCACAATTAGAACATTTTTATTTAGATCCTTTGAAATCTTGGCAAGCACTTGATTCTAATTATTGCTGGAATTTTACTGTATTTCCATTCTTAAAATCCATGATGTTGATGTAACTGTGAAGGAAATTAAAATTTCATCTTGATCTTGTAAGTAATTAACTCTTAGGAGTTAATCCTTATTTTAAAATGACCAGTAAATGTTTTTTTTCTAAGCAATTTGGGCCTAAAATGGGTTAATTATACCTTTGAAACTTTTGAGAGGTTACAAAAATATAACCTGCCTAAAACAGTTGAATGACAATGTAAATTGTTTTAATTTGTTTTGTTTTAATTTTAGATCTGATGGAAGCACTGGTAGTATGGAAAGGTACTTCATGCATATTGAAATATTTTTAGATGCTGAAATGACAGTTAAGTTTTATTGACAATCAAAAGAATTTTGTAAATGATAAAAACTGCAAACTGATCATATGCAAGGAATTCGGAATAGGGAATTGGCATTTCCGGTGTTAACAATCAAGAGTCTTAGATTTAAAAACAATTAAGTATGGTTCTTATGACTAAGATTAAATTAATTGATCCAAAATAATATTTAATTATTAATATTCTACTGGACCCTTCAATAATTGTTTTTAAAAGAGTCATTATCTTGAAAAAAAACCCCACGTCCCCAGCTCGTTACTTACTAACAAAAGCAAAAAAAAAGAATCCCATTTTATAACCCTCACACAAGTGCCAGCTATCTAGTGAGCATGTGGGTCAATTTCTTGAATTCTCCTTACATCTGGAGAATTCTTCAGGCATCAGGCCTGACTGGACACCAAAACCATAGCTGGGTGAGAGCTGCCACTTCAGAGAAGCTCTTCAATCCACCTTTTCTCCAGAGGAAGTCCTGGAAAAATTGCAAAGCATATTTCACAGGTCAAATGTTAGTCTGTTATTTTGTATTTTATTTAGTTTCTTTAAAAAAAATTCCTTTTGTAAAGCAATAAATATTAAACTTTAAAATTTGAAACTTTAAAATGTTAAAATTGTAAACCAAACACACAGCTCTTGAGCTTCATGCATCTCCATTTGCAGTCCACAGCACCTTCCCAGAATATGAGGGACCAAATATGGGATAATCTGGTTTTGCTTTTGGAGTTTGTAAAATGAGAAACTGGATGCCTTACCAGTATTTTTTTTAACCAGGAAATTTTCATACATAGGAGAATATTGAAGGGTAGCAGGCCAACTGAACATTCTTGTTTATCCTAGTCAAAAAAATAGTAATTATTTTTGAAGATAGATGTGCTTAAGCTACAACTCTTCACCTGCAACAAATTTCTGTCCCAAGTATCTGTTATGTTGCAGTCCCATTTTTGCCTGAAAATAATGGAATTAAACCTTTTCTAAACAAGCTGTTACTGTAGTACTTTAATTCTTTCCTATTATTGCTTTTTATTATATACCTCAGAACCAGGTCTGTCACCAAGATCATGAAATTCCTCAACCTTCCTCAGGCCAGCAGTATAATTGTTGCATTCTTATATAACTATAAACTAGCATTTTAAATTACGATTTGTGGTATGTCATCTCCAGCTGAAATCAAACCAAACATATTATACCTCAGCACATAATATATAACATATGTGTTATACAGGTGAAACTCGAAAAATTAGAATATCATGCAAAAGTTCATTTATTTCAGTAATGCAACTTAAAAGGTGAAACTAATATATGAGATAGACTCATTACATGCAAAGCAAGATAGTTCAAGCCATGATTTTCCATAATTGTGATGATTATGGCTTACAGCTCATGAAAACCCCAAATCCACAATCTCAGAATATTAGAATATTGTGAAAAGGTACAATATTCTAGGCTCAAAGTGTCCCACTCTAATCAGCTAATTAAGCCATAACACCTGCAAAGGGTTCCTGAGCCTTTAAATGGTCTCTCAGTCTGGTTCAGTAGGAATCACAATCATGGGAAAGACTGCTGACCTGACAGTTGTGCAGAAAACCATCATTGACACCCTCCATAAGGAGGGAAAGCCTCAAAAGGTAATTGCAAAAGAAGTTGGATGTTCCCAAAGTGCTGTATCAAAGCACATTAATAGAAAGTTATGTGGAAGGGAAAAGTGTGGAAGAAAAAGGTGCACAAGCAGCAGGGATGACCACAGCCTGGAGAGGATAGTCAGAAAAAGGCCATTCAAAAGTGTTGGGGACTTTCACAAGGAGTGGACTGAGGCTGGAATCAGTGCATCAAGAGCCACCACACACAGATGGATCCTGGACATGGGCTTCAAAGGTCATCAGAAGCATCTTACCTGGGCTAAAGAAAAACAGGCCTGGTCTGCTGCTCAGTGGTCCAAATTCCTCTTTTCTGATGAGAGCAACTTTTGCATCTCATTTGGAAACCAAGGACCCAGAGACTGGAGGAAGAATGGAGAGGCACACACTGCAAGATGCTTGAAGTCCAGTGTGAAGTTTCCACAGTCTGTGTTGATTTGGGGAACCATGTCATCTGCTGGTGTTGGTCCACTGTGCTTCATTAAGTCCAGGGTCAACACAGCCATCTACCAGGAGATTTTGGAGCACTTCATGCTTCCTTCTGCAGACGAGCTTTATGGGGATGCTGACTTCATTTTCCAGCAGGACTTGGCACCTGCCCACACTGCCAAAAGCACCAAAACCTGGTTCAGTGACCGTGGGATTTCTGTGCTTGATTGGCCAGCAAACTCGCCTGACCTGAACCCCATAGAGAATCTACGGGGCATTGCCAGATGAGAGACATAAGACTGAACAATGCAGAAGAGCTGAAAGCCGCTATTGAAGCATCCTGGTCTTCCATAACACCTCAGCAGTGCCACAGGCTGATAGCTTCCATGCCACGCTGCATTGAGGCAGTAATTGCTGCAAAAGGGCCCCAGACCAAGTACTGAGTACATATGCATGCTTATACTTTTCAGAGGTCTGGTATTGTTCTATGTACAATCCTTGTTTTATTGATTGCATGTAATATTCTAATTTTCTGAGATTGTGGATTTTGGGTTTTCATGAGCTGTAAGCCATAATCATCACAATTATAGCAAATCACAGCTTGAACTACCTTGCTTTGCATGTAATGAGTCTATCTCATATATTAATTTCACCTTTTAAGTTGCATTACTGAAATAAATGAACTTTTGCACGATATTCTAATTTTTCAAGTTTCACCTGTATATGACATAGTATATCACATATATCACTTATGTTATAAAGAACCAATTTGCTGTAGTAGTTAAGGTGCTGACCTTGAAACCAAGAGTCTGTGAGTTCAATCCAGTCTTAGACATCAAAGTCTGCTGGATGACTTTGGACCAGTGACTCTCTCTCAACCCAACTCACCTATCTGGGTTGTTTTTGTGGGGAAACTAGGAGCAGGAAGGAATTAATTGCCTTGAGTTGCCTATAAAGTAATAAAGGTAAGCTAAAACCTAATAAAATGTAATGTATAACATATATATTAACACATAACATATGAAATCTGAGCACACTGAGAAGGGAAATGGCATTCCTGCAAACCTTTTAGTGAGTTGACCAGTGTACTAAAATGCGACGTCAAAATCCACAATGCTCTGTGTTTCATCAGGCATAACTAGTCAAACTTTAGAGAAAGTAGAAATGCCTGAACATTTTACACTTGTGGGGAGACTTCTCTAAACACAAGGCATTTAAAACATGGGCCTATGAGTGCAAGTTGTATCTGAGAATAGCTTGTTTCTTCCATATTTGTTTTTCTTAGCTTTGGTGAATAGTTTGACACTGTTCTCTTTCCTTTTTTAGATATGGGAACTATTCCTTTTCTACCACATTCTAGCATTTGTAGAGAAGGGCTTGAGGTAAGGATTGGCTACAGGTAGTCCTCAACTTACAACATTTATTCATTTAGTGACTGTTCTACGTTACAACAGCACTGGAAAAAGTGACTTATGACCACTTTTCACATTTACAACCATTGCAGCATCCCCATGGTCAGGTGATCAAAATTCAGATGCTTGGCAACTAGTTCATATTTATGACAGTTGCTGTGTCCTACAGTCATGTGATCACCTTTTATTAAGCGAAGTCTGATAAGCAAAGTCAATGAGGAAGCTAGAGGCACTTAACAACTGTGTTACTAACTTGACAACTGCAATGATTCACTTAACAACTGTGGCAAAAAAGGTGGTAAAATGGGGAAAAACTCATTTAACAAATGTCTCACTTAGCAACATAAATGTTGGGCTCCATTGTGGTCTTAAGTTGAAGACTACCTGTATTTATGACACCTACAGTCTTGTACTGTGAGACAGCTTGACTCCTGCCCACCATGATATAAAAGGGCTAGGAAAAGCAATATATATATTTAGTAGTTATTCAGTTGTAGGGTCAGGCCCAGACCTATCATCAGGCAAGGCAAAATTTTATGATCCCATTAAGTGGCAGCCACTTGTCAATTATTTAGTTTTGTTCTTTACCATTATAATGGGGGAAATGGGACTGGCATAGGAATTAGGCTTTGAGCCATCACTAAGTGGTACTATGATCTTGGCTCATGTCTTAAGTTACCCACGCTAAATGCAGTACAAGCCAGTCATTTGTAAAACAGCAGAAAGCTTGTGGTGAGGAAAACTCTATCTGAAATTTTGACAAGTAGAACAAACGCCTGCATTTTTATTTAGTACTATTAATCAAAATGTGACAGGCGCTCAGCAAGTGTTAATAGGTACAATATCATGAAAGTCAATTAGGGAAGCAGGGTAAATAGCTTATTATGGATTGAAACTGAAAGAATGACATTTTCAAATAATCTTCATCTTTTTGTATTCCTCAACAAATTCACCCTATAACAAAATTTTGGACTAAAATTTTTTGGTTCACTTCTGTACATGACAAAGAGAACTTGTTTTCTCACAGTGAGGGATTCATGGTGAACTAGATGTCCCTGAAGGAGCAGGGATCACTGGCCAGATGGCATTTCTGGTCAATGAAATTTCTCCTGAAAAGGAGAGATTGTGAGATCACCCAGTTGTGCTCCAGGCCGTTGTTCCTCAGACTAGACTACAGAAATTGAGGTTTTGTCAGTTCATGAGTTGAGTGGCTGGGAGTTGAGGGATTTCAATGAAACTCATAACCATAATGCAGCCTGTATAGACATATAATTTTCACAAGCCTCATTTCTTAATCACTTTTTATGCAACTTTTGGATAGAAATAATTTACAGCTAAAGATAAATTTTCTGAGTGGCAGGATAAGAAAATTCTACTTGATCGGTTATTACTTTTTCTGGTTTACAGAGGAACAAAGAAAAAGATTTTTAAAACCTTTGGCAAAAAGCTTAATAATGAGTTGATGTAAGACAGTTTAAAATGGATAAAGGAATGGTTATTTTGAAAGATTAGGTTTTTTAGTGAATTTCCCCCCCATTTTGTGGCACTTTTCTTTGTTTGCTATTAAAGAGTACAACAATCGGTGGACTTTACAAAATAAAAGATAAAGATATAAGTGTCACTGCATTTTTTTGGTTTGTCTGTTCAAGCTTCTAAGCTCATATTATAGCAAGCAGGTGTCTGCTAGCCAGCACTGTGTTTTGTCTTGTCTCCATAGTAATAAGATAAGAAAGTTTTGTAATGTTTTGATTCACTGCGCATGTGTACAAAGTTTATACTTCCTTTGTAACTTCCGTTATATTTCCCTTTGTTCTTTTTCTATATGCCTTGGTGGAGATTAGGTTGCAAACATATAGCTCCGTTAGGTTTTCTTATTTTATAAATAAAAATGTTTTTAGATTACTTTCCGGGTCTCATTTTTATCATCATTGACAGCAGAGAAGAACACGGTTTATCACCTCTAATTAGCAGGGATGTTTTGGAAGAATTTTTACTCCCTGGCAAAAGGTTTTCTCCAAGCCTTTGAAAATGGTAGCAGAGAAAGGCTTGACAATAAGAGTGTAACTTTGATGTTGATTGTAACTATGAAGTTCCACTTGAGTTGAAATTCTTAAGGACAAGACAAAAGAGAGAAAGAAAAATGCCCTTGTTTGAGATGTTTTTGTTGTTGTTGGATTATAATACTATAATGGTAACCACTAGAAAGTGGCAACTATGGAAGGCAGGGGAGAGAATTGCAACTGCAACAAGAGGAATTATACTAGATTTGCTTCAGAAAATGTTTGCGCAACTGGCCTGTTAATTTGATACTAAATTAAGAGCTTTTGAAAAAAAATGAATGAGAGACTTGTAAAGGTGAAAGAGGAAATGAAAGAAGACAGAAAATTCTGTAAAACAAGTGTCTGAAGATGTAAAACAAATTAATAACAAGTGGAAAATTTGGAAAATAAGAAATTTCAAATAAAGAGTTGGAAATAGAATTATTTAATCTGGCTTTATTGGAATTAAAAGGAAAGGAATTTTGTCTGCAATGTAGAGCAATCCCAGAGGATTCTTGTGAAGATATTAGAAAAAAGATTAGTATTTTTTTATTAGGATAGGGGAATACAGAAGCAGAAAATGATAAAGTATATAGAATAAATACAAGATTTGAAAGAATAAGAAATGTCCTAGGGAATCTTTTGGTGCCCTCTGGTGCACTTTCCACCTTTGTCAGGAAGAAATATTCTAGGAAATATTCTAGGAAATATTAAAAAGGCAAAATATTATATTTTCCCTAAAGAAGAAACATGTTTCTAAAGACATAAACTCAAAACCTCAGCTCCCTGTCCCACCCAGCAGATATTTTGGTGCCAACCTATCTACAAGACAAAAGGCTTGGCCAGCTTATCTACAAAACAAAAAACCTTCACCCTCAGGACATAATAGGATTAGCCCTCTACCCATCTCACCACATAGCACCTGGGAAGATTGCATCACCCAGAAAAGTTCAGCCAAGCCTGGGACTCAAGACAACCTACAAAGTTATCCCTGCATGGCCCCATGAGAGTCTGACAACCAATCAGAATATATTTCTTTCACAGGAACAGGAAACAAATTTGAAGCCCAAGAGAGGGTATAAATCTCTCTCGCTCTCTCTCACCCATGTGCTCAATTGTCCAGGACCTCAAACCATATGGTCTCATCCACCATTAAACCATCTTCCCAAACAGCCTCCATGTTTCCAGTGTCCTTCTCCCCACTTGGAACTGAATCCAGATGGACATTTTTTCCAACAAAGACAAGGGGTCAAGTTGTGCAGCAGCATTTTAACACAGGAAGATTGAAGATTGTAGAGATATAATTGTTGTTAAAGAAATTTTTATTAGAACTTTGAGTATGAGAAAAGAGTATAGTTTTATGACTGAGAGATTCAGTCAGAAAAAGACTCCATCTCAATGGGATGAATTGGGAAGCATTACATTTATTTTTAAATAGCAGAGGTTTCATATGAATCCTATTCAGAAGGCAATGGAATTTCTAGAAAAAAAAAATCACAGTGGAATTGAAGGAGATTCAAATAGTGGTGTCAGAGGAAACTATATAAAAATTCCTTCAGGTGCAACAAGAAACAAAAAGGGATAATAGTGAACTAGCTGTTACAGGTATTGATTTTTTTTCTAAAAATTTGACTTGATTACTTAATGTGGAATATAATTGGAGCAAATGCTCCTGAAAACAGAAAAAAAAATTATATGGAAAAAATAAAACATAATTTTCTTATAAGAGATACTTATTAAGGGGGAAAAGGACATAAATGTTTGATTTATTTAAAAAGTGGGCGAATGATTTGTTTCAGCAGGCCCTAAAAAGAAAAGAAATCGATTTATTTTGTATACAAATCCTCAACTAAAATAAGACTTTGTAATGACTGATGAGCATGATAGATTTGTTGGGATGGAAGTTAATTTGCCTGGAATTGCTCTAAGACTTTTGATACTGGAAATTTATGCCTCAAATGAGGGCAAAGTATTTTTTTATCAACAATTTATGAAGAGATTAATAGGTTTCTGTTATGAAAACTGGTGTTTAATGGGGGATTGGAATGGGATGATCTCCCCACAACTGGACAGAACTTCTGAGAAAAGTATTAAAATCATTCAAAGGAAATTACCACATTTTTATTTGATTTGATGGACAATTTAAGGCTGGTTGATGTATGGAGACAGAAAAATGATAACACAAGAAAGAATACCTATTTTTCTGAAAGTCATAAATACTTTTCAAGAATTTGAATTTTAAAGAGCTTGGCTGCTAAGGGTTCTAAAACAGAGATATTACCAAAGATTTTTCAGAACATGATCATCTGAGTTTGGTTTATAAAAGAAAATCTAATTATTTTAGATGGAGGCTAAACAAGAAGTTGCTATAGAAATAAGCAATAGTGGAGAATTGTAAAAAAAAAGAAACAATACTTTACTACTGACTTTGTATAGCCATCCCAAATCTCACCACATCAAAAAGATAAAATTGCTATCCACTTTAATCACAGAACCATATTTCCTATAGCCCTGGGAGGCTACTCAACTCCCTTAAAAAAAAGTCCTCTGAAGGTAAAAACATGGCATCGAGGTTAGCAGAGTGTGCAGTCCCATTGAACATATATATCAAATAGCAAGGATGTGGCCAAAGTAAACTCACCATGAGATTTGACAGAGTGTTGCCCATTCTTGGATTACATGGGTCATCTAAAAAGGGCTGCACTGACCTTTTACATTCAGTGCCATCTTGCCACACTGTTTCACTTTCTCATTTCCCATTAAACCCATTTATCAACACAATTTGTTTTGTAGTGGATAGCGAGGAATAAATATTTCCTTTCCCCTGTGATATGACACCGAATGTAAAAGTTCACTGCAGCACTTTTTAGAAGACCCCTGTTGAGTTAGAACTCTATGACTCAATTGCAGTTACCTAATGTTAGCACATAAGATTTATCTGGTGGGATTGTTGCTTTGACTTGTAATAACCATGTATAGCACTATTGATTTGCATGGTATAAAAATGATGCATCACTTTCCCATCTAGAACTCTGAACAAACTTTTTACATTGCTGTTTGGTCAGTTCTATAAATGGTCGCAGTTAATCAATGCTGTAAAAGTTTCCTTATACAGCCCTGATATTCAGATTTTCTACTAGGGAAAGTGGCTTGAGTCTGACATTTTAAATACTGTAGCTTTATTTAATGATATAATTCAGGCTTTGGGAATTCCTGTTGGTGAAAAAATATGTAGTGTGCTAAACAAAAGTCATGCTCACAGTATTTACTTTCCAGAGAAGGCAAAGAAGTGATATCTTTAGAAAGTTTTGTTAGAGATCTAGATTTACAGTACATCTATATTGGCATCTAATATTTATTAATATTTATAGGAACTTTATGTACTGGTGGAGCTGTATATTAAACTGATTTTTCAACTGCCTTGGTTTAAAGCCACATGAAAATGCTGCAAAGACCCAATTCTTGGGATAAGTAATTTAATCACTAATAATATGGTTCTTTCAAATACTACTGAACTTATCAGAATGATAAATATCATTTTCTTTCTAATTTCCTGATTTAAATGATTGGCTTGCCAGTTTTTGAGGCCATACCTTTTATAATAGCAGACACTATATATAATTTGCAGACACTATATATAAAGCTACATTTTACAATTCAGTTTTCAGAAGAAAAGTTCTTCTCAAAAAGCTTAGAAAGTAACAGCCAGCAAGCAAATAATATAGAATGTGTAGGCAGGATAATCATAGATATAATTGGAAATGAATTTATAGAACTGAGCTGGCTTTGTCTGCAAGGCCATATCCAACACTACTCCATCTTGATGCTCACATATTTAGCAGGAGTATCTGCAACAGAATACTGATATGGGCAACTGTTCTCATAGATTAACCATAGTTAACCAGGGTTGCCAGTTGCATAGTACGCAGCAATAGATGTAGTGCTAAAGGCCATAACACCGTTCACTTATTGCATCTGGCATTGTTATTTTTCCACTTGCATCTGGCCACCACATATTGTAGACATGCCCAATCAATTTCTTTAGCCTGCTACGTCCCATGATGTTGCCTTTTGTAATGGAGTCCATGCTTGATATGGTGGATTGGCCTCTGTGTCTCCCACAAATGGGAGTCCTGAAGGCCTTCCCCACAATTTCTAGTGCAATAATCTCCAATGCTCTTGAGGGGAGGGCTAAATCTGGAGGTAATCCATCAAAACCATTTGCTGATCACAGTGATATAGGCTAGAAGAGAGGCTGAAGAGGCAGGAGAGATATTGGCAGTAGACATAACTTACATTAGCATTTCCCCCTGCTAATTCAAGGACATAGTGTTCTAATTAAGCCATGGAGAAAGGCTTTAAGAGATAAAAGGCTTAAGTAGCATTATTTTTAGAATACACTGTTATTTTTAGACATATTTGATATGTTAATATTGGGATCATAATTCATACATAAGTATTATAGCTTCTGTAGATTCACATTTTACACTAACTGATGGTTTGGGTTAACCACGGTTTAATAAACAAGCCATATAATTGAGTTGATGTATACACTATGGTTTATAAAGACAATGGCTGGGTTCACACAATATGCTAAGCAAACCATCTATTGTGTGAACTGTTCTAAATTAAGGCAGTTGGTAGGAAATCCTGAGCACCTGGAAGAAAGTATTTTTTTTCAGCCAATTTCGCCTTGTTAATCTGGGAGATTCATTCCCATACAATATAATGAGAGTGATCAATTTGCATGGTTTTCAAAGGGGATTAGATAAATTCATAGAGGGCAAACCTACTGAAGATGGTCCATATTGAGGACTCAGTGTTTTGGCTGGACAGGGACAACATTCCTGCAGGGGAAAATGGCAGGAAAAGAATAAAGGGCTTCATTACTAAACTGCTATTATGAAGTCTGTAGAGATTCTCGGTCATTCAGGTCATGGCTGTCCCAAAGGTGCTTTTTCAGGAGGCAACTGGACTTTCTTGCTTTTTCTTTTGAAGATGTTTCGCTTCTCATCCAAGGAGCACTACTCAGGTGACCCTGAGGACAGAGATAAACCTCCAAGTGTTTTGATGACCCTCTAAAAGGGTGCAAATGACCAGCTGTCTGCAAGGAATATAAATCCTTCCATTCCCCACCATCCTGTCAGAGCTGAAGAAGCTTCTTGGGTTAGAAGCAAAACATCTTCAAAAGAAAAAACAAGAAAGTTCAGTTGTTTCCTGATAAAGCACCCTTGGGACTGCTACTATGAAGAAGTTTCCTTAACTATCAGTGCCTTCCTGAAGCTTAAATGTATTACTTTGTGTTCTGTATGCATAAAGAAATGGAGAACAAGTCTTTATCTTATGTTTGATATACTTTTATATAATTGAAGGCTGGCAATATTTGTTCATTAAATTTGTATGCTACCTGATTCCCAATAGCTCTGGGTAGTTTATAAGCAAAGCAATATTTAAAAAAATACAATGAGAAATAAAAATAAAGAATGAAAGATAGCACGGGTGACAGGAACCAGCCTGGAGTTGGGGGGTGGGGAAACACCTCCATATAAACCAAGGTTGTTCATTTACTCTTCCTAAAGATCTGGGATACACGAAGCCTCTCTTCAAGGCTAAATATGCTCAGTTTCTTCAGTGTTTCATCATTCTATAAACCTGCTTCATTTCTCCTGAATTTAAGATATCCAGAATCAGACACAATAGAGCTGATGAATGCAAAAAAAATTCTCACAATGTTATCAAGCCAACTATTTCCCTATTTCATATTTCTGCATTTGTTTGTTTTCTAAGTAAAAGTATTGCATTTGTCCATATTAAATGTCACTTTGATTTCAAGATATTCATCTAATCTATCCAGATCATTTTGAATGTTGTTTCTTCCTTCTAGACTCCTAGCTATCCCACACATTGTTGTATTATCTGAAAAACTGATGTATATTCTCCTGACTCTTCCATTTGAGTTTTCAATAAAAATAATGGTGGATGTAGAACTGAACTTTACACTACCCTTCTCCATTGATCTGCACTCAAAGTATGGTTTTCAAGCCAGCTATGTAGCCACTTAATTAGCAAGCCATTACCACACACATAACTAATCTGCTAATCAGAATTATTTGTCAATGTAATGATATATTACAAACCATGAAGCAAGTTAGCCATTTTTTTTAAATGAAGAAATTAATCTGGCAAATGTTACTCTTGACTAGTCCATTTGATTTTGTTTTCAAGTTTCCTACAGATCAGTTGGTATTTGGCTAACTCTTTGATAGGGTGGCTTTTTTTTGAGGATAAGAGACAAATTCAGTCATGTGGCATACTATCAGTTTTCCAGGATTGCTTAAGTATAGTACATCAAGTTTTTATGCAGTCTGAACATCAATTAGCTCCTTCAAATTTTGGGGATAGAATTCATCTTGCTTGTATTTAAACTCATTTGCCATTAAGACAAATATTTCTTGTCTATGTTTATTTCAGTAACAAACACAAAACCTTGTAACAACCAAATAACAAAACCTTGCTCCTTTATTTAATATTTCTACTGGAACACTGCATTTTTGTTGAAGAAAACTGAACCAAGATAAAAGAATATTTCTATCTTTCTTGTTTTCTAGTAGCTTGTGCACAGTTTCTCTGGACTTTGAAGTCTAAAATGCATTGATTAAATTAAGCTTGCTAACCATAATGACAAGTTTTGCAGAATGAAATAACTACTTCCCCACCCCCAATGTTCTTATGAGCCTCAGTTCCTCACCTAAGTATTCCCTCTTGATTACAGACAAATATGACAGGCAGATATAACATGTTGGATTGTCTCATTGTTAGCTATCTAAAATGATAAAAGGCAATGATCCACATATTCTCATAAACAGTGACTCTCGGTGGACATGCAATAGCAGTCTGCTATGATTGAATGACATGAGAGATGCATCTAGACAATTCCATATAGCTTTTAAGCTTTCACCATGGCTGTTTTCTTAGAAGACAACCTATCTCTTTCATAAACTTAATGAAACAATTTCAATGAAATGCCAAAAAGAACTTCAATGTTTTGTCCATAAAAATATCTAGAGTGAGATAGTATCTGAAAAAAACTGGGATTATTGTAGCATGATGTCTCCAATAGAAAAATGAAAAGTTAAAGCATGGTAAATTCCTATTAGACCAAAGAATTTCTAGAGAGTCAAAATATTTGGAGAAACAAGGTATCAAATAATTGAGGGCATTATTGTGTAAGCACTTTATATTGGGACACAGACTCATTTAAAGAGCAGAGAGTTTCAGATCAAACAAAGCAAAAAATGGAGTTCCCAAAACTCTGGATTCTCTATTACAGACACTATAATGTAATGTGTTAGATCAGGTGTCTTCAAACTTGACAGCTTTAAGACTTGTGGGCTTCAACTCCCAGAATTCCTCCTCCAGTCACGTTAGCTCAGGAATTCTGGGAGTTGAAGTCCGTAAGTCTTAAACTTGCCAAGTTTGAAGACCCTTGATCAAGTCTTGTCTCTTTTTCTGCCACCAACCCCAACCCTAGTTCTTCAGTGCTAGGAGCACAAAGCCATGAGGAAAATCCCTAGCTTGGTGGACTATGTCACATTTTCAGTGTAAAGGTTATGATAGGTTTTAACTTGCTTGCAGCTCCTAGAAATTCAATATGGCATGTGAGGACTCAGTCTTTATTGTAACACTGAAACTATTTCATCACACTCCAATCGCTCTGTACACTCCCACAGGCAGGGCCTCCTTGGGGTACCATCGACCAGAAATTGTTGGCTGGTGGTGCCCAGGAGTAGGCCTTCTCTGTGGGAGCACCCACCCTGTGGAACCAGCTCCCCTTGGGTCTTCGCTTGGTCCCTGATCTCTGCTTCTTCCCACGGGACCTGAAGACCTGGCTATTTCAGCAGGCCGGACTGGACTGAACCAAGGGGAGGGGGTTCTTTTTAAAGTAATTTTAATTAGTTTTAGTGTATCATTGGGCTTCTATTGTTTAATTATTTTTAAGTAAATTATTGTATTGCGTTTTTATATTGTGAGCTGCCCTGAGTCCTTAGGGAGAGAGGGCGGCATACAAGTCTTATAAATTATTATTATTAATTATTATTATTATTGATAGTTGATAACTTCTGGAAATTAAAGCTGATGCATACCCTCTTGGGTTCAAATCAGACACATTCTCTTCCCATGTTTTCCATGAAGTACTTGTAAACTCAATTTACATTTCCATCCCTAGTTCTAAATGATTTGTGGTATTTTCCATGTACTATATATCTTCCACACCAATCAGGTTTTAATTCAGGATGTACTCTAACTGGGAAAGAAGATAGAAAGGGTCCTACATATCTCAATATGCCTGAGCAAGTTAGGTGTACAGAAATGGTGCAGACTTGGCATGGACTAACTTTTCTTTGTACCACCTTTCTTATTGGCAACCCATATGAGCAATCCAGACATATACCCTCTATGCGTTTTGATATGGCATAATTGCCAGGCAATAGCCCAGCAAATCTTGGTTCTCCTTCTCCATGGTTTTTCATTCCAATTTCTTTCTCCAAATTTTCATCCATCCCTGCTATAGCTTGCCTGCATCTACCCCAGCAGCAGGCTCCATACCACCACTGAATCTCTTTCATAGGAAAAGTCATCTGGATGAGAAATTAAAGATTACTGCTTACAAATCCATCAAGCTCTTCATTAGGGTAGTAGTTGAAGCCCTATAATACTAGGAAGTGAGAAAGAATCTTTTCCATGTTCTCATGAAAACCAAGAAACACATACTGCACATTCAAATATTTTATTGATCAGGATTCAGGGTGGAGTAAGTCCTTCAGAGGAAAGAGAAATGATGTGAATGGGCAATTAGCCATTATAGCAGGAAACTTCTGTTTTGGCTCTCAGTGGGAAGAAATAGGACATGAAACCCACTCCAAATGTTACTATCCTTCATCATGATCCATGCTTGCTAACGCTGAAAGGAGAAGGACAACATTGCCTATAGTTCAGGATTCTAGGTACGGTGTTTTTGTAGGACAGATGGAAACTTGGGATTTTGTTATGTAGGGGGAGAAATCAGTTTCACTCAGCAGTCTAATGCAAAAGACAAACTCTTGAACACCAAAGAACTTCAAAGCCAACCAGCTTTTTTGAGTTGCCTCATAAAAAGTTTATCTAACAAACATCTGGATGACTAAAAGATGGCAGCAAAGTGACGAACTCATTCCTGTCATCTAACAGATTTTAGCAGCTCAACAAAATTGGGGGATTGGAAAAAGGGATGTTGCCACTGTCAAACAATTAAAGACTGGAAATCAAAAATCTACTTCCATCACTCAGAGTTCTTCAATAGACATTAATCTATCTTCTACCCTTGTTTACATATGGATTAAGAAACACCACCTATATCATAAGTGGCGTGAAGTTTCCAAGAATTCATGCAAGGAAGTGAACTCCACTGGAGAACTGAAAGGAATACCTAATCACGGTGTGGCCTCACTGCAGGCTTCCATATATTGTTTTCAGCTGGAATCAATAAACATCTTGAATCTGGAAGTGCAATACATCTTTTGAGGGTTCATAAGAGGAAAGAAAATAACTACCAATGCTCAGTTTCAATACCCAAACATCAGTATTCCGATGCCACAATGATTCGTATAGTAGTCAAACATGTTTTGGCATGGCATTTTCTAAATCTGTACTCTGTGTAAAACAAGAAAATATCAACTGATTTAAATCAGGATGCAAGTAAATGGGAATGTGAGGTGCAAATCCAGAAAATTCCAGAGGGGGGAGTGTGAGGAAAAAAGAGGAAATAATAGTAGGTACCCCTAACTGCTTCATATTTACTAAGGGGAACTAGGAGGGTAATTGCAACTTTCTCTGCTCTACCCACATCACTAAAGCTGCTGTTCAGACATTCCTTATTTCACTCTTCTTTGAAGAATAATCCTAAAACTTGTAGTGACCTTGAGTATAAGCCACACGAAGCTACATATTCAGCTCTATGCCATATTTCCCACCATCCAAGTCAGGTCTAGGAAACCTACCATTATCCAAGTATTATGGTCTACAATTCTCCCTATTGTTGATCATTTGTTATTGAGCTAGACTGATAAGTTCAATTCTTCTCTGTGGGATTTATTTAGTGCTGTGCTGTTATGAGGTGTATAATATCTCATATGCTTCACCTGGAGATATGGACTAGATCAGTGAGGCAGATTCTTTTTTTTTAAAGTGTTTCATGGAAGTTAATAAGAGGGAAGTTCTCACTGTAAGGTCCCAGACTGGTTAAAGATTTTGTTAGCAATGGAACTTAAGCTATGGATGAATTGGTACACCATAGAGTGTAAAAATGATAGTCCTTGGTGCTGTCCATATTCTACTGTTGTTTCTGACGGTTCTTCAGTGGCAGAATGCTACCATCAGTCGAGTTCTACTGACCTACTTAGAAAGACCTACCAGTGTGTCTGCATCCAAAAACAGGCCACCATTCGTGCTGACATGTACCTTACAGACTGCAGCCATGACTTACCTTCTACTGGTGTAATGGTCCTTCTGCTGAAATTTATAGTACCTCAACTTCCTAATTGTGGATTGTCCCTAAATTGCTATGTTAATCATGGCATGGAAACATTTAAATTTTATAAACTCATTTCAAATTCAGTTCATAATTGATATAAAACTGCAAATCATGTGATGTGGTAAAGGGACTGATTTTATAAAGACTCACATATACAATTTAATTGACAGCCAATTAAAATCTAAGTATGCAAAACTGTAAATAATCAAACTTGGAAACACACACACATACACATTAAAACATCTCCGCAATAAAATGTAACAGCTCTTTGACTTGCAACCACTTGAAGCAGTAATCAAATAGATATGACAGATGAACATATGATGAAAGCAACCTATAACAATTTAAATTTGGGAAACTGTAAAAAATAAGTCTTGCAAGTAAAGCTCGCATCAACAAAACTGCAGTTAAATACAGTCAGTGGCAAGGCTTGTTGCAAAGGTACAAAGAATTGGATGTGAGAGACAGTACACAAAGTTGCTCTTATAAGTGAATTAATTCCTGACTGATAAGAATCTTTACTTGTGTGATGGACAAATCAGTGAGTTATACAAATAAGTAGCTGTTTTTTTAGCATGATGGCTACCCTGCATATAGCTCTTGAACATAAATAAATAAATAAATAAAATAAAATAAAGAGTTGTAGGAATTTTTGGTGTTGTTTTGCTTGCCCATGCAGAGAGAGGATTCTAAGACAAATGATGGCTTAACACAACTGCAGGAAAAAACATTTCTCTTCAAACCAATTCTAAGAAATAAAGCTCATACATTTAGATGCTCAATATTTTACTAAATATTTCAATGAAGGGAAACATACCATGTTGTTTGAAAATGTTGAACCTTTATGACTGGGTGTAGAACATATAAGAAAAAGACAAATGAGATGAAGAACAGAAATATAAAAGATAAAAAAACATGTGCAGAGAGAATAAAGGAGACACTTTTGTAAACATTTGATCAGCTTTCCAAAGTCTGGGCCCTCCATAGATATTGCAATTCAGTCCCTACCAATCTTTGTCAATGGCCCCTAAACTGGGGAAAGCTGGATTAAATCAAGGCAGGTGGCGAGAAGAGGGATTTTCTCAAGTTCAATGATGAAACAACGAAACTGAAAAACATAAAATGAAATATTTTAGAAAATATTTTAAAAAATATAAAATTACAAGATAATTTCAAACATATATAAAATTATTTTGATATAATATTAGTAATATTTAAATTCAAAAGAATGTTATGTTCTATAGAAAGGCAGGAAAGCAGGTAATTTATGTAAATCTTAAGCTTAACCAGAATGCTAATTGTTTAAATTCAATAAACTATGGGATGTTGGAGGAGGGGGAACTCCCCAGTCAGGTTTGGAACCACAGCATGCAAGGAGAGGAGTTAACCATTTCTCTTCCCACTCTATTATTTGTTCCAGGAGGAAAATGTTCATTTGTTGATGTCACCTTGAACAAATAATGCCTTTGGGAAAAAGCCTGTAATATTGAGTTAAATTGTTAGTTAAATCCTCTTCCCCCTGCACTGCAATTGTCATTCGAATATTAAATAGTATTGCAGTATTACAAAATATTATGTATGTTACAATTATGCAATTAAGACCTTGTCACGAGAGCAACATGCTGTTTTCTCCATGAAGCCCCAGATAAACCATTAAGTAAAATAAGAATATGCACTGAGCAAGAGATTGGGATGCATGATTAAAATGGTCCTTTTTGAATTTATTATTCCTTAGAGTGGGAGAGAGAAAGCTATTATATTTAGACCACAATTCCCTGAGTAGTTTAGGACAGAAGTAAAGTGTTAGTACTGCTTTATACTGCACTGCTAAGACCACACTTGGAAATGGTATTCAGTTGTGATCACCACAATACAAAAAAGATGTTGAAACTCTAGAAAGAATGCAGAGAAAAGAACGAAGATAATTATGGGACTGGAGGATAAAATATATGATGAATAGTTGCAGGAACTGGGTATGTGTAGTCTAACAAAGAGAAGGACTGGGTTGACTTTATAGCGATATTCCAATATTTCAGGGGCTACCTCAGAGAGCAGAGATTCAACCTAATTTTCCAAAGCACCTGAGGGCAGGAAAAGAAGTAATGGTCTTATCAAAGAGGGATCTAACTTAGAAGTAGGGAGACATTTCCTGACAATAAGAATTTACAGAGGACACCAGATTTGAAATGATTGGTATGAATAAATGTCTAAATAGTTGCTGTGGTGTTTGAACTGGAGTGAACAACCCTAACCATTGATCAGCATGTTTCCAAAACACCCTTTTGAGATGACTGAATGAAGTACTCCATGGAAAGCCAGTATAGCATAATAATAAGATAAATGGATAATTAATAATTCAGTACCTGGGGAAAAATAGAATAACAGAATCCAGGAGACATCTAAGAGACCTACCACTCCACCACCAAATGAAACTGACCCATAGTTATCTTCATCTCTGATAACCCTGAAATGCTGGGAACAGAATGGTGGGAGAAAGGAACAAAGAGGTGGGGTGAGATGAGAGTTCCCAGGTTGCCTAAAAGCTTTGCCAAGCTGTAATGGATCAGGAGAGAAAACCAGATTTATTGTGATTTTGCACCTACAGTATTACAGCAGAATTGTAAATCAGTTCATCTCCTGGAATCTACTGTCATACTGTGAAAGGGCAGATCTGGGCTACAGCAGAAATTCCACGTGGAAGTGATTTTATAGAATCCTAAACACTATTTTGGTTTGGTGGGTAGGATCGGGACTAAACATTCCATGTTGAAGTGGAGTCCATGTTGGAGTGGAGATCCATGATCTTAGAGCAAAGCTGAGACATTATTATCCCAGGTAACTTCATTCTAAATGAACACTGGGTTTGTCCCAAAGGTGCTTTTTCAAGAGGCAACTGGACACCCTTGTTTTTCTTTGAAGACATTTTGCTTCTCATCTAAGAAGCTTCTTCAGCTCTGACTGGATGGTGGGGAATGGAAGGATTTAAATAAAAACAAAGAAGTCCAGTTGCCTCTTGAAAAATCACCTTTGGGACAATCATGACTTGGACTGAGAATCTCCACAGATGAACAATGGAGTTAACACTGGAAAAGCTGGAGTACAGGTCACAGAAGATTTAGAAGTCCATATGTATTATATGGAACAAGACTATCCTAGACTGTATGCAAAAATGGAAAGCAGTTTATTTTTCTTCAGCTACCTGAAGATCATCTAACTGCACCTGTTGTTTTTTTCAGTCTAGAGCTTGTATTACTTTTTAGTTTTAAGAGGTTTTTTTAAAATATGAAATGTAAGAGGCTGTTGTCTGAATTGCTTAAGTATAAACAAGATGGTGCTTTATATCAATATTCCATTTTAAAACCATCCTGCCATTTGGGGAACATTAATTTACAGCATGTACTGAAGATCACACTGGCTTCTTGCATAAGAAAAAAAAAATAGTGCCAGGAGTTTGTCATTCAGATGAAATGGTGTCTTTCCCCCAGTCGAGTTCAACTTAATTTACTAACTCCATTTATTGCTAACAAGATTTTACCCTGCTTGGGTTCAGTTTTTGCCTTTTCATTTTTATTTTTTATTTAGATCAGCTAACTCCCCTGAAATTCATTACAAGCCAACTCCACTTCGCGATTCTCTTCTTAAGAGGACTTACTTCAACTAAAAAAAGGGGAAAAACCTTAGTATCCATGTCTCCAGTTTAATTTCTTTCTCCCTCCCTGTGATGTTGGCGTCCCAGCTCGAGCACCGTTTCAGTGTGATTGGGACGGATGAAGGGCAGAACTGGTTTGGACCCAAAGAGAGTCGGGTAGCTCTCCCTCCCTCCCTCCCTCCTGCTAGGCAGACAAAGTTTGAAACAGGGCCGAGTTTGAAACGGGATCAACCACTGTCCTGATGAGACGAATCCCCTCGCCGTGTGATGGCTGTTGCCATTGGTTATACGATGCTCGGCATCGAGGCAGAAGCGGCCGCCGCGACAGATGCTTAATGGAAAAGAAAAGGTAGTGGATGGAGAGGAGGAGAGGGGAGGGGAGACGGGCCGAGATGCTGTCGGGGATTGGTTGCGTCTAATGTCAGTCGGAGCGACTGGCCCCAGCGCTTCCGCTGCTCCCGTTCCCGCTGAGCAGCTCCTAGAGCGAACTAAAGCGTGCGAGTGCTGGGAACCGGCATCATGCTTCGGATGCTCGGAGGTTTCCCCCGACCCTAAGCCCCAGCTAAATAAGTGTTCCTGAGCATTCCTTCCCTAGCAGGACGGACAGGAGGAGGTGAAGGACGAGAAGAAAAAGCGGAGAAGGGGGGTGGGGGGGAAAGAGAGAGAGCAAGAGTTAATTTTCCGCCAAGTGGACGAGGCTCAGCAGAAGAGTCAGAGCGCGACAGCGCGTGAGAGACCGGGCTCTTTCCTTGCACAGCGGCCAAGTCGGAATTTTAAGGAACCAGCCACGGGAAAAAGCCGAGCCCGGAGCTTCCCCAAGCGGGATACCAGGCGCAGTATCGCAAAGCGTTACCCCAGCCAGGTAGAAATGACATCAACTGGCAAAGAAGGCAGCGGAGCTCAACACGCGCAATATGTTGGACCCTACCGCTTGGAGAAAACGCTGGGCAAAGGGCAGACAGGTGGGTTGCCTCGGCAGCAGCAGCAAAGCAAACCCAGGGGGAGAAGAAGGTGGCAGTCGCGGACATGACGGGAGATGGGAGAGTCCGGCCTCGCGGGTCCCTTCCTTGTCTTGTTGCTGTGGCATCTGCTATCGAGGGGTTCCTTTTCGTGTGGCTCTTTTTTTTGGGGGGGGAGAGAGATTTGGGGTGATTTGCATCTTGTTTTAAAGCCCAGCTTTGCTTTGTGTGGATCACTCCTGGAAAGGGGTGGTGTTCTGATGACAGTCAAAGTGCCGGTGGGGAGGGGCTGGTAGAATTGGGGGGTGGGAGAGAGAGAGAGATGCTCAGCTG
Source organism: Naja naja (assembly GCA_009733165.1). NCBI lineage: Eukaryota > Metazoa > Chordata > Lepidosauria > Squamata > Elapidae > Naja > Naja naja. Next base: position 261,940,745 of record CM019148.1, read on the forward strand.
CTGGTCATTTTGGTTTGGATTCAGTTGCATGGCTTTCATTTCTTTTCTTTAAAAAAAAAGGAATTGTAGATCAAGAAGAGGAGGAGGAGGAAATGGGGAGTCACCAGCAGTGTTTTATGACATCATGATTGAAAAGGGTGTAGTCTTGAAGGTGCAGTTAGTAGAGGTGTGGGGAAGAGGAGAGAACACATAGAGTGCAATTTATGGCACTGTCTTTGTTGATGATTTGGAAGGCGACCAAAATGGGAAGGGGTGGTCACTAGGAAAAGGAAAAGAAAAAGAATTGCAAATCCTGCCCTGGATGTCTTATTTTGTTTTTCCCACTAACCACAATTTTCTGCTGCTTAGAGGAAGATCCCCTGTTCTGCAGTCAGATGCCAGAGATTTGTTGTTTGTGGTTCTCTGAGAAGAACAATGGCAAGGAATATTAACAGAAGGAAAGAGAGTGTGTGGGGCATTAGCCGGGAGCAGGTGTGTTTGCCCTCAATGATATAATTAGATCCCCTCAATGTATTCAACCGTTTGGACTGGCTGGTTCTCTGCAGCACTAGATGTACTTCAAGGGCAGGCAAAGAGTAATGGCAAAGAAAGGGCCCTGGCAAACATGGCAAATCTCTGCCTGCCAGATTTCCCATATTTTTGTTCTCCATTTTTGGTAACCAGTCCAGTCAGCCCTCTTGTTTAGCAGCCTTTGATTGAGGGACCCCAGAATAAATTTCAGGTTTTCTGAAGTATCATATTGAGAGATAAACAAAGTAAGATAGGCAGGTTCAGACATTCATACCCTAGAATAGGTCTTTTTGGAAGCTGGTTGTTGTTAAGAGTTGTTCCTTATGGTGGGATGATAAAACATGGTGCATTGTGTTTTGCTCTCCTTTAAAAAAAAAAAGAGAGAGAGAGAGAGATGAGCTTTGCCCATCTGTTGTCTAAAGGATTTAATAGGCGTTTCCATCTCCAGCTGCTGCCTCTGATCGTCTGTTTTCTTGTTGCCCTGCATGGAAGCAGCTCTGCAGTCCCTGCAGTTTTCTTGGGGACAGAGTTGAAATCCAGATCTTTCCGTGAAATAGGCCAACCTTTTTCTGCAACGATTAAGTGTGCAACCTTTCTCCACACTCTTTTTCTTCCTCCTGCTTCAAGCCCCATAGCAACTGCCTGTAGGTCGTGTCAATGGGAAGGTTTCTGGGAAAAGTGCTGCTTTAAAACGGAAAGCGACTTTTATTTGTTTGTATCTTGCTCCTTCTCATATTGCAGTAGCTGGAAAACCAGTTTACCTTTATCCTCCATAACACCGAGGGCTAGGTTTTTTTTTTAAATTATAGCTCCCGCCACTGTAAAATATATCTTGTCATGAATAACAGAGCCGAGGAATATGAAATTCCAGCCAAAATGATTGCAGTATTATGGCGCACCAATAAAAACCCTGGATGCTGTTTCCGGAGGTGATCCGTTGCCCTTTGCTATGACCATGTAAGAGGCCTTAAATCTATGAACTCAAACCTTATCCTCATTACTGTGATTTTTGTCTACTTCCAGTTGAGGTCTCCCACTCTGCCCCCCCCCCCAAGAGTTTGGGTTATCTCAAAAGCAGCTACAATAGCAGTATTTCAGATTGATGATTCTTCAAAAGCTTTGCCAGAAGTAAGTCCTTCTGAGTTCGGAGGGACTTGCAAGTTAAGTAAAGGAGCAAAAGATCACAACCTATAGATTTAGATCATACATTTGGATCATCGCGGGGTATTATTCAGCTAAAGGGTTAACTGCAATTTGTCCTCCCCCTTCCTTCACTAATCTTCCAATCTTCCTTCTGAGTGATTAGAGAGTGGGAGAGAGGGGTGGGTAGGAGGCAGAGCCTGTATTCAGAGAGATGCTGTGGTCTACTTTTGCTGGTCTTTGGGAACTCAAATTAGAGCAAAAATGTTGTTTGTAATTTTACAGGAAATTGTAAATGAACTTCCGCTCTTTCAGTCCTGATTTATAACAAATGTTCATACAATGCTGGGATACACAGATAAAATCTAAATGTGTTTTAAAGACCCCCTAAGAATTATTGGTATATAGAGTTTTAATTCGGTGCTCACTTGCTTAGGAGGTTGGGAGGTAAAACTACTGAAGTCAACAGGACTTTCTTCTGGGAAAAAAACAACAACCACCATGCATGGAATTGGAAATATTTGTTTACTTTCTCCCATATTCAAAATTGATATATTAAATGAATTATGGTCAGTTTTCTTTGCTATTACACTTAGAATTTTGGAAAAGAATCAGTGATACATTAGCCAAGCGATGGCATTTTTGTCTATCGTTCCTAGAGTCCTCAGGAGAAGAGGGCATTTAGTAAGCTTCTGGTAGGGAGTATCTAAACATGTAGTTGTTCACTTGGAGATTCAATAATCTTGTGCTCAAGAGGCTGGCAGTTCAATAGAGTTGTGTAGACAGTTTGCAACTCAAGCAGAACCATACCATAGAAAGAAGGAAAAATGAGACATGGAAAGCGTTTGTTGATATTTTTAAGATAATTTCATGAAATGTATCATGACTCCAACAACCATACAGAGTTATCCTGAGGTAAGATGGATGGTCAATATGTTTTATAAATAAATAAACAAATATTCTATTGTCTCTATTCTCCTGTAACTTCAGATTTGTTTGTATGTTTTAGCCCTCTTCCTCCCCCTACTTAACTTGCAAAGTGTTTTTGCTATAAAGTTCTTTATTGTAAGTTCAGGACCATCTATTTCCTTTTCTATAAAATACAGAAGATCAAAGCTAAAGATTTGGGAAGGCAAATGCTGGCCTTGGTCCTAATTGAACTTTGAACTTCTTTAGCTTCTGCATAGTTTTAAATGGCAGGCTTGATAAATGAGCATGAAACAAGGAGATTTTAACAGATGGTACATCTATGCAGCCGTGATGACATCTATTCTTGCATGTGACCTGGCAAAACTGACCTGGCAAACCGTATTCAGGACACGATACATTTTAGGGCTCTGGATGATGACAATGCTAATTCTCCTTCAGAGCAGGGAAAGCAAAGCTTGTCCGTAGAGTCTGGCACTTCAGGCCTGCAGCAAATGATTGATGTCACAAAGGGAGGATTATGGTCTCCGGGTTTGAAAAGCAAGAGGAGGGCACTGACCAAAGGGGTGCATAACATTTGCCTGCAGTCTTGCTGTAATATGGATAGTGTGGCAAAACCCGGGGGAAGAAATTCTTAATAATGCAGTGTAAGAATTCCATGCATGTATAATTAAATTAGATTGTTGTAGTCAGACAATTGCCCCTTTGTTATTGTATAAAGCAGAGTTTTAAAGGGTTGTGCTGTTGTTTTCTAAAACTTGACTTGCAGGGAATCCATTCAATGGGAGGAGAGAAGGAGATGCAATAAATAGAGTGATACTATAATTTTACAAATGTGATTATTAGATTATGAGGAAACATCTTGAAAATTTCGACACAAACCAATTGCTTTTAAAGGGACGAGCAAGCGATGGCTTACTTTGGACTGAAATACTGTGGCATACTTAATTATAGGAGGTTTGCACTGTAATTAACTGTAATGAGCAAAAATGTAGTGTTTTGTGTTTGCAGTAACACACCAGGAAACATTTGTGCTTAGATAACAATTCCAATTCAGAAGTATTATTCAAATGAAGCTAAATTGTCTTTAATTTGGCATGGCTGGTGATTTATATGAAAGTGATATTTCAAATATTTCTCATAATGAGGTTTTATTTAGAGGTAGCAATATCTTTATATTTTGTTTTCACTTGGCTGATCTTCATATATTTGTTTTATATATCTTACATATCTGCTTTAATATTCCAGGTCTCAAACATTTTAAAGCCATATTTGGGGATATTGCACTCATTTTACTATTGGAATATCCTAACCTCAAAACTTGTATGGCAGCATTATAGCAAGTAATAGAATTAAATTACATTCCATGATCCTTTAGTTGTTATTAATGAGGCCTTGATGAACTTGATATTTTTCCTTCCTAGTTGCATGTCTTTTCCTTTTTCAGAAACAGTTCTCAAATTTTGATGGCACTTTTTTCCTGAAAGCATTTTAGTGAATATAATTCAGATTCTAAACCTATTTAGAAACATATACTATTGAGTTAATGGATTTCATTTCTATTCACAGAGCCAGAGTTACTGTATACCGGTAGTAAAAAATGAAATTGCTTTGGCTGTTTGATTCATCTAGACTGAACTTCCCAATTTGAAATGAATTTCAATTATTACATTTGCTAGAAAGCCTCAAAACTATAATCAAGCATGTATGGAAGACAGCAAATTGAGGAAGATTAGTCTAACTTTATCAACTTGGGTTGAGACCTTTCTGTGTGAGGTCATGGCTTTAGTCATATATCTTGCTTTGCATGTAATGAGTATCTCATATATTAGTTTCACCTTTTAAGTTGCATTACTGAAATAAATGAACTTTTGCATGATATTCTAATTTTTCGAGCTTTACCTGTAGGTGGCTTGCCTTTGCTGATAGGTGGAGCTATATTTTTCATCTTTAAAATCATGGTATCCTAAAGCAAAGTTTGGTAGGATTAGAATGGAAGACATCATTTTGTGATCTCTCCAACAACAATAGCACTTAGACTTATATACTGCTCATAGTGCTTTACAGCACTCTTTGAGCGGTTTACAAAGTTAGTGACAATTTGTCCCCAACAATCTAAGTTCTCATTTTACCGACCTTCGGAAGGAGGGAAGGTGAGTTGACTTTGAGCCCCATCAGGATCAAACTCCTGGCTGTGGGCAGATTTAGCCTGCAATACTGTATTCTAGCCACTGCGCCACCCTTGGAGGCCCAAATTAAATTGCTTTCCTATATTCAGAACAACCCATTTCAATGGGTACCTCCTGTTTGTGTTAGCATGTAATTTAAAAAAAATTCTACCATTGAATGGCTAATTCCAATTCCCAGAATGCTCAGCAATGGCCATTTGGAAGGGTGCCTTGTTTGGGGTGGACTGTTCCAAACTATGTAAGATCAAGATGATTTTTCAGAGAGGTTGCAAGAGGGATGCTCTCAGTAAATTACTCCTACCCAACCCAATTATTTTATTTTTGTACTAAAAGAATTAAAACCTAAAAATGGTGATGTATGCAAAAAGACTTAATCAAAAGTTAATAAAGATAAGGGTGGGCATACTGAGGCAAGGTAAAGTGGGATTAGATTTGCAGCATCTTCTGGTAAATATTTTTGAAAATGCACAGTTTCACAGTTTTGAAATATAACAGGATTCCTCGTTATTCTGACATCAGTCATGGCCAGAAGAACTTTATCTAGTTTTGTTTGGAGTTCCAGTTTAGGATTTTGGCTTCTGTCATAAACTACTGTTAATCCTTCTGTCATAAACTACTGTTAAATTAAGAAGCTTGCATTGGCATAAATGCAATGTTGTCATGCAGACTGCCTCTTCTCATTTGCTCAGATTATTGGAGAACTCTCTCTGTTTGCTTTACTTTTGGTTTTGTCGATATTAAAACAATATCTTATGATTCTGATTGAGATATGAAGTTGCTGAGAAAATAGCAATAGCAATAACACTTAGACTTATATACTGCTTCATAGTGCTGTACAGCCCTCTCTAAGCAATTTACAGAGTTAGCATATTGCCTCTGACAATCTAGGTCCTCATTTTACTGACCTCATAACAATGGAAGGCTGAGTCAACCATGAGCCGGTGAGAATTGAACTCTTGTAGTGAGCAGTGAGTTAGCCACTGCTCATATTCGTATTTTGAGGGCATTATTTATTAATTAGGAATGTGCGTGTGCATTCAGCTTGTGAGCTTTGATCTATAGGAAAGGAAGGAATGGAATCCTTGCGGAGTTTACTCTGCTAGTTGCCAACTATAGGGGGCGGTGCCAAACTAGAAGTAGTTTTATCGGTTCTCATGCCGCTTTTGAAAAAGAAGGCACTAAGCACTGTTTGTTTTCAGAACAGTCTTAGAACTGAAGATTTCATCTCTTGCAAGGACAATTATCTGACTACCATGGTGCTCGATTGGCTCCTCAGAGAAGCTATATTGGAGCCATAGAGCAAATAGGATACATACCTACATCTCCATATTTGAGTTTTACGGACTATTGACTTGTAGAAGCTACTTCTGATTAGGAAAATTTGTTGATATGATATTTGGCACCTTGTAGAAAGGATAGACTCATCAATATGTTCCCTCAAATAAGGGAAAAAATCAAGTCAGCTCTTGAAAAGGTTTTATGATTTGGAAATCATAGTGAATTTAATTAATTTTAATCCCTTAAAAAAAGTACAAGATATACTTGCTTTTCAAAAGGACATTTCCATTAGCAAGCAACTTTTCTGAAAGGTAGGAAAATTCTGATACATTTAGGTCGAATTCAGAAAATGTTTAAGAAAACTCTTGCCATTCCAGAAGGCAATAAAGACCTAACGTTTTAAAGCTTAAAACTTAGAGCTGTAGTATGGGCTGGTTGATGCAAGGTATGTGTTTTAATGCTGTCCTGTTTTGAAGATTTATATTGCAGATTTTGGGGTTATTTAGTTTTTTAGGAAAACTGCTGAGAATTTTGGGAAACACCATACATTTCAGTAAATTAATAAATTTAAGCACTAGGAAATACAATTTGAAACTCAGAAGAACAAAACACAGACAGACACAAACACGTAAGCAATAAAGATATTTTCGCCTTGTAGCAATTTCTGGGATTGTTTTGAAATATGCAGGTCATTTGTGTTATTTTCTTTTGATAAAGTGTCACATAAAAGATGGATCACACTATTTATATACTTGAATCTTAAATATTGCCAGGGTTAAATTTTAAGAAATTAACATAGCTACATTATTAAAATAATTCCCCCCCCCCGCATAGTCATTTTTTTCATTCAGCTAGTTTTTTTTAAGCAATTGTCATTTAAATTAAGAATCATAAAATGGAGTGACTCAGAAGGTGATCCATAGTGACTAACATTAGCATGCCAATTAATTTCACAAATAGTAATAACACATAGATAACCTGAACCAAAAATGGATGCTAGTTTGAGTATTGTTAAAAGCATTGTGCATTAAGACAAAAACAACAGTACATATTTAAAAGACAGGTGGCCCTTTGGTATAGTGGCAAAGGTGCTAATCTAGAAACCAGAAGACCATGAGATCTAGACTTCTGCTAGGTATCAAAGCTGGCCAAATGTCGGAGAAGAGCAGGTAGAATTGTTAAGTGTGCCATCAGCTTAGAGTTGTTACATTGCCAGAAACTGTCCAAATCCAACTTCCTCTTGCATTCAGTTGACCCTTATCTGGTGCCAATTTAGTATTGAACTTTAGTTGACTAGATTGCTGTGGGCAGGCTTGAGCATTAAATCTTTCAACTGCAACTTAACAGTATGGTCTTAACAACAACTACTCTCAGTCTAACTCACCTCACAGGATTATTGTGGTGAAAAACAGGAGACAAGACCATTAAGTATCTACACAGCCTTGTGTTGATCAAAACTAAAGGTAGGATAAAAATCCAATAAATAACTTTTCCTCACTTTTCACTTGAGTTTGATTTAATTTGCTTTGATATACTGTAAGATCGGCAGCCGCAATGGATGTTTTTACAGAAACATGATGATCTTGTAGATTTAAATATGAAATACTGAGTTTCAAAGCAATACAGGTAAATTATGTATTATTCTTCTGCTTTTGACTCAAGATAGCCCATGCTCATGGAATTATAAATATAATGGCATAATCCACATATACAACAGCTATCATATTAGCAGACTCAGGACAATGCTAGAGTTGCAGACATCCAACATTTTGAAGATAAATCTTGGGAATGTGGAGCATCCACTGGCACATTGTTGACTAAGTAGACAAAAAATGAGAGTTGGACAGGAAATAAAAATAGACTGGTTGGAAAAGGAGGGGGAACAAGTATATAGGCATAAGCATGGATAAAATAAATAATCTCATTGGTTCACTTTCTGATTCATACAAAATAAACTATATTAAAATGTTATTATGATCAGAAATGTAGGCTGCAGATAGGCATAAAAGGATCATGATTTTTAAAAATATAATTGAGTAAGCTTCTCTACAGTCTTACATCCACCAAAAAATCCAGGAAGGAAATGTGGATATGGAGAAGTAATGGAATGGTTTAATCTTGAACCAAAGCACTTCTCACCGCATTAAGGCAATTTAAATCATACTAAGTGTCATGACGTTATCAGTGGTGCTGGGGATTACATAACTGAGCTGAGGAGGAGGAAAATTAAAGTGGAAAAAGAAAGTTTATGAAATCAGCCAGGAGAATTTTGAAAATCAGCCTTTTTTAGACGCTTCAGGAATTGTTGATTGAAAACTATGATGTCATTAGCTTGAAGCAATGCATTAATATTGCTTACACTGGTAGATCAGCAGAAAGAAAATGATAACTTCAGCAAGTCATTGTCAAAAAAGACTATGTTTTATTCCTGAAAATTGACTCTCTAGCTCCGTCTCTGATGGCGATTGATTGATTTGAGAGCCAGACGGCAGAATTAACCCTGACTGGTAGCAAACAGAAGTTACTGTTTTTTATTGTGCAGCAAGAGAAAACTCTAAAGTTTTAGTATTTCTTTTCTACATGGCTAACAGCCATTAAGTTTCCATCTGAGCAAAATATCAAAATGCTAAGCAAATCTGTTCATGCCAGTACATTCTTTATACATTAGAGAAATTCATGTCATGAAGTGACATGAGTTTCATTCAGATTGATTTCTTTGGGAAAAATTAGCTTTTTGAAATTTCAGACTAATTGTATTATGATTTGGATTGTACTCCTTTGTGGTTTGTTGAATTAGAAACAATCCACTAGCCCTAACAGAGGAACTTAAAAACATAAAAAGAACATAAACCAGTGCTCTCTTTCTTCATGTACAACATTTTTATTACTGGGGATAAATCTTGCAGACACTCAATAAACAAAGAGTGTCCATCATTAATTGATAATTTATATTATCATTGCTTGGGTAATGAAAGCTACATAATTCCCTATTTTAATAAAGAAGTCCATGATTCCAACTCATGAACCCAGAATACTGAGAAGCAGATGCTAATTTTCTCAGTCTTATTTCTAATTTAAATCTATATAATGATTTCTTCTCCATTTCTGCAGCCTGATTCTTGTATCTAACTGCTCACTGTTGAATATATGCTTCCTCATTATTGATTTTTTTATCTGAGGTGACATCGCTGGTTCACCTAGTTGGTTGAGCATTTATGGGTTTTGATTTCATATGTGATGGCTCCAATTCAAAAAGCCATCAGTGGGGCAAAGAGCGATGTGCTGATGTGCCCATCAGACAGATGGCCAACTTTGATGTCAAACACCTGTTTGAGGGGAAAAGAAGGAGCTTGAAATTACTCATTCTTCCAAACAAAGTGATTGGAGGTGTGTGTGTGTGTGTGTGTGCAAAGTTGACTGCATCAATCCATCTAGGTATCAGGCTGGTACAATTGCAGTATGGATATTCAGGTGCCATCCTCTTTATGGTAATTTTATTACAATTGATGGAATGGTTGTGCACAGTTTGACCCTTCAAACTGGCATTTCCAGTTAGTGGATCACAAGTAAAAAAGCTAGGAAAGAAATTTATTAGTATATCAGTTGGTTTCATTCCAATAAAGGAACCATTCATAAATGCCTATTACATACATGTAGCATTTCTTGTGCTGGATAGCTAAGTTGGCTTATTTGTACAAGAAAACCTTTAAATTTGTGTTTTTACAGCAAAACAATTATTTAATATAAAATTATTCTCATTAGTACACATGAAGAATACTGTCATTGTTTCATTTATTTCAGTATGGATCTCTTGCTATTTAGTTATGAATCAGTAGGCTAATGCCTTTTAACGTTGTGAATAATTGCTGTATAATATAACTATAGTTGTAAATTATGACTTTGTGAAGTTGTAAATTATCTACTTTTTTTCACCTACTAAATATCCAAAGTAATATGGCAGGAACTCATATTTATTCTAAGCTTAAGGCTCATTGATTGCATGTTGTATCTTAGAATTAGAATCAAGTGTGATATCTTCCTACTTCACAGAAGCTATGCTGGGCAGATGCTTTATAATGCTTTTCTCTTGAAGAAGCAATTTAATTAGAAGTACCACAGATAATCTTGAACTCCATATCTTAGAGAAGGGTTCATTCCAAACTTTTCAAAAGGTATGGACCTAGCTTCTTAACAAAATATATTACATTGAAAACATGCTATTTTTCTATAATAATTTCATTTTTGATGCCATAGTCAGATTCAGGATCAAGTATTGCCTCGGAAGAAGTTATGTTGCTATTCTATGTTTATTTCCTATGTGTTCATATAACAATGACATTTAAGGTGCTGGTGTTAACCTACAAAGCCCTTCATGGCTTAGGACCGGGATATTTACGGGAGACCCTGCTGCCAGCAACTGTTTCCCATCGTCCTGTGCGCTCTCACAGCGTGGGCCTCCTTGGGGTTCCGTCAGCCAGACAGTGTGGGCTGGCGACCCCCAGGGGTAGGATCTTCTCTGTGGGAGCACTCACCCTGTGGAACCAGCTCCCCCTGGAGCTTCGGGTGGCCCCTGACCTCCGCTCCTTCCTCCGGGGCTTCAAAACCTGGTTATTCCAATGTGCTGACCTGGGCTGAGGGTGAGGAGGGGAGTTTTTATTATTTTTAGCTTTAATTGGGTTTCTTATTTAATATTTTTTTAATTGTATATTTGTATTGTTTTATGATTGTACACCACCCCGAGTCCTTTGGGAGATGGGGCGGGTTAGAAATCCAATAAATAAATAAATAAATAAAGTATAATTATTAAGACTACAATAAAACTAAAAATAAATGCATACAAGTAGAAGTCTTAAATATATTAAGGTCGACCAGTTTCTTCAATAATCTTTTTTTAAAATTACATAGACATTAAATGTCTACCCTTTCTTCTAGGAGTTGAAGGCAACATATACAGTATATTTCTCCTTCCTGCATTCCCCTGATAAGTTGATAAGTAAGTTGAGCAGCGAGATAAAGGTTGGTCCAAAGTCACCTAATTAAGCTTCTATGGATAAGGCTGGATTTGGACCTGACTGTGTGCAGCAGTTTAACTACTATGCCACATTGGTTCTCACTTGCATATACCAGCGATAGATATAAAAAAAATGGATACAGTGTGTGTAAAATGTTGTAATACAATATATGGCTATGGAAAAGACAATAATAGAAGTCCTGTTCTAGAACATCTCTTACTGGGCATATTCCCTCAACTATCACCATTATACATTAGTGCAAAGACTGTCAGATTATTTATACAAAATAATATAAATTGCAACTGGTGGCAACTGTAGGGGTGATTAACCATTAGAATTCTAAAAAAAGAGTCTGAGATATACAATTCTAGATTGTAAGAATATATCTTGTGATTCTTTCCAACAAAACTGAGTTGGTAAGTGAGAAAAACATCTTTAAAGGGTTGTCTGTTTTTATATCTTTGTACATTCACAGACAGAGATAGAATGGGTGGGTATAACTGTATTTTCAAGGGTTTTACTTTTTATTTATTTACGATTCCAGAGGTTAGTTGGAAACTGTTTTCAGACAACCATTTAGTAAATGTGCTTCTGGCTGCCTGCACAATTTATCAATAACTGTCTCTCTACTTCCTGAGGCTTGGTTGCTTGTAAGGCTATAGTTTTTCAGAAAAAAAACATTCTTGGAAGTAAAGAGAAGATATGATCTTGAGTTCATTTCAATTCTGTGATCCATACTCACTTACATAACACATACTGATTTTTCAGTTCATTTCAACATAACATGAAAAGTCACAAAACCGCAATTCTCTAACCTGTTAATTAAAATTGTTTTTGACTGGTACATGATGATGAAGGCGTGTAGAATAGTCTATATGTTTACCTTGAAAAAGTGATAGATCTGGGTTTTCAAATATGACTGATTGCTAATGAGGCATTAATGGCTTGACCTTAGTAGAAGCTTCCTCCCTGAGGCAAGATTTTTAATTTAAAGTGAATATAATACATACCTGATTCTAAATACATCATCACATTTTTATATGCATTGGCTGGTCCAGCAGTATGAAAGACAAGTCAACTGAATGCTGATAAAAAAAGATCAGCTTGCCCCAGGTTTATAACATGCTTCAGCTCAACCCGGCCAAGACTGAGTGGCTGTACATACTGGCATCTCGGTCCAGTCAAGATTGTCCATCATTGACCATAGGGGGAGTGGTGTTGCCCCTGTGGATAGGGCAAGGAACCTGGGGGTCCTCCTGGATGCACGGCTCCAGTTGGAGGAGCAGGTGGGGGCCGTCGCCAGGGGGGCCTTTGCCCAGGTCCGGCTGGTTTGCCAGCTTTGCCCATTTCTGGACCGAGATGCTCTGCATACAGTCACTCATGCCCTTGTTACCTCGCGACTCGACTACTGCAATGCTCTCTATTTAGGACTGCCCTTGCACACCATCCGGAGGTTGCAGCTGGTGCAGAATGCGGCCGTGCGGGTTGTGATGGGAGTTACCCGATTCTCCCATATTACCCCCCTCCTGCGCGGCCTGCATTGGCTGCCGGTTGCACTCCGGGTGAGGTTCAAGGTTTTGGCTTTAACATTCAAAGTCCTACACGACATGGGTCCACAATATTTAAGGGAGCCCCTGCCGATATCGAGGACCAACCGCCCTGTACGGACACACAAGCAGGGGTTCCTCGGGGTCCCATCAGCAAGTCAATGTCGGCTGGCAGTCCCCCGGCGGCGAGCCTATTCTGTGGCGCCCGGACTTATGGAACCAACTGCCTGTGGACCTCCGTCCTGGCCCCTGACCTCCGCACCTTCCGCCGCGATTTGAAGACCTGGCTATTTGACCAAGTCGGGCTGTGATTACCTTGTGGGGGGTATGGGATAGTTTTAACTTTAATTCAGCTTTATTGGACTTCACACTGGTTTAATTCTTTTTTAATCTATTTATTGTATTTGTATGTTTTAATTGTGAGCACGAGTCTTGGAGATGGGGCGGCATATAAGTCCAATAAAATAAATAAATAAATAAATAACAATTTTCAGTATCTGTTCTCTAAATAAATTCAAACTTGGTTGTCCTCCAGGATGTGTTGACATACCAAAGCAACTGTTGCATTTTCTCAAGCTCATATACAGGAATAATATATTAGGCATGTTGTATAGCTGTTCAATATGAGGACATAACTGAGATGTGAATATGATCATTCAATGCTTTCTTATAGGACAGTGGTGGCTAACCTTTTTGGGCTCCCGTGCCGAAAATTGCGCGTGCGCTTGTGTGCCAGCACCCGAAAATTGCCAAATTGCCGAAAATTGCGCATGCGACCCCCCACACCGCAAGTCTCTGTGCATGCACATGTGATCCCCCCCGCACACATCACATGTCTCTGCGCATACCCTCAAGACCCCCCTGGGTGCCCCGCAAGTCTTTGTGCATGCATGCATGCCTCCCCCGCCCCCCCTGCATGTACGCCAGATACCTGACAGTCAGCTGTCAGGTGGGCGGCACGCGCGCATGCACAGTAGGGCTCTTTCAGATGACTTCTTGCGTGCCGGCAGAAGTGGCTCTGCGTACCACTTCTGGCATGCGTGCCATAGGTTCGCCATCATGGTTATAGGAGAATTTGACTTCTATGAAATTAGAATTTGAGAGATACATTTGAGTTTATCAGATTGTGCTTCTTGATCATGCTAACATCTCTAACAGGATAATAAACCATAAACCATAAACCATAAACCATAGGGGGTGCGGTGGCTCAATTGTTAAAGACAAATGCAGATTCAAGCTGGAAAGCTTGCAGCCTGGGTTCAAGACCCCAGCACTGTGTGACAGGGTGAGTTCCAGTTACTTGCCCCCAGCTACTGCCCATCTAGCAGTTTGAAAGCATGCAAATGCCAGTAGATAAATAGGTACCACTTCAGTGGGAAGGTCACAGTGTTCTGTGTGCCTCGGTGTATAATCATACTGGCTACATGATCAGAGAAAATGTCTTCAGACAATGCTTACTCCCGCAGCTAAGAAACGGAGTTGAACATCACCCCCTAGAGTCAGAAATGACTAGATAGGGGAAACCTGCCAGGAATGTTCCTGTCTTAATATCTGTCTACTTTGTAAAAGTTGAAAGAATTTTCTACCAATAGCTTCATTCTGTACACATCAAAGATTGGCAAAATTCAGATTATTGAAACATACTGACCCTAAGACCCTTCTGAAATCTTCATTCTCATTGTTATAAGGAAAACTAAATTATTAAATGTACAAAAATGAAATTTATTTATTTTTATTTTTAATTATATTTATATGCCGCCCTTCTCCGAAGACTCAGGGCGGCTTACAATTTCTGGGATACAACCCAGTGTGCTCAGCAATAGCCTTCATTCCATTGTATATGCCTGCTTATTACTAAGCGGCATTTTTACAAGGTCAGCTAATTGCCCCCAACAATCTTGGGTCCTCACTTTACCTACCCCGAGAGGATGGAAGGATGAGTCAACCTTGAGCCTGGTGGGATTCGAGCCTACAATAATTGTAGGCAGCTGGATCTTAAGAGCAGGCATTTAACAGCCTGAGCTACCAAGGCTCATATGAAATGACTTTATTACATGTTAGTAGGGTTATGCAACCCATATAATTTATAACTCTCATTGTGGTTTGATATAAGGGATGTGATGTAACACCACAGAAGCAACTAAAATCTGAGCAGCCAGTAAAAAAAGGAATGCATTTTTTTCATGTACAATTTGTTATGTATATGTACACAACGTAGTTGGATTGACAATATATAACCCACAAATGTATATGTTTGTAGCTTTAAGGAAAAATACTGTAATGTATTATACTATGTTCTGGTTGGTTGATTATGCTGAAAGTTGCTATAAGAGGGAGCTATAGATCATGGTTTAATTCTCTTTCTCACTGATGATCTCTCTTGATACTGATACTGACTAAGTATGGATCGATGCTGACTAACCCTGTTTACTCTGATATTCTGTTGATATCGAAGGTTATCTGTTGTATTATGGTTTGATATTTGTCTGCTGTAAAAGACGTGAAACTGGTAAGAAGACTTTATAACTGGATATTTCTGGACTGTTAAAAACGTGTATGACATGGACTGTTTATTGGACTGTGCTATTTCTTCAAGTAAACATTAACACAACTTGATTTAACTCTGTGTGGCTGTATATTCATAACTGTTTTCATAAACATTTCCATGTGCATATCCTTGTTATATAAGGGTTACTCTGCACATATCCTAACACAATTTCTATTATTTCTACTACTTTCTACCATTTCTCATATGGGAATATGAAGAGATATTGTTTTAAATATAACATTTGATTGTGCAAAGTAGTTTTTTCTATATTATTAAAAGAGATGTTAATGTCCTACAATAATAAAAAGGTCTTTTTGAGAATGAAGTTTTGAAGTAAATCTGTTGATAATTATTGTGCTCAATAACAAATGGTGTGATGGTATTTTCCCAGGAAGGAGGAAGCACATTTCAAGTAGTGGGGCAAGACAGGAAGTAACACAGCCTGAAACTGGATCAAATAAAGAGAAAGAAATTTAGGATAGCCTAAATTATCCCTAGAACTTCCCAGAGTATATCTGTTAGAATTAGAGAAGTATAGATTTACTCTGGCAAGATTCTGTATATCTGATGTGAGCAAATAAAAAACTGAATGCAAACTGCATTCTTGCACTTTGCCATTCTTGGGCTGGGACTGCCAAATATGTTCAGTTCTTTATTTTAGAATTTGATCTGTGAAAGGGATAAGGAGAGGAGGCTCACATTTCTCATTCTCATGCTAAATATGTAATATATATTTTATCTCCTTAGGCAAGACTAGGTTTAGAATGCCAGTTTCCTTTATTGAATGTTGCTTGGTTAAAACTATCCTTCCATCACCCTGTGTTTTTGGTTTATTCACATTTCTTTTGTAGAGGAGGGCTGCTGCATGGGGTATATTTACTCTGTGCTCTGTAGGACTTCTCTGTATTGTATTGCAGCATTGTGAAAATGGAAGTTAAGTTCTGAACTCTGCTGGATAGAGAGTGTTTTGCGGTACCTTCAGTGCTGAGGGCCCTGCCAATTGCTAGCAATCACTTAGTGCTCTATGCGCTATAGAACTTTTAAAATCTTTTTCTTTATTTCTTCTTCCGGTTATGCACAGTTCTCAAGAAGAAACTCTTGCCCCACTGATTCATTGCAGACTAGCGAATTCTCCCTGGAAGTAGAAAGGTGGCTCTTGATAGTGATGCCATTCTTTATAGCATTGGTTATATTAATTCTATAAAGAAAAACATCACCCTATTGATACGATCATTCTAGAGCCTGATGATTCCAGTACTTGATCATTTATAGCTGTGGAGAAGAGCAAATGTGAGCACACTGCATTGTTTGTCATTATTTCTCTTGTGCAGCGATACAGTCTAGTCCCATGGTTCTTAATGTGTGGTGTGTGCATCCTCAGGTAGTATGCCACAATTCATAGGGCAGAACCTGCCTGTTATTTTTGCCTGCCTCTGCATGAGTGGCCATAGTCAGCTTTGAGACTATCTCATTGCCTTAATCTGTGCTTCCCTGTGCATCTAGAAAGCCAGCTAGTGGAAAGTGTTGTCTGTTTGCTGCCTCCACCTCAGCTCTCCATGCATGCCAACAATCAGCTGGAAAGAGTCTGCATGCCATTTCAACTCCTGCCTCCCTATGCATGCTGTCAGCTTGTGACAGGCTGCTCACTGCTCTGCCTCCTAATACACCCCCAACAATCAGCTGGTAATAGCTTGCTTGCCTCTTTAGTTCCTGCCTCTTTGTGCATGCTGACAATCAGCTGGTTCAGAGCATATTCACCTGCCTTCACCCTGCCATCTTGTGCATGCCAACAGTCAGCTGGCAGGAGTCTACATGCCACCTCCTTCTCCCGCATGCTGATAGCTAGTGAGAGTCTTTTGCTGCTTTCGCTTCCTAATCTACAGTTGGTCCTGCCTTCCTGAGTCCCAAGAATAGAGCGGTGGCTGGAGATTGGTTCCCTGTAGTATACAAGTGACAATACATGGAGCAACACAAGTACTAGATTTCAAAAACTGACAATAGTGAACAATGCTGTTACCAACAGTTAGTCTGTACATTCTGTGTCAATGATCTCACATCAACAAGTGAAAAAGAAAGGTGAAAATAGAAAATAGGAGGATGAATATCTAAAAATGGCTTGTCATTTGAGATCCACCCATTCCTAGCCCACAGTATGCTGATTCCTACTGAAAAAAAATGGAACTTTGATGTTATATATGGTGACATCAGCAAGAATGCACAAAAATGAAAGGATACTTTGAGTCCCACAATGGATGAATGGCTGCAAAAGTTGATGGAGTTAGCAGAGATGACTAAATGTTTTGATTTAAGAAAAGAATACATCTACTGTTTCTACTTGGAAAAACGCTTTTGGACTTTGTGCTTGAGGTAGAAAAAGTGAATTTGGGTTTTGCTGATTAGACAGGGTTATTGTTATAGAATGGTTAGTATATATTATTATGTAAAAGTAAAAAGTTGAGATTGCACATTATTACCTTACTCTACTGCGCTAAGGAATTGGAAGTCAATGCTTTGCTTTTTTTTCTCTTTTACCCTACACTTTTTCCTCTCCCTTCTCTCCTTCCCTGCTTTCCCATTATTTTCATTTGTACTTCTGTATCTTATATTTTGATAAACTAACAAAAAATTGAAGTCAGTATAGTGATTTCTATTGAAGTACGTTCTTGAGAGAGCAATTTAGTGTTAAGAGTTATTATTACAAGAATAAGATACATAAAATAAATGATATTCAGTTTGTTTATAAATATGGGTTTAGGGGTGCCTGTAGATAGGTGCAACATTTACTTTTAAAAGGCCTTTAAAAGTGAAAAGATAGGAAGTCCCAGGCAGACACAATCATAATCATAATCCAATTTACCAAAAATGTGAGCTCCCACACTTTTAATAATGAAAATTATGGGAAGACTCCATTGGATTGTCCCTGCATTTTGTGAGTGTTTATTAATAGTCCACAACTGAAGAGAAAAATGGTTCTATCACTGAGGTAAAAATACTGAATATTTTAAATGTGAAAAAGGCAATGTTGTTCAGTTGGCTCTTCAGTTTACAAGCTGGCCTGCTGGGATGATATGCATGGTTATTAAGGCTGTGCACTTTTGGGGATTCAGTCTTGAAGATATACTTTAAGAATACATGGAAGCATAACTCACTTTAACATATTAAAGCAGCCGTATCTTTTTTTAGATTTGTAAGACTGCTGCTGACAAGCTAAAAGATATTTATAAGCTAAAACAACTGAAGGGCACCAGGATTTCTACTTCTTTAGTGAATGAAAATGCTGTTTGCATATATATATGTATGGTATGTATGTGTGTGTGTGTGTGTATACATACATACATACATACATGTACATATATATATGTAGGTCTTGGTGTATTGGTCTTGTCCGTGTAAGATTGAAATACCTTGCAGCGTTCGAAATCTCATCCGTCATCTTCAGGCTGGTGTCTTCAGCTTCGTTCTTCTGGGAGAAGTGTGTGATAGTGGTTGCTTCTTCCCAGATAGTGGTTACACACTTCTCCCAGAAGAACGAAGCTGAAGACACCAGCCTGAAGATGACAGATGAGATTTCGTCGAAACGTTATCAAAGTATTCTCAATCTTACACGGGACAAGACCCAAATACACCAAGACCTACATACCTTTAATAAAATCTACGAAAACATATATATATATATATGGATTTCAATAAATTTAGACGTTAGAAAAACAGTTGTAAAGACTCAACTTCCTAGTTTCATAAATCTTTCAGGAGTTTTGAAAGAATATTGACTCTTTACATTTTTATTGTGGAGATTTTAAAGATCTGCTGCCAGTCAGAATGATAAATCAACATAAGGCAACTTTGTACTAATTTTTGTTGCTACTATGGCCCTTCAGATGGTAACATGACAGTGACAACTGCCACCTGATTTATTGTATTTCTTGTTTCACACTAAGGCTTAAGTCATAGAGGATTTGCAAATCATTCCCCAACTTCAGTCAAGAGCTCATAAAAGAGAGAAAGAATATATCCATGGTCTGTAATAACCATCACACTATGGAAAGTCTTTAGAGCCTGATTTAGATTGTTCCATCAATGCTGTCAGATCTAATTTGGACTAATTGGTATTAGTTTAAGCTGTCCTGACTTTTTTTTTGCTAATATTCAATATTATGTCTTTTAACTATTGGTTTTGTTTATGAGGAATGGGCTTATGTACTTGTCATAAGGATGTCCATGATATATGTATATCCCTATTATTAAGTGCTTTTTCAGGGCATTCATATTTATTCTATCTTTAGTATCTATTGTCAGCTAAAGCTGAAGTGATTTCATCAGAGGTCTCTAAATATTGTTGCATTGTCTGTACAATCCGTATTAAAATGACTACTTGTAATTAATATGTTTAGTGTAGCACATAATTTTTATCAATTTTGCCAATGTTGTGCTTTGGTCTTTGACCACAGTAATAAATGAACCTTTTAATGAGTATTTGAAAATGTTTTTATGGAACAGCTTCTCAGTCACCCTCAACTTCATTAAGACCTTAGGATGAGACAAGATAGAAAGTAAAAGGCTTTCTCATTAATGTACTATGCAATGAGCATCTTCTTTTTAACTCTAGTGGATTTGACAAATGCAGACTCAAGAATCACGTTCCTTCTTGTCTTCCACTTTTACTATAACATATTACTAATGGACTTGGAAAATTACCAAATAATTGTTGTTCTTGCTGGCAGTGTATCTAGGGCTGGGAGAGAGGGGGAGTTGAAAGCTTGATATAAATATTTGATTTTTACTGTTTGTTGAGCCACATCTGTTGTTTCCCCCTGGCCCCACCATGAATGAGAATGCAGGTGATTTCCTTCTGGCCATCGCTGGATGGGGAGGAATGAATACTGTAGTAATTTTAGAACCCAGTGCAATCAGGTGCAAATGCATTGCTATTGTCAAGGGCGAAGCAAAAAAAAACAAAGCTGCCCCTTTATTTGCAAACTTTTATGCATGGTCCTGAAAGAACGTGTGATAAGAAATGCAGTGGGAGTCCCTGTGAACCTAATGGGATTCCCTAACTGGTTTCTCAAGCAGGATTTCTATCACTCACCACATGCTGGAAGCTGTGGAAACTAAAATCTTTGTGCAAAGCGAGATGCTGAAGAGAGCAAGACGGAATTTGGTACCCTGGCAATTGTATAAAAGGTCTTTTCCTAAAGAAGGCCATTAAGGAACAACTGGATCTCTCTGTTTTTGGGTGTGAATGAGTATGCATGTCTCTCCAGGCGTGGTTGTACAATTGTTGTCATATAAAGCTCTATTATATTCAGACTTGGCAAAGGCAGACTTTATAACCCAGTTAAACATAGACAGAAGGGACAGAGCCATAGGCTGAGTAGCGTTTGAAAACCGTTATGTTTGTAGAGTAGATCCCCGCTGATAAAAAGGAAGGAAGGAAGGAAGGAAGGAAGGAAGGAAGGAAGGAAGGAAGGAAGGAAGGAAGGAATACATGAACCAAGAAGCCTGATTTTGTTTCAGCCATAACAATTCACAGTAACTGTGAAGCTATTTCATGCTTTCTTTCACTCTCATATTCTGTTGATGGTTTCTACAGCTTTTCAGTTTATCTGCTCAAACACTTAAGATTCACAAGGGACAATGCCAAGCAGTGGTGACTGAATGTTGAAGCTGCATTAAACATAGTACCGTGTTCTCCTTTTCTGCAGTGAGTTATCTTTCCAATGTTTTTTGAGTATGAAACTGTAGCTTAATACATCCAAAGGGAAGCCTGATCAAGAGATTGTAGCCCAGAATTGTAAAAACTGATCTCTAGCCTAAAAACTATCATAATGCTTTTAGGTAACCATGAATATTAACAGTTATATGGGAAATGTCTAGTGGCTGTAGGAGGTATTGAGGAAAATGTAGAATGTATACAGGTAGTCCTCAATTTACAACCACAACTGAGCCCAGCATTTCTGTTGTTAAGTGAGACATTTGTTAAGCGAATTTTGCCCCATTTTACAAGCTTTCTTGCCTCAGTTGTTAAGTGAATCACTGCAGTTGATAAGTTGTGGTTCACTGGCAGCCTGTGCAGACGGCAGCGGAATCAGACAGTGGGGATGTAATGACCCGGGGCGTGGCACAAAAGCAATGAAGTCATAAAAGTAGGTAAAGTCCCTTTAATACCTCCAACTTGGCCCCCAATGTCCAGTTATCATCAGCTGGAGAAAAAACTCTCCCAAGAACAGTTTTTAAAGGGAAGAAATTCAGTCCGAACCCGAAGTACATATAAATTATAAATAAAAACCAACACAAACCACGCTGCAGCAATTAACGAGACAAGGCAGGATAAGGAATTGCAGACTTCAAAAGATTATGAAACACACACAGTTGGGAGGACGCCAACTGATAAGACTTGACAAACAAAGATAATTCATGCTTTGCTTTCAGCAAGGTGCTGTGTGCAAACACCCTTTTTAAATCCTGTTTTCCCAGCTGCAGCTAATGAAGGGAATCAGGGCCCTTTTCTCCCCCGCAACCGACGTAACTCACGTTTCTCCCTTCTCTGTTCCTCCCTGCGTGCCCTAGGATGAAGAGGGGTGGGCCTGGATCTTCCTCTGAATGCCCAGCCAGACTGTGCCCTTCCCCAGTTTCTTCCACAGCCACCAGAGCCACACTCCCACTCCCTGTTAGCTGCTCGACCTCCCCCTTGGAATCAGATACCAACAGGGGCATGACAGGGGAAGAAATGGGACCAGTCCAGGAGTCTGAGGAGGACTCGGATGAGGGTCCTGCAACCGATGGGGCCAGGACCATCTGGGAGTTGTGTGCTGACTCTGGAGCCTCCGGAGTCTGGCAGCAATGAGGCAGAAGAACAAGGGGAGCCCTGTTCTTTCACAGAGCTGCTAGAAGGCAGGAGCAGCTGAGACAAAAGGGGCGACTCAGGAATAAGGCTTGGAGGTGATTGCCCCTCCCCTAAGGTATAAAGGAGGTGCAAAGATAGAGAAACCTTTGCAGGAAGCAAAGTCATTCGCTCTGTTCGGATTAAGCTCTGTGTGGACTTTGTACTTCGGTTGGTTTTTTTTAAGTTCATTTGGCATTTTAAAGGAGAGAAAGGTGGGTGCTTATCTCAAGAGACTGTTTGGGACTCATTATGGGCTGGGAATGAACATAATTCCCAGCGTTGAAATAAAACAAGAGTTATTTTGACTAAGCGCGTGCTCAATTATGGTCTCAGGAAGCCTTGGTCAGAACAGTTGTTAAGTGAACCTGGCTTCCCCATTGAATTTGCTTCTTAGAAGATTGCAAAAGTTAATCACATGATCTTGGGACACAAATATGAACCAGTTGCCAAGCATCTGAATTGTGATCACATAATCATGGGGATGCTGGAAAAGTCATACATGTGAAAAACGGTCACACATCACTTTTTTAGTGCCGTTGTAACTTTGAATGGTCAATAATGAACAATTGTAAGTTGAGGACTACCTGTGTTAAGCTTGGAGATTCACCTATTCTAGCCCCATGAAATTCCACCCAAGTTACATAATTTGATTGCTGCATAGGTTGCTTTGAAATGAAGACTGCTGGAATTTCTGTACTTAGTCACTAAACATGGTTTATCTTTTAAACTATTGTAAGTTAGGGAGAGAATATAGGTACTGGTAGTCCTTGACTTACAATGGTTCATTTAATGACCATTCAAAGTTACAAAGGCACTGAAAAAAAGTGATTTATGACCATTTTTTCACACTTAACAACCTTTGTAGCATCCCCTATGATCATATGATCAAAATTCAGGCGCTTGACAGCTGGTTCACATTTGTGACCGTTGCTGTGTCCCAAGGTCATGTGATCACCTTTGGCAGCCTTTTGGCAAGCAGAGTCCACGGGAAATCCAGATTCACTTAACAACCGAGTTACTAACTTATCAACTGCAGTGATTCACTTAACAACTGTGGCAAGAAAGGTCATAAAATGGGGCAAGACTCACTTAACCAGAAATTTTGGGCCCCATTATGGTCGTAAGTCGAGGACCACCTGTAATTTCTTTTTCATTTCCGTTTATTATGTTTTCGGAAGGTGGGTTGCAGGGCTTGGATTCCATTTTTTTACTACCGGTTCTGTGGGCGTGGCTTGGTGGACGTGGCAGGGGAAGGATACTGCAAAATCCCATTCCCTCCCCGCCCCACTAAACTGCTTTCCAGTTCCATTCTCCTGTGCAGAGCAACAAAAGAAGATCTAGCCAATTAGCAGGGACTCAGGAGGCAGAGAATAGATGGGGTTGGGGCCAGTCAGAGGTGGTTCTCCAAACTCAAAATTTCCGCTACCAGTTCTCCAGAACTGGTCAGAACCTGCTGAATACTGGTGGGCTGCTCATGCGAGGGCATTCACTTTAAAGGGAGACATGTCAGCTTTATTGCTTCCTCTTTTTAGCATCAGCCTCATTGCCTAAATTTGGATTCCCCTTTTATTGAAGGACTGATAATTCTAAAGATGCTGCTCTGTTTTTAATATGATGGAATAATTTGGCCTTTTAGTACAAATTCTTGCTGTGCTTGAATGCTACCTGTGCCAGAATTATATGCAATGAACCCTCCAGGGCTGGATCAGATGTCTTCTGCAGTGGAAGCTAAACAGAATTAAAGGCATACAATCAGCTGATGCTCAGGAATTTACTGCAGATTTGCAAAGGGAAAGCTAGATGCTCTCAGGCTCTATTAAAATCAATAATAGTGGATTTAACTCTGCTTTACACATTAACAAAGATTATCTTCTAGGGCTTAAACCTAGGGTTTTTTTTGTTTTATTTTACCTTATTTTATTTTTATTTTATTATTGCATTGCGGTCAATGCAAGCCAAAGAATAGATGAATGGGATAATTTTCTTTCAGTTATTTTTGCCTATGATACCCTTCCCTGATCTGGTATCTTCTAGATACATTGGGGTACTTTGCTGGAAACTGGAAAAGGATGATAGATATGCTAAAGTAATGTGAAAAATGAATGGCATTTCATGGAGGAATGTGGATTGTAAACTGTTGGTTTTTATATGCTACCTAGATGTTGCATGAATAGAATGGTATTAGAGTTCATGATTTATAAGTAAAACCAAACGGTCTAACCAGACTAGCATAGTATGAATATTGTTGGGACATTAAATATCCAATTCAAATGAATGACTGCTGTTTTGGAAGAATATTGATCTTAAATATCGCATTATATTTGGAAACAGTGCGCATGTTGTCTAGTATTTCTAGTCATGCAAAGGAATGTATGTCTATTTGTAGCACCCATCATAGAACAAGTGGTTTAGTCTCACTGACTCAATTATTACTGTTACAAGGTTCAAGAGTCATATAAGCATTCAAGGTTGATTGACTGATTTCTGTGTCATTTTTCAAATAGATACTGGATTCTTCCTTGCAGCCGCATTATAGGGTTTCCGTCCAGCTTTTGAGGCAGAAGAAAAATATACTGGCACATTTTGCATAGTGTTCATTGATTATTCTTATTCATTGGCCAATAATTGGTGCCTTTACCGTTTTAATGCAAGATAAGTTAAAGAAAGTTCTGTTTTCCTGAATGTATTTACCCTCCCATTGAATGTTATCAAATAGCAGGAAAAACATTTACTAATTAATGTTCCTAATTTGGGGTAGGTTTGGGGTCCTGAAGGAAACATATCTTGACAAGAGGTGGAGTGGTAGGTTTAGCCTGTTTAAAATCTTGCTCTGTTTTTGTGCAAGCATTTTATGTGGATGCTTTCAAAGAGACCTAAATTTATCAGCTGATAATCCAGCATTCCTTGGAGATGGACTTAGAACCAGTATTGTTTCAGAAAAGTGAGACTCCATAGGCCTGAACCTATGTCCCCAAAGAGGTCAATGTCTCCCTAAGCATGTCATATCAGTTAAAGAAAACAAAAACAAAACAGTGTTGTCCAGAAGCTACAAAAATAAAGACTGTCAAGAAAAGGGCAATGGAAAGAAAAGCTAGATAATGAGGATCACTAACTAGTGCCCAAACAATGTTGTTTCAGAGATGCAAGCATGTTCAGTTACTGCCAGGTTATGGCAGCATCTCTTTCTTTCAGTCTTAACTTTATTAAAGTTTTTTTACGTATAATGTTGAAAGTAAAAACAAATTAAACTCACAAAAAAGATAGAAAGAATAAAAACTCAAAAAAGAAAGAAGTAGAATGAAGAAAAAGAAAGGAATTATGTAAAGAAGTGACTTCCAGTCTTCATCAAAACAAGTAAAAACCAATTTGATAACTGATCATTTCCTATAAGGTTACCAACAAATATCTCCCCCCCGCAATAACCTATCCATTCTATAGGGAAAATCATAAACTTTCCTAGTGTCTGAAAAAAGTCTGCAAAGTGTTACTAGAGTTATAGAAACATTATTTTAGTCTTGATCAAAAAAGCCAACTTTATATTCCTTTCTTTTATTTCTGTCAATCTTAATCTTTAATTCATTTAGATGTTGTATTTTTGCAGGACTTCTTCAAGACTTTAGTTGTGCTTCTGTAAATCCAGGGCATTGCCTTGGTTTGTCTTTTGTATTTCTCTTTGATTTTCAAAGCCTTAACCAGTTTCTTTTCTGTATCTAGTAACAATTTTTTAACAGGGTTGTTATCTTAGTTCTTCTCCATTTTGCTATCTGTACATTTTCCTGTCAATTTTATTATTAGTCTGTTTTGTCTGTTTTATTATCAACACTTTAAAAAAAAAATAGTCCAATATTTCCGATTCTATTATTCCAGGGTTTCTGTATCAAACAATGTTTATTTCATATCGGTCATTCTTTGATTGACATTTTTTAGACATAGTCTATCCATAGGAACAGATAACATCATTGATATTATTGATATTCTGCCTACCAAATTCTGTCCTCGTTCTTTTAAGATCTTCTTTAATATAGTATTTCAAATGTTATAGTGGAAAACAAGTTTTTTTTGCAGCTGTTCTTTCTCTGGCTTAAAGAAGGGACAAAATTCCTTTATTATTATGTTCTTTGGAGACAAAGGGTGTAATTCCAATTGCTGTTAGATACAAGGGACCAGCCTTCACTTTCCTCCAATACTGCAGTCTCAAGAGGAAAAGTCGTTGGCTAAACTTTGGGGATATGATATGGTATGTTTAGTCTGGGATGGAGACTATCACTATTTATAGTGCTACAAAGTACAAAGAATTGCATAACATTGTGAAAGATGGATTCAATTCAAAAGAGGCCAAAACATCATTTTTACAAGGTGGTAGAGAGACGACCCTCAGGTAAAAAAAATCTTTCCAGGGTATAGCAGGAAAAAGATTAAGAGGCCTGTGAGAGATGGTGAGAATGTTGAGAAAGAAAAGGAGGTGCTCTAGACATAAATAATTTTGGAAAGAAATTTGTTAGTTTCTAAAAACCTGGGGGGAAAATAAATTAAAATGATCAAGGCAACTCTATCTTAATGAACACCTTAATAAAAAAGAGTTGGAATTTTTTTATCACAATCCAAGATTCTGTGCTTTCCTTACCTTTAATCCTTACATTAAAACTTCTTGAAATCAGTGGGTTTCTGCTTTCTTGACCATGCCATGAAGTATGGGGGTTCACAGTGTGTTACCTTTTAAATCTGCTAGTATGATATCCCCATCAGAATCCCAGCAGCTTTAGGTACATAGAATTTTATTCTGTTATTGACAACCATTTTTATGCTGCCTGCATCTGATCCTCTTCTGTTTTGATTGATAAATATTGCATTTAAAATAAAGTAATTCCATCAGGCAAATGGAAGGGAAAGAAAGCTTGATTGATTCATGCGTAGTTTTTCAGAGTTGTTGGTTGAAAAGAGCTGAGAAGCAAAGAAAGCTAAAAGATTTCTGGGCTCTTGTTAAAGTGCTAACTGCATAATTAACCTTCCCTTAATCCTGAAGATACGGTACGGAAGAATTGGGAAACTGAATGTCCAACAAATATGGTTTTGTCAGGGAAACTTGGCTTCTAATTTTGTTAACTACTAATGGCTCTAGACTTGATTCTTGGTGATTTTCTTTTTTGTGTTTGCTTCCTTCCTTCCCTTTTTGCCTCTTCCTGTTTTTACATCATTTACTGACTTGTTTTGAGGGCAAATGTTGCCAGATAAGATGCTCCTTTAAGGAAAAGGAAAAAAAATAGTACTACTGGATATTCAGCACCATTACCTTAGGGTACAAACTATTTAGAGGGCACTTTACCAGAAGTCACTTCAGAAGTATCCTGTGCCTGCACATTTGTGTCCAGAGGACAAGAGAAAGACCTTACAGTGACCATGGTGTAACTTCAAGAGAGACGGATGCCTTTGTTCTACAAACTGGGTTTAAAGTAGTGCTTTCCCAAGCATTTTCCTTCATTGCCCAAAACCACTTATCAAAAAGTTGCATTGAACTTTGCAAACCAGTTGTAAGTCCCTTTCTTTAGCACCATTGTGACTTCGCATAGCTGCTGAACGACTGGTCATAACCTGAGAACTACCTGCATGATAAAAACAATACCACTGACTGTACTTTATGTCATTTCAACAAATTACCATTGGTAATTTCGTTGATTTTCATCTTAATAGGAATACTTTGCAAGATTTTTGAATATATTACAGTACCCATGGCAATCTTTTAAGTCAATTTAAATGCTCCTGTTGTGATAGATAATGGGTAATTTTGGGTAACTTAGTTAGATATAGGAAATGCTGGATTAGAGGGACACATACCTGAATGGCGTAGGCAGCACATGGCACACCCATGCAACAGATATGACAAAAATATCTAAATAAGCTCTGCAAAATATTTACTGGCTGTTAACAGGTACTGCAAGTCTGGATTATTGCCAAGTCAGATGGGGATATGAAGACATAATTGTGTAAAATAGACTCTTCAATGCATTTGTTTTAATAGGATGGCAGTCTCAAATTAGCAGTAAAAAGCAAAATAATTTATTCTAAACATTAAACAGTTACTAAAGGAAATGGGATGAGTGTGATAGAAATCTGGTGTGTCACCTAGCATTCCCAGAATTGGAATAATCCGCTTGAAGATACATAAATCTGAAACAAATATTGAATTAAGCCAAGCAGGAGTAGGGAAAGAGGAGATACAAAGAGCAAACTCCAGTTTAGACCTACATCAGAGGTGGTATTCAGCAGATTCTGACCAGTTCTGGAGCGGACATTTTGAGTAGTTCGGAGAACCGGCAAATACCACCTCTGACTGGAGATTTTGCAGTATCCTTCCCCTGCCACACCCACCAAGCCACGCCCACAGAACCGATAGTAAAAAAAAATTAATCCCACCACTGACCCACACCATGTAAATATACATATCCTGAGTTTAAAAAGACAGAAGCAAATGTGCTCTATTTTTTTCCAAAGCAGAATTTGTAATTTAGTTTATTTATTAAATGTATATGCCGCCCCTCTCCCCAATAGAGCAACTCGAATTTGATCTAGAAACATACATGAGGAATTAAGGCTTGAAAACCTAACCTTCTCTGGCACTTTATAATACCCTAACGTGGTTTTCACTGATTCTCCTTCATTATATACAAGAGGTATCCCTTTGAAATGCAGATTCCCCTTTATTTTGCATAGACTTGTAACCCTGAAATAATGTTTTTTAATTTAAAAAAAAGTGAAAATGTCTTGGCAGTCTATTTATGCACATGGTTTGGGTGTTTTTCTGATCCTTTTATATCTGAATAATTGTAATAACATGGCCATGGCAAGTTTCTCAGGTAAGGAAGAGGAAACCTCACACATCGCTTCTCTTTTGAAGTTTTATGAAAGGCTTCATTTACAAATTAGAAGCCTTTGATTATTGGTTTTATGCAGTGATATGAGGGTCTGGACCTTTCCATCCCTTTGATGGAGAGGACTGTCACATATGACATTTGCACTAATAACTGCACCAATTTTAACATTATAAAATATGTTCATCCTTCCTTAGGATTCCATTCTGTTTCTCTTAAAGAGAATTTCTGCAGTACAGTTCTGCAATAGCAATGCAATATTTCCTGTGAAATATTCACTGAGATATGATGTTTATTATTGGGTCGCTGCAAATATTTTTTTTCAATTAATTATAAATATCTAACAAGCATGCAATTATTACATTAAACTTTAATAATATTTGTCGTATTCTGAAAAATTCTAAAAATTTCTCTGTGTTTGGTAGCTAAACCCTTTATACTAACACAGAAGTACAAGTGAGAAATACCCCACAGTTTTAAAAGTTGGAAACTTGGGGAAGAGAGTTACCTCAAGAAACCAGCACTGAATCCAATGGTACTGTCTCCAACTAGTTCATTGTATAGGTAGTCCTTGAGTTATGACCACAATTGAGCCCAAAATTTATGTTGCTAAGTGAAATATTTGTTAAAGTAAGTTTGCCCCATTTTACGACTTTTCTTGCCACAGTCGTTAAGTGAATCATTGCACTTGTTAAGTTAGTAACCCAGTTGTTAAATGAACCTGGCTTCCTCATTGATTTTGCTTATCAGAAGGTTGCAAAAGCTGACCATATGACCCTAGGACACTGCAGCCGTCTTAATACGAATCAGTTGCCAAGCACCTGCATTTTGTTCATGGGGATACTATAATGGTCGTATGTGTGAAACCATAAATCACTTTTTTCAGTACTATTGTAACTTTGAACGGTCACTAAATGAACTGTTGTAAGTCAAGGACTACCTGTAATGGTTAAGATGCTCAACTAGAAATCAGAAACTGAGCTCTCATCCTCCGATAGGCATGGAGGCCCGCTGAATGAATTTGGACCAATCAGTCCCTCTCAGTCCAACTTACCTCAGAAGATTTAATGGGAAAACAAAGAGGTAAAAGCATTATGTACACCAAATATTCCCTCTTAGGGGAAAGGTTCTTGAGAAGACAGTTGGATTGGACCTTTCACTCAAGGTTTAGATCTGGATACAGTACAACTGAAGAAGCATTGATTATACTTCTTGATGATCTCTGGCATGACTGAGGTAGCAGATGTGCATCTATTCTTGCCCTCCTTGATCTTTTGGTGGATTTTGATATCAATTATGATATCCTGTTGGAATGACTTGGACTTGGAAGTTTGACCATGGTGCTACAGTAGTTCCACTGTCTCCTCAGAGGTCCATTTTTATCAGTGTTGGTGTGTGGGGGGGAGAGATCTAATCCTAAGCCCCTGCTTTGCAGGGTTCCACAGGGCTATTCTCCCCACACTCCTGTTTAACATTATATATGCACATATTTGACAGTATAGAGTTAATAATAATATCAGCTTACATCTCTGTTCCACCAAGTGATGCTGTTAAGGTTCTTTCTCAGTGACTGAAGGCTGTGACAGGCCTGAATAGGCAGAATCAGACCTGATGTCTGTACAACTTGGGATTCCCCAGATCTGGGGATTTACCCAGGGGTGGGATTCTACCTGGTCGGTCCAGTTCTATAGAACTGGTTGTTATGATTCTGCGCAGTTCGGAGAACCGGCAAATCGCGCCACTGGCTGGCCCCTCCCTTCCCCTCCCCACCCACTCACTCTTTACCTGGCCTGCTTTTGGTAAGTTGCTATTTTTCCTCCCCGATCATCAGCTGTTCTGCTGTGCCGGGAGATTTAGATTAGCTAGAAAGCAGGAAATGGCAGGATTTCTTGTTTTCTAGCTAATCTAAAAGCAGAGCTGAACCTTCCTTGGGACTGAAGCTTCTATTTTTCAGTGCAGACTCAGCTAGCAGATTGCAGAATGGTAGATCTGAGTGAATCTGTGATTCTGTGAGCAACCCAATCTGCCTGCCTGCTTTGCCTGATTTTGGGCAAAAGTTGCTCTTTTTTTAAAATAAAAAATTCAATATTTACATAAACATTTATAATATTTACATACAAGCCATGCCCAGCAAGTTACATGACTACCAAGCCACGCCCAGTCAGCAAACCATGCCCAGCCAGTCACATGACCACCAAGCCAAAGCCATAAATTAGGCCACACCCACAGAACCAGTTGTTAAGAAATTTGAATCCCATCCCTGGATTTACTGTATTTTATTTTGAACCGGGCAGCACTTCCTTAGACAGAAGAATGGTGTGCAGTTTAGGGATTCCCCCTAGTCTCTCAGTTCTGTTTGACCAGCAGCTGATACATATCAGGTATCATAATAGGGCCTTTCCAAAACTCCATCTTGCAGTTTTGCCCCCAATTACAGTCAGTCACCTTTTGGTCATATAATTTCTTAAATAAATTCAGCCTGAACACTTTTCTTGCCTTCATTTGGCAATGCTTGACTCTTTTGTCATTGACTAATTTAGTTTATTTTCCAAGTGTATTCATCTGGCTAGCGTCCTGTCAGTGTGTGTGAGAGTTGAGGGCTGTTTGGAAAATGAAACAGTATTTGCTGTGTGAGCAAGAAGGAGACAGCAAGGAGCCTGGGTGTGGCTTAGCTCAACTGTTCTGTACTAAAGCTGCTTGGTGCTGTGAAACTAAGACAGAAACGGAAACTCCTCTGCTTGTGTTTTGCATTTGGAACAGATTTCTTTTAAGGTGGGGAGGGGGAGTAGAACTTCTTAGCATCAGAGTGTATTAATAATGATATACAAAATACTAATGCTCTGATGGCCATTTCAAAAAATCCTTTGTTAGCGAGCACCTAGAAGCCAAGAGGAACATAGGTGCCAAATTTCAAGCACCTACAGAGTTGTTTTTCTGACGGATAAGTGTACTACATCTTATTTTTCCTTATTTTCTTTGCATTAGTCTTAATGGCTCTAAAGCTTCTGCTGTGCCAAACAGCATTAATGACACAGTGAAAGTTGCATTATTCTTTGGATTCTCCCTGTTTCACCTTGGTTCCTTTTCTAGTGTAGTTATATAGCAGGAGTCGCACTTATTTTGGAAAACTCTGGGAAACCAAAGAGCTTTCATTTGGATGAATGCAGCACAACAGCATCAGTTACAAAACAAGGACTCAAGAGCTGCATTTTCATTTTGAGCCGCATTTGGGGAGGAGGGGGAAATTATGTTCAGCACTCCTGTCAAGGTGATGCAGCAATTTTTGATGAAATTACATTACACAGCAACATAACCTGTATTCCTGTTTGTGGCCATCTGTGCAATGGGTGAGATGTGGAAACAGAGGAAGGGATTTCTAATCATGGGGAACTGGAGGACATTTTTACACAGGCCTTTGTGTAGAAGTGGGCACCTCTGTGACTTAACCCTATTGCCCAAATTATGCCAATTTTTTTTAATTACATTTATATGCCGCCCTTCTCCGAAGACTCAGGGCGGCTTACAGTTTTTTGGGATACAACCCAGTGTGCTTAGCAATTTCAGTAAATCCAGTTGTGTTAGGGCAAAGATGCCCCAAAGACATTTAAGTATTTTTTAAGACTTGTCCACACATGCAAGCAGTATAAATTATGGCCAGTACCCAGACAAAAATTGTCTTGCTTAATCCATCCTTAAATCTGCCTTGTATAGTTCTCTACTTCCAACATCAGCTAAATATTTCATGAACCAAGGAAGGAAAACAGTGGTAGGATTCAAATTTTTTTACTACCGGTTCTGTGGGTGTGGCTTGGTGGGCGTGTCAAGGGAAGGATACTGTAAAATCTCCAGTCAGAGGTGGTATTTGCTGGTTCTCCGAACGACTCAAAATTTCCGTTACCGGTTCTCCAGAACTGGTCAGAACCTGCTGAATACCACCTCTGAAGGAAAACCCATGGCAACCATTCATCTCAGCATCCTATACACCAAGGGTCTCCAAATTTGGCAACTTTAAGACTTGTGGACTTCAACTCCCAGAATTTCTTAGCCAGCGTTGAAGTCTACAAGTCTTAAAGTTGCCAAGCTTGGAGACCTCTGCTATACACAGAAATATACTTCCAATTGTTCATGAAAATGCCACTTATTCAATGCTTCTAATAATTGTGGATAGACAGCTGAACCAAAAGGATTCAATCTATCCCATAAGACCTGGCCAATCCTTAATAGGATTAGGACTCAACATGACAAACGTGCTAGCCTTCTCCATAAATGGGGAAAGCTCTCCTCTGGAGAATGTAGCTGTGGTGCTCCAAAGCAGATAGCATGACATGGAGGCTTTCCGTATGCAACTGCATCATGTATTGAGTATATCAAAAACCTACCTTTGAATTCGTAAATAGAATACTTTTGCAGTTGCTCGTTGAGAGTGTAATTGTGATGTGCTTTTTAATGTTTTTACCATGCATTAAATAAATAAATATGTATAGATAGTACCTATGAATTTGAAATGTTCTAAGCTGCTTTAAATATTAAGGTATTACATAATCGCTCATTTCAGGATAAGGACATCCATTCAGTTTTGGATAAATATATATTCCTGAGTTCAAATGCGGCTGTCATATTATGAAAGCAAAGGCAAAGCAAAGAATGGTGTTTTCAGGACGTTCTCGTCTTATCCCATCCTCCATCTCTGATGCATCAGCTAACCACTGGGCTGCAAGAGACAAATCAGCTTCACTCCTAGCGCATTAAGGAGGCTTTAGGTTACAATTCATTTTACAATTTGAGCTATGTGGGTTTGATTTTTGAAATGGGTTTTCTACTTCTTTGCAATACTGATAATCCAAAACCAGTCAAGTAGTTGATTATCTTACTGGGGAAACCAGAAGGGATGGAGGAAATGGAGTTCACGGTTCAACTTCTTTTGGGAATTAAGTCTTTAAAAATAAGCCTAAATCCTTCATTTGAAGTGGACTCACTTGGTTACCCTACTGTAACTCTTTGCATTATGCTCTTCAGGTTTTTTTTTTTATAAATCTATTTTCCAGGACTGTGATGGATTCCTTTTCTTCTCTTTTCTCTTTTCTTTGTCTAGCTTTCATGTATAACCATAATTGTCGTACTGGTATTACCTGAAACTGAAGAATGTTGATGTATCTTTGAACTGAATTCACATTTTTCAGGAATGGGAGTGAAAGAGATTTATAGCTGAAATCCTGAAACTGGTCTGTGTGATAGGAATTCAATGGTCTGTGTTGTGTGTTATTTTAGGATTATCTATCTATCTATCTATCTATCTATCTATCTATCTATCTATCCATCCATCCATTATCCATTCACCCACCAATTTATCTGGATGTAAAATAAGACATATTCAACTTATTGAGGCTTAACGTCTGAGCAAGCATTATAAAATTGTTGTATAATAAATATTGAGATTTTGCAATGGCAATTTAGATGTATGTAATTCTGTCTTAACATTAGACTCCCAGCTATTACTCATGGTTCAGGATGCAGCTTTGGCACTTTGTTGATTGTATTGGGCAGTACTTTGGCACATGGTGATGTTATTTATTTATTTATTTATTTATTAAACTTATATGCTGGCCAACTCCCAAGCTTCCCATGAAAAGTACACTTGCAACTAGAAACACACTGGTAATTTGGGAGTTAGGGATTGGAAGAGCCATCCTACTCAATAGACTGGAAGAGTAAAGAAAAGATGGATAATGAAACTGCTCAGTCTTTCCCTTTCCAATTACCTTCTCTGACTTGGTGAAAAGCAAGCTCGTTGTAAGAAATATTTTTTAAAAAGACACACATTTTTTAAAATTCATGTGTTATAATCAGCTGCAGCTTTTGTTGTTGGTAAAGATACAGGTGAAGATTCTTAATTTTATCATTCCCTTAAGTATATCTCCCTCTTTTTAATTTGCCTTTTGCCCTTTTTTTGTTTATGGTGGAATATTCTTGGCTTAGTTTACTGCCAAATGTATTTCTGAGTAATTCACCTGCCTATTTTTTTATAGTACATTACTTTTTATTGTTCAATAGTTAACTTAATCTTCTGCTACCTAACCTGGGCCTACCCAGCCACCTAACTCAGTTATTCCTCTGTCTTGAGACCTTAAGCAGCATTTAAGTAATACATTACCTTGTTGGCCTGTAGCACTTGGAGAAATTTCCCTCTTTATGAGGTGAGGTGGCCTCTCAAATTAATCACGAATATCCTCTGAATTTTCTTGGGCTCCAAGAAAGGATCTATTTTATTCTTTCATTCTTCAAGGCATATACAAAATTATAAATCCCAAGTCTTGTGCCAGCTATAAAGGCTGTTTTATAAAAGAGGGTAACAAGGTAACAAGCTAAATGATTGTATGACTGAACTTAGAATAAGCAACAAGTTATGTGAATAACTGCAGATTCCGATTAACTTTCAGAGACGTAACAGACCCTTCTCTGAGTAGAAGAGAATAAATAATATCAAAAAGGGTGACTAAAATAGATCCATTTCCCCTGTCAATATTCTGTTCATTTGGCTATATTAATTCTTCAATTATTTTGAAGTTACAGTCTTTTCGTTACTGGGTAATATAATTTCAATAACTGTAAGGCTACAGAATTGTTGAAGCCAATTGATACTAATCTTATTTGACTGCCAAGTGTGTTGTAAACTAGTTCTAGGCTTGAGTGTATATGTATGACATATATTGTATATGTCTATAGACACACACACACAGAGAAAGAGCAAGTTATGAGGAATATATCCATGCTTCCTTTTCTCTAAAGTATTTGTATGTGCAGGAGTCTTCAGGAGCTGTCCTCTGGAAATACTATATTATTAACTTGTTTACATCACTATTGCTACTAATGACATCCTAATGTAAACCTTCTGGTATAATTCCACCAGAAAAAACATTCAGTGGCAAGTTGTGTAGTATAGTACTGGCCTTGGAAAAATTCATTCCAAGAAACAGAAGTGGCAAATAATAGGTAAGCCTGAGATTTGGAAGAGCAGCTGCCAAAATATATAAACCTGTGTTAGGTAGACAATACTGTAATTATAGTTATCGCCAAGATAGTAGTAGAACTAAAACAATGCAAGGTAGAGTCAACATAAGGCCATTTGTTTAACAACCGTTTGAAGTTACAACAGTGCTGAAAAAAGTGATTTACAACCAGTCCTCATACTTATGACTATTGCATAACCCTGTTGATCATGTGATTGCTGTTCAGGCGCTTAGCAACTGACATGTATTTGTGACAGTAACAGCATTCCAGGACATGTGGTTGTGATCTTCCCAGCTGGCTTATGACAAGCAAAGTCAATGGTGAAAGCCAGATTTGCTTAACGACTGTGGTGGTTTTCTTTACGATTGTAGTGAAAAAGATCATAAAATTGGATGCAACTCACTTCAATGACTGCATCGCTTAGCGATGGAAATTCCAGGCCCAATTGTAGTTGGAAGTTGAGGATCATTTGTAGTTATGAAATTACTAAATATAGCAATTCTTCCTGCTCTGTTAAAACATATTAGCCCATCCAAAGCACATTATTTTTTTAAAGAAATATATATGAGCAGATGGAAGATTTTGATTTGATTTGATTCAAGCAGAATACTGGAGATATTCATGGCAGCTTCTATCTGAAAGTGATGGTGATGAGGTCATTCATCCCTGATTAGTATGAAATAATCCAGTCCAAATGCTTAAAGAATGGTTAACTGTCTGGTCATGAAATGATCAGGAGGAAGAAGGAATCTGTCTGAATGGGTTGAAATGCATGGTACAGTCACTATTTTCTTTAGCCATCTTCTGTATTCAAAGTCAAAGACAGATTTCTTTCTCAGCAATTTTTGGCTTTTTATTACTATCGTAATATGTAATGTTGAAAAGATATAGCATCCAGCCTTTCCTTTAATGTTAGCTCCATATAGTATATCCTTCTCCAATCTTCTTTAGAACATCAGCTGCCATAATCTCTGGGCAGCTTGGAGAATATTTTTTTCCTGTTAAATATATTTTATTTTCCAAAACTTGCTATCAGCCTTTAGAATGCTTTTCATAACTAGATTTTAAAAGTGAGCTCAGGTAATTTTCAAGTCCTAGCCTAACCTATTTATGGCTATAGATTTGGAAAGGCCAAAAACATACTTACAATCTAGAGTATAAAGGGGAGCCATGGGGGTGCAGTGCTTAGAATGCAGTATTGCAGGCTGACTCTGCCCACTGCCAGGAGTTCGATCCTGACCGGCTCAAGGTTGACTCAGCCTTCCATCCTTCTGAGGTCAGTAAAATGAGGACCCAGATTGTTGGGGGCAATATGCTGGCTCTGTAAACTTCTTAGAGAGGGCTGTAAAGCACTATGAAGTGGTACATAACTCTATGTGCTATTGCTATTGTTCTTACTTACAGATAAATAGTTAATCCCAAGGTCAAGGTCAAATTACTCTCAGTTTAATTCTAGAAGGCAAGAGCAAATGGATGAAAGTTACGTTTTAGGCATCAAAATTATACACTAGGAATTAAACCTAGTACAAAAAACCATGTACAAAGCTTCTTGTTTAAAAAAACATTAAAGGGGCTGCATCATTTGCAAGTTTCATGCAACTGGATAAAATGCCTGGTTATACCTGGGAACAGTTTCTGAAGTAGCATGTGGGTTGTTTTGTTGCTTTAACCTTTTCATAAGCTTAGTACACATTCCTATATATTAGGGAGAACCTCATTTGAAGTCTGTAGCTCTGTCAGGTTCCTCAACTTGAACTTGGCAGAATCTACCTGGACATGGCATGGCATGGCTAGGCAAGCATCTTTACCATATAATAGAATGAATCTACTTTAAGCAGTTGATTGCCCTTTCTCAATAGAAGAATGCAAGTCCCTGGTACATACACTGCAATTTAAATTTGGTGATCCATTTCCTGATTTCCCCAAAGTTTAACAGACACCTATCTTTGTGTTTCTTAGCTTGGTTAATTGTTGATCTATCCAGTCTTCTTGCTCTGGGAAGCTCTAAGCTCTGGGAATAAAAGTTGATGGAGATTCTCAATCATCCTGGTCATGGTTGTCCCAAAGGTGCTTTTTCAAAAGGCAACTGGGCTTCCTCTGGGTATAATTCACCCATTACTCAAATATTTCTCATTGGCTGCAAGGCCATGGAAGTATAGTTTGCTTAGTCGGTGTTGAAGTCTGCAAGACCTACAAGGCCATGAAGGAGGGCAAGGCTCCTTTTGGATGTACCTTTGTCCCGGGATATTCTTCTCTGCTGAGCAGTTTAGCTTTTCCCTGCTTTTGGATTTTCAGTTTGGCAGTGGGCGTGTTCTCATATGCTTAGATGCTGAACCTGTAAGTTTGCGTTGGAGTCTTGGACAGAGAGTTCCAGCTAGTGTGGATTGATTTTGGTCGGTTTTATTCCAGACCTGGCTCATGAGGAACAGAGAACTTGGCAGGACGGCTTGATCTGTCTTCTCTGTGGCACTTGATCAAAAACAATTATGCGGGTTCTCGGAATAAAGCAACATTTCCTTTTTATCAGATGCAGCCTCAAAGGGTAATACTTTATTATCATTTTTGTAGAGCTGATATCTTACTTGCATAAATGAACAGGTAGATGGATTAGTCTCATTTGTTATCTGATCCTGTATTTGCAGTGTTGACCTCAAAACAGGGTCTTAGTGTGGTGAACATGATTTAATGCATGCTGAAATCGTTATGGTTTGTCATATTGTATTGTCTTGTATCTTATTTCTAACCTCACAAAAGGAAACCTTCTGTTCTTCTACAGGAAGCCATATGCTAAAGCAGAAGATCTTTAGCTAGCTAGTGAAAATAACTCTCTAGCATCTTCAATTCCCCAAATACTAAAGACTGTTATTTTTTAATAGAACTAACCTATAGGTTTTCACCCTTTTTTTTTTTGAGGATAATATTGCCTTCCAAGTATAAAAATACTTCTCGCTGCTTCCAAAAGAATTTCCACATGGCTTGCCCACCTACATTTGAAGTGGTCATGGCCTTTATATAAATCACAATGATGTTTGCCGTTTGATCCTTGAAACTCAGCATGACACAAGTTAACTTGTGGACTTCCTCTTGAGTACACTGCTAGCTATTGATTTTATGAATGGGCGCGATGTGTGGAGAGTCCATCATCCTCAAGGAGGATTGTCATGCCATGGTGTGACACGCTTTGAGGCATCCTCACATAGAGCCCCAAAACAGAAACTTGTGTCAAATCAATGTGGTTATTGGGGAAAGCCAGAATGAGGGCAGATAAAAAAGAAAAAAAGGAAGAGCTCATTGCTGCTTTTTCAGAGAACAAGCAATGCACTGCTTTTCCAGCTCATTTGATCTCCATTTTGGAGCATAATGAGTTCTGAAGGCTGCAAAACAATAAAACAAATACAGATCATGGAAACTAATCATGATGAATTTATTGTACTGAGAGCCAGTGTGGTGTTGTGATATAGGCGCTGGAGTAGAAACTGGGAGGTTGAATTCTAGTCCTGCCTTAGGCATGGAAGCCAGATGGATAACACTGGGCCAGGCCCTCACTCTCAGCCCAACCAGTGGTGGGATTCAACATGGCCGGGTGGGCGTGGCATGGGAAGGATACCGTAAAATCTCCAATCAGAGGCGGTATTTGCTGGTTCTCCAAACTACTCAAAATTTCTGCTACCAGTTCTCCAGAACTGGTCAGAACCTGCTGAATACTACCTCTGAGCCCAACCTACCATATAAGGCTGTTGTGGGGAAAACAGGAGGCAGGAGCATTATGCATGCCACCTGAGTTGTATAAAATAAAAGTGGGATATAAATATAATAGTATACACAAACCCCCTGACTTCTGTGACTGATGTTCAGGACCCCAACTGTAGAAAAGAGGTAATATTGAAAAGACAGAAAGGGTGGATTCAGAAGGCCAGACAGCAGCTTGTAAAAGGTCTGCTGATATCTCTTTGAGAATCTCATGTATGTCTCTGATGTTGCGATAGAAGCTGGACTACATTAAACTGTCATCTCTTCTCATGCTAAATACGGTTATTTGCAGTCAGAGTTATTCTTTTGCTTGCTTTATTAGTTGCTTTCAACTGCTTCTTGGCGTTTGGCCAGTCCCTCTAGCCTTTTTAGCAAGAAAGATACATTTTAAACGATATTTTTAAACTCAGCTACGCTTTCACCAGTGGAATCCTTCTTAAATATATATATTATTGAGAACCAGGTTTATTTTTAGTACAGCAGTTGCAATTACTGTGCTATGACACGTTGGGGTCTCTTCTCTCACTGTTACCAAGGAAATACCTCAGTGCATGTCATATTTATGTATCCTAGAAATTCCTTATTTTTCCCCATGATGCCTTAATAAGTCTATATGGAGATTCTACATTAGGAAAAGGCATGGCTGCTTCTTGCAAAGATATTGTTTATTTCTCCACAGGTGACAATAAGTATACAGATTGGTACTGTTGTATTGTGCTGTGGTGTTTATTCAACATTAAGCTAATACATTATGAGGGAGGGAGAAATGGAGGGAATGGCTAAAAATTCACTAGCCTACATAGTACAGGTAGTCCTGAAGCCCAGAATGTGTGTTGCTAGGCAGGAAATTTGTTAAGTGAGTTTTGCTCCATGTGACAACTTTCCTTGTCACATTTGTTAAGCAAATCACTGCAGTTGTTAAATTAGTAACATGGTTGTTAAGTGGAATCTGGTTTCCCCATTAACTTTGCTGGTCAGAAAGTTGCAAAAGATGATCACATGACCTTGGGACACTGCAACCCTCATAAAGATGAACCAGTTGTCAAGCATCCAAATGTAAATCACATGACCATAGGGATCCTGCAAAGATCGTAAGCGTGAAAAATGGTGACATGTCTCTTTTTTCGGTGCCATTGTAACTTCGAACGGTCACTAAGTTGTAAATCGAGGACTATCTGTATAAAAGAGGTGTGCAAAGTGAATGTATACATCTGTGTGTGTGTGTGTGTGTGTGTGTATGTGTGTGCACATTCATATATTACTGTATTATTAAACATGAGGTTAACCATTTTTAAAAATTCTTTGCAGCAGAAGTTTTTATAAACAGAACATGCACGGTAATATTCAAAGACCGGCAGAGAAGGGGAAAAAATAAAAGCAGGGTCAATATATAAAAGTGGGCAAACAGGAAGAATAACATGATTTGTGAATGAGTAGGAGAGAGCAATTGCAGATAATGCCACCAAGACTATAGTGTGTCTACAAGGCATAGGAAAGATGACACTTTCTGTGATCTGTTGGAAGTTCCACCAATTTTCTTTCCATATATATGGTGAGTTCTCACCATGGTAGGTAAGGGACTGGTACTGTGGTTCATATCTACTGCTCTAAAAAAAAACAAACCATGTTTATAATGTGAAAAAAAGAGAGATCAGCCATTGTAGAATTTCTGTATATTTTGGTTTAGTTCTACTGTGCTCTGAAAAGCATGACAAGTTGTCTGTCTGAATGGTTAAAGGTAGCACTGACAAAGACCATGACAATCTTCCTGCCAGGCTGGCCCAGATGGGTGACTAACAATTTCTGCCGGTAGTTCGCCAAGCACCTCTTGCTCTTGTGAGAAGACAGTGTTCTTCCTATTTCTCTTAATT
Organism: Naja naja; assembly: GCA_009733165.1. Taxonomy (NCBI): domain Eukaryota; kingdom Metazoa; phylum Chordata; class Lepidosauria; order Squamata; family Elapidae; genus Naja; species Naja naja. The sequence goes on from CM019148.1 coordinate 261,982,274, forward strand.
TTGACAAATGGTTTATACATTTGTTTTGTCTCCTGGCTGCTCAGACATAACATAGGCTTCTTTCTCATTGTTTTGACTAGCTTGTATCACACTGGCATAAAACAGGTATGGCAACAGCTCCTGCACAATAGGAATAAACATGTTTTGACACCTTCTTCACTAATTCCTTGATTTATATCTGGCTTTTTGGACTGGGGAAGGTGAGAGAGAACCTTAATGCGTAACAGTGAAGGGCAAAACATTTTCAGAATAACAGATGCAGTGGAGTTGTAAAACTTTCTGTGAACCATAAAACAGAAGTGATAAATTGTATTGGTCTGCATTCCTTGTGAGAGATAGAAATTGTAGATGGATGAATAATCAGAACCATGCTGTGAAGGCTCCTAGCATGACTGCTTCAGAATACAGCTGGGGGCTCTTTTATGTGTAAAAGTTCCCTGCCAACAATTCCCACATTTGGTGTCCCCTATATGTATATGACTACAGGCCTGTCAATGTCAGCCAGCAAACTAAGCATCTGGAGCATAATGGTTTGGTGACAGTAGATTTTTTAAAAAAAGAAAGAAAATTAGCACACATAACTATGCTACAGCCTTTGACCTGACGCTTGCCTTGTCCTGTTTTAAATGTTGCAATTCCCATCCCACATAGGACCCCAATTTTGAATTCTGCTACTTCATTCTTCCACAATCTTCCTTTGGTGTTCTGCAGTGTGATGAATTTTGTCTCCTAGAATTCGCACCAAAGGCCACAATAGATAAAGAATTTTGGCAGCTGAGGTTCATGCTCTAAAATATTGGGTATGCTGGACTGGTTCTAAGAAAGGCACTTTGCTATTCTCCTAATTGCATGGCTTACATCTTGAACTGTTCCCTGGAGATACCATGCAGCTAATTTTATGGAAGAGGAGTGTTTTGTGGTAGTTTCATAGTTTCCATTGAAAGGTGGTAATTTGAGTTATCTAAGCACCGGACTAGATATGGTGACAGATTTCTCCTTTAAATATGCCCCAATCAAATTAAACTAATGAGTAGCAGTTACCCATTGATGTGCAGCTGTTAGCACTCATTCTTTTCCTGCTGTTGTGTATCTGAGAATAACATGAAAAATCTGTAGCATACACAGGAGTATATTAAAAAAATTGAATAGTTAATTTTACAGCAATATCTTTGGTATCTTTGTACATTATAAGGAAGTAGAGAAGAGACTACAAGCAAAAATAAGCTTCTTTTCTTGCATTTTCCTATCTGATTATTTTTATGTCTGGAGCTATATAGAACAGTATTACATTTAATTTCCCATTCACATACTGTGTTAGCAATGCTGAAAAGGATGACGAGAATTCATTCACAATCTCTTTCCCTCCACTTATAGCCACCTACACAAATTATTACCGGTAAGGTCAGGTTACATTTATTTTCCTTCCGTTCACTCATGTCTGATTCTCAGAAGCTGCCTGCAGCTTTCTTAGCAAGGTTTTTCAAGAGTGCTTTGCCCTTCCCTCCTTCCTAGGGCTGAGAGAAATAACTAGCCCAAGGTCACCCAGTTGGCTTTGTGCCTAAGGGGTAACTAGAACTCATGAGATGAGACAAAATGGTACTTGTTAGAGTTTGATCTCTGCTTTATAATTGTTAGATTGGAATTTGGGCCTAGAAAGGGGGGGGGGGTAAGAATCCCGATGCATTTTTCCTTAACAATTCTTATGGATCCATGTATCCTCTATGTAAGAATCAACAAGAACCAGCTCTTCCTGTTTCCCCTAGTGGTTTTTCTTTTAACTGAATCTTCCTTCTTTTTTATCTTATTGACAGCTCCATGTTTAATACATGGCCTTAAAGAAAATGAGAGGCAGTACTAGCATTCTGGAACACCTAGAACATCAGAAAAGGTGACTCAGAAAGCAGTAGTATCAAAGGATAGTTAGCCAAAAGAAAAATAAATGCTGCCCTCCCCCCAATGCTCCTGATGGGTTTCATTCATATAGTGAAACCCATCCTGTAAAATACAATTGCTTGCCCATGAATATTTATGATCTTGGAGTGCAATTCTGAATGTGGTTGCGTTAAAAATAAGACTCAAGGTTATAGACAATTCCACATAAATAAGAACTTAATTCCAGGCAACTGAGTATAGAATTGCAATCTGTATCTTGACCAGTAATGAATCAATGGGGCTGATGCCCATTGTGGGTCAGGGTAGAACAAAGAACAGTTAACAAAGGATGGAGTCAAGGGATTGAAATAAGCAGAATTCACCAAAATTATACCCCTCTTTCGTGTCTTGAAAATCCAAACACTCAGATAATATGCCTTGTGAGATGGGACAGAGATTGTGCTGCTACTGATTCTGTAAGGTGCTTTTTAAGGGTCTCTTTGGATAAAGAGCAAGAAACTGAGCTAAAGATAACAGTACATTCAGTAACAAATGCTGAACTTTAAAAAAATATGGAAAGGTATTTAATACAAAACATTCCATGTTTGTAGAAGTTGGGAAAAATAATGAAAGTGATAAACCAATTGGTAAAACTGTATCTAATATAGATACATCAGTGGTGATTTTGTCTCTGACCTCCTTAGCTTTGACCTTTCTGTTTGTTCGGTGAGATCTAAAGTGTGGTTCTGACTCATTATCTTTGCATCAATCTAAGTAGAGTTTCCACATTATTCTACTCCCACTTTATTGTGATTCCTAAGCCTCCAGAAATTCTAGTTACATTTAAATAAATGTGAATCAAAACTCCCTTCAAGGCTTCCTGTTAAATGCAGACACTTGAGACCCTAACCCTAACTCATCCCTTCATTGGCACAGTTTTGTTAATTTATCCTCTTTCCTTGCCTGATCATTTTAAAGGGGGAAGAGTGCATGGCTGATTTACTCTGGGTCAAGAAAAGGATTTAACTCAAATTGTGACTAAATGTTTGAAATTATCAGATGGATCAATACTTTTTATTGAAAAAAAGTTAATGAATTATAATGCAGGGTTATTTCAGTTATGGGGTCCCCCAAGTGATCCAGTTTGTCCAGCAGGCAAATAACAATGAATGTAAAAATTATATGAATGTAGGCTATAGTCAATGAGGAATGAGCCATTTGAGCCCTCTCAATCTCAAAAGACTCTGTATCCATCCTTAATTTATTAGTTTATAAATAAATAATTTATAAATTTCAAGTTTGTAGGCTTTATGGTTCTGGAGATTTTGTGATGATGCGTGACTGGTATTTTGCTTTTATATATAGAGATACAGGCATAATTTGCGGGTTAGTTTTGCATTAGACTTATTTTTCTCTCTCTCTTTTTGCTAAGGCACTTTGGTAGGAAATCTACAGTATCCTAAAGGAAAACTCTGAATCTGTGTTAGGGTAGAGGTTGAGATGGTAGGTAATATTCAGAGAAAGTATTTTGCAGTAAAATGACCTTTTTCTTGTTTTTCTTTTAACAATCCTACTGGAAAAAATGTGACATTTAAAAAAGGAAGAGACTTGTCAAAGATTTGAGTTTGTGTAGATAAAAAATTTGGTGGGGGGAGATTGCAACGGGTGGGTAAAGCTGCTGTGCAGTGCAGATAAGGAAGGGGTTAGATGCTGGTTTATCTCTCAAAAGATAGAAAGCTCTTTGCTGGATTTATAGAGCATTGAGTTTAAACAAACAGAAATTCTAGGGGATTTATGGATAATCATAAAGTGGCATAGATAAAATATCTTCTGACAAAATTTTATGGAGACATATAGGCTGTCAATAAAATGGCATAAAATAATTCTTCATGTACATGTCTTGACTTAAATGTCCTTTTACTCTACCAGTGAAGGACATGTCAAATGGGCTTTATGGGATCTAGTTGCTAACCTGTCAAAGGCTGGCTCACAAAAAGTTTTAAAATACAGCTGTGTTATTCCTTTAGCATTTTTCAAGCATATCACTGTACTACATTTTCTAAACCCATCCCACAATATTTCTCAATTTCAGGAATTTTTAAAATCTACCTTAGCTCAGTTTGGACTGAAACTGATGAGAGATACTTTATTTGTATTACTTTTTAATTACCTTTTGAAAGAATTTTGCTTCTCTGTCTGTTGCTTCAATACTGTTCGTTTTGACTGTGACATAAGTATCTTATGACATGCAAACTATTACAACCCTTCCTATGACAATCAGCCTAACAGTACAGGTATCCAGAAGTATGAATGTACCACAAGGAGGTTACCGCTATTCCAGCACCATGGACAGCAATTAGCAGCAGTTACTGTTTTGACTTTCTATTTCTAATTCCGAAATCTGTTGCACTTTGGCAGCAATGCATAAGGACTCTGTGTAAGGAAAGCTAGCTCTTTACTTGGTATTACATGACTCCTTTCTTCCCACTTGATATTTCTCCACAAAATTACAGTGTAGCAGCTGCACTTTGCCAGGGACAAAAAATACTGGATGCAATTAGAGACTCTCTTGCATTGTGCAATGTGATAAAGCTTATGCCCACAGCAACACTTTTATGTCCAATCTTCCTCCTTTAAATCTTATTCTACTAAGGCAGCATTAGTGCTAATCCTGCTTTCTCAGTTTAAGGAAAAGAGGAAGAGGCCTCCTAATTCCCTAGAAATTACTATGCTTGTTCCTTCTGTTCCAACCTGTCAAAATAATGGGATTCATATGTTGCTAGTATAAGATGGGTATAAGGAAAACAGAGTTGTTTGTTTTGAAAAATGCATGTCAGTTGTGGAGAGAAATGGACAGACTGGCTGTGAGAAATATATGCAAAATAAACAGCCTGTAATATCAACACCTATGACATATGGAAGATGAGAGTTTTTAAGAGCAAAATGGCTAGCAACTTGTTAACAGGCAGGCTGTGAACTTTAAACTTGTGGAAATAATAAGTGATTCAACCAAAAACCACAGAGATATTTTCAGACAAAAAAGCATTGAAAAATTGTGCAGATAAAATGGCATCACCTCCTTCCCCAGTGTATGCAAGTTTGCTTCAAGTCATATTTCTTTTTTCTCCCACTGATATCACGTTACCACTTTCATTAAGGCCCACCTTTTCTTAACTTGCCTTGACTTGTCCATATGGATATCCATAAACTCCTCAGGGTTTCCTTCCTTCCATTGTTATCATTATTATTATGGTGACATATAAACTATGGATAAACAGGATTGATTCATAAACTTATTATTTCAGTATAAAGAATAAGTATATACTATACATTCCTTTTAGCTTCCATTCTCAGAAATAGTGAGGTCTTGCAATGCTTTCAGCCATCATGCTCAAAACCGACCTTGGTTATGCCTTAATAAAAGTCCACAGCTTAAAAGCTGATCCATTGTGAATTCATTATTTAGAGGAAGTTCTTGTTTAGCATCATCATGGGCTGGTATAGCTGGGAGTTAAAATGGACTTGGAGTACTCATTGAATAAGACATGAGAATTTTGTTCTTTCATTGATACTTATTAATATAATGGAACACTCTGCAAGAAGAGGAGGATCTTCATATTTCTATACCATTTATCAACATCTCCAGACAGTATGTATAACATTTCAATATTTTGTACAGTTTAAAATATAATGAAATAAAATATAGCAAAGCATACAAAGCATACGAGTTCATAATTATGGACCATGAGCCATCCATTATAAGGTGGCATATAATAAAATGAATAAAGGTAACATTTAGTATGTTGCTTAAAGAGAAATTACTCAGTTCTGCTTAGGTCACTGGAGGAGTGTTGTCTCCAGCATTTTATTTCTTTTGAATTATTTCACCACTGATTATAGATATTTATAATCTTGTCTCCTTTCTGTAAACTTCTATTTATTGGGTTGCATCCATTTATGTTCCTGTTTATTGACAAAATGTTCTTTACAAATGCAACATATGCTTCCATCCTGTTTCAATGTCCATGTCCCCCCCTCAATATTTTAAATTATTTGGGATCTCCTAGAACAGAGTTGAGGTACATGTGGCAGTGAAAAAAAAGATATACTTGAGCAGCAATCCACTCACCTACCACTTTGAGGTTCAATTACGTTTGGCATCATCAACCAAATCATGATGTTGAGCTGTTTCTTTCCATTGTTAAATTAAAAAAACCACACCAGGAGAAGGAATTTAGAGTGCACGGTGAGGTAAAAAAGAACAGTAATCCTGCTCCTGCTCACTATTTCTTTGCTCCAAATCTCATTCTTTCCCAAAGAGTTACAGGAACAAAACCTATGAAGAAGATTTGAAGTAAAAAAGAAAAACTGGCATGGATTTTGGAAAAAGAAATTCTCCATTAACCATTTCAATTTTATTGTAGGATTCGATGCTTGATTTTTCATATTTCTGTATTACTCACTCACACACACATACACACACCACTTTGGGCTTCCTCTTTAAAAAAAAAGCAAGGTACAAACATTAATGTGAATGTCATGCTAAGAGTCCCTTTTTTTCCAATTCGCTCTCTTCTCGAAATGATCCTTTCTTCAAGTAGCCATTATGGTACAAATGACACACAAGCCCATTTGACACATTTGTGCGTAACATCTAGTTAGCTGCTTTGTCTCCTTGTGATTCAGTCTGCAGTGTTTGGAAGGATAGTTAAATTGTCTCATTTTCTTTTCATTCTCTTTCATTGATTGGTGTAATTGCACAATGGAGTTTGTTTAATAAGTAACCAATACGTACTAGTAAGTAACTTGGATTATAGTGAATAGTTGTTAATTGTGGAAAAAAAGGGTAGGGGTTAATTATGGAGATTTGTGGGATGGAAATAACAATTAAGGTAATGATGCAGATTAACATCTCACTGCCTGAAGAATTAGAGAAATAGGCTGCAAGACTAGTGACATTAAATCTGGTAATGTTAGACATATCCTAAAACCTACATTTAAACAAACCTATCATGATGATTTTCCTTGAAAGGTGCTCTTCACAATAATAAACAGGATGAGATGAAGGCATCTCTAAACTATTGTTTTCACTATGATTTACTCTGAAACGCTGAGGATATTGTCTTGGAAAAATATATACTGTACTTTCTCACGACAAAGCACCTACAATAGCAAGTAAAAAACAACAAATGCTCACTAAAGACAGTAGAGAGCTGTATGCAATGAAATTTCGTTTTATTTATTTATTTATTTTTTATTTTTTAAATTTTTTTTAAAAAGCTTTATTTACAAATATTAAAAAACACACAGAAATACAAATACAAATAACATAAATACACAACAATGCGCAATGCGCTTTCCTCACTTGGTTTGGGTTGCAGATTGGATGTACATTTTTCACCTTGAAACTTGAATTATACATAACAATGTTCATTATCAATTTTTCCTATTTGTTTGGTTTGGGTTGTGTTTAGGATTTTTCTGTATCTCCTTCTGGGTTATTATTTAATATCTCTTATTGTCTATAGCATCCTTCCATTCGCTTTAATACCTTATTTTTCCTGGGTTTCATTTTAATGTATGCTGATTCATGTACATTTAAAGTGACAATAAAGTTATTTTAAGTCTAAGTCTAGAGCACTTTGATTGCTGTCAGTAGTTTGGCTCCTCTTGTGGTGCCTGGACATCTGTTAGTAACTTTGATCAGAAGACAGAAGGAAGCATTGTGTGTTTTGGGCATGCTGATTCACCAATCTCTAACAGACCATGTGAAACAGTACTGGGTATGTTGCTTTTAAAGGGGGGCAAGATGGCTCAGCAGTTAAAAATGCTGAGCTTGTCAACTGAAAATCTGACAGCCTGGGTTCGAGATCTGAGTGCCACACAACAGGGCAAGCTTCCCATTATTTGCCCCAGCTTCTGCTCACCTAGGAGTTCAAAAACATGCAAATGCGAGTAGATTAATAGGTACCTCTTTGGTTGGAAGGTAACAGCATTCCATGCACCTTTGGCATACAACTATGCTGGCTACATGATCACAGAAAATGTCTTTGGACAATCTAGCCTTTTTTGGTCAAGAAATGGAGATAAACACTGCGCCCTTAAGTTGGACATGACTGGACAGGGAAACCCTTTATCTTTATGTTGTTTTAGATGGAGACAGTCTAGGGGAACCTTTCTTGTTTTAGAGAGAATATGTGGAAATCAATTAAAAACAGTTACCATAAATATTTAAATATATCTCTGGCACACTGTGTTATAAATTGTCTGGATCTACATTTTACTAATTTCTTGATAACGCTTTTGCCATTTCCTTGCCTGTTAGGTATAATAGAGTTGATGTTTGCAAAGATGAGAAAAACCATGGTAATATTCTAACATGCAAGGTTTTCATTTAGATAATGGAAAAAGACACTTTTGTTTAAAAAAAAAGCTTTTAAACACTTCCCTTTTTCTCTGCATGCCTAGATATGAAGGATTTAAAAAAAAATTTCCTCTGTTCTCCCAGCTGCTACCATGTTGTCATCCAAGCATCTTCTAATATCACCATATTCTTTCTTCTTTGATAATTTGAGGCTTAATACACTGAAGAGGCTGGTAGCTATTAATAGCAATATAATATTAAAGCATACCTGTTATTTTATAATAGTATAATGTAACCTGAAATGATTATCTCAGAGTGAAATTCTGCTATATTTCCTGCAGCAACTTTCAATTCAAATATGCCTGGTATATTTCAATGGCAATCTGCTAAAGCAGATAAGTGCCTATTGTTTTGGAAGATATCAATACTATATACAGAAATCAAACCACTTGGAGGGAATAATAATATTGTATGTAGGGAAATCAAAACAGAAACTGGACATTTGAGAATCTGCCATTGCTTTTGTTGTGAATGGTAGTAAATTTAAGCTTCCATTAAAATGAATGGAATTTTAATCTGTCCTTGTTTAGACATTTCAATGATATTTGTGTGTAGTTTGTCTACATTGTGAAATCAGCATTTAATTCTTACCTCTGCCAAAATATGTAGTAAAGTACTCAAGAGAGTACTCAAGACAGTACTCAACTGTCTTCTGCAATAGAAGTACTGGTCTCCATACAAAAAAGGAGGTCTTTTGACACATTTCAGGTTTAGACAACCTGTGACTCATTGGCTCATCATTTTAGATCATGGGAGTGGGAGAAACTTCCAATTTTCTGTTGGCTTTCCCATTAGTTTCATTGTGGGAAGTTGACAATAAAGGTACCTCAAATTATTGAAAATCTTCCTCCTCCCTCCCTTGGGAACCTTTGAGGAATTTTGAAAGTGAGGTTCATGTGACTGCAGCTTTGTGGCAGGCAGCATGGCAGCAATGCTGAACAGCAGCAGCACAAAGACGCTGAAGCAACAACAACAAAATCCCCAAAATTTCATTCTATCAGGAATAATGGGTCCTGGCATTTTGTAAGTTATTCCATTTGAGGTACCTTTGTTGACAAGGTTTGCGTTATGATGCAGCATTTCACCCAATTGAAAATTACAAAAATAGTTTTAATTATATATAGGTTTCTATTTTGGAAAAGCATCATCGGAGTGGTAGGAATGGGGCTGAGGTTTTGGTCACTATAGTTGTCAGCCAGAATTCAACTTTTCCTTTCATTAATACTTGAGCTACCATGCTTGATGATCATTACCCCAGTTTTCTTGCCTTTCACCCTGAACAGTCTTAACTCTAACATATCTTCATATTCAGCATCCCTTGGTTCTTCTATCACCATACTGAGTAGATAGATTTGGTGAGTTTCCTCCCTTTGTGGCTTTGGGAGGTTGGGTACTACCATATCATTTTTTCTACCCTGTATCCTGGGATTTGTTGTGTGGAGGAGGCATTTGTGGAGGAGGCATTTAGAATAGAATAGAATAGAAAAGAATTCCTTATTGGCCAAGTGTGATTGGACACACAAGGAATTTGTCGTGGTGCAAATGCTCTCAGTATATGTAAAAGAAAAGATACATTCATCAAGAGTCAAGAATCATAAGGTACAACACTTAATGATAGTCATAGGGTACAATAAGCAATCAAATCATACTAGGAAACAGTCAATATAAATTGTAAGGATACCAGTGACAAAGTTACAGTCATACAGTCACAAGTGGGGGGGGAGATGGGTGATAAGGAGTGATGAGAAGATTAATAGTAATAGTAGTGCAGACTTTGTAATAGTTGAACAGTGTTGAGGGAATTATTTGTTTAGCAGAGTGATGGTGTTCAGGGAAAAAATGTTCTTGTGTCTGGTTGTTCAGGTGTGCAGTGCTCTATAGTGTCGTTTTGAGGATAGGAGTCGAAACAGTTTATGTCCAGGATGTGATGGGTCTGTAAATATTTTCACAGCCCTCTTTTGGACTTGTGCAGTATACAGGTCCTCAATGGAAGGCAAGTTGGTAGTAATTGTTTTTTCTGCAGTCCTAATTATCCTCTGAAGTCTGTCTCTATCCTGTTGGGTTGCAGAACCAAACCAGACAGTTATAGAGGTGCAGATGACAGACTCAGTAATTCCTCTGTAGAACTGGATCAGCAGCTCCTTGGGCAGTTTGAGCTTTCTGAGTTGGCACAGAAAGAACATTCTTTGTTGTGCTTTTTTGATGATGTTTTTGATGTTAGGTATCCATTTTAGGTCATGTGATATAATAGAACCTATAAATTTGAAGGTCTCTACTGTTGATACTGTGTTGTCTAGTATTGCCTTCCCAGGTTGCTGGTGCCACTCCATAATCAGCCTTGCCCTTCCAGTGGACCAAATAAACTGTCTTGCACTCCTTGCAAGGTGATGGAGGGGCATACTGTGGGAGTCTTCTGACTCTGATAAGTGTGGGTTTTCCTATGCTAGAGGGTCACAATCTGGATTGCTGCTACTTCTCATCTAAGTTTGGGCAGCTGCCAATTTCCTAATCAGCCTTGTCTTTCAACTGACCACTCAGGGTCTTCTCCTGATGTTCTTTCCCAGTCTCCCTTGTGGCCATCTTGATTCTCGCCTTCTATTGGTGTGCCAACTAAACTGTGCAAAAGAAGTTCTTTGAATAACTGTCTTGCTCACAAATCCTACCACTTTTTCAAGAAGGTAAAATGTAAGACTGAATACAGGAGGTACCGTGTTTCCCCGAAAATAAGACACTGTCTTATATATTTTTTGGCTCCCAAAAACACACCAGGCCTTATTTTCGGGGTAGGTCTTATATATTTATGGTGCCAAATAGTGGGTGTGAGTGTGTAGGGGGGGTGTTTCACGGGTGCACGGTTGCTCCCTGAAAAGTCTTCCTGGAACTGGAGATTTACACTAGGTCTTATTTTCGGGGTAGGTCTTATATTAGGGCAGGTTTAGAAAATAGTGCTAGGTCTTACTTTCAGGGTAGGTCTTATTTTGGGGAAACACGGTATCTTCCACCTCCAATGACAGAAAAACCTTTACGACAGAGTTCGTGTATCCATTGTTTTGCTCGACCATGGTTTAATAAACAGGCCATGGTTGGCTAGTTCACTAAGGGATAGCCATAGTTTACAAAGCACAGTGGCCATGTTGACACAACACTCTAAGACCAAACTGAATGACTCACAATATGTGTTAGTGTGGTGGCTTTCATAAGTTTCACAGAGACCGTGAGTAAAGAATTTTTCATACATCATAAATGTGTGCAGAGTTTCCAAATTATAATGTAGTACTTTATTAAAATGCTATATGTGTGGGCCTGCTAAGTAGCTAATTTCTTTCAAAGAAACAAATAATCCTGTTAAGAAGATAACCATGTTTTACTTTTAACAAAAAAGAATTCTTTATTGAGACAATAGCAAGTTGAGCTAAAGTGAGAGCTTGTAATTTTGTTCTGCTTAAGGCATGAAAAAATTGATAAGAAACCGGGGCCGGATAAAGCAGAAACCAAACACACTTGATTAGGGATGCCTGAGAGCATGACCTACACACTGAGTTTGATTGCATGATGCTTTTTGTTCTGCTCAATAAGTTCAAAAAATACTCACTTAGTACCTTAATCAATGACAATTTGCCCAACCACAAAGGACATGGATTTGATTTGTAACTTGAATGTAATGGATTTTAGCTGTCTAGACATATATACTTTTTATATACTTTTAAAGATAGTAAAATTATATAGTATGTCGCAGGACACTGCTCATGTACAATTGCATGCAATACTCTGTATATATCATCCACTTTCTCCACCGTGATTCAAAAATTGCTATGAATCAGAAAACAATATTATAAAGCAAAAATACTTTGTGAGTCCCTCCTTGGTCTAAAATGGACGTATATGTGAACAGTTTAATAGACAGTTAGCAGCATCCATAACAAGGTGTAATGTTGTCAAAGTGATGATATATACGTCATTATTTTGTCATGCACATGCTCAGTTATATGACATCATTGTTCTGACCTGGTTCCCAAACACAACAAACCCTCTGTAGTTAAATCAATGATTCCTTTATTAGGAGCCCCAGCAGCCCCAGCAAAAGTCTCTTTCTCTCACAGCAGGCTAACAAGTCTGTCTGGCAGGGAGATGAATAGTTGTCTCTATTCATCTCTGCCCCCTGTCTTTTATCCCCAGAGCTAGGGTGGGGCTTTGCTACCAGCGGCAGCTCTTCCGTCCCAAGGATTGGCCCATAGATTTCCACTAGTCTCCTCTCCTCTGCCTTCTGCGCATCCACGCATCAGGCAGTGGACCCAGCTGTTCCTCCTGTTCCTCATCACCCACCTCCAGACCTGAGGGTTGTTGACTCTCTATCTGAGGGCTGGTGGACAGCCCAGGCTCCGCTTCTGTCTCTATCTCTGATAGCTCCATTCCCTCTTCCCCCTCAGAGCTCTCAGGTTGCTTTGATGCTGGCTCTGACTCCCACATCGCCTCCTCATCTGATTCGGCTGCTGGAGGGGCCAGCAGCTGACAAGCCACACCAATCATACTAACATAAATATGTTAGCTATGTTTTTTTTAATTACATTTATATGCCGCCCTTCTCCGAAGACTCAGGGCGGCTTACAATCTTCTGGGATACAACCCAGTGTGCTCAGCAATAGCCTTCATTCCATTGTATATGCCTGCTTATTACTAAGCGGCATTTTTACAAGGTCAGCTTATTGCCCCCAACAATCTTGGGTCCTCAATTTACCTACCCCGAGAGGATGGAAGGCTGAGTCAACATCATGACACTCACAGTATATTATTCTATATCCATCCATTGCTCCTGCTCTGGCTTGCTGTTGTACAAGGGAACAGTGGGGGGATTCAAATATTTTTACCACCGGTTCGGTGGGCATGGCTTGGTGGGCACGCTTTGCACACGTGTACACACTTTGCATGTGTGCATGCGCCTAATGCGCACTTTGCGCAGGCGCTGAGGCATTTGCACAGGTGCAGAGGCATTCCAACTCACCTCCTGCAAACCTGCATGATCCTGGTCGCTTCAGCAGCTGTCGCGTGGCACTCTTCTGTGCCGCGCAAAGCAGCTGTGCTTCAAATTCACAGGATAAAAGTGAGTATGGAAGCCTGGGTGGGCGGGCCCAGCAGCATAGCTGCGGAGAGAACTGGCTCAGCCTCTGCTGCTCATCACTGCTACCGGCTCAGCAGAATCGGGCCGAACCGGTAGAATACCACCACTGGAAGGGAAATTTGAAATATATATCAGAAGCATATAGGAAATCCTTGACTTACAACCGTTCATTTAGTGACCATTTGAAATCACAGTGGCACTTAAAACAGTGACTTGTGACTGGTCCTCATACTTGCAACCTTCACAGCATCCCCGTGGTCACATGATTAAAATTTAGGCACTTGGCAACCAGGATGTATTTACAACGGTTGTAGCATCCCAGGATCATTGATCCCCATTTGTGACCTTCCCAGTTGGCTTCTGACATGCAAGGTTAATGGGGTAAGCTGGAATCATTTCACAACTGCATGGTTCACTTAATAACTGCAGTGATTCACTTAACAACCGTGGCAAAAAAGGTCATAAAATCAAGCATGACTCACTGTTGCTACCGAAATTCTGGTTCCAATTGTATTACATCATGTCATGAGTACTTTATGCTATTCCTCTGGAAGGATCTTCATTTACTTTCCATGCCCCCTCCCCAAAACTACCCATTGATTTGCTTTGTGCTGCCAAGGGAGACAGAAATAGAAACATATACCTGACTCTTAAAACAAATCAAGTTCTGGCCTCACTGCCCTGAAGGAACATCACATGGAGAGAGATGTCATCCAGGGCAGGATGGTAAGTAATTAAGTTATGAAGTTAATGAACAATCACTCACCTCTGTTTCTCCTGCTCAAATCAGCGCACAATAATTGGCCTATAATAATAAACTCTGCTAAAATGGTGAATTGAAACCTGCCAAAGAGATTATGCATTTAAGTGTAACATGCTTTTTAAAGAGTTGCATTCCTCATGTAGTTGGAAACTTTGTTTGCTCTTCATTAATGATGTAACAGCAGTGTGCCAATTAAAAAATATATAGTATACAACATTTTCTCTTATTTTATTTGTTTGTTTGATTGTTTATTTTTCATATTTCTAAACCTCCCTCAAAGAGAGAGTTACTAGCATTTAAAATATGCTAGTAAGATAATGCTCATGCTCATTTGAATGCTCATGGAAATTATCAGAGTTTTCTCCTGTTATCTTCATAAAGTAGAATGTTTAATTTATTTCTTAGGTCCTACTAAGTAAAGGTTGTTCTCAACTTACAAACACAATTGAGCCCAAAATTTCCATTCCTAAGCAAGACAGTTGTTAAGTGAGTTTTGCCCCATTTTACCACCTTTCTTGCCTTGGTTGTTAAGCAAAACATTGCAGTTAAATTAGTAATACAACAGGGGTGAAATTCAAAATTTTTCCCTACTGGCTCGGTGGGCGTGGCTCGGTGGGCATGGCTTGGTGGGACTCAGTCTCTAAAAGGAAGAAGGCGGGTGGGTGTGGGTGGGGCCAACCGATTCAAATAGTCCCTGCCACTTCTCCCGAGGTGGTGCGAAGGTGGTTGAATTTCACCCCTGTAACATAGTGATTAAGGGAGTCTGGCTTCCCCATTGACTTTGGTTGTCCGAAGATCGTACAAAGGGATCACATGACCCCCCCCGGGACACTGCAACCATCATAAATATGAGTCAGTTGCCAAGCGACCACATTTTGATTACGTGACTAGTGCAGATGCTTCAACGGTTGTAAGTGTGAAAAACAGTCATAAGTCGCTTTTTTCAGTGCCATGGTAACATCGAATGGTCACTAAATGAATGTTGTAAGTCTTTTGGCCTTAAATGTAGGTATGTTGTATCTGGGCAGCAAAACTCCAAACAACGATGATTAGTTGGCAACCAAGAATGTTTGGTTGCTAATGTTATTGCTTTTGTTATGTACTGTTATTTCCTTTGATTCGTTATGGGTTAAAGAAAAGTGTGAGTTTTCTTCTTGTGGATTACATTGATTGGCATAACATATGCATACCTGTTGTAAAACAAACAGTCTGAATTGCTGTTTCAACAATGTTACAGTGATACAGTGGTGGGATTCAATTTGTTTTTACTACCGGTTCTGTGGGTGTGTCTTGGTGGGCGTGGCAGGGGAAGGCTACTGTAAAATCTCCAGTCAGAGGTGGTGTTTGCCGGTTCTCTGAACTACTCAAAATTTCCGCTACCGGTTCTCCAGAACTGGCCAGAACCTGCTGAATACCACCTCTGCAGTGATGCAATTAAAATCTTTAAAGGCCCTGAGCATTCTTATAGCAGTCGGCCCCTAAGACAGACTACAAATATAAATGCACTATACAATATAGAGATCAGATAGTAAAATCATGGATATTATCTACAGTTGTCTCTAGTAATCATACAGATTTACAGATTATTTAGGTAGTTATTTATACAGAGATATACATACATTGTTGTCTGTTATCTAGTTTATTTGGCCTAGAGCAGGTTTGTCCAACTTTGACAACTTGAAGACTTGTCGACTTCAATTTCCACAGAATACCCACAGCCAGGGGTGGGATTCAACTGGTATTATTACCGGTTTGGTGACTATGTTTTTACACCCTGTGTGTGTGTAAAAACCCTAAGCTGTGCTGCATGGACAGCTGAAAAGTGCTGCGCATGGGTGCACAGCATTTGAAAAGCCACTTTTTCCCTGCTTTTTCAACCTCAGTTGCAAAGCAGCTGAGGTTGAAAAAGCAGGAAATAAAGGACGCGTAAGAGTCCGGGCGGGGTGGGCCAAACAGCAGCAAACACAGAACCGGTTCAGTGTCTGCTGCTCTTCCGAGCTACCGGTTCTATAGAACAAGGCAGAACTGTTAGCATTCACCCTGCCCACAGCCCTGTAACCGTTGTACCCAATGGACAATACTTGGTCTGATAGAACCCATTTGATGGAAAAGCTAAAATTTAACCCATCTATTAAGATGTTTCCTCTCCCCTCCCCCATACACACACCCCTTGTTTTCAAAATTTTGCTTTTCAACATACCCTTTTCCTAATTTGCTTGACCTTATTTCTGCTCTGGCTGGCTATTTCTCTTAATAATTTATTTCTCTACTCATCTTCCAATCATAGGGGCCAATCACACTCAACCTCTGAGAGAAAGGACTGTGACCTCAGGGGAAAAGAATATCAAACATATTGCATTTCTCTCCCATTCTCCCCACCAAATTAAGTGAATCCTGAGATCAGCAATTTCCTTCCAGTTAAAATGGCAAAGGAAACATCCGAGAAGTAACAAATACCTCACTTCTCATTTGTTCTTTCACATTCTTTTTAAAATGTTCTTCTGATGGTCCGTTCTGGTTGATCTTCAGGAATAAAGAAATAAGACAATATTATTTTACCCAAAGTAAGAGCAACATGGCGATAAAACTGCCTACACATACAATACAGGTCCTGCTTTAGGCTTAGGCTGAATTGGCTTCGGGTTGCAAAAGCATAGGGAGGGCTAATGCTGGCCCTCCTTTTGAATCATTTGAATAAAAATGCAGATCTTGAATTCAGTGAGGGCTGGGGAGCCAACAATCAATATGGCCTAAGAGTGCCATACATCCTTAAACCGGCACTGAATAAATATTTGGATATTTATGCTTAATTCAGTGGAAATATAAATAATACGTTTACTCTCCACTTACATATTTAATAGCTTTCAGCCCCATTAAAAACCACTATTTGATTACAGGTAGTCCTCGACTTACAACAGTTCATTTAGCGACCATTGACAGTTACAAAGAGACTGAAAAAAGTGACTCCAGAAGTTGTGAATGCTCCAACACTGCAAGTTTTTAAGAAGATGTTGGATAACCATTTGTCTGAAGTGATGTAGGATTTCCTGCCTAGGCAGGGGTGAGATTCAATCAATGTTATTACCGGTTCGGTGACGTACGTTTTACGTGTGCATGCTGTGTGCATGTGATGACCCAGAGTGTACCACAAATGTAACAAAATCCAAAACATAAATAAATGTCCTTTAATGCCTCCAACTTGGCTCCACTGTACAATAATACTCAGTTGGAAAAAACATACAAAAATAGTCTTCAAAGAAAGCAATACAAATTTAATGAGCAGATAGATTTCCACAACGGAACAGGAGAAGTATTTACCAAATTCAAGGAGATAACAAGGCACAGTCTGTTGGAAGGACACCAAACAAGATAACTTCAGACCAAAATAAAACACGCTTCGTTTCCAGTGTTTGCCAGTACGCAGGTCCAAACTCTTATGCAGTTCTCACACCTGCAGCCCATGAAGAGGATCAAGGCCCTCTCCTCCTGAGGAGACCATGTCTCTCCCTTATCCTCTTCTCCCTGCGTGCCCTAGGGTGGATAGGGGATGGGCCTGGGTCCTCCTCTGACTGTTCAGCCACCTCTGCTCTTCCTCAGCCTCCTCCACAACCTCCGGAGCCACACTTCCACTCCCTGTCGGCTGTTTCTCCTCTCCCTCAGAGTCAGTCTCCACCAGGGGCATGACAGCGCGCATGTAAACAAATCTTAAGCTGTGCTGTCGAGAGAGCTGAAAAGTGCAGCATGCAGGTGTGCAGCATTCGAAAAGCCTCTGTTCCTGTATTTTCAACCTCAGCTGTGCTGCGCAAAGCAGCTGAGGTTGAAAAAGCAGGAAATAAAGGACAGGTAAGAGCCTGGGCGGGCATGTGGGCCAAACAGCAGCAAACATAGAACTGTTTGGTGTCTGCTGCTCTTCCGAGCTACCTTTTCTATAGAGCCAGGAAGAACCAGTAGCATCCTACCCCTGCTCCAAGGTCCCTTCCAACTCTGTTATTCTATTCTATTCCTTAACTTGTTATGACCGTTTTTCACAGTTATGACCTTTGTAGCATCCCCCATGATCATGTGCTCAAAATTCAGATGCTTGGCAGCTGGTTCCTATTTATGATTATTGCTGTGTCCCAAGGTCACGTGATCATCTTTTGCGCCCTTCTGGCAAGCAAAGTCAATGGGGAAGCCAGATTCACTTATCAACTGGGTTACTACCTTATCAACTGCAGTGATTCACATAACAACTGAGGCAAAAAAGGTCACAAAATGGGTGCAAAACCCACTTAACAAATGTCTCACTCAACAACAAAAAGTTTGGTCTCAATTGTGGTCGTAAGTCGGGGACTACCTGTATAACATTTGGGGATTTCTGGAACAAGACTTTGCACAGTAGGGGGAGCACTGAGTCCCAGGATTTCAGGTATTTAAACTTTCATGTTTATAGTGGCTTCCTCTTGTTTCCTTCCAATGTACTGGCTAGTATTCTTTGATTTAATTAATGTGTGATTCGGTTGAATAGTGGGATATGCCAGTAATATGCAAAACATACACACTGCTCAGAAACTTGCTAGGACAGTCAAGGGGATAAACAGGTGGGTTATTAGAAGAAGGATTTGAATTATACATAAGATGTATGCATCTTTTGAAATGCTAACCAGTCTCAGCTCTCTTTGGTCCAAAATATCTATGGGAGAAAAACAACAGGACACACAGTACATGTGTTGATTTGAAAGGAGAAAATGCTCACAGTTGCTGTTCATTTCCAAACAGCAAGTGTGAAATTTCTCGTGTTTTGCCATGACCAGTGCATGAAATTGCTGATCATTTTCTTTATTTTACTGAAGGCCTCAATTATAAATTTAGGCTTAGGAACTGCGAATTCTGGCTGGCATGGAAATTTAGTTTGGGGATGATTTGCTTGGATCTGTATGCATGCCTTGCAGGGTGCTAAACTTACCTTTATAGTTAATATTAAGGCTTCGACTGAAGTAGAAAACCCACTGGCTTCTGCCATTTTCTCTGTAAACTAGTAATGTCAGCCTGTGGCTCCCTGCTGACTCTCTTGAGGCTCTCGTGTGCTGGTATAATCCCTGAACACAAGACCAGAGCACGGTTTTGGTGTGAGACACCTGCTTTCTTTAATAATAGGAAGGAGGTTGGATATATATGTTTTAATGTATTCGGCTTGTTTTATTTAATTGTTTTTTATTGTAAATTTGCTCTGTTTTAATGTTCGTCGCCCTGAGTCCTTAGGGAGTAGGGCGGCATACAAGTCGAATAAATAAATAAATAAATAAATAAATAAATAAATAAATAAATAAATAGTGTTACTGCTAACTTCACATCCACAGCCTAGAGAGGCTTTGGACATTCAGAAATAGAAACAGATTTTGCACATCCGGTTGTGCATTTGTAATGTAATTAACAACGGGGAACTGTTGGCATTCCGACATTTTAGGAACAACCCAAGGGTAACTTGAGATCACAGTAGGTGCAAGGCTACCTGGTTGTTGTGAGATTTTGGCTTGGTTCCCGTCACCATGTCCACAAGTATTCCCCCACGGGTTCTCACCTTATTCCACCTCTGAAAAGCTGGGTAGGCAACACAGTTCATTGGATTCCCATGTTTCATATACATACTTCGTTTTGCTGTTCCAATGAATGCAAGGAGGTTCATTGTTTAGGCTATTTAACAAACACAAGAAAGGAAAACTTTTTTTTTCAATCACATCCTTAATTCAGGTTTTAACCTAACTAGTTTTTCTCTCTTACCTCTGAATTTTTGCTGTTTTCTTCTTCCACAGAAAGTCCAGTGATAATGTTCAGTTGTGACAGAATTACAGAAGGTTCAGTGATGATGATGATTCTTTTTCCTAGCATATTCCTGCAAGTGCAGGGTCCGCTTTTCAGATCACTGAATGCCACTTTGCACGGTCAGCTGCATCTCCAGGGTGCAGGCCCGCGGCTTACATATCTTTGTTGATAGTGTCTTGTCACCTCTGTTTTGGGCACCTGTGAGGTCGCCGGCCATTGACCTCTAGTTGGTAGGCAGTCTTGGCAACAATGGAAGGTACTGCTCTCAGGACATGTCCATACCAGTGGAACTTGCCTTCTCTCATCTTCTCTATGAAGGTTCAATAATGATGATAGTTCCATATTATGTTATTAGAGATGATGAGATTGCTGAAGTTGTTTATTAGAGAATAACATTATTCATTTTCTGCTTTTCTGTGTGATGTGAGTATGGTTTGTACCATCTTGGGAAGGTAACAGAGTCTACTAACAGATGAGGACAAACCAATATCCTTTCCATCCCCATTCTTATTTTTTGCAGCAAGAAGGTTAATTTAACTAGAATTATAGCAGCATATTTTCTTTGGAATAAAGTGAAGACAATAGCAGTGGCAGCTGCAAGAATCATGCAAATAATACATGCGAGAAATAGCTGCATGTCTGCCTATCTGCCTGAGTTTTTCTTGCATCAAAATCCATCGAGGATGAGAAGAATGGAATGGAGCTGTCACCATTCCTCCAATCAGTTCTTGGCTAGCAAGCCCAGCATAATGGTATGTTGGGAAGACCTTGGGACACAAAGGGAAGAGATGCTGCCTGGGGAATGGTCAGATAACAGAGGCCATAGCCCTCAGCTGTATAATGGGAAAAGAAAGGGAGTCAGAAGGGACCCTACCTAATTTCGTAGGCTGTAACAGAAATGTGGGAGAATTGCAAGATTCTGTTAAGGTAGCCTTACAATAAAGTAGTATTATCTCAACTGGTTGTGTTTCCTATCTAATCTACCCGGGGAAGCTGACTCAGAGCGAGACCATCTTTTGCCCTTCTTAGAACTTCTTCAAGACCCTAAAAGCTCACCTATCCAAATGCACTGCCAAAAAGAAGCCAGGTTGGACCAGTTCTCTACAGCTTGAAATTATTAGTAGTGTTAGTGACACAGCACAGACAAATCATTTGGGTATTGCAGTGAAAACGGTAACTGTAGGCCAAGGTGGGGTCTCTTGGGATGTGTGGTTGATCTGGGAGTTCCATTTTCTTCTTGTGTCAGAAATACATTGCTTTACCTTTTGGTACTCCCCCTGACAGTGTAAACAGGAGGCAGTTTGTGCGTCTGCGATGGTTACTAGAGGAGAAGAATATTGATATATTGAATCGGGGGCTGACCCTTGTTTTGTTTCCCACAGGGACAGTGTGATCACCAAAGGGTAATAGACGAGTCAAAAAAAAATATATGAAGTGCTGGAAAAACAAGCCTCAACACAAGTCACACCTCCTTAGTTTTGGCACTTTACTTGGGGCAGCAAATGATCTAAATTGAATTATGGGATTGTATAACTCTACTGGAAGGGAACAAGATGAGGCATGCTACAATTCAGTTGCTTGTTGTATCACAGAGGCAACTCGTAGGGCCTTTGCTGCCTCCTGGTGCATTCTGCTGCTGCTCCTCCTCCCACCCCGTCCCAAGTACTAACATATTTGTTCTCTGAGGTTCTGCTGAATCCAAAGTTTTCTTCCCTTCTTGTCCCTCACCCTCGAGCTTGCTTTGCCAGACAGCTGGTTGGCAGCATTTTTATCCGAATTGGCTGCATCCACTTCCAGTACTACAGCTTGCAATGCAGATTTAGCTCTGTTCGTTTTCAAAGCTGGGTGTTTTCTTCCCTCAATTTTTGGATAAGGATTTTTTCCCCCATATCTAAAAATGAAAATAACTTTAATTAGTAAATGGTTTAACATATTTACTTCAGATCACCATGGTTAGCATAGTAATATGTTGTTCATATTTGTGATTGCAGAAAGAATGTACAAAAATGAGATAATGACAGCGAGAATTCTGGCAGTATATAAGAAACAAATACCAAAATTGCTACACAGCCCCATGGACATATAACTGAACATGAAAACATTTTATGTATTTCTGAACAGTTGTGGAAAATAAATCACTTTTCCAGTTTCCCGAGCTGAGCTGAGTTGTTTTTAAAGTTTGGCCTTCTTAATATAAATTATTAAAATGATATTAATGGGCTTAAATAAATTACTGATAATCCAACTGATAATGCTGTAGTTGTAAATAATAGCCATCCCTTTGTACTATAGCCGCATAAGTTTAACTAGAGGTATTTCTCACAATTGCTTTCGTATGAAAGTTGAGAGAAGGACTAGAAAGAACAGAAACCTGTGAATAGTATTAAACACAAGGCATTTATAAGCTAAGGAAAATAGGACAAGAAAATCCTGCTGATAATATTACGTAGTCTGGTAATGAAACGTTCAGAAACTAAATTGAAACAAGCTTGGAGAGCAGTCCACTGCCAAAAATCTTAAAACCCGAGCTACAAGTATTTTCTATTATTTCAAAATATTAAATTCTGTCTGCAACATCCAATTAAGTTTTTTTTTTGGGAGAGGGCCTAGATCATGAGGCAGTATCTTTACTACGAAGATGCTCAACATTATGGATAACCACTGAATGTTTTAACTGTTATTAAAACCAATTCCTTGGCTGATTATGCTTTGGTGAATTTTATTCTACATGTAACTTGAACATACAGTAATTGAATCTTCATGTTTGTTTCCAGTTTTAGTTTGGAGAACAAAAAAGCAAGATGCAAAATATTTTTATAAAACGATCAAGCAGCCATTCCCCTCAGTCGCATAAAACAGTGTTTCTCAACCTTGGGAACTTGAAGATTGGCTGGCTGGGGGAATTCTGGGAGTTGAAGTCCACACATCTTCAAGGTTGAGGTTGAGGTTGAGAAATACTGGCATAAAAGATTCCTCTGCACTGGTTTTTGTTTTGAAAACAGTGGGATGCTATTCAATTTTCTCATCTATCATGTTTAGCTTGATCCCTGAATCCAAGGCAAGAGGATTTTTTCACATTGCCTGGCATGGTATCTGGGAAACATCACTTCTTATGGTCTCTTATTACAGTTAATGTAGGTTTTAAAGCAGGAACACTTAAAAATCAGGTTTACTGTTTCTAGCCAATGTTCAGTTTCACATTTCAGAGATGCAGGAAATGGTGAAAGCCTGCTCAATGATTCCTTGAGAAAATGTCTTAAGAAGGAGGCAGAATATACTTTCTGAGCCACAAGCATAAGGCTGACTCACTTCTCCATGTACACCACAGGAAACCACGCACTGCAAAAAAGCAAAAGGAACAGAGTTGGTAGAGGAAAAGCAGTGGTTGCTATCTTTATTGTGTGCAGTTTTCAGTTGAGGTGAAGCTATTTATAAGTTGAGTGGTGGGTGAAGGAAAAGTGAAATGGTTTCATATACAACAGATTCATTACATCCCAGCGAGAGCTGTTCTATATATAACATTATCATTGTAGCTGTGCTGAAAGGAAAAGCATTGAATTCTCCCATCTTGTCTTATTATTTTCATTACAGGTGCTCTACAGCCCTTGGATTAAGTGAGAATTGTGAAGCTTACAATAATGCATGCTTAAATTACAATTTCAGAATGGATAGCACTCAAACAAGACAGGTTGAGCCTTGAAGTTTTCAAGATCAGTGTTTTAAGAAATAGCCATTATTTTTCTTTGACAGGGAATAACATTTCTGACCTTGAAATGGCTCTCCAAAGTTTGAATGATGTTTCTGAGAATATTGGGGTCCTCTATATCCTTAGCCAGAAATCTCAGATGAAAAAAATTAATGCTAGAGGAAGAGCAGCCTGAAAATTGATCTCCTGTCCCAAGTACATGGGAATATTGAGGAATTGTTCTTGTCTCTCATCTAGCTCAATCAGACTTAACACCATCCCCAGCTAAGCATACACAATGGCTTAGTCTTCTACTCCTTTCTGCCCTTCAAGTGGGTTGGATTATAATTCTAAGCCTTTGGTCCTATTCTAGAGATTTGGGGAGTTGTGTGGTTAAGTACATCAGAAGGATCTAAGTTGTTAGGCTATTCCCCCAAGGCTTATTTGGGGGCAACTTACATTTGGCCTGTGGTTTCAAGGCCATTCAAGCACTGAAATGTATGACGAAAATTAGATTGTTGTCTGTATCATTAGTATACTATTCGATATACTGTTTTGCTATGTTTTGTCCTGCTCTGGATCATGTAGCTTGAATGTGAATGGGTGTGAAGCCTCTTGGAAATGTGATGGAAATATATAGAGTTTAAGTATTTAAATTTTTAAAAATTGGGCAATTAAAAAGAGTTCATGTATTCAATTGTTCCTTCAAGAGCTGGAAGGTAAAGAGCCCACTCAGTAAAATGAATTCTTTAAGGGCTGAGATTTTTCAGACGGGTTTGAGAACTGCCATCTCTTCCCCCCATCTTGTAACAAAGCAGTGAATCAGCAGTGATTTGGGCAGATGCCTAATCACAGAGTTAAAAAGCCAAGCAATAGGGACTTTAAGGTGTACTTCTTTTTCTGTGCTTTTAAATGAAAGACAGTAGTTTTTAATATTTTTTGTCAGCTAAGTTCCTTGTATCATAGGGAAAGCAGTAACCCATTCAGGGATGGCCAAAATGTAACAGGGTAACTGGATTGGTGGGTGCTTCTAGCAGCTTAGAGATGGCTTCATTGATGTGCTGCATGTAAACATGTATGTTTCCAAGTAAAATCATTGTAAATTTTTAAAAAGGTTATTCTCAAGGAAATGGATGCTACAAGAAGAGGAAGCGGTTTTCCCAGTAGGTGGCAAAGCTCTTGAAAGGACAAGCAAAATCCAGAAGCAGGGTTAGAAGAGAAAAACCAGCAGGATGCTGTGTTACTTATATTACTGAGTTTGTTTAACCTGATTCTCCAGCAAAGAGTTTAAATACATAAGGCAAATAAAATATTTCTCCTGCAGATGAATATTTCAGCTTACTTTGGGCTTCTGCTGATTCTCACCTTGTCATTTTGTTCAGGTTCCTTGCTAGGTAAGCATTGATGTAGCTGCTAGAGGACTTCTGTTTAAAAATAACCAGTTCATATGGTTACCTCTAAGATTTAAGGGGCAGGTCCTCTTCATTGCAATGGAATAAGCCACCCTTCTTCTGAATATGAAGCTGGATGAAAAGTGTCCTGCCATTTTCCTAACTTGAAACTTGAATGGCTGTTTGCTATCTGTTGAGAATTAGCCAATTGGCAAGCTACATCCTCTTTAGTATTCCTTGAGCCAGAGCAAAACAATGCTGCCATGCATGGATTGGGTATAGCATCAGAATTACCATTAAATAACATGTGAAATGAAGAATATTATGCAATAGTTTGCACGTTCTGTTAAATCTTCTTTGGTATTGGAAGGCAGATTGATCTCATCCAATGTGTTGGCCACTGTGGCATTCCCCAAACTTGCTGACATTGTTCGTTTAGAGCCTTTATTGCTTTTCTTTGGTTGCCTGTCATATTTCTGTATATTTCTGTAGCTATACCATCTTTTTTAAAAATCGCTGTCCACTTGACTAGAGTGCTGATCTTCTAGTATTAGAAATTCTTGTAAATTGAAAATATCTTTTAAGGTATTTGGATGCTGACATCTCTACTGTGCAGAATTTCAGTATACTTTTTAAATGCTTGTGCTATATTCTTTCAAAAAAGTTTAGCATCCTTTAGCATGCCAATTCATACTTGGAATATCCTTCTGAGATTGGAGATATTTTTCAATACTTTCCCCATTTTTTCCTTGTCTATTTCCATCTTCAGATGTCTTTACAGATGTTGAGATACTGTTTCTTAACAGCTTTCTGAAATTCTTTTTCTTTCCCCTGAGGCCTTTATCTTTCTTGGTGTTGGCTTCTCTTTCTTTCCAAATTCTGCTGTTTGCTCAGATACCCACTTTACTTCCTCTTATATGTTGATTTTTAGCAGTCTTTTTTCACACTCACATTTAACAATTGCTTTGATTTCATTCCACAGTTCCTTTGGTTCCCTATTAATCACAGTTCCTTTGGTTCCATATTAATAAGGGACTTGGTGGCTCAGGCTGTTAAATGCCTAGCACTTAAGTTCCAGCTGCCTACAGTTACTGTAGGCTCAAATCCCACCAGACTCAAGGTTGACTCAGCCTTCCATCCTCTCGGGGTAGGTAAATTGAGGACCCAAGATTGTTGGGGCAATAAGCTGACTTTGTAAAAAGGCCGCTTAGTAATAAGCAGGCATATACAATGGAAGTAAGGCTATTGCTGAGCGCACTGGGTTGTATCCCAAAAATTGTAAGCCGCCCTGAGTCTTCGGAGAAGGGCGGCATATAAATGTAATTTTTTAAAAAAAATCAGGTTCAAGACATCAGAGCAATTCCTGGAACATCAGGACCACTTTGAAAATGGTGGTTATATGCTCAAAATTATATAATGGAAATTGTTTGGCTTCTCCTTTAGCTTGACTTGAAATTTGTCCATGAACTGTTCATAATCTGTTCCACAGTCAGCCTCTTGACCTGGAAGTGTGTTTAATTGCAATTCTTAGCTTAACTGTTTGCAGTCATTCTGATATGGGCTAGAGATTGCAGAAGTAATTTGTTCCTTTCTGTATACATAGATTTTGGGATATTAATTGTATTCAAGAATTTTACTCATAGACAATGATTCTTAAGCACTGACAAAATACGCATAGTGAAGTCATGAGGCAAACTCAATTCTCTTGTATTTGGGTCAAAATATACAATAGAAGTACAGGTAGTGTTCGACCTATGACGACAATTGAGCCCAAAATTTATATCGCAAAGTGAAACATTTGTTGAGTGAGTTTCACCCCATTTCATGACCTTTCTCACCACAGATGTTAAGTGAATCACTGCAGATATTAAGTTAGTAACACGGTTGTTGAGTGAATCTGGCTTCCCCCATTGACTTTGCTTGTCAGATGGTCGCAAAAGGTGATCACATGACCCTGGGATACTGCAACCGTCATAAATATGAGTCAGTTGCCAGGCATCTGAATTTTGATCACGTGACCATGGAAGATGTTGCAATGATCATAAGGGTGAAAAATGGTCATACGTCACTTTTTTCAGTGCTGCTGTAACTTTGAACGATCACTAAGCAAACTGTTGTAAGTCGAGGACTACCTTATATAATAATGAGCAGAGAATTCATGTTTCCACCACTTGTTCCCTCTACTTTCCCCCTCTGTCGACATCCATTGCCTGTACTCAGGGGTGGGATCTGACCGGCATAACAACTGGTTCAGGGAACGTGCGCATGCGCATCAAACATGCGCTGTACGCACGTGTGGGCTACCGGCTCCAGCAAGCATTTACCTTCTCCAACTGACGAGCGGCACTCAACTGTGCTGCACAAAGCAGCTGAGGAGGAAAATGCAGCCACTAAAGGACAGCCTAGAGCCCAGACAGGTGGGCGGGCCAAACAGCAGACCAAAACCTCATCCCAGTGAACCGGTTCGGTGTCAGCTGCTCTTCAGAGCTACTGGTTCTATAGAACCGGACCAAACCGGTAGGATCCCACCCCTGCCTGTACTTCAATAAATAAAAATGTGGTTACACACTGCGCAGTAAGTATATTTATAATCTGGGCCTTTGGCTAAGAGGTGTTATTCACTTGTATATAATCACGGTTGTACCTCTGGAGAAATTCCGGAATGCTGAAACATTTCTACTCTAGGTTCACTGCTATTTGACAAACGGCACAATGGAAGAAAAATCTACTCTAGCCATTTCCTGTTCTCTTATATATCCTCATATCATTGCAAGATAAATGTATAAGCCTTCCTAATTCCTTTTAAAGACTGCAGCGTCTGGTCTTCTTTTACTTAGAATTTTCCCTTTACCCCCAGAAAATAAATCTTGGACTTCATATAATATAAATAGCTAAATACTATAGAATGTCTGATAACAGGATTTTTCTACCTGTGCTGAACCCCATCAATATCATGCACCATTTCCATTATCTTCTATGCAACACTTATTGGAATTTTCTGCCATTAACATTTCCGATGTACATTATCTGTTATGCATAATGGATAGTGTGCCTGAATAAAAGAAAATCTCCAGTAAAAGTAGTAAGTGCCTTGTAAGTCAGAAGTGTGTAATGTTATAATCCCATCATATTAAAAAAAAAACCATACATGAAATGCTGTTACATTATGGAATTTACATTCTAGCCAACTCTCTTCCATATATTTGTTACAAATACTTTGTAAAAATACTTTTCTATTTTCAAAGTTTCATGTACTGTTCACCCTGCTCAAGAAAATAGGATAACCCAAAATCAAGTTTCTCCACCAAAAAGGCCCTCAGCTTCAACAAAAATGTCCAGGAACTTTCCCATAAAGTCAGCTTCATGGGCTGAAGGTAACAGGAAGGAAAAACTAAGTTCTCTGTTGTTTTGTTGTATTTAATTTCTATTCTATTTCTATTCTTCGCAAATATGGTAGTCTGGGTTCTCAATATCAATAACAATATCAAATTGTTTCATTGAGAACCCAACTTACCTATCAACCAAGGATCTGAGGTTGCACATTCAATATCGTGTCAGCTGGCTTGACAAAGGGCTGCCAAAAGCCTTTTTAGACATGTGTTTTCAAGCTGAAAATAATGGCGGTTAGAGGAACGCAACCTCTTGCGATCTGTTGTGATGCCATTTTCTCTCTCTCTCTCTGAATCAGAAATTACATAGCGAAAATTGCAGGTTTCTTATTTCTTTATAATTACGCTAGAGAAATTCAGCTGCATGATTTTAGAAGGCTCAGGAGCTACTGGGGTCCATTCTTGAAGAAGAGATTTGTTTCTAGGTTTGCTTTAAGATGGAGGACATACTTTTTGATGTTGCCCTGATCTCAGTATTTTGGGGGTGTTTCATTCCCCATCTCCAAAAAAGAGAGGAACTGGCTTTTTAAAAACAATCTTGCATTGTTTCAGTACTACAAATTCTTTCCCATATATCTGAGCTTCCAAAATTGTTAGAATTGAGATAATCCCCAGATTGCTATGGTTTTGTTTTCAGTAATGTTTCCTTTCCTGTTCTGGTAAGTTCTAAGGCTGCCTGGTTGCCCTGGGCATAAATAAGTTCCAAGATTTCTTGTTGCTATCAAAGGTCACTGTTTTCTCAAAGATACGTTTATTTCATGTAAAGCTCCTGTGGCTCTTTAATTTATGAAATAGCATCAGAAGCTTAGTTTTCAAACTGAGTAACATTTATATTACTGTAATGCAAACATATATCACTGAGGGATATAGATAGATAGATAGATAGATAGATAGATAGATAGATAGATATAGATAGATATAGATATAGATATAGATATAGATATAGATATAGATATAGATATACATACACACACACACACTTCTCTATTCAGTTGGTGGTGGGGCTGAAGGCTAAAATATATGAAGAATGTTTGCAGGAATTGGGTATGTCTAATCTGGTAAAAAGAAGAATTAGGCATGACATGATAGCAGTGTTCCAATATTTGAGGGGCTGCCACAAAAAAGAGAGAGTCAAGCTATTTTCCATAGCACTTGAAGGCAGGACAAGAAGCAATGGATGGAAACTAATCAAGGAGAGAAGCAACTTAGAACTAAGGAGAAATTTCCTGACAGTTAGAACAATCAACCAGTGGAACAATTTGCCTTCAGAAGTTGTGAATGCTCCAACACTGGAAGTTTTTAAGAAGAGATTGGATAATCATTTGTCTGAAATGGTAAGGATTTTCTGCTTGAGCAGGGGGTTGGACTAGAACACCTCTAAGGTCCCTTCCAGCTCTCTTATTCTGTTATTCAATCAATAGTAGAAGAAAGCAAGAGAATGGCACCGTTGTGTTTCCCTTGGCAAAGTAGAATGAAACCCTGAAAAATGATATACATTGTTTCTTTGGTTAGCAGAGTTCTCCTTTAATAATACAACATTAAAGTATCTGCATAACACAATGCATTCACTACAGTGATTTTTGCAAGGAGCAGACTACATATTATTGTTTCCTTCCATAATATGCTTATTTTTCCTGAAACGTATTCCTGCATTCTGAAATTCAAAATTCTTTCTCTGAATGATTAAAACAGTATTTAGTAGAGAGTAAACAGTAGAGATGAAGTCAGACAGTAGGTGAAAAGGGTATAATACATTTTAAAACACAGTTAATGGTTCTGCTCTGTGCATTTGGCTGCAGTTTGTTCTGCCCTGCTGCTAACAATTACTATTATTTAATGGACTTATATTTTCTGTCTATAATGCCATGTGCCACAGACTGTTTTACTAACTTAACATAAGCATAAATATATTGCCTTACCACTGCCTACCATACCTTGAATCCTACCATTGCAACAGTGGAACAAATTAATGTACATGACAATTGAAATTTACTGTATATATCATCTATTGCTCTCCTCCCATTCCTGCACAGGAAATGAATTGCTACTTATTTTTTAGTGCGAACTTCTTTAGTGTATTTTCCATTTCATCAACAAATACCCTGAGGATAGTGTTATGTGATAAATAACATTTATTCATTGTTAAGATACCAATTATTTTTACAGTAATTTTTTTTTATTTATTTGGTAATTTATAAGTAACTTTTTAATATCACCATAACTCCAATATATTCATTAGTTGAGGCACAGGTGTTTCCAGAGAGCAGGGTGAAAAAAAAAAGCAGCATGGAGGTTATGGCGGTTTGATCAAATCCCACTGTGCAATTTTGGAGAGCAACCTCTGATGCCATTGAATTCAGGGTATTAGGATATGATAGAGATGGTTCTCTTTTGCTTAGAGAGATTTCAGTATTTATAGATGTCCTTATCATTTAGTTCTATGAAATTAAGCAAATCCTTTAGAAGTTGTCTGCAGGAGCTACTTATTGTGCTGCTGTCGCTATACTCTTTTATGGTTTGGAAATTGCTTTCTTCTCTCTATCTCTCTCCGTTACTTCTGCACTAAGTAAAAGTTATCCGAAAAGACATGACTAAGGAAGGATACAGGGCAACCCCATCCCTTGGTTAATATTCAAACAGGGACATGAAATGACTTTTATTAAATAACATAATTTGTAAACAGGCTCACTTAATTCTACAGTATTTCCTTTGTAAGTCCAAACCTTCTTACACTTGCACAAATGTATTCCTGAGCCTTGATAGGCAGATGTATTCCTAGGCTAAGATTTTGAACATCCTCAGATCTGTCCATCCATCTATTGTACATTTCTCAAATTACTTTTCTTCGAGTGCCCTCCTCCTGGAATATAAAATGGGAGGAGATGTCTAGCTTGCCATGATTTGACTGGCAGTTCCATTACCCAGTCATCAGAGGATTGTCTGCCTCTTCAGAGTTCATGATACTTTCTAATGTGAGTTCAGCAGCTGGAAAGCCAACATAAACAGTGTTCTCATTTAAAGCAAAGCATTGCCAAGCCATTAAAGGAGAATTCTCTGAATGAGTGGAAGACAAGTTTTCAGTGGACTTGACCCAGAGATATTTGTTTCCTTGATCCAGATCTGTTATTAGTTTATTTTGAAACATTAGAACTAATTAGTCATCCAGTTCATTATTTCAAAAGGATGGCACTCTACAGTAACTAATTCAGTGTCAGTCAAATGCAGCCAACCTTGGATGATCATTATACTCCTCACATATAATAAGATAAAAGCATATTAAAAAAAGAATAAGAGTAGAATGGAAGAGCATCCTGGAGTTGCTTAATGAAGAATTCCTAAATTGTCCATAAACTGAAGCTGGGTGAAAAAGATGAATGGCTCAAACAACTCAGTTGTCTTAATCGGACTTTCTCCACATTGGCTGATCAGTGTTGGCTACTGTCCTCGTTTCAAATGTTGAAAAACAGGCCAACCATGATGATATTCTGGGCAGCATTTTTTTGTTTTATTCTGTGCCATATCATAAATGAGTTTAGTATCTACATATGTGCACACTGCAAAACTCATTACTCTTTCAGACAGTATTGTAATAATCACTAATGCTGCTATTTTGGCCAATCTTTCTGGCGGATGCTGAAGGTTAACTGCACTGTGCATCATGATGTCGTACAAAACAGAGATTCTTACATAAGTACATAAATAAAATAATTGCTTTTGAGAAGGTTATGTGTTTCGTGGACCTTTTTTTCATTATTTGGTGGCGGTAAACGCATATATAGAGTTTTTAAAAGGCTTTCATTAGATTGGCATGATATTTCCTCCATGACAATTACTTCATTCTTCAGGAAGATTACTGGTATTATGAACAGGTTTTTTTTTCTTGCAGAAATATTTCACGAAGAGTTACAGACAATATTATTTCCATTTACACACTCTTGTTTGGTTTCTGAAAATGTGTGACAAAAGCATTCCTAGCATTTTCTTATATTGTGGAAGGATCATGCCTCTTGATCTGTAAAAATTGCTGACAAAAATGATTGACTTTTGGAATGAGAGAATAATTGGGCACTGTTAATGATAAAAGAATACAGGCTATTTATAAAGCAATATGTTTGGTGAGTAGTGATTGATCTGTATTCTGTTGCGTAGACACTGTACTTAGGAGATGTCTGATGCAAATAAAGCAGGTCCCCTGAGTGGAGATAATCATGGCTGCATACTTTTCTGAATGGAGACATCTGCTCCAAATGAATAAGTATCTACAGGTGTTCTTGCACTCTGTAGTTAAAGAAAAATGATGCTAATAATTTTGATATTAATTACCTTATGTAACATTGTTCATGGAAAAAAAATGGAAGCCCTTGCAGCTTGTTATAATTGAGGATGTATTGTGACTGTTTGAATATGGTGACATTTCCAAAACAAATCACTGAGAATATAATGGTGGCTGAAAACAATATTAACGGCAACTCTGCAAACTATGATACATTCCATTCATTTAAACCTCAAATAAAAAAAATGAAGTAAATTCATTCAGACATGTTGTCCAGCATCATAGAAGAAAGAAGATCTGTCATATGTGGCTTGCTTCTAAACTTCCATGCAGTTTCAGACTTGATCTCTATCATCAGATCATTAAGTCATATGGTAGAACTGGGATCAGAGAAGGAGAAATGGAGGATAAATATAACCCTTCTTCACTAGTATTTCAATACTGTGTTTCCAAGATCAGAAGTCCAGCAAGGAACCCAAGATTCAGAGTTTGTGAATTCCTAGTTCATCTAAATTCAAGGGAATCCCTCAATATTTCCCTCTGTGGCTTCCTAGATTTAAGATAGCCTGCTCATTATCTGAGACCTCTTTGAGGTTGATTCTTCTATGCTCCATGAAGCCACACACAGTTTGGGAAAAAAAACGTGAATGAATTGGGCCATTTTCTAAACTTTGATTTGGCCTTCAGACTGAATCTTATGATCTGCTCATATTCCTGAAACAAATCATAACGAAAGAATGGTTCTTTCTACTTCTCAGAAGATGAATTAATTTTTCATAATTGAGCTGTAATCGAATAACTGAGCTCAAATCGAATAATCTGTATCTCAGAAAAATGTGAAAATATCTTACTGATAAGAATTGATATTAGGATAACTGAGGACTGAGATAGCTACACTTTTTTAAATGACTGATGCCTACAATCCAGTCAAGAATGTCCTCAATCCTGTACTGAATATGATTGTTCAGAGAAATGGAATGTGTGACATGTGTGAATGAAATAGCTATCCTATCTTATTGGTGTAATCTAGAAATATTTGAATGAAAAAGCATTTTTCTGCTTTCTCTGTGTTAATAATCTTTAGAGACATATATTCAAAGTTATAATGTATTTCTTTTTCCATTTGCAAAAGCTAATCTTAAATGCATTGGCTAGGATTTTGATAAGTTATTTATTCATACATAGTCTGCTTTTTCTTTATCACTGGAAATTACCAAACAGGAGGTTCATTCAAAAAGTGTCTAATGCTAGGGTCAAAAGACAATGTACAGCTATTTCATATTTTCTTTTTTAGAATGATAAGAGAAGAAAAGAAGAAACAGTAGGGAAACACTAGAGAATTTCAAATGGAAAGACAACATTTGGAAAGCCAATGACCTCTATAAACCTGTGTGAATGAGCCAAAGCAATTACACAATAAAAGCTTGTGTAAACACAACTATGAATGATAGCAATGGCCTTATGAGCATTCTTTTAGAAAATATATTTTAAAGTTGGATTTAGGATTAGTGTATTTTGTATCACTTTTCAAAGAGTGGTATTGTGGATGACTAGTTAACTCATCCCTAATCCTAATTCCAACCCTAACCCTAAATATTTGTTAAAGCATATAGATACTTCTCCAAAGCAGGCTTTTCTTTATTGCCTTGTAAGCCATTCCTGAATCAGGAGTGAGAAAGAATTTAAGAAGGGATACCTATTGCTGTACCACAAAGAGATGTTGTCTTAAGCTCATAGTTCATTCTTCTGAATTCAATTAGAGAACCATCACCTCAACTAAACTAATTACTTCAACTTTGGTCCAGTTTAAAGGTGACAGATATGTAAAAAAGTTATCCATTCACTGTTCTATGTGTTCAGTGTCTTATGTAAAAAAAGAAGAATCACTTACACATACACATTTAGAAACATGGAAACAATGTGTCCTGAAAGTTGAGACAGTAACCCAACTGAGGGCATGATTTGCAAAGGTTGTATGTTAAATATGAACATATTTATGAATAAAATCACCCATATTTAAATACTCCTTGGGAACTATGTCTAATCATGATTGTTCTTCTATCCAAAATGTATATATTTTGAACCATACTTAGTTTTAGAGTTGGCATAATCACAATGGGAGTATCCAGACATATTATTTTCAGCATTTCTGAGGCCTGGAGCGGCCTTGACTCCAGGTCCAGATCTAGTTTTATCTGTGCCCCAACAGTTCTCATCTATAGCTGATTTCTCACTACCACATAACTATTGTATGTGTCTCCTGGTCCATATAATAGTTCTGCCTATCCTGTTTCCCTTTTCCATTCATCCTAAAACTGTATGTACAAACAATTTTCCCCCTGATAGAATATTGCACCACCCATCTGAGCTGAAAATGTATTAGCTATAAGGCATCATAAATTTCTCTTCTGTTACAGCAACCAACTAAAATAGCTGCCTTCTTCAGAAATGTTAAAATCAGGCCTCAGAGCAAGGCTAGAATTGTTCACTTGTGTCTTTGGTCACACAAAAGAAGACATTTATTTATTTATTTATTTATTAATGGGACTTATATGCCGCCCCATCTCCGAAGACTCGGGGCGGCTTACAATAAAACAAACACAATAAATATTTTAAAAAGAATTAAATTAATGGTCCCAATTACATTAAAAGCCGCGAAATCTAAAACACCCCACCCATAGGTCACAGCCCGGCTTGGTGAAATAACCAGGTCTTCAAGTCATGGCGGAAGGTGCGGAGGTCAGGGGCCAAGCGGAGCCCCATGACCCATTCTTAATAAAAAGGGGAGCTTTTGGATTAGAAACATGCTAGAAATCTGGTGCAAAGCCCATAGGGTCTGTACAGAGCTCCTGGCTACTAATTCTCACACCATAATATTAAAGATAAATCTGTGTAATACTGTATGATACTACTTGATACTATTGACTCTATTGAA
The DNA here is from genome assembly GCA_009733165.1 of Naja naja. Taxonomy (NCBI): domain Eukaryota; kingdom Metazoa; phylum Chordata; class Lepidosauria; order Squamata; family Elapidae; genus Naja; species Naja naja. The sequence goes on from CM019148.1 coordinate 262,017,924, forward strand.
TCAGAGTTAGAAGTATCAAAGGAAATCTACATAACTCCTTTTGATAAATAAGTCTATGGCTAGAGAAAACACCAATTTAAATTATGATTTATTGTGCATGATCAGAATGTTTAACAGGTATTTCTAAAGATTCCTGTTGCATAAAAATGGATTTACAAATAACTGAACCCCAAAACCTTTACCATTATAGGAAATCGAAGAGAAATGTATTGATTACATTCCTTTCAAACACAACTGCCCTTTTCCTGATGTTAAATACCAGAAAGGTTACTTTTTTGAGTCTACCTCTGAAAAAAATATAACATGGTTCTAGAGCAGGGATGTCAAACTCGTGGCATCATGGTGGTGCCACATGACGTATCGGGACTTTTTTCCCCTTCGCTAAATTGGGCGGGGGCAGGGACAGCACATGACGCATCTGGCTTGTGGGCCGGGAGTTTGATAGCCCTGTTCTAGAGGATGAAAAAAAAAAAGGCTCACTCCAGATTATACAGTGAGAATTTTCCAGGACTAGGAAAAAAAAATCAACCCCATTGCATCTTCTAGAATCAGGAAGTAGTCAGAATGTGTTAAAAGTTTTGTTTTAATTTGGGATATCTTAGGCTTAGTGCAATTACTTTCACAACTATTTTTTTCTGTAAGGTGTAGTCCCCCTTTTGAATAAGTTTGTGTACATCGTGTGTCTATCAGAGTCAGTTTGCTCTACTGGTTAAGGCACCAAGCTAGAAACCAGGAGACTGTGAGTTTTAGTTCTGCCTTATGCATGAAAGCCAACTGGTTGACTTTAGGCTAGATACTTTCTCTCAGTTCTTCCTACCTCACAGATTTGTTATGGTGGGGAAAATAGGAGGAGGAAGAAATACTGGATATATTTTATGCCTGGAGTTATTTATAAAAATAATAAAGGTGGGATAAAAATAAATATTTCTTTCTCAGTACAACAGCTGTCTGGGGTGCTCCTTGCTAATAAAATGAATACTGTTTTGAAACAAACACTTTTGGTGAGAATTGTATTTTGGTAACAAGCATCCAGCACATTTCTCCCCAGTCCCATAGCTATGGAGTTTCCTCCCTTCTTCCAGGTGTACACAGTGAATGATCAGACCTTGCCATAACTGGACTTTTAGGCTGTTATAATGATCATAGTTATTTGGGATACTTTGCTGAGGGCATTGTGAAAGAGCCTTGGTGGCTCAGGCTGTAAATGCCTGCTCTTAAGATCCAGCTGTCTACAATTCTGTAGGCTCGAATCCCACCAGGCTCAAGGTTGACTCAGCCTTCCATCCTCTCCAGGTAGGTAAATTGAGGACCCAAGATTGTTGGGGGCAATTAGCTGACCTTGTAAAAATGCCGCTTAGTAATAAGCAGGCATATACAATGGAATGAAGGCTATTGCTGTGCACACTGGGTTGTATCCCAAAAATTGTAAGCCGCCCTGAGTCTTCGGAGAAGGGCGGCATATAAATGTAATTAAAAAAAAAATTGTCTTGGTTCTCACTAGGAACCTTTTTCAGATCAATCTTAGGAGGTCTATTGTTTATGGTTATTTTCTTTTCTAAACATGGAAGCCAGCACATGTTATTGGTTGATATACATAGTGTAAATATGCTACATATTTTATTAGATGTGATTTTTGTGGGGGTTTATTGGTTTTGATTTTGTTTGTTTTCAAATTCCAGTCAACGTTGAAGCATTATGTCTGCTGTGGTTTGGATACAGATACAAAAAGACAGAGTTACATAGGAGACAAATTCCTTGAGTGACTTATCTTGGCCAAATAAAGTATTCAATTCAAACATAATGTAGAACTAGGTCTGCTAGTAGGTGGAAACTCCTGATACCTCTGAAGGATAATACTTATGCCTCTTTCCATTTTATTTCTTTGCTTTTTTTCAGTCGGCTTGGTAACCATAGAAATATTCTCTTATAAGGGCACTTCCGCACATACGTTCTGTATCACTGATTTCATTCCCCAGTGCTGCCACACAAATGTCTGTAAAAGCTGTGGCCTCTTTTGCCCTGGGTTAGTTTTTCCCTTGGAGGAAAGGAAAATATGCAAGCTGATCATTGTTGTGGGACCAGAAGAACTCCTTTGTTTTGCAAGAAGTGACGGGGGGAAAAGCTAGAGTGGCATGGTACTTTGGCTTCTGGATGGAGAGAGAAATCTCTGGAGGAGGTAGGATAAGGTGTGAGTTCCCAATGGCAGGAGAGTTGCCTGACATGTAACCCTGGAGGAAGCACTGCAGCATTATTGTTAGAGTGTTTCCTCTGATGGAAAGCCAAGTTAATCAGTTTTGTTCTCACTGACTTTACAGCATTATTGGGACTGGGTATGGAGAAGCCCCAAGACTGAGTGGACTCTTGAGAAAATGAGTGATTTTATAAATAAATCCACCAGAAATTATTTATGTATATGATTCAGTCTCACTTGGCCAACTTTGCAGAGTTTGGGTGGATTATAATAAATTCAAACTGTTTTGCCGTGGGTAATTCTTAATGAAGACTTAGCTTTGGACTACTATTGTGGGATTTTCTCTTGTTTAATAACTATACATGCCTTTTTGCATCTCAGTGACAATATTTATTATGTGCTAATTGCAACAATTCACAGGATAGCTGATTTGTGTTATCATACAATTAAGCTATCATGTATAGTTTCCTTCCCATTCTACATACCACAATAATTAATACTTTGTTGAATGCTGAACTGATTACATAATACTTGGTCCACATCACACTAGCTGTAGAGGTGGAACTTTTGTACTAAGCCTGGTTGCTCAGTAAAAGCAAATGTTTTCTTGGTAATATTCTTTCTTTCTTTCGTTCGTTCATTCATTCATTCATTCATTCATTCATGAATGACATGAGACACAAGTAGATTATTGAGGGCACCTTTCAGCAGTGGCTTTGAAGCAGTTTATGATTGTTTAACCCATGGAAATCATTTTTCAAAATTGTTCTGCTGAACCAAATTCATGAATAGCACTCATAGAAAATTAGTCCATTAGCTAGGGTTATGTTTCTTCTTGTAATTGTGAATTAAGGATGAACTCCAAAACGTAACTCTTGTGCTGTGTTATATTCAGGAGCTCTTGTTATTCCAAAGACCTTAACCGTCTTGATTGTGGAAAACAGTTCCCAAAGATTTTCCCTCCCAAACCAAAGAGAATGTCTTCAAATGTTTTGTATCATGCAAGCAGAGAGAAGAGCCATACAAATTTGCACCTTGATTTTACAATAAATAAGACTTGCATGTGATACACAGCAATTGCTGGAATTCTTTGGTAATAGTCTCATGAACTTTTCTTCAGTATGCTTCCCTGACAAGAGTTTTCATCCATAGAAGATTGACAGAATCAGCTTCAAGAGAAGCGGGTTAGATGGTGTTCAATGAATTTACTTAATTTATATTGTTAGTTGCTTTTGAGAATCCAAACTGCTGCATATTCAAGATAAAAGCTGAGCTTACACAATGCGATTATTCACAGTAAAATTGCATTACTTTTTCCATAGTTGCTTTATATCATTAAAAAAATGTACTGAGTTAAGATGTGGTTGATTAGTTTGTAGTTTTATGTGCTGTGTGAATTTTAGTCCAAATGCTTTTCAAAATGCTCTTAAAATGTAGGATTTTCCCCTGAAATTAATGATTCATGATATTGGCACAGGAAGAATGTAATTTCCAACCTTTTTTTATTTACGGTACTTGTTTATTATTAAAAATACTATGCTGATCATCAGAATATTTTTTCCCAGGGCAACTCAGTATGAGTATGCATACTTGTAAAACTGCAATCCTGAATGCATAGATTAGGAAGGAAATTACAGTGAATTTAACTGAATAAATATATTTAGAAATGAGCTGCCTGGAAGTCCAGTTGTATACCTCAATATTCATACAAGGCTCAGTATGCCTTGAAGATAGATGTAATGTCTTATCAATGCATGTTTATTTTATTACTGGATAAAACTGTGAGCCATTGGATCATCCTTTGAGAAAAAAGTAGTGTAGTCTCATGTGATTGGAATGAACATTAAATTTTAGCTTGAGCATATTTTTAAAACCCATGCTGGACTGTCTGATGATAATCTAAAAAGAGTACATAGAAAAATAATTGTAGTGGCAAATGAACTTCAATAATAATTCAATATTTACTTATCAGATGAATAGAATGATCAGGTATGGACAAAAAATGCAGAAGGAGCGGGAATGACTTCTGACTTCCTGCTGGCTTCCCCATTGACTTTGCATGTAGGAAGATACCAGGGAATATTGGAAATAATTATCATGTGACTACAATGCTGCAATGGCCACAACAACTTAGAGAATAAAACTGATCTGAACAACATGGAAATTCCAATTCGACAGAAGTAATGGGTCCTGGATTTTTTACACATAAAGTTCTTTAAGGGGTTTTAGGTACCTTGATTTTGAAATCGTTGCAGTATAATGCAATTTGGGTTAACTTGCGGGTACAAATAGATAAACGGAACAAAAGTTTTAGTAGTATTTAAATGTTTATTAAAATGAGATTGTGAATTTATCTGAGTCAGAATTCTAACAGTATATAATTCTGTTTCTTATATTTTTTTCTGCACAGATTAATTCACTGGATTGTGGAATGTACATAAATTCAAAGATGTAAACAGGGCAATTCCATTTTCTTAATAATTTATCTAAGAGATATAGATCTTAAAAAATTCTGATCTAGAAGTTTATTGTTTATTGTCCTGATCTAAAGTTTATCATTTCTTCAGTTTTATATCCAACTGTTTCCCAGAAATGCATAGCATTTCTCCCCTCATTTTTTCCAAACAACAAAATCCCTCTGAGATTGATTGAGCTGAGAGAGAATGACTGGCCTAAAGTTACCCTTTTAATTTCCATGGCTGAAGGTAGATTTGAACTTGGTAACATCCAACATCATAACAATTACATCACTCCGGCTCTCCAAACTTGGATAGTTATCTTCTCCATTTTTGCAGATGTTAAATCTTCATTGCCCTGGTCAGCGTATAGTGCAGCCTAAAAGAAGGTAATAGCAAACTACTTCCATACAGTTGCAAATAAACTATGCAAATGACTTAAAGGAAGCATTGACTTTTTACATTTAACTGCATTGGCACTGGAACATATCCTTCTTGGCTGAACAAAATGTTGCTTCTGTAAGAATATGCAAGAACATTTTATTTGACCCTTCTTTGCCCTTTTTCTGACTGAAATATGCTTCTAAAAACTGGTTGTGATCTACCAGTTAGTGAACTGTGGGTAAATGCTGGTATTGTAAGATGTTTCCACAGTTCTGCAATATGAACTGCTATACTTGTGAATTAAAATGTCATGTTTTTCTGAGCAGTTCTGTAAACTACACTTTTTATGCATGGGAAAATAAATATATTTTTATTCATAATGGCTTGCTTTTAAACTGCTTTAAAAAAAGATGTTGATGGCACTTACATCTTATAATACCAGCATCTGCCCACAGTTCATTAACTGGTAGATTACAACCAAGTTTGTTTTTTCTTACCAGGCTTACACATTCTATTTAAAATATACACATTGCAATGGAAAACATAACTATTATAGAAAAAAACCCACATGTTTAGGTAGTATATAAGCCAGTTCTTTGGATTTGGGAAGCAGGTTCTGCTGGTAGTTTTTTTTTTTTAATGCTAGCTTTCAAGCTGAACAAATTGTACAGTGTTGTCAGAGGAAACTTGAAAAGTATATATACCCAGATAAAATCAAAAGCCGGTGAGGTAAACCTAAACAATTTAAACCTCCAGGGGAAAAAAAATCACAGGTAGTACACAAAAGCTTCTGAAACCTCTGAAGGGTAGCCATATTTAGTCAAATCTTATGGGCATGAAAATCATTCTTTAATTGTCTTTAGACAAAGTTGGAATTGAGGGCGAAACTGAACCCAGTATTATGAGAACAAAACTATGGTGACAGAGGACGTAATTGTACCACTGTGTCTTGCCACAGCATTGTTTACTATCTGGTTACAAACAGAGGTAAGGTGATATCCGATGTCCACATCTCTGCTATCAGGAGTGTATAAGATGGGGCCTTTCCTTTCTTTCAAATGGTGGCATACTTTTCTCCAGCTTTCTATGTGTTTGCTTTAGGCTTGTAAACGGAGGTAATTTTCCAGTAGATGGAGATTGCTACTCCTTTCCCAGGATTTGCTTAGGGTCAGTAACAACTTCTGCAAGAACGATTTATTGACTTCTCCTCTCTGGCCAGAATTAAAACTGTCACCATCGGGCCTGTAATCCCAAGACAGGAGCATTGCCTTCTCAATCAATTGGAGAGAAAGGCTGCTTTGGTTACAGAGCAATTAACAAGCTTATTTCATGGTGGATGATTGGGGGCAGGGTGGTGGAAGGCGCGAAAGGAAGAACGAAGTCAATTGCCGAACTAAATGAATTTCTTCCATCTCTGCTTTGCTTTTTTCGTAACTATTCCCCACCCCAGTGCTTTGCATTTTTCCTGCGTGTAACGAAGCATGGACGATGAGAGGCATGGGGTGGGTTTGACTGTATGTATTTTTGGACCTATGATTAAGAAAGGTAAAGATTTCCATGCTGAAAGGTTGTTCACAAATATTGCTTTAGCTGCATTTGGCTAGCTGACATACTCCTCCAGTGCTTCGTTAGTGTAGGCTGAGCAATTTTTAGCTGCTTCCAAATGGAAATTCTCTCAGTGGAAATCTCTTGTCAGTATCGAAGTGTATTCTTTGCCAAGCCTTTATAACGAGCTCCATTTGTTTTGTTTCGGTTCTGATCTTATAATTCTAGAACTAACCTTTTAGATTAAATTGGTAGTTTTGAGTACAGCGTTACACTCAGCAAATGTTTTTGGGCACCCTCATGATGCTTTGAATTGTAATATAATAAGTGTTGCTATATGTTATAATAGTCTGACGTAAATGTCATTCTGTGTTACAATCAGTGTCCAAAATTTAGTGGATGCTGACATTTTCAACTCAGGCTGCTTTTATAGAAACAAGAATATATCTCTGACCTGCAGAAATGAGTAATGACAGTCACGTTTAGGTTCTTCTTTCCCTTAGCATTCAAAATGGTAAAGATCATATCTTAAAAGACCAGTTGAATATGACTATAGGTGACTTTATTCCTTCTCTTGCTCCCTCCCTCCTTCTCTCTCTCTCTCTCTCCCTCCCTCCCTCCCTCCCTCCCTCCCTCCCTCTCTCTCTGATAGTCCTGAGAAATCTGTATAGATCAATGCAAAAGTTTTGCAGGCTGGTTTAAGAGGGTATCTGTCAAAATTAATGCAGCTAGGAAACCCAGAGGAGCAAGAAGTATACAGATTTTTTAAAAAAATACCCTTCATGTCTCTATGAGGAAATTACAGGATCTAGGAAACCATATTAGGAATTTCCCAGCCTCCTATGTGTTGAATTAGTTAACCTGGAATCTTCGAATACAGGGAATTCTTATTTAGCAACTGCCTTGGATATCAACTGTTTACAAATACAGTGGTAATAAACGGTAATACAAAACATTTTCTGACCAATGCATATATTTATGACAACAAAAGACTCCAGTGTGAAACTGATTAAAGTCTAGTCAGTTTCAGGCAGCAGCTGCAAACTAATGGGGGGGGAGTTTCTAATCAACTAATTAAGGACAGAGAACTTGCTCTTGTTAACTGATGTTAATACTTTTTAGGGACATGTACTGTGCTGTGGAGAAAAGTAGCTCAGGAGGAGATAGCTTGTTTAAGCAATCTCTTTGCCCTGCAACAGGGCAAAAGGGGGATTAAACCTGGGTTAGACACTGGACACTGAAACAACTTTATCTAAATGAGATGGTAGCAATCAGCAATCTTCACAGCACCTGTCTGTTGCATGTATACTCTCCGTTGTCATTTATGAGGAAAATGTTTCTTCGTCCATTCTTTCATCTATAATTTTTTAGTAGTGATGTGTTATTTCCAATGGAGCCTATCCACTGATGGAATAGCATGTTATCATCAAACAGATGGTGCTTATGTCCTCCAGATCTGTGCAGAAGGTTTAGAGGACTTTCCAAAACAGATTTGTAGGATGTGCCTTGAAGGAGAAGGAAAAATAATAATCTGTCTTCAAAACTTTATTCTGGAAAGTATCAGAAGCAAAATCAGTTGGAAGTGGTGCCATGAACTTTAATATTTAATATTGATTTCACATCTGCTTGTGGAGAATATTCTTCCTCAACCTGAAACCAAGCAAACAGTACAATTGGCTGAAATCAATCTTCTTGACTGCAATTCCACTAAAGTTGCTCCCTCTGGTTGATGTCAATGACTTCAGTGTCCATGTACACCACAAGACTACACATAGGCAAAATGACCAGTGCTTACATATTTTCCAGAATTTGTATTTCTGAAACAACAATATGGGCTGATTTAAAGTCAGATGTCTACTTAATAACTTAACTAGAGCAATCAGATCTGACCTGCAAAAATGCAGGCCAGCATTAAATGGCAGCAGACAACTTTTCTGCCATCTACTGGTTGTCATCCACTTTGCAGACAGGACTCGGTAGCTCTAATTTAACTTCTCAAACCTCACTTTATTAAATTGATTTAATATCTTTTAAGAAAGAACATACATGTATCACAGAATATTGTATATGACATTTAACTTGGAGTTAATTTTGTAATTGGTTTGTGTAATAGCTTAGAACAGAGGTAGTTCCACAACAGGGAAGGCAACTTACTATAATCTCTGCTCAGATCTTACACAGTTGAGGAAGAAAGAAAATACTGTAGTCTCACTACCGTGTTTCCTTTCAAACAAAGTACTTAGTTTTGTCACTGGATTATTATTATTTTTTAATTACATTTATATGCCGCCCTTCTCCGAAGACTCAGGGCGGCTTATAATTTTTGGGATACAACCCAATGCGCTCAGCAATAGCCTTCATTCCATTGTATATGTCTGCTTATTACTAAGCGGCATTTTTACAAAGTCAGCTTATTGCCCCCAACAATCTTGGGTCCTCAATTTACCTACCCTGAGAGGATGGAAGGCTGAGTCAACCTTGAGCCTGGTGAGATTCGAGCCTGCACTAATTGCAGGCAGCTGGAACTTAAGTGCTAGGCATTTAACAGCCTGCACCACCAAGGCTCTTATTATTATATAACTACATCTTAGAGATGTAGAAGTGACCTTGCTTTTCTGTTTAAGGAAGCTCTGATTCTGTCAAAATCCTGTTGTTTAACCCTTCCACTTCAGTCAGCATGTAGCTGTGTTGTAGGTCAAGTTGTAACTCAATGTATAACTGAGTTCCTATTAGAAAACGTCAATTTATTCTTCATTGATTAAGCTCACAATAAGCATAATATTAATTGTAAAATGTAGAAAGCCTGGCATATAAATTAGAACATGGAGTAAAAAATCATTTGCCTTGTTGAAATGCCAAATTGTTATTGAATTGAATCACAGTATTGAATTGTGCTAATTTAAAAATATTGAGCTGAGGCATAAAAGAAAGCTAATAAAAAAGTCAAAATCAACCAGGGTAGTTCAAATTAGAATTGAGAGCCCAGTTTAACTCAGGTTCTCTATTGGGAGATGTAGTTTTGTGTGTCAAGTCAAATGATAGTTTTACAAGCCAGGAAGTTTAGAAACAATTTGCACCCTTTTCTTCTTAACAAGTAAGGCATATCTAAAGCAGGAGTGGACAAAGCTGTAAAGAGTATTCTATTCCAAGGTATTTTTTCTAAAGTTTTCACCCTTTGCTTGTGACTTATAATCATTTTTTTCAGCCATCGGTTTCAGATGGGGTAGAATTGGCAAATAGGATTACAAGGAAGGAGGTTCAGGTTAAATGTCCAGAGGAACTTCTAGACTGCATGAGTTGATAGTCTGTGAAATGGATTGCCATGGAATGTGGTGAGTTCTCCTTCACTTCCAATAGCAGGATAGTCATCTATCAGAAGTAGCCTAGTGCAGTGTTTCTCAACCTTAGCAACTTTAGGATATGTGGGCTTCAACTCCCAGAATTTTCTGTTCAGCATGCTGCCTAGAGGACTCAGGGAATGGCAGTCCACATATCTTTGGACTTGCCACTGTTCTTGTGCATCCTATATTGAGTAGGGACATAGACTAAACCAGAGGTCGCCAACCTTTTGGACCTCAGGGACTACCAAACTCATAATTTTAAATCCCACAGACTACTAATATGATTTTTGACTGACGGTGGCTTGCTGATGTTGGTGGGATAGAGAGAAAGACAGAGAGAGATCTGATCTAATCTCGGAGGGCTGGCGGTGATTCTCTCTCTCTCTCTCTCTCTCTCTCTCTCTCTCACACACACACACACACACACACACACACAGAGTCCCTCACTCCCCACCCCTCCAAGTCAGCCACATTCCTAAGCTCCATTCTCAGGGAGGGAGGGAGGGAGGGAGAGGGAGACAGTATCCTGTGATCCCAAATAAAGAACAATCGATCAATAGGAAAAAGAGGTGGAGGATTTTCCTGAAGACTTTTTTTTGGGATTTTCCCAGGGTCTCTGCAGAAAAAGCAGAGGCAACAGAGATCCTTTCCCCCCCCTCACCTCACTACCTCGTGTTGTTCTCAATGCAAGCGACGCAAGCCTTGTGTTCACATGGGCCATGTGGGCGGCGCAGCCTTGTGTTCTCACACAGCCTGGATTAATTGCTTTGGGGGGTGCTTTGGGGGTGACATTTCTCTGTAGACCATCAAAATTTTCTCATGGACCACCAGTGGTCCCCGACCCACCGGTTAGCGACCACTGGACTAAACGGCTGCTAGTGCAATACACATTTGTGAGAACTAAAACTTCTCTTTGAAGCTACTTTGCAAAGTAACAAAGTTCTTTACCCCTAAGAACAAGCAGCTGAATTGCTTCGCATTGCTGCCTCAACCAGGATTTAGAATAACTGGTAAAAGCAGCATGGATGGGAAATTATATTGGCTCTTCCACCTGGTGAAGAGAATCGTACCACTTCCAAGTGAGAAAATTCCTTGACAGTGAATCCAAGCTGCCTCACAGTGGCCTATTTGCAGATGCTTAAGCCACAATGGCAATATTATTATTATTTTATTATTAATTACATTTATATGCCGCCCTTCTCTGGAGACTCAGGGCAGCTTACAATTTTTGGGATACAATCCAGTGTGCTCAGCAATAGCCTTCATTCCATTGTATATGCCTGCTTATTACTAAGCGGCATTTTTACAAGGTCAGCTAATTGCCCCCAACAATCTTGGGTCCTCAATTTACCTACCCCGAGAGGATGGAAGGCTGAGTCAACCTTGAGCCTGGTGGGATTCGAGCCTACAGCAGTTGTAGGCAGCTGGAACTTAAGTGCAGGCAATTAACAGCCTGAGCCACCAAGGCCCTTATTATGAAATATAGGTGTTTTTTTTAAAATAAAGTGTGGTGAGACAATGTTGCTAATAATTCTAGTATAAAACCCTTGACACCACAGAACTGTGCAGAGACAAGGACAAATTACTTAGAATCAGTTTGTTGTATATTTCCACATGATAAAACTCTGTACAAGCATTCATTAAATTCAGCTTTGTTCAGGTTAGCTAAAGTCTTGCTTTAGAGATCCCTTGATGAGTGCCACAGATATTTTTAAAAGCACAGGGGAAATCTAAGTGAATGTTTGTATATATTTACCCAGTGTATATATTGCCCCATCCAAAAATTAATACACAATGATTGTATTGTATGAATGTAGATTAGAAGACAATATACCAAATAATGCTTTATACTGGGAGATCAAGAATGTTGCCTTATTCTTTTCAGAGGGGAACAATTAATAAAATTATATAATTATTGTATTTTATCCTATAACTATTGCATTTTACCCTACTCTCATTTTAAATTGTTTGTTTAGAATTTTATTGGTAATATATGTTTGAACCTGTATGTTTGTTTTGTTTGTTTTATTTGGATTTATAAGCCGCCCTCTCTCCTGAAGGATCAGGGTGGCGTACATAAAAGACAGAAAGTACAAAAGTTAAAAGAAATTAAAAAGAAATTAAATTATGCAAAATCAACAATCAAATTAAAACCCCCGATCCCCTGTCAGTCCAGGCCGGATTGCAAAAATAACCATGTTTTGAGGTTGCGGCAGAAGGAGCGGAGATCAGGGGCCAAGCGCAACTCAAGGGGTAGTTGGTTCCAGAGGGTGGGCGCCCCCACTGAGAAGGCCCTACCCCTAGGGGCTGCCAGCCTACACTGTTTAGCTGACGGTATCCCCAGGAGGCCCTGTCTGTGGGAGTGCACAGGGCGATTGGTGTTTGTCAGCAGAAGGAGACGTTCTTGCATGTTGATATGGTCTATAGGCTAATCAATCGATCAATATATAAAAATAAATAAATAATATTTTATAAGAAGATAAATTAGTATTTCTCAAATGGGGAAGCAAGTTTTCCTAGAAGAAAATAGATGCTTTCCCCACTTCCCCCTTTCCTGGAAGTTCAGGACAATCTGTCCTCTGCACTCATGGCATTGTCCCTGGCTTGCTGAAGTAGCAAAGCAACCTGGACTCTTATTTCTTTAAAAATAGTCTTGGGAAATTCTAAATTACAGCTGTGGACCATTTTATAGGAGCATCCTTTGGCATGATTCAGACTGTGAATTTTGCCTTCTGCACAGATGGCCACCATTCAGCTTTAAATAGATTGTGACTTTTTATTCAGTTTCATTATTGCTAAAGATAATTACATGATACAAGATTGGTTCGGCAACATGATTGAAAAGAAATGTTACTTACTATTGGAACTTTGAGCCATATGTCTGATTTCAGTAGAGTGTTCTTAAATAATGGAGGATTTTGCTTGGTCTTAAGCAGTCATGTTGCTTGCAGGAAATGGTCTGTTTTAGAGTATTGTTTGCTTTGTTGCATGCAGTGTATTAAAGTGAACTTTGCATTAATTGTAACGAGACCATGGATTAATTTAGGCTATATTAGGGAATAATATGAGTTTCTGGTAGCTAAAAATGAAGCAATAAAACCAAATCACTATTTGCTTCCTGTGTGAAGCAAGGCTCATAGTGATGCAATTGATAGTTGTTCCATTTCTACATACTAGCCTTACCCTAATAAATATTTTCCACTTATTTATTTATAAGTATAAATCCTATAACCTCTAAAAATTGGATATGCTTGATAGGCCAGATGAAAGTTGTTGTCCAACCATCTGGAAAGCTGGAGAAAACTGTCATGATCAATCACATTTTATCTGGTTGATACAAATGAAGGGGTTCATTTATATACTTTTATATTATAAAAGTATTCGTTTTATGTATTGTCTGCCTTTGATCATAATTCCTTTCAATGCATATAAAAAATAGCATGTTATAAACAAAACCAAGAAGTAGGTATTGAACTCTCTGTTGATAATCTTGCAATGGAAATCAATTGGGTGATGGCCACGGAACTATTTTTTAAATGTTCTAAAATAAAATTCTATATCGGGGAGGCTATTGGTTAAACTTTAACTGCAACCTAACAAATTGGTGTAGTCTTTCAGTAGTGAGTGATAAGCCAAAATAAGATTTGTTTGTGCGTGGACCCAGTTAATATACTTTTAACCTGTAATATAGTATATAAACCATGGGATATGGTTTACTATATTCTCTAAATCCAGACCATTAAGATATATTTATTATAGTCAAAATTAAGGAAAACATAGTTCAGTCTGTTGTCTGCTCCCCTTACATGTTAGTCATTGTTTTAGAAAGAAAGATAGATGCCTTTGAATATGGATTGGAAAGGGTTACTGAGTACCAATCTAGGTCTAGTTCATCAGTCCAGAATTAAGTAAAGACTGATGGCTCCCTTGAGACCATAATCGGCAAATGGAAACTCTATCTAAGAGCCGAAGCTGGGATTAGACAGGACAGTTATCAATACACAGTGCAGGTGCTTTCGGTATCCAAGGTCAGGAAATATGTGGCAAGAAATCCATTATCGTGAGGGAGACAGAAATGTAAACCCTGGGTATATATGCCCATGAGGTCGAATGGATCAGAGCAAGTGATGATAGCCTTCTGTATTTGGAGGCAATATCAGGATGAAGGATGAAAGAGCAGAGCTTGCATCATCCCATCAGGATGTACATTCTGGTTTGTTTTGTTTTGGTGTCCCTTTGGCTAACTCTGAATATTTAGGACTGTGGGTGTAGTACAATAGAGGGAACCTGAGAACTGATACATTATCCATGTATCTGGAATAAAAGCAGCATGTTTATCCAAGCTTTGTTCTTATCTCTTCCATTGTTAGCTCTTGAATGCTGGTTGAGTTTCTAGGGAAAACTTTGTTGTCGTGGGCTGGGATAAGCTTTGATACTTTGGGTATGTGATGAACTGGAAACAGTGATTATGCTTTGAATGTAAAAGAAGGGAAAACTGCAACACTGGGTGGGTAGAATCCAAGAGATTTCCAGAATGTTCTAGGATGAGCTATGATTTTTTTTTAATTATTAAAGACAGGTCAAGAGGAGCATTTTCCCATTATATAAATCTGACAGTGTCATCTAACTAACCAATTAACTATAGAAATCTATGACAGATTGTCAAATAAATACGCTTAGGATCACAATGCAGCCATCAAAGTCATAGCTTCTATAAAACAATCATCCAAATCAACCATATAATAGCAAATATAAACATTGTATTTGTTGAGTACATGGCCAGTGAAGGAGTAATTGGGGTGAAAAAAATGTAAAGAAAGATTTAATCAAACACACCAGAATTATCACATTGGAGTGTCCCAAAAGGTGCTTTTTCAAAAGACAACTGGACCTTCATTGTTACTGGTTTTTTTCCTTTGAAAACATTTCACTTGTCATCCAAGATGTTTCTTCAGTTCTGGATTGAAAAACTAAAGGAGCTTCTTTCATAAGAAGCGAAATGTTTTCAAAGAAAACAAAAACAAAAACAAGAATGTCCAGTTGCCTTTTGAAAAAGCACTTTTGGGACAACCATGACCTGGATGATGAGAATCTCACTAGACAGGTTGCAGTGTGTGTGCATGTGTGTGTCTGTGTGCATCTGTGTATTGTATTTTTTAAACTGCCTTCATTGGCTGCCGGTTGCACTCTGGGTGAGATTCAAGGTTTTAGTTTTAACATACAAAGTCCTTCATGACATGGGTCCTCAATATTTAAGGGAGCGACTCCTGCCGACATCGAATGCCAACCACCCTGTGTGAGCACATAGGCAAGGACTCCTTGGGAGTGCCGGCTGGCGGTCCCCGACTGGCCTGGAGCCCATCTGGCCCCTGACCTCCGCACCTTCTGCCATGACCTGAAGACCTGGTTGTTTAACCAATCCGGGTTGTGATTTTTTTGGGGTGGGACGGTTTTTATTGGATGAATTTGTAATTGTAATGGGGCTTAGTTAGTTTATTCTGTTTTTAATTTATTGTTGTTGTTTTTATTTGTGAGCCCGAGTCTTGGAGTTGGGGCATATAAGTCCCATTAATAAATAAATAAAATAAACTGAATTATTTCTACATCATGTCCAAAGCAGGGTGCAGGCAATAAAAATAGCAATGGGGCAATTAGGGCACTTTGGATAGAGTTTTTGAACACACAGCTTGTCATAATTTTTACTGATTTTGATCCAGATTTTTCACCAGGAAAAAAAATAGGATTTTTATACAGTGACTTCATAGATGGAAAAAAGCAGTAAGCTTTTAATTTCATACTTTTTATACCACATCGTGATTCGTGGTGTCATAGAGACTTGTGTACTGACAGGCACTTAAGCCCCAGGAAAACTCAATGAGCTGGCAGGGACGGTAGGAAACCATGGTGTGTGGAAACACAGAAACTAGGAGGAGTTTCTAAGGTGTAAGTGTCTCCTTTGGCACTCTTTTTAATGAGCTGTAACTGTGAAGACTGTCAGACTTGTCAGGCACTAAAGTACCCTTTCTGCTATTCTTGACAGCCAAGAGGAAGGAGAGGTGTGTGAATGTGAGGGAATGACCCCAATCATTTTGGACAAAAAGAAGGAAACAGAAAAATTCAGAAGCGGTCCAGCTACCACCTCCTCCCCCTTCAAATGGATGGGTTTGTGAGATCATCTTAATTGTTGGCTGTGCCAGACTCTAAAGTGCATCAGACCTTTTCAGACAAAATGTTTAAGTATACAGGAATGTGTCTATTTTTGTACATTTTATCTCTCAGGGACTTCATATTTTGTTGTTGTTGCTGTTGAGCTATTTTTAATGAAAGAATGTATTCAGAGTTGGACGATTGAATGAATTGCTAGCATCACACCAAAGGTGGCATTATACGGATGCTGAAGTGCTCTTAAGTTAACCTTTTCCTTACAGTATAGAAGACAAGTTTAATCTTGTTCTCTCCTATTTTCACTTAAAAAAAAACCCGTAAAGAGCTTTAGGGCAAAGCCTATTATATACAGGTGCTGGTTGGAACCCATTTAGTTATCATTATGTTGCAACTGATTTTCAGCAGTTTACAAAAGAAATGTAACATCCACTCAAGAAGAAAATAATAGTATAAGATAAAATTATGGGACCTATTCATTCATAAAACCATTAGGTTCTAGATACCCTATGGAAGAGCTTTATCTCTGAGACGCGCATAAAATATGTCAAGGTTTGTGCAATTCAAACCTCTTGGGAAGTGGAAGTAGAACTGGTGTTTCAGTTGACTGGAATACAATGGCAGCAAAAGTGATGAAACATAAATGATATGAAAATCTGGGGTACATTCCCCAGTGCCAATATGGTACATTAATTCATTTATATTTTTCATTGATTATTAGAGAAATAGTTCATGTAATCAATAACTTAACAAAACAATTTCTATATTATACTTGGATAGTGAGATGGCTGGCATATAAATTTAATAAAATATATTAATAATTTCAATGGTTTGGATGAAATACTACCTTCAAAAACAAGATTTTATTTTCAGGACACTTGTCTTTATTTTTTATTTATTTAACAATTTAAATGGCCATCCATTTCATTCTCGTGACTTTAGGCAACTACCAGTACCTTTAAAAACTAAAAAAGAAATCCCAACCAATTTTTAAAGTCTCAATAACAAGCATAACAACAACAAAAGTGTCTAAACAATACAAAGTGTGCAAAGTCCCATAAAACCACTCTGTCCCATACAGGTTGGGCTTATCTAAAATCCTGTCCCCAGTACCTGGAGAAAGAGACAAATACTTAGAGCTTTTCAAAAGACCAATATCAATATGGTTCTCCAAAACTTGTGTGTGGGGGAGTATTGTTCCAAACACCTGTGCTATAATAGAAAAGTCTCATTAGATGACACTGCTTCACAGGAAGGACCCAGACATGCCAACTCTACTGTATGTAGTGGGATGAGCAGAGACAATTTGTTATGGCCTGTTGGCCACCGGTCCCTCCAGCAGCCATCTCAGATGAGGTGGAGGCGTGGGAGTCAGGGTCAGCATCAAAGCAATTTGAGAACTATGAGGGGGAAGAAGGAATGGAGCTGTCAGAGAGAAAGACAGAGGTGGAGCCTGGGCCATCCATCAGCCCTCAGATGGTGAGTCAACAGCCCCCAGGTCTGGAGGTGGCTGATGAAGAAGAGGAGGAACAGCAGATGCACAGAAGGCAGAGGAGAGGAGAGCAGTGGAAATATGTGGGCTGATCCTTGGGACGGAAGAGCCACCACTGCTAGCGAAGCCCCACCTAGCTCTGAGGATAAAAGGCAGGGGGCAGAGATGAATAAATGTGGCAGACAATTATTCATCTCCCTGCCGGACAGACTTGTTAGCTTGCAGTGAGAGAGAAACTTTTTGCCAGGGCTGCTGGCACTCCTAATAAAAGAATCATTGCTTCAACTACAGAGGGCTTGTTTTGTTTGGGGAGCTGGCTCAGAACAGAATTCAATACAAATGGTCTCACAAACATTCTGGTTCTTTGCCATGTGGGGCTTTGTAGATGATAACTAGCAACTTGAATTACATTCAGAAGATGACTGGGAGCCATGCAGCCTAAGGAACAATGGTATTACAAAGGAACATGTTTACTGTACTGCACCAAAATTGCCAAAGGCCATTCTGGACCAGCTGCAGCTTCCAAATGTTCTTCAAGGAAGTTCCTTAAAGATTTGGCAATAGTCAAAATGGGCGGTGGCTAAGCAATGAGAACTTGTGGCTAGGAATACTTGGTCTAAGAAGAGGCACATTTGGAACAAAAAATGGATTTGTCTGACAAACAGGTAGCAGCAATGGCCAAAAACACTTTTGTATGCTTAGCTGAGGCAGTAACAGCATTCATTCTAGAAAATATCTGAAGTTTAGAGCCTGAAACTGGCAGGACAATAACCAGCAGTTCTCAAGCTAGACAGGTTAGATGTTGAGGAAATATCTCGTACTTTCTAGGTCAATTAGAGAATGACAAACTTTCTGTACACTTGAAGACAGGAGGGAAAAACCAAGAACCTAAAGCCTGGGTCATACATATATGTTGGCCTTAAATTCTTTGCTCAGCTGTAGGCTGATTTTCTGGGGGAAAAAGCTACATATCTGGTGATGTCTGTATGAAGAATATTCTGTAAGCAATGTTCTTCAGAGACATAAATGAAGATCTGCATATGGGGTTGATTATCAGGAGAGCAATAATTATTACCTGGAATGAAGCCCAAGACATTTGATATGATGAAGTGATCAGTTGGAAGCAAAATATTAGATTACATCATCTTTTGACTGATTAGAACTCAACTTTACATAATACAAAGGTGAGAAGAATAAACAAAAATACATAAAAGAAATAAAACATAGAGGTATTATTATTTTTTTTTTTTTTTAATTACATTTATATGCCGCCCTTCTCCAAGACTCAGGGCTTACAATTGGAGCACAATCCAATGTGCTCAGCAATAGCCTTCATTCCATTGTATATGCCTGCTTATTACTAAGCGGCATTTTTACAAGGTCAGCTAATTGCCCCCAACAATCTTGGGTCCTCAATTTACCTACCCCGAGAGGATGGAAGGCTGAGTCAACCTTGAGCCTGGTGGGATTCGAGCCTACAGTAGTTGTAGACAGCTGGATCTTAAGAGCAGGCATTTACAGCCTGAGCCACCAAAGCTCTTATTATTGTTGTTGTTGTTGTTGTTGTTGTTGTTTATTGGATTATATGCTGCCCCATCTCCGGGGGGACTCGGGGCGGCTTACACTGAAATATATATACAAATAAATACAAAATTTATCAAATTTACTCTAATCCAAATATAATAAAATCAAATTAAAATACCCTTGAATTAAAATCCCCAACCATGCTCAATTCAGGCTGGCCTGTGCAAACAGCCAAGTCTTGAGATCACGGCAGAAGGAGCACAGGTCCGGGCCAAACGCTCCAGGGGTAGCTGGTTCCAAAGGGTGGGCACCCCCACAGGGAAGGCCCTCCCCTGGGGGACCACCAATCAACACTGTCTGGCCGACAGCACCCCCAGGAGGGCCTGCCTGTGGGAGCATACTGGGCAATTGGACCTCGATGCTGGTAGGAGGCACTCCTGCAAGTACCTCGGACCCAAGCCGTGCAGGGTCCGGGGTACATTTTGGACCTTGACTAACCTAAGTGGTGCATGTGAAAGTGGGTACCAACATTTCCGTAGATAAAGGGTGGGCAATTAATTTTCCCAAGTAGCCACGCCAAAACGGGGACTCTTGTGGAGGGCCAAATCAATAGGACTGCTGTGGGTTAGACAGGGACATCCAAATGGCCAGATGTGGCCCAAGGGCTGTAATGGGCCAGATGTGGCCTGCAGGCCATAGAATGTCTAGGTCTGCCTTGGAGGGAGATCCAATGTGATTGATTACTGCTTGTTATAGCAAACAAGACTAGCAGCAATTATTGCTATTTGTCTAATGTCAACATAACTGTTTAAACTCATTTAAATTAATTCATTCGAAACATCGTGCTGGAAGACAGGTTTCAATCAGTAATATTTTGTATGGGTTTATTTTTTGTTGTCAGTGATATGTTATTCCCACAGCCATAACCATAAACCTTTTATAAGGAATTGTGGGGTCTGAAATATTCAGCTGACCTCCAAAAATATAAAAAAAGATCCTCTTTAGCCCATCAGTGGATGACCAACCTTCATTGCTCAAGCTTTAATGTTCTAGTTATGCCCTCTTGGTCAATCCACAGTGGCATCTTCACTTGAATACTGATGAATACAGTTTTCTTCTCAAGAAAACTCTACCTCACCTCTCTCTTTCTAGCTGCATTGATTTATGATTGGAAATGTGAGGGTTTGCCCTTGGTTATGATAATTGATAGGGATTTTAAAAAGCTCGTGAAAGTAGTCTTCTAAATTAATCAGGGAAAAACACCTACCAATGAAGCATTTTAAGCTTTCCAGAATTCTTTTTATAACACTACAGTTCTGGGTAAAGGTAACTGTTTCCAGCTTCCAGGAAAATCTCAGGCAACCTTACAGTAATTGATTCTAACCTTTCTTCTTTGTCAGTTTGAATGTATTTCAGGAAATAGCTCACTTCAATGATAGATAGTCCTTGACTTATGACTACTCACTTCGTGACCATTCAAAGTTATGACAGCCCAGAAAAGAGTGACTTTATGACCTGACTTAGAACAGTGCAGTGTCCCCATAGTCACATGATCAAAATTTGGGCATTAGTTAGCCACCGGCATGTTTTTTATGATGGTAACAGTATCCCAGAGTCATGCAATCCCCATTTGCAACCTTCCGAGCTGGATTTCGACAAGCAAAACCAGATTTGCTGAACTACCATGGTAATTCGCCTAACCATGGCAAAAAGATGGTAAAGAATCAGGCACAACTTATTTAACGACCACCTTGCTTAGTGGTGAAATTTCTGGTCCCAAACACAGTCATAAGTCAAGGACTATCCATATTTGCAAATTCTGATGATAATCACCATGATGATAATATGAATACGAATATAAAATACGTCGGGTACCAAACAGGTGAGTTTCAAAGCAATAAGTTTAAATAAAGTCATACCTTGGTACTCCACTGCTTTGAAAGTCACAGAATTTGGTACTCGATGCATTTTGATGTGAAATTTTTGTCCTGCTACTCATTGTTTCTTTGGAACTCAACGTGCAAGCTAGAACTTTTACAGGAACGGTTACAGGAACTGGGCTTGGCTAGTCTAGCAAAGAGAAGGACCGGGGAGACATGATAGCAGCCTTCCAATATTTGAGGGGCTGCCACAGAGAGGAAGGGGTGAAGCTATTTTCCAAAGCGCCTGTAGGCCAGACAAGGAATAATGGATGGAAACTGAACAAGGAGAAATTTAACCTGGAAATAAGGAGAAACTTTCTGACAGTGAGAACAATCAGCCAATGGAATAGCTTGCCCTCGGAAGGTGTGGGAGCGCCATCACTTGAGACTTTCAAGAAGAGATTGGACTGCCATTTGTCAGAAATGGTGTAGGGCAGGGGTGGGCAGACTTTTTGACTCGAGGGCCACAATGGGTTCTTAAACTGGACCGGAGGGCCGAAACAAAAGCATGGATGGAGTGTTTGTGTGAACTAATATAAATTCAAAGTTAGATTACTTCACGTAGCCTTCTGGGAGAGCAAGAGAACCCTCCGCTCTTTTGGCTCCGCGGGCTGGATAGACCAGCCGAATGGGCTGGATCCGGCCCCCAGGCCGTAGTTTGCCCACGGCTGGTATAGGGTCTCCTGCTTGGGCAGGGGGTTGGACTAGATGACCTACAAGGTCCCTTCCAACTCTGATTATCTGTTATCTGTTAACTTTTCGGTGACTCACCATCCTTTCCAGCTGAAAAAAAGAGGTCGCCCTTATGGAAACAATTTGTTTGGTACTTGTTGCACCTTCTGAAACCAATTAATGACAAGTACTGAGGTACCACTGTGCTGTATAATGTATTTATGGTGAAAATTGTGTCCCGTTCTTGGTAAAAACTCTATACTTCACTTACCTAAAACTAGTAAACCAATTTCGGAAAGTTTTCTAGCTTTACCTCTGATACTGGTAAGAGAATAGGTTGGTAGAATTGATCTTTAAGCATGTACCTTTGTATTTGGGGTGGGGTTGGTTATAATCTAAAAGAACACATCGTGATTTTCTTATCAGAAAAACGGCAGATGTACATAGAGAGAACCTTCTTCCCTTCCACCCAGTGAAATATAAGCAGCCAATCATCAGTGCATGTTTTATGTGCTCAGCCATGGTTTCAGTATAGATGAGGATATCGTTGAGGTACACGAGGGATTTATTTTGGCATTTATTCTCAATTATTTATGCCAGCTGGTAGGGCATTTATTTTCAGTGCCTGCTGGATGCATAGTGATGTTTCCCGAACAAATCAAAAGGTCCCTTTCCAGCTATTAGAGCAAGGACCTTAGCTGAACAATATGTTTGAACCAGGCATTGTCGCATGGCAGACAGGTTCTCATTATGAAGAGAATTTTCTCTCCCAGAAGGTTTATCCAAGTTCTGCTTTGTGTTTTGGACTGCATTGTTTAGGTTGCTGTTTCTCCCAGCAGTCACTGATGGTAGGTACTGAAGACTGCTGTGTTTGTGTCGCAACAAGTTGGAAGACTCAGAAGATAGATGTGGTTCATCATCCTCTGCTTCGTTGTGAGCTACTATAAATGGATTGGCAATAAAAAAATTTCTGCTGCTTTTTTTTTTCCTGTAGTGTAACCAGTCATCTTTTATCTGCTAAAAAGAACAGCTGCTGGACAGCAGAGACATTCCCATTCCAGCTGTTGCACAATAATAAAGCATGATGTAGATGATTTGTAAAGCTGTCCAGAAATAGACGCCTCTTTTCTTAACAGGAATTGGGTAGTCTCTTAGCAGACTTCGCTGGAAGGGAGCCCCACCAACTACAGTGTGAAATGTTTTGGAGCAAAGGTGCAAGGGACCGGTTCAGTAATGTTAAATGTGCTAGATGGATTTGGACTTCGCTAATCTTTGAAATTTTCTGCAAAAGGAGCTTTTGGAGACCACATTATGTCCCTGATTATAAAGCTGTGGTTTTTGGAATACGAGGGAGCAGAGCAGCAGGTAACAGGCTTAGCAAAATGAACAATAGTCTTTTCCATTTAGCAATTACATTCTTGGAAATGGGCTCACCTTTGCCATTTACAATGCTTTCCATTGTAAAAGACTGCACAACCATTATCTTATATTGTACATCTGGAAGTACATCAATTTGCTCTTTTGCCTGCTCTCTTAGAATTATAGCTTAATAGAGGAAGGCTATTTCTTTGCTGATCTACTCCTCTCCAGTGGCCCACAGGAAGCAAACTTTCTCTTCATCAGTAGCAATTCCTGCCTATCTGTATCTTTCTAATATGTATTTTATTTGCTTAATATAACTGATCGACTAAATAAATGACAGGTTTTTCTCTCAATAACAATAGGAACATCATAAATTAGCAGGAAAGATGACCCTCCAGCATACTCTTAATATCTTGGTGAGAGAATCCCATATCTGCTTATCAAAGAAAGATAGTACGTAAATATACTAAAAGGGATAATTAATATGTACAGACTTAAGATGGATGCCATTAGGAACGTATGTCTCTGGAAACAATCCCAGAAATTGCTGAGAACTATAGAGTTCCCTAAAATTTCTCATTCACATCTATATTTTTATTCATGTGTTCATGTGTATCAAAAATGGGCTTCTTCTACATAAGCCTGCTTGAAATAAAAAAATTATCACCTCCAATAATACAGTTGTATTGTTGTATAATGTATTGCTATTTTGTGTCCATGAGATTGGAATATTGAAATTAAAGTGAAAGTAAAGAAATTGGGTTCATTGGACCTTAAGTATACTTTGGGCTTCAGAAGTTGAGGGTCTGGGACTGACATTTGCAAAAACTAAAGAACTTCCTGACAATTTCTAATATTGAGGGCCAACAGACGGGACTCTGCAACAACCTTCCACAGTTTGCAGTAGCTTCATATTAACTTCTTCAAATGTGAAGTAGGACATCTTTCACCATTCCCAGTCTGAATAAGCATTAGCTGTGACTGGGAATAATGGGAGTATGTTGCAAACTAGATGTAATCAGGAAACATGGAACTCAAAGTAGTTCTTTGCTTTGTTCCACCTGCTTTCTCTCATATCCTTTGCAGTTATGATCTAGGTCAGGAGTGTCAAACTCACGGTGTCACGTGATGTATTGGGACTGTTTTCCCATTCGCTAAACCGGTTGGGGTGGGGCCAGCACATGGCGCATCCAGCCCGCGGGCCATGAGTTTGATACCCATGATCTAGATATTCTGGAATTCTGCTCAATAATACTTGCTATAAGAGAGCTGTAGGCAACCTTGCTGTGATCAGGATATCTGATTGATTTTTGCCTTTCCATGAGTATAAAGTAAGTGGCCAATAATATCATTAAAGTGGTTATTTTCAATTTAATATTTTTATCTGCATTTCATCCTACATATGAAAAAATATATATAACTAGATTGGAATCTTCAAGAATGACTGAAACATTCCTGTTAGAGGGGACCAGTTTGGTGTAGTGGTGAAAGCACCAGACTAGAAACCGGGAGATTGTGAATTATAGTCCACCCCTAGGCATGAAAAATGGCTGGGTGACTTTGGGCCAATCACACTCTCTCAGCCCTAGAAAAGAAGCATGTTTGAACTCTTGCCATGAAAACTTCAGGGATTTGTTTAGGCAGTCTCTAGGAGTCAACATCACAAAGGAACTTACAAAAATTCCCTGTAATTGGATCATTCAGTGGTAAGTTCATTCAAGGAGTAACAGCTGCAACCATGAGTTTGGGAAGCAATTTTCCTTTAAGACAGATTGACCAGTGATCCCTGAGTTTGGTTACTTCTGACCTCCAGCTCCCCAGAGCAGGAATCTCAAATTATTTGCCCTGCTAACACATTCCTACAACTCTTCTCTTTTATTTTGGGATGCACTGACTGGTTGACAGGTGTTCATGACATTTCATGACCTGAAAGTGCAAAACCTTCTGGATATGTTCAGTATATTGTAGATGTTTTTCCTGCTAAGCAAAACACAGTATTCTGAACCCTCTGCTTCTGATAAAGAAGAAAGCTTCTTTTGTGTTGCCTTCCGTGCCATAACATTTACTTGGTACTTTTAAGTCTTAAACATTTTGTCACTCACTCAGTGTAATGAAAATCAGATATCTGAATCCTGCCAGTGGATCTTATGTACCAAGCCTTTCCTTGTTTCAACAGTGTGTATGATACCAAGAAGTGTAATAAGTCATTCAGTATGGTGAATGTGGTGAATTAAAATGCATTAGGGGAAAAAAAGGGCTTCAGTGCTTTCCTTAGATCATTAGTGAAATAATAGGGTTTTGTCAAGCTAACAGTATTCATCCCAGTATGTGCATGAATAGTTATGCTGTAGGGGGAAAATTGCATTTTCTTTATATGAATGTACTGGATTTCTCAAATCCTAAATGGCTTTTTGTCTAAAAGGGGAAGCAAATGGAAGAGGAACAGGCAGTAGGCAGAGAAGGAACTCTGTGCCCTTTCTCTTTAAGACCCGCTGAGCATGGTGTGGGAGCAGACAATCTTTCCACCACCAACCACTCATGCAATTTATGTTGTAATTTGCGACACCACTAAAGCTCCCCTCCACATGCCAGATGAAAGGGGTGCATAATAGCCCATTGTTTGCAGCTTTCCTGAATAGTATTTCAGCATTGTCTTAGAGTCTTTTCCGAAGAGAACTCAACACTCTGGGCTTTCTTGAAACAAAAGCTTCTGTGCAACACCAACAACTAGGTAGTCATAGGAAATGTTAATTTTCATAACATTACGCATTGGTGAGCTGGACTTTGAAACCCCAAGCCAAAATACTAAAAGCGTATATGTTTCCTTAGACATGACAATTCAGATAAAGTAGATCGATTGCGAAGCACAACGGTGACGCCATTATGAAAGAATTCGAGTGATTGCTATGTATCAGATATGAGCTCTATTTATGGAATACTCTGTGTCACGTTTATTGTGCCTTTTTCTTCTGCTCACTGTACAAAATTGCTAGACAGAATTTCTCTTTGGAGTGGGAGAGCTAGTTTCTGTCTCTTCCTTGTTTTTGCATGTTTACTTTTGACCCTGTGAAAACAAACTTTCACAGTATACACTGCAACTGCAGTGATTCTGCCAGTCTGGTCATTTGCTTTGAAGTGCCGGATAGGGAGGTTTTTGCAGAGGGACTACAATTTTTGTGCCTAGTCATTTTGGCTGGTTGCATCATGTAGGCAGGATTTGAATGTCTTCAGAGTAACCATAGTAACAGAAGGCCATTTAAATTTTGCTGAAGGAGAGTTATTTTTTCTCTCCTCAAACCTTAAATGAAACTGGGGGGAAAACCCCAAATGCCTTTTTAATGGGGAAAAATGGAATCTCTTTGCTGTTAGAAGGAATAGCATTTATTTTTATCAGAATCAGAATAGAGCTGGAAGGGACCTTGGAGGTCTTCTAGTCCAGCCCCCTGCTCAAGCTGGAGACCCTATACCATTTCAGACAAGCAACTGTCCAGTCTCTTCTTAAAAATCTCCAGTGATGAAGCACCCATAACTTCTGATGGCAAGGGTGAACTTAAATCGATGCAAACACCACAGGAACAAGGAATAAAAATGAACTGGTTTTCATATCTGCAAATACAATCTAGATATGATGAGGATTCTAAGGCTGAAGGTATTTATGACAAGGAAACTGAATTGGATAAAATTTTGATGGGTACGAATGAAAAAGTAATTAAAAAACTTTATGGGCACTTACTAGAATTTAGAATGGAAGAAGAACAGGTTAAAGAAACAATGATTGCTTGGGGGAAAATTTTTGGTTATGGGATAGATTTAGAGAGATGGCAATCACTATGGGCTCAGAACTATAAAATGACAATGTCAACTGCATATAAAGAAAATTTGTATAAGAAGTTTTACAGGTGGCACCTATCCCCGAGAAGGATTGCAAGAATGTTTAAGGGTAAATCGGATAAGTGTTGGAAATGTCACCAGACACCTGGCTCCTATTACCATATGTGGTGGACTTGTTGTGCTGATGCAAAAAGATATTGGACTAAAATCCGCACGTGGTTGGAAAAAAATGACACGACAACATATAGACTTGAAACCTGAGATATTTTTATTGGGAATTATGCCAGAGACGTTCAGCAAAGAGTTGAAATATTTGATTGTTAATGTATTAACAGCTGCTAGAATTGTATTTGCTAAAAATTGGAGAAACGACAAGATACCTGCGCAGGAGGAAGTGATTAAGAAAATTTTGGGTTGTGCTGAAATGAGTAGATTAACATTTGAAATTAGAGATCAAGAAGAAAAACAGTTTTTTAAGATATGGAGTATGTTTTATCAATGGTTAGATAAAAAAACTTGGTAATACTGTGTTTCCCCGAAAATAAGACCTACCACGAAAGTAAGACCTAGCACTATTTTCTAAACCTGCCCTAATATAAGACCTACCCCGAAAATAAGACCTAGTGTAAATCTCCAGTTCCAGGAAGACTTTTCAGGGAGCAACCATGCACCCGAAACACCCCCTACACACTCACACCCACTATTTGGCACCATAAATATATAAGACCTACCCTGAAAATAAGACCTAGTGTGTTTTTGGGAGCCAAAAAAATATAAGACAGTGTCTTATTTTCGGGGAAACACGGTATATGGATATGATGGAGATAAATATAATTGTTGAATGAGAATATAATATAGAGACTATAATATTGTAGAGAGTTAATAACAATAATATTGGATAATAGAGGAGATAATTTAGGTAATGTATGAACTAAAATGTATAAGTTTTTGAGACTTCTTCAAATAGATAATAGACGGTTGTATTTTTTTATTTATTTCCTGTTTGTTCTGTATATTTCTTTTTCTTTTCTTCCGCAATGGAGAGTATTGATGGTAACGGGATGGCACCGAGATTTGTGACCGACCGACACACTTGAAATTGATGTTGGTTTATGTTTTTTTATGTTACGTTTGTCTTGTTTGTCTTGGAAAAAAATAATAAAACTTTTTTTAAAAAAAACTTCTGATGGCAAGCTGTGTCAGTGGTTAGTTGTTGTCACTGTTAGGAAGTTTCTCCTTAATTCCAGGTTGCTTCGCTCCTTGAATAGTTTCCCTCCATTGTTCCTTGACCTGCCATCTTGTGCTTTGGAAAATAAGTTGACCCTCCCCTCTTTGTAGCAACATCCCAAATACTGGAATACTGCTATCATGTCCTCCCTAGTCCTTCTTTTCTCTAGACTAGCCAAACCCAAAGCCTGCAACCGTTCTTTGTATGTTTTTGTCTTCAGGTCTTTAATCGTCTCAGTTGCTCTTCTTTGCACTTTTCCCAAAGTTTCAACATCTCTTTTGTAATGTGTGACCAAAACTGGATGCGGTATTCCTGGTGTAGTCTTACATAGGCTTTATAATGCGGTACTAATACTTCATGTGATTTTGATTCCATGCCTCTGTTTGTACAAGCAAGGATTGCATTAGCTTTTTTGGCTACTGCTGCACACTGCTGAATCATGTTTAAGTGATCGTTCACTAGGACTCCAAAATCCCTCTCACAGTACTGTTTTTGAGGCAGGTTTTGCTTAATCTGTACTTGTACCTTTGATTTTTCCTGCCCATGGGTAAAACCTTGCTTTTCACCACATTAAATTTAATTTTTTTTGGATAGGGCCCATTGTTCAAGTCTGTCAAGATGTTTTTGGATCCTGAGCTTATCTTCTAGGGTGTTGGCTATTCCTGCCAGCTTAGTGTCATCTACAAATTTGATGAGTTCCCTTTCTATTCCCTCATCTAAGTCATTTATGAAGATATTGAAGAATACTGGACCTAAGATGGAACCTTGTGGTACCCCACTGTTTACTTCTCTCCATAGAACCATTAAGGACTACTCGTTGAGTACAGTTTGTCAGCCATCTGGTGATGATGCTCTCTATTCCACATTTTTCTAGCTTACCAAGAAATAGGTAGTGGTTTATTTTGTCAAAGGCCTTGCTGAATTCTAAATATACTATGTCCACAGCATTTCGCTGGTCTACAAATTTAGTCACTTTGTCGAAGAATGAAATAAGATTGGTTTTGCATGATCTGTTTTTAACAAACCTATGCTGGCTACTAGTTATAACTTTATTTATTTCTAGATGTTCACAGATCTGTTGTTTGAAGATGTTTTTTCCAATATCTTTCCAGGTATTGATGTTAAGCTGATTGGTCTATAGTTTCCTGGTCTGGGATTTCCCTACCCCCTTTTTTTGGAACATGGAACCACGTCAGCTCTTTTCCAATCCTCTGGTAGTTCCCTGGCACTCCAAGATTTTTTAAAGATATGAATCAGTGGTTCTGAGATAACATCTGCCAGCTCATCAAGGTCAGACAGGTGTTCTCTTACCATTCCCTTCCTTATTTTAATTTATCAGTTGAGGATAAATTAAAAAGTGGGAACCAAATTTAGATTGCATGCATAGGAACATAACTTGCTCCCAGTTAGATCAGATTTACATTGATTCACACAATAAATGTTTGTTCCCTTTTGTTCTTCTGTCTATACTGCTTGATAGACTTTTTCTTCTATATTTATGTGCCTTTCCTTTAAATCTACAATACAGCATACCTGATAAAACAATGCAAAAATTCTAAAAGATTTGAAGCGATAATTTAGTATAATAATTTACTGTTACAGGATTTCTTATTATTCTCAAAGTCAGTCTCCAGTTAAATTACTAGTATTATATAGAAATGGTACTCTAAGTATACTACTTAATCTGCCCCAATTGTCTGTGGTATACTAGATGCTGATAGGAGATTAAAAAATAAACAAAGTTGTTTGGACAGGTTTACAATCTAAATTAAAGTACAAGAGGACAAAAATATCAGGCAGGGGACAGCAGGGGAAGAAAAAAAAATGTTTATTTTGAAGAAAAAAAAAAAGACAAAGCCCAGATGACTTTTTGGATTACATTTATAATTGAAAGCTTTAGGTTTTGTTTTGTCTAAATAGGTTTGATTATTTTTAAGCATGGTGATGAATTTTGTTCACCTTTTCTTCTGTCCAGCGTGAGGTAGAGCAGATTATATAGGCTTCTTGGAAACCTTTCATATATAGTACATGACTGATTATGGCTTTTTAATATAATTAAATTGAATTTTCTGAGCAGTTCCTCAAGAACATCAATCTAATCCCATACATTAAAAAGTCCATCAGCTGGAGGCTTTTACAAAAAACAACTATTTTTTTGTATTTTTAAATAATTTTTGTAATAAAGCAACTAAGATGATTAAAGGCCTGGATACTAAAAGTTATGAAGAATGGTTGCTACATCTGGGTATGACTAGAGAAAAGAAGGACTATGGGTGACATGATAGCAGTATTCTAGTTTTTGAGGGACTGCTACAAAGAGGAGGTAGTCAACTTATTTTTCAAATTATCAGAGGGGAAGACAAGAAACAGAGGTGGTATTCAGCAGGTTCTGACCAGTTTTGCAGAACCGGTAGCAGAAATTTTGAGTAGTTCAGAAAACCGGCAAAAACCATCTCTGACTGGAGATTTTACACTATCCTTCTCCTGTCACGCCCACCAAGCCATGGCCACAGAACTGGTAGTAAAAAAAAATGAATCCCACCACTGACAAGAAACAATAGATGGAAATTAATCAAGGAGAGAAGCAACCTAGAACTAAGGAGAAAATTCCTGACAGAACAATGGATCAGTGGAATAAGTTGCTTTGTGAGTTGTTAGTACTTCATCCCTGGAGGTTCATCACTGAGTGCTTCACCATTGGAGGTTTTTAAGAAGCGGCTGGACAGCCACTTGTTGGAAATGGTATAGGATCTCCTGCTTGAGCAGGGGGTTAGACTAGAAGACCTTCAAGGTCCCTTCCAGCTCTATTCTGAATCTGAATCTATAATGGTGGGAAGTGGAAAAGACGTGAGACCCTTCCTCATCTCTTAGACTGTAAAGGAGACAGAAGGAGAATTGCATTTCAGACTTGCAAGATTCTGTTAATGTAGCTTTATGATAAAGTGGAATTAGTTTATTTCCTGTCTAGTCTTCCTGTCAACTTAAGGGAGCGACTCCTGCCGATATCAAGTGCCAACCGCCCTGTGCGAGCACACAGGCAAGGACTCCTCGGGGTCCCGTCGGCAAGTCAATGTCGGCTGGCGGTCCCCCAGTGACAAGCCTATTCTGTCGCGGCCCCTGACCTCTGGAACCAACTACCTCTGGGGCTCTGCCTGGCCCCTGACCTCCGCACCTTCCGCCATGATTTGAAGACCTGGCTGTTTGACCAATCCGGGTTGTGACCCCGCCCTGGGGGGGGATGGTTTCTTAATTATTTTAAATTTTAGATTTGTTACCATTTTGGGCTTGTGATTAGTTTAATTCCTTTTTAATTATTTATTGTGGTTGTTTTTAGTTGTGAGCTGCCCCGAGTCTTCGGAGATGGGGCAGCATACAAGTCCAAATAATTAATAAATAAATAAATAAATAAATAAATAAATAAATAAATAAATAAATAGTCTAACTGAATAGACACTAGTAAGGCTGATGTTATTTTCTTGCATATGAAAACTGCAGTTTGACACTTTCTTCAATAAAAATAAACTTACAGCCATCTTCTTCATTTTTCTTTCATGGGGTGATTTTTCTCATTTGGCAGCCCTTTGAGTTAGACCAGACTAAGACACCAGAGTTATGAACGCTAATACTAGTTTATTATAAGGTTACAGTAACTGAATTTTGCAAGTCTGAATGCACTTTCACCTCCCTTCTTTTATCTGCATGAGAGCTAAGGAGTGCCATATCTAAGATGCTTACTCAAATTACATTTCTGCCCTGGATTCAGATTTTTTTTTATCTGACCATTGCCTTGGTTGCAGCTCTTCCTTCTGTTCTTCATGGTTATTCTTATTTCCCATCACACTTTTTAAAAACTCCTTAGTGAAACATTTCACAAAAGATTTGGCAAATCTCTACCTTATCCTTTTTGACACTTTCAGCCTGATGCCTCTCCCTTATCTATATTAATATCGACATTCCTTGAGCCCATAACTAACCTCATCTAATCTTGTTGCCCCGAATGAAGCTGGAAGACTTTGGAAAGAGAAATAGGGGTTTAAGAGGTGAAAGTAATAACTTAAATCTCTCCAAGCCTCCATCAAAAGAAGGTAAAAACAGTCAACAGTTTGTCCTAAGTACACTTGGTGGATTTGAGACTCACAAAAGAAACGCTATGTGGTTTATTTCCATGCACCCTCTCTCTGTGTACACACACACACACACACACACACACACACACACAAACAGAAACACATGCACTGTATATAAAACATGATTTTCTGTTCAGTGAACCATAAGACCTGATTTTTACATAAGAACAGTGACCAAATTCCTGTTGTGTTCATCTAGGGAGTGATGATTGCAGTTGCATTCCTGCTGGCTTCTAATTGGATTGGAGACTGAAATATAGAATTCCTATAATTATATAATTGATCCCAAACATACTTTTATTATGGAACTACTTTGAGAGTTGAAAAGTTGAGAAATGTTTAAGAATGGCTTGCCAACTGGCTAATAGTAAAAAAACAAAGTATTGTGAAAAGTTCAGTTTGAAACTGGTATAAGTATTTTAAGACTTCTTAAATTATATAATAATTTAATATTTAATATATAATTTAATATAAAATTAATATTTATATACTCATGTAATATTACTTCATTACCACCGTTACTGCCATACATGGTTAGCTACTCTTTCGTTATTAAGTGGGGAAAGACTCTGTGCAAAAAAAGATGAAACTACAAAATCTCACTGTGACTGATTCCTCAAATTGTTCTAATGTGGCACATCTCTAGTTTATATCAAGGAGAGTTTTAGTATCAGAAGTCCCCGGTGAAAATAAGTAACTGCAATTTGATATGTAGAAAGAATAAGAGACAGGGAGATAAAATTGCTTTTCAGATGTATAAAGTTTTGGAGCTGATTGATATAGGAATGTCATTTGACAACATACAGAAGCAGCCTGTGTTAAATGGCATTCAGAATCTCCTATCCAAATCAGGCTGAAATATTGCTGGAGCTCTATAGATTTCCTGTTCTTTCGAAAGGAAAGTGCACAGCTTAGAATTCAGAAATTTTAATGATGTTGCATTTTTGTATGCTTCTAATCTTAGTAAGGATTTGAAATGCCGCAATAGACATCACTAATCCCTGCGCCTTAGAATAAATAAATGAACATGATGTCTACTGCCAAGTTCTTCTAATTTAAAGAACATTTGGCTGATTGTAAGAAAAAAAGGCAGGCATTATAGCTGAAAAGGGAATAATTTTAGAAAAGGTTTGCTTTATGTGGATAGACAAGATTAAAAAAAGATTTCTAGGCCAAATGTCTTAGAGTAAGTAGGGTAATAAATGTATTTCTCAACAAACTAGAAAAGCAGGAACAAAAACTGTCCTGAAGAACAAACCCTTTGGCTACCAAATCTGATCTATAAAAGATGGCAGCAAAGTGATACAGAAAACATGTTTGCTTTCGAAGTACAGGTTTTTGAAACAAACTTACTTAAACATCATGTCTTTTAAATAGGAATAAGTATAAATAGCAATAGCAATAGCACTTAGACCACTTAAACACCACTTTATAGTGTTCTAAGCGGTTTACAGAGTCAGCATATTGCCCCCAACAATTTCAGATTGGAAAGGCTGAGTCAGCCTTGAGCCTGGTGAGATTTGAACTGCCAAATTGCAGGCAGCCTGCAGTCAGCAGAAGTAGCTTGCAGTACTGCACTCTAACCACTGTGCCAGTGGTGGGATTCAAATTTTTTTACTATCGGTTCTGTGGGTGTGGTTTGGTGGGCATGGCAGGGGAAGGTTACTGCAAAATCCCCATTCCCTCCCCACCCCGCTAACCTGCTTTCCAGCTCCATTCTCCTGTGCAGGGCAACAAAAGAAGACCCCGACAATCAGCTGGGACTCGGGAGGCAGAGAATAAATGGGGACAGGGCCAGTCAGAGGTGGCATTTGCTGGTTCTCCGAACTACTCAAAATTTCCACTACCGGTTCTCCAGAACTGGTCAGAACCTGCTGAATACCACCTCTGCACTGCACCACCGTGGGGTAGGAGTGCAAATAAGAGTGCAAATTCTTTGTCATTTACTGTCCAATTCTACTTACTTCAATCACATCCCCAGTTCATCCTGTGCAGGATGCTTTTGATCTGTAATCCAATTTTGATCTAAAAGGATCAAAATTTAGCTGAAGGCCAAAACTACAAGGGCCTTGGTGGTGCAGGCTGCTAAATGCCTAGCACTTAAGTTCCAGCTGTCTGCAATTACTGCAGGCTCGAATCCTACCAGGCTCAAGGTTGACTCAGCCTTCCATCCTCTCGGGGTAGGTAAAGTGAGGACCCAAGATTGTTGGGGGCAATAAGCTGACTTTGTAAAAATGCCGCTTAGTAATAAGCAGGCATATACAATGGAAGGAAGGCTATTGCTGAGCGCATTGGGTTGTGCTCTAAAGATTGTAAGCTGCCCTGAGTCTCCGGAGAAGGGCGGGATATAAATATGAATTTAAAAAAAAACTGAACATTTAACTTTTTCACTTACAGAATCCCATGTTTCCTCCTGTTATTGATCCCAAATGTCATAATAATAATCCATGGCCTCTGTGCCAAACTTGCTTTGAACTGAAATATTTGATCCAGGTTGTTAAGGACAGAATCTCTGTCACTTTGTACTGAACTGACAAGACTTAAGAGACATATTTAGAGCTGGGTTTTGAAGCTATGAATTAAAGAGAGATGTTGCTTGGCATTGAATTTCTTGTCTCCGGCTATGCTCTGCTTTGTCCTCCTTTGCTCTTCAGTGATTGATTGATTGATTGATTTGTTTGTTTATTAAATTTGTTTGCTTCCCATATTGCTTCATAGCAAAATTGTTTTCTTCCATTTCTGAACTTCCATTTCTGAACTATTATCCATAACGTGATTTTTTTTCTTTAAACTAAATCAAATTTCCTGATCTTAAATTCTTGGGGGAAAAAAACAGATCAATGGCCAAGTCAATGTTATGCCTGAGGATGGCTGCAAATTCTATATCATATATCTTCCGGTAGACCTGCAAAAAATATTGTGATTTTTTTTAATGGAGGTTTGCCAGGAAACCCAAGTGTTATGGGGTATACCATAAATAAATACATTAGAAAAACACTTTAATATTGAATGGTGTTGAATCTACATGGGTATAGGTTTCAAGGGAAAACTGATCTAATTTTACTGCATGAGATGAATCAGCAATCTGACTCGGGAGCTTTGTATATCCCTATTGAGCCATTAAAATTATCATATGTGCTTCCGTATTATTCTTCCAAGTTGGAAGTAGTGCCCTCTGCCCAACTCTATTTCTGCTTATGCACTGTGTGGGTTCACACCTATGCTAATGCTAATGCATAAGGTGAGTGACTTGGTTTTATCCCCTTCCATACAGGACCTTTGTGTCAAAAATCATGTTCAGATCTCTGGATCTTGAAAAAAGATGAACTTTATTTCTGGCTCAGCTCTGGCATATTTGAAATAATAGTAAATCTAACCCTCTTTTTTTTAAAAAAACAGCCTTGGTGGTGCAGGCTGTTAAATGCCTAGCACTTAAGTTCCAGCTGCCTGCAATTAGTGCAGGCTCGAATCCCACCAGGCTCAAGGTTGACTCAGCCTCCCATCCTCTCGGGGTAGGTAAACTGAGGACCCAAGATTGTTGGGGGCAATAAGCTGACTTTGTAAAAATGCCGCTTAGTAATAAGCAGGCATATACAATGGAAGGAAGGCTATTGCTGAGCGCATTGGGTTGTATCCCAAAAATTGTAAGCCGCCCTGAGTCTTCGGAGAAGGGCAGCATATAAATGTAATTAAAAAAACCTGCCAAATGGAGTTTTTGGGTGGCCTGTTTATACATGCACACATACATTGATATAGCACCTACCTTCGAACAACTCAAGACAGTTTATAATACAGCAATAATAAAACCATCAAACCAGTACAGTAATAATAAAACCAGTAATGACCAGCAGCCCATGTCTGCTGTTTTTGTTCTGTAACAGTGAGACGCTGTGCTTCCTGTGTGTGGCTAAATCCCATGCGTCCTGTGAATACTGGCATTGAGTAGTGTTGAGTTTCAGTGTCTAAAAGCAGCATCTTGAATGGGGCCCAGAGGTCCACTGCTAATCAACACAGTCAATTCAGCAAATACATAATTATATTAGTATGCTCTTTCCCATTTGTGGTTGAGCTGTTGCAAGAACGTTTGCCTCGTTCCCACCTTCTGACTCAGGCACCTTGGTGAAAAGATGTTCAAAAACAAAAAACAAACCAACCCTGAATCAGAATCAGATTCAGAACAGAGATGGAAGGGACCTTGGAGGCCTTCTAGTCCAGCCCCCTGCTCAAGCAGGAGATCTTATGCCATTTCCGACAAGTGATGTCCAGTCTCTTCTTAAAAACCTCCAGCGATGAAGCACTTGCAACTTCTGACGGCATGCTGTTCCACTGGTTAATTGTCCTCACTGTTAAGTTTCTCCTCAAGTCCAGGTTGCTTCTCTTGATTTGTTTCCATCCATTGTTTCTTTTTTTTTTTTGACTTGTATGCCCCCCCCCTCCGCAAGGACTCGGGGCGGCTCACAACTAAAACATAATACAAACAATAAATATTTAAAAAGGAATTAAATTGACAAGCCCAATCTTTAAAACCCAGTTAAAATTAGAATAATTTTAAAACCCGGAGGTCAGTCCAGCCCAGCCTGTTCAAACAACCAGGTCTTCAGATCATGGTGGAAGGAGCGAAGGTCAGGAGCCAAACGGAGCTCCAGAGGAAGCTGGTTCCACAAGGCGGGGGCCTCAACAGAATAGGCCCTTGCCCAGGGCACTGCCAACCGACATTGTCTAGCCGACGGCACCCCGAGGAGTCCCGTCTGCGCCACAGGGCAATCGGTATTTGATATTGGCAGGAGACGCTCCTGCAAGTACCCTGGACCCATATCATAAAGGACTTTGAATGTTAACACCAACACTTGTCCTGCCTTCTGGTGCTTTGGAAAAGGTACCATCATGATGCGTTTTAGGAAACCGTTCAGATTTTTCTGAACGCGATCAGACAACATTAGTTAAAGATGTGGGTGGAAGAGTGTTTATTTATTTATTTATTTATTTATTTATTTATTTATTTATTTATTTGGACTTGTATGCTGCCCCTCTCGAAAGGACTCGGGTGGCTCACAATTAAAATACAACAATAAATATTTAAAAAAGAATTAAACTTAACAAGCCCAATAACTAAAATTAATTTAAAACTAATTTAAAAAATCCGCCCCCCAAGAGGTCAGTCCAGCCCGGCCTGCTCAAACAGTCAGGTTTTCCAATTGCGGCGGAAAGTGCGGAGATCAGGAGCCAAACGGAGCTCCAGAGGTAGTTGGTTCCACAAGGCGGGAGCTGCAACAGAGTAGGCCCTTCCCTGAGGCACCGCCAGCCGACACTGTCTCATGGACGGCACCCCGAGGAGTCCCCATCTGTGTGCGTGCACAGGACGATCGGTATTCGATATTGGCAGGAGACGCTCCCACAAATACCCCGGACCCAAGCCGTGAAGGACTTTGAATGTTAATGCCAACACCTTGAATCTCACCTGGAGGGCAACCGGCAACCAATGCAGCTCACACAGGAGGAGTATGCAATTAATTTATTTCCTTTTCCTTTCTATGGCCCTGGAGGAATTCTTGTTTCTTGGGGACTTTTGGCAATTGAAGAAGCAGAGAAGTGCCACTCTATTTTTAGTGTTGACAGATCGCAATCACAGATCATCTTCAAATTACTTTTGAGGGATAGAGGAATTGAAACAGTGGCAATATAGAAAAGCTCCAACCAATTGTTATTTGACCAAGAACTGTGTTTAAATAAACTCCAACTTGGTCTGATGTGTGAACCCAGGAACAAAGAAAAGGAAAGAGCACTGTATACAGTAAACCGCTCTGGGTGCTCCTCTTTTGTGGAATGAAGCTTTAGAAAAACATGAACCAATTTATTCAGCAGGCAGTTAAGTATCTTTCATGTATCACTTTCAGTTCAGCATTCAAACAGAGCTTCACATTCACAGTTTCTGCACTGATTTTTGGCAGTGATTTACAAACCTATTAGCACTTAGCAACTCTGAATCTAAGGAGTATTAGTTGGACATCTGCATTTGCTCCCACGAGGCTGTCATAGATGTTCCATCTTCACCCAACCAGATGGTAGTGAACTGTTCAATGTGTTGTGTTTTGTGCTGCTTCTCCTTACTATCATGTAGTGATGTTTAAATTAACACAGTTGTAATTTGATATTCCAGAGAGGATGGACCTGATTGAGGTGTGACATTTAATTAAAGCTATGTTTGAATAACGCACTTTTAAATGACAATGGATACTTGGGTTGCGATTCTTTGGAAAGAAACCCTGCTTTGAATACAGTGTGTTTTACCTCCAGGATGAACCTAGGCTATCATTGATCATGGTATCCTTCTAGCGTGCCACTGAGGGTTTATAGTGAAGGATATCATTCTGGAGTGGTTCCCTTTCTTCCCAATGGGGCTATTCCAATTAGCAGGGATTGGGAGAGATCAAGTTCTCAACAGGCTTCAGTGTTCTCTACTCTTATTTAATAGTTACATGATGCCACTAGGTGAGAGATCTGCTGACATGAAGTTAGGCATCATCAATATTCTGAAGATATTTTGATCCTAAACAGGTGATCTTTTGATCCTAAACAGGTGATGTTTTGAAAGTGTTGTCCAAATGCCTGGAGGCTGTTCAGTTCAGGGTGGAGAGAAAGGGGCTGAAATTTAATTCCAGCCTCATGGACAATGTCTGGGTTTGTAAGATATTCCAACTTCAATTTTGGGTGGGATGGTGTTCCCTTGTATTGAGCTGATTCATAAGTTGGAGGTCCTCTTGGACTCTTGGTGCAGGTGGCAGCTGTGGGCTAGGGAGGTTTTCTTACAGTTTCATCAGGTGCGTCATTATGACTCCTGGAATGGGAACTTTTTGTTCACCTCTACTCACACCCTATTCACCTTTTGATTGGACTGTTACAGTGTACTCTACCTGGTGCTGCCCTTGAAGACCATTCAGAATGTACCATTCCAAGTTGCCATGGGTGCCTCATATTGTGCCTATATCCCACTACTGTTGCAGGGCTGCATTGCATATCTGTTGATTTCTGGGTAAAATTCAAGTTTCTGGTTGTCTCCTTCAAAGGAGGCAGGGTTGAGGGCCTTGATAATGCGGGACTGTGTTCTTCTACTCATATCTTCCAACCCAATAAAATGAAGTAGGGTGGGCTCTCTCCATGCCTTAAAAATCATGT
Source organism: Naja naja (assembly GCA_009733165.1). Taxonomy (NCBI): domain Eukaryota; kingdom Metazoa; phylum Chordata; class Lepidosauria; order Squamata; family Elapidae; genus Naja; species Naja naja. The sequence continues at coordinate 262,057,334 of CM019148.1, forward strand.
TTTTTCTGTTCCTGCTATCCTCTCTAGAATAGCAGTTCCCTGGACATTTGAACAACCCCTTCTGTTTGGCATTTAGGAAGTCTATTAAGACCTGACTATTTAAACAGGCCCTGGGGTCTCCCCCCCCCAAAGCAGTTAGAAGTTGTTAATTGTATTTTGCCAGTTGTGCTTTATTCATGGGTCATACAAAGGCGATTTTATTGATTATGTTGTATGGTGATATATAATCTTTGTTGCAGTTTAATTCTGATTTACAGAGGTGGGATCATATGCTGTCTGGTTGGTTTGTTTGGAGAGGACTATAAAGCCTTGGAAACAAACATATTTATCTCTTGGATGCAACACACACAAACACACACACACACATACTGCATCTGAGCAATAAATTGATTTTGGAGGCTGCAGTTCTTGGTGCTTATGGGTAGGTTACTTTCCTATTTGCAAAAAAGTCTTGCTTCATCCAACATCCAGGATCTGTAACTACAGTTGTACAGCCAGGGACCAAAAGGATAAGTAGTTTGATGGCATCCCAGTAGTTTCTCATAGGAGCAGCTAGGATATTTTTCAGTCATCTCAGCAAATTAATACAATGTCACTTGGATGGGGAAAGTGCAAGTAGCTAATTCATTTTATTATTTTTAGGCATGAAATGCTTTTTTATTGCTGGCTTGGGATCTGCAGTAACTTTGAGGCAAGGCAGTGCTTTTTCATTTGTTCTCTTCATTTTTACATCCACAAAAATGAACATGACCATGGATCATCTTCAAATTGCTTTTGAGGAAATAGGCTGTGGAATTGCTCCCTGGAAGATAAAGCATATGATTTAGATTGACCATTCATTAGCTGGATCAATTATCCAACCAGACCTTGCCATCAATCTTAACAAAATATGCAAAGTGCTAATTATTAACGTTTTTGCAGCATTTTTAAAGTATGCTTTAAAGAGCTGTGGTGGTGCAGTGGTTAGAATGTAGTATTGCAAGCTAATTCTGCCCATAGCCAGGAGTTTGATCCTGATCGGCTCAAGGTTGACTCTGCCTTCCATCCTTCTGAGGCTGATAAAATGAGGACCCAGATTGTTGGGGGCAATCTGTTGACTCTGTAAACTGTTTAGAGAGGGCTGTAAAGCACTATGAAGTGGTATATGTCTAAGTGCTATTACTATGCTTTTATTCTTAGTCATGGCAAGTAGCAGCATCTGATTGACCTTGTTTAGATTAAAAGTTTATCATGGCTAACCATGGTTAATACTTGGATAATCAAAAGTATAAATGCCAAGAAAATTTCAGTGCATGTCCCTGAAATTCCCAGGAAGGGAGCTCAGTTCAGAGACTGATTTACTTTTTAATTCAGTCTGAAATTTCAGTTCCTTCCCGCCGTCCTCTGTTTTGATGAGGTGTGCATGAGGATGGGGAATAGTGATTGTGGTAGAGATAACTCTAAAGTTAATAGCAGCAGTGGCTCTGCGAGATCTGTGATTAATAAATTACTGTCAAGATTCTTTGGAAAAAAAACTCTCCAGCCACAAGAGTCTTGTTATTTATCGCCATTGATAGGAAAACAATTTTTCCCTTTCTTGCCTAACATTGCAGCTATAATAAATTTCATAGCCCTGGATAAATTGATCTTTAAAATGTTGGTTTAGTGGCCCACAACAATGGACCGTAACATGGTGTTATCTCAAGGTATATGTATGTACTAAAAATAGTGTTGTAGGCTGGGAAAATCCAGAGCTGAGTTTATAATGTTTGAAAGTAACAAAACTCCTATCCTCGCTGTTAACGAATCTGGATTAAGGGAATCAAGAATACCTCGCTTGCTGCTTGTTTTGGGGAGTTTTGTTTTTAAAGTGGTTAACACCCATTACTGCTCAGTCATGGCCAGGCTTGTTCCCAGCTGTTGTAAAATTCTGTATTTTTTGTTTTGAATTAAAAAAATCATCTCTGGCAGACAAGAGCAAAGAAGAAAAAGAATCAGGAAGTCTCTCATCTAGACCATGCTGGCTGGGGAATTCTGGAAGTTGAAGTCCACAAGCTTTAAAGTTGCCAAGTTTTGAGACCCCTGGTCTAGACAATAGGTGGCATATGGGTTTTTTTGGGGGGGGGCCTTCTCTCCCTGTTGTCAAACTGGGACTGTACTTACTGGCTGAAAATCCTAAAGGATGTGCACAGACTCATTCATTTTCCAAAATGAAGGTGCAGAATACAAGTATTACCTGCAAATGTTGTCTTGATTCTTTTATATTAAGCAGCTGAATGCATGGGAAAAGTCTGCTGCCTTTTGCATTTGGATTTCATCTCCCGAATATATATTTTTATCTGTTCTGTAAAAATTGTTTGCCATTACCATTTATCAGTTTTAAGCAGCCCTAAGTATTCTTCCAGTTCAAACCAAACTTGTCATATGAATAAATGAGCAGAGGAATTGTCCGTTTGCAAGTTTACAAATCCACAATACAATCTCAGTCAGTCCACAGTCAAATAAGCAATCTTAGCCATTTTTATATAGTTGACCTTTTGTTGAATTAACAGCTAAAGCTCCATGTATGTCTATCTGTGTAGTTGCTTCTAATGCAGCCTGCTTTTCAAATTCTGATCCACTAATTTCACCTGATTCATGGATCTTCATTATCCTGAGCTCCAGATGCCTTGACCCCCCACTGGCCTTTAGATGATTCTGGAAGACCTAATTCTTCCCACAGGCAGTGATGGGATACTGACGGTTCGCACAGGTTCTAGTGAACCAGTAGCTCCATTGAGCAGTTGGCCCCACCCTTTCCTGTCTTATATTTCCTTGTTTTTTAGCTCAGCTGATTCGTACGGCAGAGCAGATTGCCGTGCCTCAGCTGTTTTAATCACCAGTGCTGAATAGAAGGTAAGTTTTGAAGCTTAAAATTGGCGGTTTTTGAATGCTGCGCGCAAAGCACACTCTCATAAAACCAGTAGTAAAAAAGGTTGAATCCCACCACTGCCCACAGGTACTGGGCCATGACATTTATGATGTTGCGTGAGTCCATCAACGGAAAATGTGCATTTTAAAAATTATTTGTCCCTAGCAGTGTATGTTTTTACTGATACGTTAATTTGTATCTTGATGCTTTCAATCCTCTGGAATATGCCCAGAGTCACTTGGCAAGGCAGTGACCTTAAAAATCAAGGGAAGAATAGAACAGCACAGAACAGAAAAGATACCAAATCAAGAAAGGTCAAAAATGCCAGCATTTATAGCCTAGACGTGAGCTCAGTGATTTATAATTTGAAGATAGTATGGATTTTCCTATTATTTGGGGTTATTTATATGATTTTTGTCAAAATAAATATAAACTTCAGCAGTCCCCTGAACTAACTTTTTAAATGCAAAGGTTTACACTGACTTGAATCCTAAAATAACTAAAGGAGTGTTATGTGTTTTCTATCTGACCTTGCCTCCCAACTTTATTGTTTGGAAAAGGGACAGAGGATTTCAGAGAAATGAAATGTACAGGAGAATTCCCCTTAATTAACTTCTTAAATCCAGACCACTGAACTGAGACATCATTTTTTTTGATCATGTAATGCAGCCATCCCCAAACTGGTGTCCTTCAGATGTATTAGTAACACTGGCTGTAAATCATGTATGTGTAAACTGAGCACATAACAACAGCAGCATATAAGCAACAATTTATTAAACAATGAAGAGAGAGGCTATGAACTTTATGCGGATGTCATAAGTGGCATTTTTGTGATTGCAAAATCTGTGGAACAGATTAAACCAGCCTAATTGAACAAACCCTTTCATGGTTTAGGGGCAGGCTTTAAGCACCGCTGTTGCATTTTACAAATTATACAAAATTACAGCAGCTTTTATTGAACAAAGCAGATAATATTCATGTGAGTGCATGGAAGCTTCATTAAATATGCAAAGGTGATTTTGTAAATGGGTTATGACATGCGAAGAAATGCAAACATCAGAAGAGGCATCCAAATGATCGCTTGTTCAGAAACTTGGCACATGAGAATATTCTGCTTTGGGAGGATTATCAGATCCCAGAGTTCCAAAGAGATCAAGGGAGGATTTCTGGAAGAGTTGAGTCTCTCATCAAAAGTGAGGGTGATTTTATTTGCAGAGGACACTGAACACTAACAGCCTTTACTAAAGGTCACAGACAGACAGATCCTAGACTGTCAACACTTGAAAAACAAATGAACCATTAAGGCTGGATATATGAGTCTTGAATGAAAAACATGTTTATAGTTTCACTGCCCCTTTCCATATATTCTACTCTATGACTTGATTAGCTGTGGAGCCTTCATCCTGATTTAAGATGACTCATCTGTGGGCATTGCAGAACATAATGGTGGAACTGATTACATTTTTCTGGCTAGTTTTGATGAGGCCAAATGTGGAGGAAGGGAGGCATTCAAAAACTTTTGCTCAAATTCCTTGTTGCCTATAGCAATTAGGATATTTTTAGGTTTGGTTAGTCAAAACATGTAGTGACTGATGTGCTGTTCTAAGTGTTATTTGTTTGTGTCAGGGTTTGTAGAAAATGGTGATAATGGATTTGTCACTTATCTCTCTTCCTTTTGGGTGACATGACAGTAATCACATCATATAGCATGACTCTGGCTTGTAGCCAAAATAACTTCCATCATGTCAGCATGACCAATAAGGGGAAATGAAATAGTTTGTCAAATTTCCATCCCCTTGAATTTTTTTTATGTACAACATGGACGTAATTTGGTAGGGGGTCAAAATATTTTAAAAAATGTTGCTGTGAGTCATAGTGAAATTCAGAGAAATATTCTCAGATATACATATTTAAATAGGCCCTGGTAAAATCAGTTGAACATTAAACTCTGCAGATAAGCTTCTCTCATACTTGGAATAAATCAAAATATTATTTACACATATTATATGTTGACGTTAAACAAATCTTTAGAACCTAACAGTCTAAACATTTATTATGCTTCTGTAATAGTTTTGCATCAAGATAATCTTGGAAGTTTTCTTCCAGCTTTCTCTGTTCTACCAGTGTTAATTTTTCTCTTTTTTATTGTACTGTGATTTTTATCTATTTTCTGTTATTTGGAATACATACTATAACCTCTGCTGAAGTTTAGAGAATTATTCTTTTCATATCTATATATTTATCTCTAAATCGAGATCTAAGGCAACACAATGGCTCAGTGGTTAAGTCACTCAGCTTGTTGGCTGGAAAGCCAACAGACCAGGTTCAAGACTCCAACGCCACACGATGGGGTGAGCTCCCATCCTTGCCCCGGCTCCTGTCAACCCTGCACTTCAAAAGCATGCAAATGTGAGTAGATAATAGGTGCCATTTTGGTGGGAAGATAACAGCATTCTGTGATACTGTGCCATGACCACAGAAACTTATTTAGACTGCATTGGCAAATGGTCTTGAAATGGAGATGAGTATCACCCCCTAGAGTCAGCAACAACTTAGCAGAGTAAAAATCTGCAGGGACTCCCTCCTAAATCAAAATTTGTATGACCTCAATCGGCTGTTAAATTTCATTTCTATTCCCTCTCCTCTTCAGACTTGCAGAAAAGGAAGGAAACATTAGAGTCTCCCCTATGCATGGATACAGATCCTAAGGTATCCTATCTCTGGGCAGAAAATAATTTTCTGTTTATATCTTCATATATTTTAGGATTTCAAGAAATCTTGTCAAGACATTCTTCTAAAAGGAGATTTTATTTGTTCACACAAACCTTTGTAATGATGCAATATTTGCAATTTTGCATTCCCCATCCAAGTTGGGTTGTTGTTTTTTTAAAGTGAAAACAATATGAGTGTTGACTTTATTGGGGTATAATTCACTTTTATAATTGTCAACATTAGTATTTGTTTGGATTACAATTGCAGCAGTGTATTCATGCACAAAAAGACCTAGAGGTTCTATGCACAGGTCACTTGGGAAAGCTTTTGATAATATATTTTTTTTAAAACAAGGATCCAACAAAATTATAGCGTAGATATTCTTATTTCTCACTCAAATGTAGGTTGACTCTATATAAAGTGATGCAAACCAAATCCCTAAGCTAACATTTATATTGGGCTAACTTATATTAAGCCACTAGTAAAGAGAAATAAGGCCATCCACTGGGAAAGTTTGAGTAATTTTAACTAACTGGGTTTAATTACACCAGATTAATTATCAGGCCAAGTCCTTCTACTTTTCTTGTTCTGTATAGCGCTGAAACAGTTCACTGAGCTGCATGATTGCTTCTCTCCAGAGTCATGAGTACAGATTTTGTAGAAGGTGGCAGATCTAGAGATGCTTTATGAAACCAGCACGTTATCTTCCCATTCAGTCACACAGACCCGTCATCAGATGTTTTTATATCTTTAAATTTCAAACTTGTTGACGTGAAAGGTCACTTTGCTTACATCAATAATTAGTGAAATTGTAACATGCTAGATGTTTCCAAAACAGAATACAGGAATGGATAGAAGGAGAAAGCCATCTGCACACTGAGTCAAAGGGCAGATGCAAATGGAAAATTTTATGAGGTTTTTTTTTTTTAAATAAGTTATATTGCCAACTTGCCTGAGTCCAAAGAACTGCAGCCTGTAGGTGATTTATGCATTATATAAAGCAAAAGAGACTTCCTTATGGATCAGATTCATAACCTTCCCCCCCCCATCCACCCCATCGGTAGCACATCCTAAGTTTCTGATCCTTCCTAAAGTATTCAAGATTGTAAGGAAATAAACTGAAGTCACTAGGAGGGAGTAGATCTGTCTGAAAAATTTAATTCATCAAAGGATTTTCTTGACTAGGGAATTTCCAAATGACAAAAACAGTTCTTTCTATAATGCATTTGCTGTATCTCTCAGTTGTGCTCTGCATGTATGAGGCTGAAGTTCTGTGAGTTTAGGATTAGTGGCTTTAACAAACAGGTTCTCTCTAGAGGTTTGTTATCTTGCAAAAGCAGCTTGCCTGCTTTGTGTGCCTGCATGAAATTTGTCCTTTGCAGCATTTGCAACCCACTATTTTTTTTAAAGAAAAAAGTTCTGAAACAGAAGAAGAGAGAAATGCACAAACCCTTTTGACACAGTGAGAAAGAAAGGGAGGAGGGGGGTAAGGGGGGAGGAAAGCCAGTAAACATATTAGGAAGAAGGAGTGGCATTTGTCTCCTGCACAATTTCCCCAGATTTCCCCCAATAACCATTGCCATTGAAGAATTTGGTGATTTCCTTTTATCTGTGGAGTACCAGTGCAGTATCTGATAAGCCAGCATTGCTCTTTCTGATGGACAAATCAGAACCTCTATTTAGGTTTTATTTCCTGGGCTTTGAATCATGCAGGCTCATTTGGAATTCCACAATCTGTGAGCACGGAACAGGTTAAAGATGGAAACAAGCTAAAAGCCCTGTTTTTCTCTGCCTGAAAAATCTACTGATGCAGGATGAAATTAAAGGCTATAAATAGAGCCGGTCCCTTCAGCTTTGTCATGGAAGCCTCGGCTGTGCACAAGGATTAGGAGAAGACAGAATGGATTTCTCTGTGGCGTCCACAAGAGCCAAGGATTATGCCCACTGTGCACATTGTATTGTTCATTTCTCCTGGGCCTTTGTGGGGGAAATTAAATCCTTTCTGATGCCAAAGATGTAAGCAGCAGAGGCAGCTTTGAACAGAACATATGCATTACAAAGCAATTTTGCACAGTGGCACTCAGCGTCTCATGGTGAGACGATGGTGTTCAGCATCAGCCCCAGCTGCACTTCGGTATTGCCAGGAGCAGCGCAACCAGGATCACAGGAGTGTCCTGGGATTTCCCTGCTCGAGGCTTTAGCTGGTATCATTCATCACTCATCTGCAATGTTCATTACTGCCGAAATGTTCCGAGGTCACCCTGGTGCTGGAGGGAGAGCAATGCTTCTCCCCCGCCCCCCCTTGCAATAATGCTCTCATAACAATCAGAGATACTGGATTCGTGCTGAAATATCTTCATTAGCTAAAGTCCCAAAGTGTTAACCGCAGAATGAGCTCAAGAATCTGGCGAGAAATGAATCTTCTGTGCTTTGTATATAAGGGGACATTCAAGGTTGACATGACTTTAGCTGCAGCCGATTTGTCTTCACTGTGTATCTGGGTGCTTCTTTTCCAACTGTAAGGCACTAACAATCTCTATCCATCTTAAATGCATCTCAAAGTGATCTCAAACTGGTGTTAAATTCACTGGACTGCCTGCTGAACAACTCATACACTGAGCAAATCAGTGCTGTAGTTTGGAATCACTGGGTGGGGTTTTTTTTTTGAGGGGTGCGGGAGGTTAATGCCAAGCTTTTGTGAAGATACCACCAAGTGTTAATGATTTAGTGAAGGATTTAGATGTTTTCTATAGCATTCAAATTTCTGTGCTATCGTTAGTAGCTATACTTAAACTACAAGGACAACTGATTAGTTTCTTTTTAAGGCTGTCCAATTTACAAGGAGAGAAGAGAATGCATCATGTTTGGATTCACAAATAGCACTGAATACAAATATATGAATAGGAAGTAAACATTCCATTTGAATTGTAGTTTAATTGTATTTGGATACTCAGCAGATTACAATCAGAGCATTTAAGCGCTATGATTTACAATAAGAAAAGGAAAAAGCATAGCTCAGCAACATGAATGCATGTGTAACTCAGGGTTTAATCCCTGATGCCTTCTAAGTTTTTTTTTTAAAGAAAAATGTACAAAAGAATGATGTGCTGCACCTTGTGTGCCAAGGTGATGCCACATGGTTGTAATAGTCTGTTATTTTAGATATATTTTTGATGTATGGTACTGCTATGCTTTCCCTATCCAAACCAACTAAAGCCCTCCAAAACATATTAAGTAAATTGAAAGATCCAGTGGCTCTCAAAGAAAAAAAACAGAAGTTATCTACAACACACAAAGTAAAGATTGTAACAGCTACAAAATAGGACGGAGAGGCAGAAGACTAGCAGAGCACATTCATGAACATCATACCAATCAGAAGACATGGTGAAATCTCCTTAATCTCACTACACACATGGATAGACTCTATCATTGTTTCAGATGGGAAACTGTGAGTGTCCTAGATGAATTTAAATCTAAAAATGGTAAGGAATTCCTGGAAGCTTGGCATTCAACAAATCACCCATCAAAAGACACATAGAGACAAACTATGTTTACACATCATCAAACAAGAGAATGAAAAAGCTAAGAAGGAAACAAAAAAGACCAGAATGCATCCTCTCAATCAGCTTACATCCAGATAAGCAGAGGTTAACACAACAAATAATAAAGCACTAAATAATACTCTAATTAAGGAACTTCCAAGAAGAAAACCACACTCACCTCTACCCTGGTAGGGCAAGCTATTGCATATAAACAGGGAGAAATGCCACACTCACTAGTACTGATGATGTTACTTAGTTGGTAATGAAATGTTTGCAAGTAAGCAACTAATCTCAAAGAGCACTAAGGATACATGTTAACATACTATTCAAAGAAAAGAAAAAAACATTGTTATCAATTTTGGGTGCATTCAAAGTTAGTATTAAGATTGTGCTTACAATACAGTATTTGACTAAGATTGCTGGGATGGAATGGAATACTTTATTTGACCAAGTATGATTACACATATAAGGAATTCGTCTCCAGTACAGAAACTCTCAGTGTATAATTTATATATCAGTAAAGCAAACAGAAGTTGAACGGATAAGCAGATGAAGAATGCCATTCTGTTGTAATCAGAAACATACAGAGCAATCTTCGAAAAACTGCCTTACGGTCAAGGAAATACTAACAGTGGTTAACTAAATATTCATCATACAGATAATTTTTGAAGTTCTGTTCTACGGAAACACATTCTGTCTCTCATAGATGTATCTACATTTCCTTCAATATGTATTGTATATTATGTCTTCTGACATAGAGAGAATAGAGCATGAAAGTGAGGATCCTCAAGGGACAATTGTGACAAAGGAGTAGTTTTCAGCTTTTTAAAATGACAAAATGAAAGCATTGATCCATGTTCATCCAATAGAATATTGACTGGTTCATATGAAAAGATTGTAACATAATATCTTTAGATATGAAATGTCTTATTCACTTCAAAAGGTTTGAGGACAGTGGGAAAATTCAGTTCCCATTTTTAACGTACACATAACTTTCTACTTTCCAGACATTATGATATTCAGTCAGATTTATACAGAGTCTTCAACTTACAACAGTTCGTTTACTGACTGTCCAAATAACACTGAAAAAAGTGACTTATGATTATTTTTCACACTTATGACAGCATTCTGATGGCCACGTGAACAAAATTCAGATGCTTGGCAATTGACTCAGATTTATGACTGTTGCGGTATTCCAGAATCATACGATTACCTTTTGAAACCTTCTTGACAAGCAAAATCAAGGGGAAGCTAGATTCAGTTAACAACCGTATTACTAACTTAACAACCACAGTGATTCACTTAACAGCTGCTATACGAAAGGTCGTAAAATGTGGCAAAACTTACTTAACAACTGTCTTGCTTAAGAATACTTCCCCCTTGCACATGAGTATACCGTACAATCAAGAACATCTGCATTTGGTCACAGAGCATAATAGTGTTGTGGTTAGCTGGCAGCAGGCGCAGACGGCTGAGGAGAGCGAGGACTCAGATGAGGGGCCAGGACCATTAGGGTGTGGACTGCTGCCTTCAGAGATTGTGGGGGCTGGCAGCAGCGATGAGGAGGTTCCCGAGGAGCCTGTACCAAGTGCGCATGCGCGCAGGGTTGCTCGCAGGAAAGAGCAGTTGCAGCAGCATTGGTGACTCGGGAGTAAGGCTGCAAGGTAATGGCCTCTTCTTCAAGAAGATAAAAGCCAGCTGTGAATCAGACGTTCTTTGTAGGAAGCAAAAACATTTTGAAACTCAAGCCTCGTGGATATTGCAATATCTTAAGTTGGTATTTGAAGACTCTTGTGTTGTGAAATATTTCTTATCTGTTATTCTTGGCAACCTTGCACAGTTTTGGCGAGGCTTGTGCTTATCAAAGATGATGATGATGATGATGATGATGATGATGATGATGATGATGATTATATTTGGATTTATATGCCGCCCCATCTCCAGGGAGGACTCGGGGCGGCTCACACAGAGATATAAATACAAAATACATAAAAAACATCATCCAAAATCTTACCCAATCCAAATATATTATAAAATACTAAAATGCCCCATTTAAAATCCCCAATCCCTCTCAATGAGGCCAGCCTGTAAAAACAGCCAGGTCTTTAGATCGCAGCAGAACATAGGTCAGGGGCCAACCACAGTCCAAGGGGCAGCTGGTTCCAGAGGGTGGGCGGCCCCACAGAGAAGGCCCTCCCCCGGGGGACCACCAACTGACATTGTCTGGCTGACGGCACCCCCAGCAGGGCCTGCCTGTGGGAGCATACTGGGCGATTGGACCTCGATGCTGGTAGGAGGCGCTCCTGCAAGTACCCCAGACCCAAGCCATGAAGGCTGTATAGGTTAACACCAGCACCTTGAATCTTATATGGAGGGCAACCGGCAACCAATGCAGACCGCGCAGGAGGGGTATCACATGGGAGAATCGGGCCGCTCCCATCACTACCCGCGCGGCCACATTTTGTACCAGCTGAAGCCTCCGTATAGTCTGCAAGGGCAGCCCCAAATAGAGAGCATTTCAGTAGTCAAGACGGGAGGCAACGAGTGCATGGGTGACTGTGCATAGGGAATCTTGGTCCAAGTAGGGGCGCAACTGGTGCACCAGGTGAACCTGGGCAAAAGCCCCCCTGGCGACGGCTCCCACCTGCTCCTCCATATTGAGCTGTGCGTCCAGGAGGACACCCAAGTTGCATGCCCTATCCATGGGGGGCAACACCTCTCCCCCCATGACTAAAGATGGAATTTCTTGGACCCGAGATGCCGGTATGCACAGCCACTCAGTCTTGTCTGGGTTGAGCTGGAGCCTGTTCTTCCCCATCCAGATCCGTACTGCCTCCAGGCACCGGGACATCACGGGGAGGGCATCACATTAGTTTGCAGCAGCCTTTTAACCGGGGATTCGTAAGACTCATTCAAAGGTTTCTGTTCCCTTTGGTTCGTGTTTGTTTTATTGGAAAAGGGTTTGGGTCAGAACAAATAGCAATTGCACTTAGACTTACATAATGGGCCAATAACAAGAGAAAAAAGCTGAATGGTTGCTAGCTAATATTTGTAAGTTATGATGGATAGCCTTTCATTGGATACTAACGGAAGGTTAGGGGTTAAATTACCTCTGCTATGTCAATTTGCTGGATGTGGTTTGGTACAGAGAAACAAACCTGTTAGTAGAATGGTTGCTTTGATTAAGAATAGCTGATGGCAGAAGCAGAAAAGTGGTGCTTTTATTCTCTCAACTAGAAGCAAAATAGGATTAATCCCCACTGTACTGATCTGTACAGTGCTTTTGAAATATAATTCATGGTTGATGTTTTGCTGCCCATTTTGTACATTCTGCTTATATTCTATAAACGTAAGTATTATAAGAATGTGCTCATCACGTTTTTATACAAAACAAATAAAACCCCGTAGTGTTATCTCTAAACCTTTATTGCTAGACACTAAAATGCAGCAGTAGGCAGATTTGCTCTGGCTACCAAAAACAGGCATATACAACATTATAGATCAGTGATAGCTCACATGCACAGTGCAAACTTTTTTTTTATTGAGCTGTTCAAGGCCTCCAGAAACACACAGAACATTTCCAGTATTTGAGGGCCTCCAACTGTAGTGCAAATACTTTTCAAAAGGAAAACAACACTAGAGTTAGAACCCTCGCTTGACATGATTAGAAGATTTTAATGTGAAATAATTAGCAAGTGTCTAGGATTTAAGGTCCTTATGAGGTATTTGTCACTACAGATCTTTGAACAAGAGATGCCACCTAATGGGCATGGGATTTGGGGCAAACTAGAGATACAAGTTGGTGCTTGTGACCTATGAAACCTGACTGCTCTAACAAGTACCAAACTCCTAATTCGGATTTCACAGTGCTTTTATTAGAGAACTTTGTAGACTTGGTTGCAGTCTAGGAAGCTTTCTGCTCTTACTAAAAACATTTGTAGTCTGCAGTAGGAATATAAAGAGGATATTTTTCTGTCATGCAGGAATTTGATGCCAGTTTTTACCAATACCATGTTTTCCCTTCGTCATAGAAAGCATATCTCAGAATAAGGAATTATTTCTGTTTTGATCATTGATCAGAGCTCCTTTGCCCCAGAGAAATTTATTATCAGTAGAAATGTTTGGGTCTACGCATTTCTAACATTTGTACAAAATACGATTTTGAAAATTTCAGTATGTTATAAATATATTGCACTGGAGCTAAAGTTTCGACATTATTGTAGCCTTTCAATATGGAAGCAGAATTTATTACCTCAGAAAAAAAATTAAGTATCCTGTTTACCCAAGTGTAACTATTTTGAGCATGTGTAACTTAAATTGTTTTCTTTGTTTTGTTTTTGTGCGATAAAATGCCTCTCTCTGGTTATGTGGAGAAAATTAAATTTATTACCACACTATAGGTGTTCATGATAAAGTTTGAATACTATTTGAGGATTGAGATTATGTATACCTGCATTTTTCTTCTTCATTTTCTGATATATATTTTTTCCTCCACTGATACCCTCCTTCCCCATGTCTTAGGTTTATTGAATATATATGTATGCTCAGGATGGGGACATGAAAGTTTCCCTTTTTAAATATTGTACACTCTTCATGCTATTCATTCTAGCATTCAGAACTATTTCTCTCTTAATTCCTAGTGGACCTGTTTGGCTCCACTGCTATTGACCTTCCATTATTCTATCAGCAATGAGACAGAGTAGGTTGCTTCTATCAAAATCTGCTGCCCTGTCCAGCCAATCATTCAGAGAAATACCCTTGTCTGTGTTTCGCAGTGACAGGAATGAGAAGTCTTGCCATGACTAGCTAGTCCAGACACAATCTTGAACATCAAAGTATACAGTTCCAAAAATAGAAAAGGCATCTCTATGCTCATAGTCTTCAGAGTAAAAAAAAAAATCCTCAGTCAATAATGCCCATAGTATTACTTCTGTTGTTCCCTGGCAATGCCATTTATCACATGTGCTATTTTGCTTGCTTGCTTCCTTTTTCAAAAGGGAAATGTTTGCCACATGAGAATACTAGACTGATAGCTCATCAGTGGAAGACAATTCTTGTGTCATATCCTTCTTTCAGTTGTACTATACCTTTCCTGGAATTATAAATGAGTTAAAATTCTCCACAAACTCTCAAACAGGATTTTGTTTGGCTTTTGAAATCACGATGTGTTCAAAGATAAGGGATGCCCAACTAATTTTGCATCCTGTCAGTTTGAATTTGTTTATACTGTGTGGCTTAATTTGCAGCCAACAGAGAATGACTGGAACAAGTATATTGGGTAATCAAATAATTCTTAGAAGCAGGATGCTTGAAATGCAGGGTACATACAGGTGAAACTCGAAAAATTAGAATATCGTGCAAAAGTTCATTTATTTCAGTAATGCAACTTAAAAGGTGAAACTAATATATGAGATAGACTCATTACATGCAAAGCAAGATAGTTCAAGCCGTGATTTGCCATAATTGTGATGATTATGGTTTACAGCTCATGAAAACCCCAAATCCACAATTTCAGAAAATTAGAATATTGTGAAAAGGTTCCATATTCTAGGCTCAAAGTGTCCCACTCTAATCAGCTAATTAAGCCATAACACCTGCAAAGGGTTCCTGAGCCTTTAAATGGTCTCTCAGTCTGGTTCAGTAGGAATCACAATCATGGGAAAGACTGCTGACCTGACAGTTGTGCAGAAAACCATCATTGACACCCTCCATTAGGAGGGAAAGCCTCAAAAGGTAATTGCAAAAGAAGTTGGATGTTCCCAAAGTGCTGTATCAAAGCACATTAATAGAAAGTTATGTGGAAGGGAAAGGTGCACAAGCAGCAGGGATGACCGCAGCCTGGAGAGGATTGTCAGGAAAAGGCCATTCAAAAGTGTTGGGGACTTTCACAAGGAGTGGACTGAGGCTGGAATCAGTGCATCAAGAGCCACCACACACAGACGGATCCTGGACATGGGCTTCAAGTGTCATATTCCTCTTGTCAAGCTGCTCCTGAACAACAAACAACGTCAGAAGCGTCTTACCTGGGCTAAAGAAAAACAGACCTGGTCTGTTGCTCAGTGGTCCAAAGTCCTCTTTTCTGATGAGAGCAACTTTTGCATCTCATTTGGAAACCAAGGACCCAGAGTCTGGAGGAAGAATGGAGAGGCACACACTGCAAGATGCTTGAAGTCCAGTGTGAAGTTTCCACAGTCTGTGTTGATTTGGGAGCCATGTCATCTGCTGGTATTGGTCCACTGTGCTTCATTAAGTCCAGGGTCAACACAGCTGTCTACCAGGAGATTTTGGAGCACTTCATGCTTCCTTCCGCGCAAACGAGCTTTATGGGGATGCTGACTTCATTTTCCAGCAGGACTTGGCACCTGCCCACCCTGCCAAAAGCACCAAAACCTGGTTCAATGACCATGGGATTACTGTGCTTGTTTGGCCAGCAAACTCGCCTGACCTGAAACCCATAGAAAATCTATGAGGCATTGCCAAGAGAAAGATGAGAGACATGTGATTGAACAATGCAGAAGAGCTGAAGGCCACTATTGAAGCATCCTGGTCGTCCATAACACCTCAGCAGTGCCACAGGCTGATAGCTTCCATGCCATGCTGCATTGAGGCAGTAATTGCTGCAAAAGGGGCTCTAACCCTTTAGAGCCTTGGTGGTGCAGGCTGTTAAACGCCTAGCACTTAGTTCCAGCTGCCTGCAATTAGTGCAGGCTCAAATCCCACCAGGCTCAAGGTTGACTCAGCCTTCCATCCTCTCGGGGTAGGTAAATTGAGGACCCAAGATTGTTGGGGGCAATAAGCTGACTTTGTAAAAATGCCGCTGGGGGGTGGGGGCAAAAAGCCCTAGTAATAAGCAGGCATATACAATGGAATGAAGGCTATTGCTGAGCGCATTGGGTTGTGCTCCAAAAAATTGTAAGCCGCTCTGAGTCTCTGGAGAAGGGCGGCATATAAATGTGAATTAAAAAAAAAAACCAAGTACTGAGTACATATGCATGCTTATATTTTTCAGAGATCCAATATTGTTTAATGTACAATCCTTGTTTTATTGATTGCATGTAATATTCTAATTTTCTGAGATTGTGGATTTGGGGTTTTCATAATCATCATAATTATAACAAATCACAGCTTGAACTATCTTGCTTTGCATGTAATGAGTCTATCTCATATATTAGTTTCACCTTTTAAGTTGCATTACTGAAATAAATGAACTTTTGCATGATATTCTAATTTTTCAAGTTTCACCTTTAATGAAATTGTACGTAGCATTCACAGACACTTGCACTCTTCTTGGGCACAACCTAAACAAACGTACAGTAGTGAGAATTGCTTTTTTTGCAGTGTTAGTTACTAATACACTGTTTCTCTACTTTCTGTGCTTCTGAGATTATACAACTTCTGTCCAGGAGAGTGATGAGGAAATAGCTGTGATGACATGTTGTCATTGACTTTACTAATATAACATGATGCTTCCTATCTTTTCTCATCTGTATATGAGGAAAGTGTTCAGATAGGGCTCTAGGACAGGTTGCAGACCAAAGAAATTGCAAAGCAGATGGATATTGAGCAGATAAGCATTAATCTGCCCTGGGAGAGGATTAATCAGGTGAAAGATGACTCTGAATGTGTGTCTGGATGATTGGGGGATTGGGGGATGGTGGGCAGCTGGTTCTTTTGTTGTCTCTCCAGGTCTTGGTTTTATACTCTTTGTTTTTGTACTGTGATATGAAAAAAAACACCTGCTGGCAATTTAATCATCTAATTTCTACTGACCATCAAACACCTGGCAAAGAAGGTAGTATGATAAGAATCTGTGTAACATTTATTACTCTTCTTGTAAAATATTTGTTGTCTATTCTCAGATATGATCACTGGTACTATCATCTTCTGCATTTAGACATTGTCAAGAATTAAATAATATTTGTCTAATTTTGAATAGTGGGGTAAAAAAAAGAAATTAACTCTCAGTGGGGTAGCCAATATGAGGAGAAAGCTGGTAGAGGAGAGCAATATTGTTGAAATAAATGAGATTCCTTAGGTAAATTTCTGTTTGGCTAGACCAAGGCTGATGAAATGCTTGCTTGTTTATTTATTTATTATATAGAGACTTACTTGCTCAAGATCATCTGGAAAGAGCCAGATTGACAGGAAGCCAGACTGAAGCAGAGGGAAAGATGAGATGGATCAGTGATACAGTCAATTCCACACTTTAGACTAAAGGGTTGTGGAAGTAGATCAATTTTAGGATGAGAGTTCCAAGTTAGCCTGGAGTTTACTTAGGTGTTGTAGACAGGTGTACATAGAATATATACACCTGAAAAAGTGTTACAACAAAGATACATTCTGAGGGAAGAAGTGGAACAATTCACTTGTATTGATCTACTTCAGGTATCAACCTAATGAAGCTAAGTCATGTGTTCTGGAGCTTTAAGGGATAGGCAACACTTATCAGTCTTCAACATGTTAGTGTTACTGTATCTGCTAGCCGTGTCTTCCATCACACATTTATTAACAAGCATATATATTAGTATTATTAGTAAAAGAAATAGTTAAATTCCAGTGCTTGAGCATCGTACATACATAGCTCCTGGAAGTAATTAGCCATTGGACTTCATCCTTTCCGATTCATGTGCTCAAAAAGTTATAATATGGCCTCTCCTGCCTATTGGCAAGAATACAGTAAACATTTCAGGAGAAAAATACATATTTACAGTGATAATTTCATCACAAAGATGGAATTGTGATGTTATTAAACATTTCTTTTTAAAAAAAATGCCTTGGGTAATTGAAATAGATTGGTAGCTTAATCTTTACTTTACCTGGTTATTTTTATTTTTTTTATTATATGCTTTTGTCTAAAAATCTTGATATGATCCAGAATCTTCTTTTGTATTTAACTTCCTTCTCCAACATGTTGAAAGAAAAGAGAGAGACGTTGTTTACCTATTTTCTTACTTAGTAAAACTGAAACAAAATTCAGTGAAGAGAAGGGTTTTTTTTGTTTTGAATGAGGAAATGTTGACAAATATCAGATTTACAATAAAACCTTAAAAACCCGCCTCAAATGCCTATTTAAATCTGTACCCAAAACATGTTGATAGGAACAGACTGGGTTCAAATAGCCCTTCCCCCTTTCCCTTCATGTTCCTCCTCTCCTCTCCTCTCCTTATTGTTAAGAAAATTTGTTTTCTCCAAAAGTCATTTTTAGACTTGCTAGAGCTACCATGGATAAAAATAATTTACTGCTAGCATTTCCTTTATGAACAGATTTAAGTAGTTGATTGTCAATCTGTTTGTGAGCAGCACATTGCTACTATAGAATAAGTGTAAAAACATAAAGGTTTGTTCATCATTTAAAATATGTTTAAATCTCTTGCTTAAAGCTGCCTGAAAAGAAATTAGGATTTTTCAGGAATAACACTGCTGACAATGATTGAAATCTTCAGAAATGAGAGCTTTCCAATTAACATCTTTCTCCCAAGTCAGGAAATAGAAATCCCATCCTTTTTATTTCTTGGAATCAAAAGTATGTATGCTGCTGACCAGTTGTATAAAGACCCCGGTTTTCACCCTATAAGCACTTTTCACTTGGAAAAACCAAAAACAAAACAAAACACGAAGCCCCAATGGAAACTGGAAAAGCTCAGAACTTCAACAAGAAAGCAACGGCAAGAGTGTTACAGCTGGGTCATATCAGAGGTCCCTAGAAGTTCTGCAAAGTTGCTAAGTCAAAACATTTATGACTGGAATAACTCAACCACGAGTGGGTTAAATTCAGGGGTGGGATCCTACCGATTCGGTCCAGTTCTATAGAACCGGTAGCTCCGAAGAGCAGCTGACATTGAACCGGTTCACTGGGACGAGATTTTGATCTGCTGTTTGGCCCGCCCGCCCAGGCTCTAGGCTGTCCTTTAGTGGCTGCGTTTTCCTCCTCAGCTGCTTTGCGCAGCACAGCTGAGTGCCGCTCGTCAGCTGGAGAAGGTAAATGCTTGCCGGAGTGGCAGCTCATGTTTGACATGCATCCACGTGTTACCCGAACTAGTAACAACGGTCGGATCCCACCCTTGATTAAATTAATAATTTTTGAGCAAAGACAGTGATTGCCAGAATCTTCATTTTTTTGGCCAGTCCTATATTTTAAAAAGTGAACAAATATTTAAATAACCTCAGGCAGGTATATGCTATCTAATACGAAACATCACAGGACATTAAAAGGAATGGCTTCCATCATTTACTCCCTGGGTCTGCCTGCTGGCACAAAATATGTTGCACTGCCAAACTTCTTGTTCCAATTACAAATGCCTGTGATGCATATCAATTAGGATACTAAGGAACACATGAGCACCTTTGGCTGTGTTCAGGTTTTATTTCAGACATTTTTTGAGATGCCAAATGATTTCAACAAATATATGCTAATATGAAATGAATGGAAACTGTGTAATGCTTCCTGTGCCACAAAGAGGCAACTGAACTTCCTTGTTTTTCTTTGAAGTCGTTTCGCTTCTCATCCCAGAAACTGCTTCAGCTCTGACTGGATGGCGGGGAATGGAAGGATTTTTATTCCTTGCAGAGCAGCTGGTCATTTGCATTCTTTTAGAGAGTCACTGAGGCCACTTAGAGGTTTATCAGAGTCACCTGAGCAGTGCAAATGTGTGTGGAGCCTTCCTTGGAATTGCTGAAAGGACTGTGATGTAGACTGGAGATAGATGATGTTGTATCCCTCCCCCTCTTGGAAAAGCAGCTTTGGGACAACCATGACCTGGATGACTGAGAATCTCAATAGACACATCCTGTGCCACATTCACAGGAAGACCTGCAAAACTTTGGGAGTGAATAGCCTAAGAAAAGAATTATGCATATTGTCCATATAATAAGTGTGGACACTGATTATCCAGGCAAAAGATAAATGGCATTTATCTTGTAGATAGTCTATAATGTTCCCCATTTGTGATTTTTCTTAAAAATATAATACTTTATTGAGTATTAAAGATTGAGTTGTTGAGAATATAATGGCTAATTTTGCCAAGAAGTGAAAAACTGCATAGTGACTACAAGTAATCCTCAATTTATGACCCCAATTGAGCCCCAGATTTCTTTTTCTAAGTGAGACAGTTGCTAAGTGAGTTTTACCCCATTTTACGACCTTTTGCCACAGTTGTTAAGTGAATCACTGCAGTTGTAAAGTGAATTTGGCTTCCCTCTGCTTTTGCTTGTCAGAAGGTTGGAAAAGGTGATCACATGACCCCAGGACATAGCAACTGTCATAAATATGACTCAGTTGCCAATCGTTTGAATTTTGATCATGTGAAAAATGGTCATAAGTCACTTTTTTTCCCCAGTGCTGTTGTAACTTTCATCAGGCACAAAATGTACTATTGTAAATCGAGAACTCCCTGCATAATGTTTCATCCCAGATTAGAATGAGAAAATGAAACTTGCCATAGATGCCTGAAGGAAAGCAGTCTGTCTGGTTTGTCATTGGCTAGCAGGTTGGGAGAAAAGGAAGGAAAAAGCTGCAAGAGATAATATAAGTGAAGATGGCAAAGCAAGTAGATTAAGAACTTGGCACAGTAGTAAAGGTGCTGGACTATGGACTAATGTAGTGGACCATGAGCCCTCCTTTTAGAAGGAGGCTTATGCCTGTAAAGTCAGCAGTGGTGTTCTTATCCAGCTTCCCAAACACGACAAACCCTCTGATGTGAACTCAAAAGATTCCTTTTGAGGCATGCTGGTGGTCCCAGCAAAAAGTTTCTCTTGCAGGCTTACAAGTCTGTCCAGCTGGAAGATGAATAGTTGTCTGCCACGCCTATTCATCTCCGCCCCCTGCCTTTTATCCCCAGATCTAGGGTGGGGCCTTGCTAGCAGCGGTGGCTCTTTCTTCCGCAGGATCGGTCCACGGCTTTCCGCTGCTCTCCTCTTCTCTGCCTTCTGCGCAGCCACACGTCAGGCACTGGACCCAGCTGCTCCTCCTCTTCTTTATCAACCACCTCCAGACCTGGGGACTGTTGACTCTCCATCTGAAGGCTGACGGATGGCCCAGGCTCTGCCCCTCTCTCTCCCTCTCCCTCTCCCTCCCTCTCCCTTTCTCTTTCCTTCTCTCTCCCTCTCTCTCCCTCTTCCCCCTCGGATCTCCCAGGTTGCCCTGATGCTGACCCTAACTCCCACGCCTCCTCTTTCTCCTCCTCTGATTCAGCTGCTGGAGGGGACGGCTGCCAACAGGGCACAACAAATGGCTTCCTTACCAACAGTATATAGTCTTTGACTTATGAGCACAATTGAGCTCCAAATTTCTGTTGCTAAGAAATTTGTTAAGTGAGGTTTGCCCCATTTTATGACTTCTCTTGCCACATTTGTTAAGTGAATCACTGCAGTTGTTAAATGGATAACATTGTGGTTAAGTGAAGCTGGCTTCCTCACACTGACTTTGCTTGTCAGGAGGTCATAAAAGGTGATCACACATGAACCCAGGACACTGCAATCATCATAAATATGAACCAGTTGTCAAGCATCCGAAAATAAATCATTGATCATGAGGATGATGCAATAGTCATAGGTGTGAAAAATGGTAATATGTCACTTTTCTCAGTGCCTATTGTAACTCTGAATGGTCACTAAATGAACTGTTGTAAGTCAAGGACTACCTGTGCAATTGATGGTCTTGTGGAAAATCTTTCTGCTGAAATATCTTTCTCTTCTGTTCAATTGTTGTAGTAATGTTAGAGATATATTTTGGGAAGGAACGGGAGAATTGATACAAGGATACTTGTGGAATTTGTTCAGAATTTAAGATTTTCATTAAGAGTTCTCGATCTTTCCCTCTCACTCCTTTGCTCTCTCCCTCTGTGTGTGTGTGTGTGTGTGTTGGTTACTTTTCCATCTGATTTTTTAAATGTAATTGTTTTGGGTTTTCTACCCTCTTACTGTTGGAAATGTCACTTTATTTATCAGCAAGCTCGCTTGGAGAAGTTTTTTAAATGTGATGGGGGAGAGTCTGACACAATGGGTTGAAGAGCAAAATGAATTTGATAACTAGGTTGGCAAAATGTGTCTCTTTGTATGGGTGGATTTAATTGGACAGTTTCTTATTTAGGGAAATTGCTTCACAAAAACCATTGTGTGGGTGGGTGGATGGTGGCGGTTGATGAGCAGAAGGAAACAAGGCTTTGGCTGGCTGACTATAAGGGCTAAACACAAAGCAGGAGGAGGAGATTCTGCTTTGCTTGAACTTGCATCCTAATGCATCCATTCAACGTACCCGTTGCACACTGGATATTTTTAAACAGAGTATGCCATTTCTGAACTGGGAATGTCAAAATGATGCTCTGCCTCTAGGGTATTCAAATTCCACATCAAAGTGTGATTTGCTAATTATTTCAGCTGCTACTTAGCAGGTCCCTGGCTGGATGGCATCTGTTCTTTGCTTGTCTCATGTTGGTGCCCTGATTGCACAAGCATTTGGTCCTTCTTGGTTGTCTTCTATTACTATGGCAATAGGACACGCACTCTGTTGTACAGGTAGTTCTCAACTTACAACCACAGTTGAGCCCAAAATCTTTAAGTGGGACATTTGTTAAGTGAATTTTGTCCCATTTACAACCTGTCTTGCCACAGTTGTTAAGTGAATCATGCAGTTGTTTAGTTAGTTACACCGTTGTTAAGTGATCCTGGCTTCCCCATTGACTTTGCTTGTCAGAAGGTTGCAACAGGGAATCACGTGATTCTGAGACACTGCAACTGTCATAAATGTGAATCAGTTGCCAAGCATCTGAATTGTAATCATGTGACCATGGGGATGCTGCAAAGATTGTAAGCGTGAAAAACAGTGCTAAATCATTTTTTTTCAGTGCTGTTGTAACTTTGGATGGTCACCAAATGATCTGTTATAAGTCAAGGTCTACACATGCTCCTGTCCTTTGCAGCTTGATCAGCCAAAGTGAAATCTATAAATTGTAGCATTTGAGGCTGCCTAGCACTTACTTGCCTTACATAAGGTGATAGAGTCTAGCTAACTTTGACTAATCATGGCATGGGTGAATTGGGTTAACATTTAGATTGGAAAGTAGCAGGAAATTCCAGTGGTTTACCTATGATTTTACCATAATTGGATTCATTCAATCTGCTAAGCCCAAACCAAACTACAATTATCAATGTTGTATAAACCCAGTTGTATTTCAAATGTTTTGCCCTGTAATTTTATATGGTTCCTGAAACTGTTTTATATAAAGCAAGATTGAAGTCATTGCTTATGTGGAGTCTTTAAATTAGATAAGATGAGCATTGAACCCCACAATTTATAAATGAAATATTCAAACGTCTCACAAGACAGCCAAACTTTATAAGATTTCTGTATTCTTACCTAAGAGATTCTGCTCATTATATATTTATTTTAAAGGGGTTTTTTGAATTCTGATTTTTCTTTCTGTCTGCCTGCGATCTTCTGCAAAAGTGCACAGTGGTTACAACCTCCTGAAATATTTGTGGATCTTTGTCTTCAAGATACAAGTTACCCAGAGACATCTCTTTGAACTTTCCCAAGGACAGAATGCTAAATTGCATTTTGAATTTATTCTCATGCTGATGTTCTTACATATCAGTTTCACTGCTGCTCTTAACTAAAAATTAATAGAGCCATTTGTCATTTCTACAGCTTACACAAAAGGTGAGGATTTTCCTTTGTATCAAAGAAACTTTCTAAGGATACATGTATGCCTGAATTATATTGCCCCATTAAATTATACATCACAGAAGACAGACAGTTGCATGGAAAGTCCTAGGTAAATACACAATTATCCTCTTCCATATGATGATTTCTGTGCTTAAAACACAAAGTAAAACTTACCATATATTTATGCTGCGATCATCCCATTCTGTTTTGGCCTTTTTCTTTTGGTCTTGTGGGCAATAAACAACTTGCAGTAGCTAAATTTTGGGGTATAGGAAGGAAATTGCAGGATTTTTTCCACCATAGTTTTTTTCAGGGCCAGCTTAGTACAAATTTCCACTCCTGAGGATTCAATTCCAACATGCTCATCAGAACAGTGACTTTCTTAGCGATATGAAATGATGGCCCACATGTTTCTTCTTGCATGCTGGTTTAAAAAACCCACAATAATCACTCTTTGGGGAAGTATGTGTCACTAATGGAAATTCCCTGAAGATTCCTTTCTGAGAAAGTTTTGCAAGATACTTTCTGGGGAAAAGAGGTCATTTTCTCATGGGTAACATTGTCTTTTCCAAAATTTTATTACCTTGGTTAACTATCATGACATCCATGACTCTGTGCAATGGAACATAATTCAAGGTTAGAGGGTAGTACATAATATCCTCATGATATCCAGGGGAGAAAAATATATCTTTTTTTCTGAAGGTTTATTTTTGTAAATTTTGTTTTTTATAAACTCTACCCAAAATCTAAAGAGAACATATACAAGTAGACCTTGACTTACAACAGTTCATTTAGTGACCGTTCGAAGTTACAATGGCACTGAAAAAAGTGACTTATGAACATATTAGCCAGGTCCGTGCCTAATAAAGCAACCCTCCTCCGTGAGGTAATCGAGGAGGAGGCCGCAGATCTGGCCTGTATCACTGAGACCTGGGTGGGCCCAGAGGGGGGGAGTCCCTCTAGTTGATCTATGCCCCCCAGGTTTTCGGGTGTTGCACTGGCCACGGGCCCAGGGAAGGGGTGGGGGGGTAGCTGTTGTTATTCGAGAAGCCCTGATTCCAAGGGAGGTCTCTGTTCCGGAGATAGGCGGGTGTGAAGCCCTCCTTTTGAGATGTGGGTCTGAGAGTCGGATGGGCTTGCTGCTCACATACATTTCCCCCAGCTGTGTGGCAGCTGCCCTGCCTGGGCTGCTTGACGCCATCTCAGGTTTGGCGGTGGAGTTCCCAGGACTTATTGTCCTGGGTGACTTCAACTTGCCCTCTCTTGGGGTGGTGTTGGCCTTGGCCCAGGAATTCATGGCCTCCATGGTGGCCATGGATCTGACTCAAGTGATTGATGGCCCGACTCACGAGGGGGCAACATGCTCGACCTGGTTTTGTCTCAGAGCAGTGGCGTAATGATCTGGGAGTGGTGATCTTATTATCCACCCCTTCCATGGTCAGATCATTATCTCCTACGGCTGGCTTTCGACAAGCTGCCCCACACTGCTGGGATGAGGAGCCCCTTAGGTGGTTCCACCCCAGGCCTGATGGACCCGGAAAGGTTCCAGGCAGAGCTGGGGGTTTTTCCTACATCCCTGGTCCACAGCTCTGCCGAGACCCTGACGGCCGCTTGGCAGGGCGGCGCGGGGCTCTTGACAGAGTTGTCCCCATCGTCCTTACCCGTCGCAGATCCCTTGTGGCTCCCTGGTATACCGGGGAGCTCCAGGAGATGAAGCGACGGAGAAGGGGTCTAGAGAGCAGGTGGAGGTCGACCCGCTCCGAATCTGACCGAGCCCAGTGAAGAGCCTATATCAGGATCTATCTGGTAGCTGTGAGAGCGGCGAGAAGGGTTTATTTCTCCGCTGTCATCGCATCCGCAGGAAACTGCCCAGCTGCCCTGTTTGGGGTTGCCCGCTCCCTCCTCCATCCGGGGGCTGCGGTGGATCCCCTGTGGGGTCGAGCTGAGGAATTTGGCCAGTTCCTGCAGGATAAGATCGCTCGGATTCGGGGGGGGGCTGAACTCCAATTTGCCATGGTCTGATGCCGAGAGTGCAAGTGGTCTGGCTAATGTAATCTGGACTGAGTTCGATCCTGTTTCTGAGGATGAAGTGGACAGGATTATCACGACGACTGAGTTCCACCACATGTTTGTTGGACCCATGCCCTTCCTGGTTGGTCTATGCCTCCAGGGAGGTGACATGTGGCTGGCTCGGGGCAGTGGTCAGAAGGGTTTATTTCTCCGCTGTCATCGCATGCAGGAAACCAGCCCAGCTGCCCTGTTTGGGGTTGCCTGCTCCTCTCCATCCGGGCTGTGGTGGATCCCCTGTGGGGTCGAACTGAAGAATTTGGCCAGTTCCTGCAGGATAAGATCGCCGGATTCGGGGCTGAACTCCAATTTGCCATGGTCTGATGCCGAGAGTGCAAGTGGTCTGGCTAATGTAATCTGGACTGAGTTCGATCCTGTTTCTGAGGATGAAGTGGACAGGATTATGGCGACTGAGTTCCACCACATGTTTGTTGGACCCATGCCCTTCCTGGTTGGTCTATGCCTCCAGGGAGGTGACATGCTGGCTGGCTCGGGCAGTGGTCAATGCTTCTGGGAGGGTACCTTTCCCACTGCCTTGAAGGAGGCAGTAGTGAGGCTCTCCTGAAGAAGCCTGCCCTGGACCCAGCTGAATTGAACAACTTTCGTCAGTCTCCAACCTTCGCTTTCTAGCCGAAGGTTGTTGAGAGTGGTGGCTCAGCAATTTCTCCGCTTCCTGGAGGAAATGGACTACCTGGATCCGTACCAATCGGGCTTCCCACCGGGTATAGCACGGAGACGGCATTGGTCGCACTGATGGATGATCTCCTGAGGGACAGGGTTTTTCTCTGTCCTGGTCCTTAGATCTCTCAGGCTTTCAATACCATCGACCATGGTATCTTATTGCGCCTCGGGGGTTGGGAGTGGGAGGCACTGTGTGCAGTGGTTCGCTTCTTTTTCGGGATGCTCGCAATGTTGGCAGGGGGGCAGAGGTCTACTCCAAGGGCTCTCACTTGTGGGGTCCCTCAGGGGTCTGTCCTCTCTCGCCTTCTGTTCAACATTTATATGAAATCACTGGGTGACATCATGGCTTTGGGGTGAAGTATCATCAGTATGCTGATGATACGCAGTTATACATCTCCACCCCAGGCCACATCAGTGATGCCTCTCTGTGATGTCCCTTGTTTGGATGCGGCATGGATCTGGATGGATAGTAACATGCTTCGGCTCAACGGCTAAGACAGAGTGGCTGTGCATACAGACATCTCGACCCAGTCAGAGATTCCATCTTTGGTCATGGGGAGAGGTGTTGCCCCCATGGATAGGGCACGAACCTGGGGGTCCTCCTGGACTCACGGCTCAGGCTGGAGGAGCAGGTGGGAGCCGGGCCAGGGGCCTTTGCCCAGGTCCGCCTGGTTCGGCCAGTTATGCCCATATCGGGACCTAGATGCCCTGCGCACAGTCACTCAGGCACTTGTCACCTCATGGCTCGACTACTGCAACGCACTCTATCTAGACTGCCCTTGCATACCATCCGGAGGCTTCAGCTGGTGCAAAATGCTGCAGCGGGTTGTGATGGGAGCTTCCCCTGCCCTCCTGCAGCCCTCTCTCGTGGTTTGCATTGGTTGCGGTTGTCCTCCGAATGAGATTCAAGGTTTTGGTATTGACATTCAAAGTTCTATGAGACATGGGTCGGGCTATCACGGGAACGTCTACTGCCGCATCGAATACCAACCGCCCTGTGTAACAGCACAGGCAGGGACTCGGCTGTCTGCGACTCAATGTCGCCATGTGACGGGGGAGGGCCTACTCTGTGGTGGCTCCAGCCCTACTGCAATTTGGCAGATCGAATCTCACCAGGCTCAAGGTTGACTCAGCCTTCCACCCTTCCAAGGTGGGTAAAATGAGGAGCCAAATTGTGGGGACAATATGCTGACTCTGTAAACTGCTTTGAGAGGGCTGTAAAGCACTATAAAGTGGTATATAAGTCTAAGTGCTATTGCTATTGCTATTTTTTACACTAATGAAACATCCTCATGGTCATGTGATTTACATTTGGATGCTTGACAACCGGTTCATATTGCAGTGTCCTGGGGTCATGTGATCATCAACTGCACTGATTCACTTAACAAATGTAGCAACAGAGGTTGTAAAATGGGGCAAAGCTCATTTAACAAATTTCTCACTTAGCAACATAAATTCTGAGCTCAGTTGTAGTCGTAAGTCAAGGACTACCTATATATCATAGAAGGGTTTTGCAGAAATGCAAGAATTGCTCTGGTGACTGTTATGTCAAGTATGGCAATCTCCTTTGTTGAGAGACAAACCTGTGTGCATTTGAGAAATTTTTTAACAACTAAGCTTTAACAGTAACTGAAGATTTCTTCACAACAAAGGCTGCATTTGAACAATGTCATCAAATTAGGTCGTCTCATTTAAACGGCATTAGCTAGACTTTGCTTGAAAGTGGACCAATTATTTGATGAGATAAAACAGTGCCAGAGCTCAGTTCTTTCAGATAAGGATTCCGTAGTTCCATCTTCACCTCAGTTGCTTGAACTTAATTTGGAAAAGCCATTTTCTTCTCGTGCTGTCTTAGATGTTGCTGGATTACAAGGGGAGAGAGGAAGGCAGATGGAGGCCGTGATTGTCATTGTCATTGTAATGGAGAGGCCAGCCCTGTCAGGATCTGACTGGAGCGTGAAAAAGCATGACTGCTGTAGATTTGGATCAATAGCATGCTGAGACTTACATCTACTTTTGTGCACGTCTGAACTTTCCAGTCAAAAATCATTTCTCTCAAGAAGCTGTATGTTGAACCGTGCTGAAGCATATTTGAAAGTGGCAAAGTTCTCTACAGCCCCAGTGACTTTAAAAAAAAAAGCAATTCCTTCTGTGGCAGTTAAGAATATGTCTGCGATGGGATAAGGCAACACAAAAAAGAATATTAAAATATGGTGGACAATTTAATAAAAATGTTTATTTCACTCACCTCAATAATGCAAATATGAAGAGACTGTTTACAAATGCCCTTGAGTTACGGAAATTTTTCTGGATGTTTCTCAATGAACATTTTATTGTCCAATTGCTCTGACTTATTAACAGAATTTTATGGACATTGTATTATATTCTACTCATAACCATTTTGTGTTTTCCTACCCCTTCTATCCTTATTACTAGAAAAGACATTAGGATTATTATCTGTCTCCTATAATCATGCATTGTTTGCAAACAGGAAAGGTTTTCTTTGTTTTTTAAAATTCAAGGTTTGCAATTCATTTACAATGAGGAAAAAGTTGGTGAAGTCATACGTGTCTTTTTCTATACAGGTAGTCCTTGACTTATGATCACAATTGAGCCCAAAATTTATATTGCTAAGCAAGACAGTTGTTAAGTGAGTTTTACCCCATTTTACGACCTTTCTTGCCACAGTTGTTAAGTGAATCACTGCAGTTGTTAAGCTAGTAATACGGCTGTTGAGTGAATCCAGATTCCCCATTGACTTTGCTTGTCAGAAGGTTGCAAAAGGTGATCATGTGACCCCAGGACACTGCAACGGTCATAAATGAATCTGTTGCCAAACATCTGAATTTTGATCACATGACCATGGGGATGCTGCAATGGTCATAAGTCTGACAAATAGTCATAAATCACTTTTTCACCACAGTTGTAACTTTGAACAGTCACTAAATGGCCTACCTGTATATATAAAAAATATTGAGGTGCCTGTTTATGTTCTTAAAATAACAGAGGAAGAATTTGCAATAGAATGGAAATTTTTACCAGGTCACAGAAAAAGAAATGCTAGATTAGAAATCAGTGATGGAAGAGGATATATATGGTGATTATGAGAGTAGTACTTTCCCATGTGCTGAGGATGAAAACTTCTAATTTAATTCTGCACTACTATCAAGCTGATACAATTTGTGATGTTTTTATGACATGTGCCATTACAATAGCAGGAGAATACTTCAGAATTGTTTTGAGAGGAAGAAGGAGGGAGAAAATTTCAAAATTAAGCTAGTTTCTCAAGTTACACCCATTTTAATGCCAGATTTATATGGGAATTGTTAAATAGGATTCTCTCCAAAGCAGTATTGAAAGTTTTAAATTAGTATCAGTGACAGAAAAGGCCATGGATTAATCCATGATTAGGAAGTGTACCCATTTGTCAGATCATCTAGTCAGTCCTAGAAGCTAGTTTGTTGGAAGAAAAAAATAAAGGACTGAACATTTAAAAGAAAAGGATGTAAGTAACAATTCTGCTGCAGTTTGATGCTTACTTGAACAAAGAGGGAAGTAAACTAAATTGAGATAAGGAATGTGAATTTGGTGGTATGGGTTTTTGAAGTTCCAACCCAGCAGATTCTAATCAGTATCTACAAATATATTAAGCCAACTTTACTGTGAACAATTTGCAATTAATTGCATATATATTTTTTGATGTTTTGCATGGAATCCCTTAAATGTTAATAGCAACCACATTAATGTTAACATTTTTCTTGGAAAAAATAATAATACAGCTTCCACTATTCTGAAGCAATTGTAAAAAGCATCCAGTCATTCAAATTGTGTTTCTTTGTAACCTAGTCATAATTCTGGATATTCATGCTTTATTGAATTATCCCATAAAAGGGATAGGGGAATTGTGGCAAAGGAATAAAAAGAAATGAGAAGAAAAAGCAGGAAAGAAACAAAAATTGCATTTCTAAATAAGACTCAGAACAAGGGTTTCTGATATTTAGATTTAGACTTTAAAAATGAAGATATTTGTAAAGGGAGGGAGAGAGGGAGAGAGAGAGAGAGAGAGTTCTTTAAAGAAGGATTAAATAATGATTTCAGATAACTGCATTTAAAATTAATGCAACCTTTAAAGCCAAAACTTTGTAAAAAAAAATCGTTGGTTGTTTGATCAGCCAGACCGTTGAAGTAATTGTTGACTCTGGGGGAAAAGTGGTTCTCAGAGTTTCTATCTAAGCTTCTTGAGAGGTCTAGGAAATGAGGATTTGAGGATTTTCAAGAAGCAAATCTTGAGAACTTAAGGGCATAATTCAGAATGGGCTTGAGGAAAGGGAGAATACTTCCAGTATTAAACTGATGCATATATACAAATAAGATGCAGGCTATAAGTAGGGAGGTTGATTTAGGAATGATTATTGGAAATAAATGAGCTATAGTGATAAATTCTGGTAGCCTTTAATTCTTTATTTAAAAGGAAAAAAATATGAGTGATCAAAATCTCTCCCCCAACCACTCCACACCCGTACATACACTCATGCTGCTCATAAGTGTGCTTCATCCATAATTACATTATAAATTAATTTTACTCTTCAGCAAGCAGAGTTGGGAAACCTGCCTTCTTACACAGTTTCTGTCATTTCTGCCTGTCTCCCTTTCCATGGCTTTCATGTGTCATTGCAACATCATTCATCAGTTCTTTGGGAAATAATTCCATCCTATATAGCTCTCCCCTATTTATTCAGTGTTCATCCTCAGCTCAAAATGATCTTTCCCTTTATTAAGCATCCCACCCCCCAACAATTGATATAATTGCTGAACTTGCATGTCACACTAAACAATTGTGTAACTCTGGTTTATGGAATAAATTGCAGTCACTGTTTCACTAAGCTGGATAACAGTCACAGATTATGGACGGACATAACCATGATGACAAAAAGCAACACACAAAAGGATTTTGTGCTATAGTCTCAATGTTCAGCATTTCCTGTCACTTTCTTCTCTATTCCAGAATAGCCCTTTACAGAAACTTAGAATGTGGCAGAATCAGGCCAGATGGAAAGCACTGTATTTTATTTTATTTATTATTAATTTTTGCTTACTATAGTTAGTGCAGCATTATTTTTTTGAAAATATCAGTTCTGTACTGAACTTATTGCAGTTGGGTGTTCCTTTAAGAAGAGTGTTTAGCAGGGGAATCCTGAGAGTTTAAGTCCACATGTTTTCAAGATGCCAAGGTTGAAAAATACTGCTTTAGAAAATAAAGCCATCAGTTTCTTCTGCTCCAGCTTCTCTGAACATCTTCTCTAAATGTTCATTGTATAAACAAACATAGCCTTTGTAGTCAGACAAAACTTAAAAGGTGACTAGGACAAACAGTAGGATGTGTCCCCAGTATTGATCTTGGTGAATATGGAGAATGCATCCTAATGAAATTGAGGGTCTGCCCTGTAATCCAGTTTTTCTCTTTCTCTTTCACAGACATTATATTGTGTTGAATGATCAGTCAATAAATCCAGCTGGAACTATATAATGATGTTCAGGCAGGTGCCTTAAGAAAGCCCTTGTTTACTTTTTAACACCTGATGCAAGATTTTCAGTTTTCACTTGAGTCTTCTACTCTAGAAGATTTGAAAAAAAATATTGTTTGAGTGAAGGTTTAGGGCACGGTTGTTAAACCTTTTTGGCACTGGGTGCCCAAACGGAAGCACGCATGCACATGGGGGAGTGCCAGAAACCAGAAGAGCAGCTCCGTGGCGTGTATGCATGGGAGTGCCAGAAACCAGAAGAGCAGCATGCCGGGAAACTGAGCTTCTGGTTTCCGACGCATGCATGTGTGTGCAAAGACTAGCTGGCTGGTGCTCATGTGCGTGCCAGAACCCAAAAGAGCAACATGCAATGGCTGGCGTGCCTGGAGAGATGGCTCTGCATGCCACTTCCGGCACGTGTGCCATAGGTTCACCATCACAGGTTTAGGGCAACCACTAGTGGAAACACCATAGAAAATTTAGGAGAAAACAAAATGGTTCTCTACCATGCATATCACATGGTTATTGCTTGTTTTTTGTTTTATATCTGAAGCATTTTGACTGTAGGTTATCCCACTGTAACACAGGCATCAGTGTGAATAAGGGAAAGGAATGTAAATGTCTTGAAGATTTGGCATTTGAAATTCAATCAGATCATACTACTTTAGGAGCTTTCTGCTGTTATGTGTCCCAGCTGGTCAAAGAGTACCTCAGTTTCTTTTGTAAGAGAAAGAATATTTTAAGACCAGAAGAACTGAAGGTGGTCACGGCTGCTTACCTAAGAGAAAATACAGAACTTTTTCAGAAGGACTCTATTTAATTAATTATAACCATCTGTCAAACCTTATAAAATGACAACTAAGATATCTTTTCTTAAATATAAATTTTATTAAAGATTTTTTTAAAAAGAAAGACATAAACTAATGCAAACTAATATCAAGTAAGAAAAAGAAAAGAAAAAAATGAAAAAGAAAGGTAAAAGTGCAAGAAAGGGAAAAAATAAAATAAAAATAGCAAAAAGATACAAAGAAGTAATTTCTGATCTTCTTTACAGCAGTTACAAGCATGATTATAAATTTACTTCTTACTTTATAGTTACAACACAACTCTCTTCTCTCTATAATCTAGCCTATCTGGCCATAAATAATAAATTTATTTTGTCAACAATAATTGTAAATATTATCTTTTCTTTGATCAAATAAGACAATTTAGCCAGCAGGTTCCATTGCTTTCACCAACTACTCCTTCATTGTGGATAGTGCCAAATCTATTAATCTTTGTGCATACATTAATCTCACTACAGCTATCATGTAGAAAAGCAAATTTCATATCTGTTTGTCCAGCAGTCCCAAAAGAACTTCTGGACTCAATGTCTATGGAGATTCTCAGTCATCCAGGTCATGGTTGTCCCAAAGGTGATTTTTTCAAGAGACAGCTAGGCTTTCTGGTCCAGAAAGATTTTCTGCTTCCAGAAAGTCTAGTTGCCTCTTGAAAAAAAGCACCTTTGGGACATCTGTTCTCAATTATATATTTATCTTTGAAATCCTCTGAATCAGTGTGTGTATTTAAATCCAGAATTTTCTAGCTTTTTAAATGTTCCACAAGGATAATAAAAAGTCCCTTCTTGTTGTTCACATTTCCAAGAAACATTTGAAGTGTCTGGTGACATGTGACAATGGCATCTCATTTTATAAACATTCTTTTTAAGATTATAACATAATCTAAATATCTCTGGATCTCTGTTCATGTTGCTCGAATGCATGGCGCCGGGTTATGATCGAGAATTCAGGCTCAAAACATTCCCTTAATTTTTTCTTGAGGCCTGCGTAGCCCATAGTCTCTATGATTGCTGGTGCTATCAAGTTTTCAGCAATATCAAATGTGGCTTGTCCATAGACACATAGCAGGGTTGCTGCTTTCAGACCGTTATCTGTGACCTCGTTAGCCCGGAGATAGTTGTCTATTCGGGAGACCTATGAGCTCCACTGTTCCAAGTGAGTAATATCAAACTCATTGAGTCTTCCCAATTTAGCCATTTTGAGAAAGCCCCATGGTGCTGGTTAATGCCTGTACTACTGTGGTTGGAGTTGGGCTGCACTTAGGAGTCCTGGGGGCAGATCCCTCAGGTATGTCTATGTCTCCAGTGTGTCTTACTGGCAGGCAGGGTGGGGAGCGTGGTCCCACCAGGGCTCTTATCCAGTCTGACGCCCAGTGATTTCAATCTCTTGGTTAGCAGCAGCTCTCTCCTCTGCAGAATCTCATCCTCATCTCCACTGTTGTGTAGTGAGCTTCAATAGGCAATGAACCAGCCAGCATAATACAACATTTATTGAACTGAAGAACTGAAGAACAGCAGGCAAAGGCCTGTAATTTTACACTCTGGGCCCACAGGGCCTTAACCAATC
Organism: Naja naja; assembly: GCA_009733165.1. Lineage (NCBI taxonomy): Eukaryota > Metazoa > Chordata > Lepidosauria > Squamata > Elapidae > Naja > Naja naja. The sequence continues at coordinate 262,091,815 of CM019148.1, forward strand.
ATAATACTTGAAAACCCCGCACAAATATGAATGTTCTAAGTTTCCCTTCAAAACAGTTGGAGTTAACAGTTGGGGTCATCTAAAGGTTAGTCTCACTTTAGCAGGGCCTAACACAACTCCATTTGCTCAATACATAACAACTAGGATTGATGACCTTTGCTTTCCAGATATGCTTGGACTACTATTGCTACTATTTGGAAATTGGTATTCAGCAACTTTTGAAGGCCCCCATGTTTTCTTTTCTTGCCACAGACACAGGAATAATACAACAGGCTGGAGAATAGCTAGTATAAATATAAGATGCTTGCTAGAATTTAGGTTTTTGAGCTCTTAGTATTCTAGTTTATGGGAAAAACTATAGCACTATATTCTAAAATGAAAAAATCAGCACCATCTGTCACCTAATTCTATACATAGCGGGACTTCATTAGATGAGAAGATAATTACTTGTTCCCGGTATTTGAACTCATTTGCTCATTTGACCAGATGTCAGATATAAAATTTGCCATTTTTATATATAGTCAACGTAAGGCTTCTACACTGCACCTTTGTACCTCAATTTAGGGAATACTTTGTTGCAGCAGTTGTGAAAACAAACCATTGATTAGTAGATCTTTCATGCTGGAATGTTTGTTCAGCTATCTGGATCAATAAGTCGAGGTCATAGAGACTCAGTAAATATCATTCTTTATCCTGCCGCAGAAGAAATAATTTAAGGAATAAAAAAATCTCACTGCTATGTCTATGTTTATTCTACTGTGGAAGACAGAAGGGACACATACCCCTGAGAAGTGGCCATAGCCTTAGCTGACCAGGCATTAAATATCAGGGAATATAGAATATTATTGTCTTTGTTCCTTTATTGTGTGTTTGGAAATATGCCTCTAGTAGTTTGTCACTTATTTCCTTCAATTTCTTTTCTCTGTATTTCATCTTCAACCCAGAAAACTACAATCAACACGACTATAGTGTTTCAAGCTCCCTGTTAAATAATCACCCACAAACACTTTTCTTCTTCCACAGTCAAGAAGAATCTTCTTCTACTGAGGATTATAGGTTGTGCTTTCTAACGTTATATTATTTGTAATGTGTGTGAGCATTTTAATACATGCAATGAATACAGTGCTAGGATGGTTTGGAAATAAGTACATCTTAATCATTCTGAAATTATGTTCTTACAAAGTAATTGTATTGACTTGTTCAATTGCAAAATAATTTTCTGGTACTCAGAACTAGAGCAACTCAAAATAGCTACATTGCCCATAATCAGAAAAAATCTCACTACTGAAATATATGCAGTATATTTATAGACATACTTTTAAACAGAGACAAATAAAACTGGGTGCAAGAATTTTATAATAGAAACATCCTCAGAAAGTTCATTTGAAAGAATATCACAGATGCTTTCATAAAAATTGCTTCCTGTTTTGTGTATTCCAACGTGCAATATTAATGAAATAGAAAAGTAATCTTAAAAAAATAAATTGCCTAGGTATGATTTTACTGTTGTCTTTCAGTCTCTAGTAATTAGCACCTAAATGATGAAGTGCAAATTATACATAATCTTTTTCTGTCTTTCTTATTGAGTTAAGTTCTTGCAAGTTTTTTTTAAATCTCTTCTCTCACTCCAAAAAGTCCATCAAAATATTGTATGCATTTTACATTGCCAGTGAGCGCTTTTAGCAGCAATGCCATAGTTCAGTGATTTCATTTATTCAACAAGAAAACTCTACTTCTACAGTGAGTGCAGCTTTATGCTGCATTAGAAGAGCAGGATTTAGGAGAAGATATACAGTTGAGGATGAAACAGATTTTTTTGTACTTGTATATGGGAAACGCTAATACAATAAGATGTTCTTTAAAGTCATTCACACTCTGTGTATAACATAAATTGTCTTAGTGCTTTCTATGGTCTCTTTTTTCGTTTGTCATAGTTCAGTATATGGTAAGAATGCTTTTGATATCCAAACATCCTGTTTCCTTTTTTTTTAAAGCAGAATTCATCATCTAAGCAATTAGGAGGTGATTTTCCCTGATAGCACTGTCATCAAATCTCTGCTTTTTAATCAGAGGTGGTATTCAGCAGGTTCTGACCAGTTTTGGAGAACCGGTAGCGGAAATTTTGAGTAGTTCGGAGAACTGGCAAATACCACCTCTGACTGGAGATTTTACAGTATCCTTCTCCTGGCACGCCAACCAAGCCACACCCACAGAACTGGTAGTAAAAAAAATTTGAATCCCACCACTGTTTTTAATAATCTGTTTGTTTGAATGAGGTTATCACAGTGCTCACATCCTATTGATAGGTTTGGCACTGGAATCTGTTTGACTACTTTGGATATAGAAAGATAATGATTGGTCTAATCCAGCTGTCAACCCTCGAAATGGTGAGCCTCCAGTGGACCGTCTTGGGGTTGCCATTTGTGGGGGAGGCTTTACAGGGATAATGAAAAACAGTAGACTCATGGTGTGGGAGGTGGACAATGAAGAATCAGCTGGAGAGCAGGCCAGCAGCAGGTGAAAAAATTAGGCCCAACAGAAGGATTCCAGGCTGTCAGGCCTCTCTAGAAGTACAACAGCCATGTGAGAGGGGCAGGTGCATGCAGGGGGCAGGGTTAAATAGGCAAGAAAGCAGCAACAGTTATTGCTGCCTTTCTTTTGGTTGCTATGTGCCGATGTTTCCAGGCCTGCCAGAATTAAAAGCAGTTAATTGAACCTGTTATTTCTGTTTCTTGGTTTTGGAGAATTGGAACAGTGACACCAGCATTCCCATTAAGATTTATTGCCCTTTTATGTGGTATAAAGTTGGGTAGTTTTATGAATATTACAACAATAGGAGCTAACGTCCAATTTGGCATGTTTTGGTGTTTAAATCAATAGACTTATATACTGTTCCACAGTGCTTTACCGTCCTCTCTAAGCGTGTTTACAGAGTCAGCATATTTCCCCCAATAATCTGGGACTTCATTTTACTGACCTCGGAAGGATGGAAGGCTGAGTCAACCTTGAGTCTGGTGAGATTTGAATGCCCAAATTGCAGTCAGCCGGCAGTCAGCAGAAGTAGCCTGCAATACTGCATTCTAACCACTGTGACGCCGAGGCTCTAAATTAAAGCTCATTAAGCCTTTCTGCTCCCTCAGTTTCAGAAGTGCTTGATTTGAAAATTGGAAAAAAATGTCTTCAGCCTTTCCTGAGTCATGTAATCTCTCTCATTTCTAGATGAATATAACTTTTTAGCATGTTGTTGGCTAATTATTACTCTTAGTTAGGCTAATCTCATCACAGATAGGTTATCTTGGAACATGCTCCAGGAAACAGTATTCATTAAATTGGTAGACCAAGAATAGGTTGCATAATTCTTTCCAAAATCAAAAACTTTGCTATGGCAAAGTTTATATTTCATCTATAAAACCTATGGTGGCATAGTGGTTAGAATGCATTGTTGCAGGCTAACTCTGCCTACTGCCAGGAGTTTGGTTCTGACTGGCTCAAGGCTGACTCAGCCTTCCATCCTTCTGAGGTCAGTAAAATGAGGTCCCAGATTATTGGGGGCAATATATTGACTCTAAATTGCTTAGAAAGGGTTGTAAAACAATATGAAGCAGCATATAAGTCTAAGTGCTATTGCTATTGCTATCCCTAGAAAAACTCTAGAAAACCATTCAGACACAATCAAGTAGGTCTATTTATTGTTTCATTAAATTTGTTGCAAATGCCCATTCCAGTAGACTCTGTGGGACTTACGAAATCTAATAAATCATCAAAACAGTTAAAAACCTACACAAAATTTGTCAGGCCAGATTAAAAACAAGCACAATAATAAAAAGACTACACACACCCAAACAACATATTAACTCCAGGACTGGGGACTCATAGAAGCTTTCTGGTATCCAAGGAGAATGGACATGATGTATATTTCTTGGGGATGCTATGTCCTAATACTGTACAAATAATTTAAAAACAGTATTTTGTAATGTACATTTCCAAGACATGTAGGAAACATTCATTTCAAATAATTAAAGCAGCGATATTTAAGACTCCTGTGAATTACTTCATAATTCTTTCCTGGCATATATATCGGAGGGGGGATAACAAAGCAGCTTACAAAGCAGCTGTGTAAACTTCTAAAAAATACCCCAAATACATATGCTTTAACTCAGTGGTTCCCAACCATTCCGGCTTTACGGACCTGTGGGAAGGAGAGGGGATGGTTTTATGCACATGCACCTGCCACTCGCACACCTGCCACTTCCATGCTCCGGTTCCAAAATGGCTATGGCCTGATACTGGGCCATGGTCCAAGTATCCTGCTTTAACTTTCTGAAATGTGGTACTTCATACATTATTCCATACTTCAAGAAGCACCTCTTTCAAATGCTTTTTACAACATTAGTGGTTCCAAGAATCCTTCAGCCATAATGACTCATGTCTCCAATACTTATCTCTTCCATTGTATCTCATTTGTTTTTTTTTTTTTTTGAAATTTTTTATTGAAAATAAACATTAGAAAAGTATGTGGTGGACTTTTCATGTGGTGGACTTTCTTTGACATACATTTCAGTCTTTACATTTTAAACTAAAGAAAAATTGATAGCAAATCTGAGCATTTATATACATATATACATAAGTTTACATATATGCATTTAATCTTTGTATCATTATATCCTTTCACATCCCTCCATATGTAAAAATTATTCCATACTTTATAATATTTGGATACATCTCGTTCTTTTAATTCTAGTGTCAAGCGCATTTAATTCTAGTGTTGAGCGCATTGAAAAATATTATCTATTATAGCATCATCAATTGGAATTTCTTTTGACTTCCAATTTTGGGCCAGTAATATTCTTGCTGCTGTAATTACATGGATAATTAAGTAAATATCTGATTTGCTAAAGATCTTTTATTATACCTAATAGGAACATCTCTGGTACAAAGCTAATTTTTAAACCTAACATTTCTTCCAGCCATAGCCAATTTTTTGCCAAAATTCGTGTATTTTTTGCAGTCCCACCACATATGGTAAAAGGTACCCCGTTCTTTCAAGCATTTCCAACATACACACAACATGCATGAAGACCATACATTTTTGCTAGCCTAGCTGGTGGAAGATGCCACCTATAAAAAATCTTAAACAGATTTTCCTTAAAGGATATAGCTAATGTGATCTTTTGATTCCAGTCCCAAATTTGTTGCCACTAATCTAAGTTTATGCCATATCCAAAATCTCTAGACTCATTTGTTGTTTTCTGATGCATGTCACATTGAGGATTTTCTAAGTGGGTTCAGTATAAATCTAGTAAATAAGTTAATTAGAAATACTACCGAAAGTATAAAAATAGAACAAAGAAAGGGGGAAAGATGAGCTTTCAAAAAACTGATACTTTATTTGGTGGGATGAAATGGAAAGATTTTGACATCAAGTGTTCTTAATTTTCCCTGCTGTTTTGACATACATAAAATCCATGTGTTTCTTCTTGGTTAACTATTGTGGTTAGATGTTGTAGTTTGCAGAATACCTGAATCCTGCTGAATCCTAGCTACCAGTGTAAATGTATTGAACAATGAATGTATAGTTGCCCTATACATTGTGTGGGCCAATTCTCTCTAAAAATTTCCTCAAATTAATTTCAATTGTTTATCTTGGCACTACTGTCAATGCTGCTTGCCCGTTAGCAATGTTTATTCAGCTTGAGAGGCTCCATCTTGCTTAGATGCCATAATCCCCTCTGAGGGTGGCTTCACGTTTTTACATAAGAATCCTGTTTGCTGCAAGTACACTGGTCTTTCCCATAACAAACATGGGAAATGTAAACAACAAATGTGCCCCTAGATAGTGGAGTGTGACAGCTCCACCTTCAGTGACCATAACAGCTGTGAAAAGTCATCCTGGAGTCACTTCAAATTATGACAGGGATGTCTAGTTTCTGATAGAATGCATTTTAATTAGCCTCTCAACCCAGTTCATGCAAACTCTCTTGCTAGTACCCTTGCTTTCCCATCCTTCCTTCATGCTCTCAAAGGCATAGCTTCTTCTGAATCTTTTATCTCTTTTTAGAGGAGCGCGTCTTTATTTGGTTCAGAGCCCAAATGCTGTGAATTGCTGCAAAGAGGCCTGCGGATTCCCACCAAGCTAATTAAAGGATGCTTGTTTTATTTCAGCCATCTCAGAAGCAATGACTCCACTGCTGCTTAGGAAGGGATGTTGCTAATTTTGGCTGCCTTTCTTACCTCCCCTCTTCTCCTAGGTAGCTAGTGTTGACATAGCAACAGCTTATCCTGGCTTCTAGTTTTATCCCTGTGCAAACATATTTGAGTGATGGGGAGTCAGAGAAAGAATTCAATAAGAAGTCTTAAGATGCTATTGCTAGGATTCCTGTATGTATATATATACATACACACACACACACACACACACATTTCAGATGAAAAGCGTAATCTTCCAATTAATGGAATACTGTTTTCATTGCAAAACATTTTTATCATGAAATGATGTTAAAATGTTTAGTGTGATTCATAATAATTTGATCTGTATCTGAAATTTACTACAAATTCTAATGGGAAATCTTTAAAGGAGAACTATCAGATCTGGACTATAAAAATCCATGTGTCTGCTGGATGACAGTTAAGAAACAAAAATAAAAAACAGGAAACTGTTGCCCAGAAGTTTGCAGCCCAAATCTAGTAACGCTACAGTAAATAAAATATTTATTTTAGTGAAACTCGCTAGTACACATAATTGATGAAATCTAACATTGCCTAAAGTCAATTTCTATTAAGGTTACATATATTTTTCCTCCTCTCCTCAGAAGAATTTCAAGCCATCCTGAACAGAGTTTTAAGAAATAAACAGTGCAGTGGAAATTAACCCTTTCCTTGTTCCACTAATTGGGAGCCATTTTGGGATGGTGGATGGAAATCTGACTCTGAAATGGAGGCCAACAAATTCCTGTACTCTTTTATCAGTACTTTCATTTTTCAGAACATGGAAGGAAGAACAAGGGGATCAACTCTCCTGAAACTAATCCTCTTCTGCAAAAAAAAGTATTGCCTGAAGAAGTATAGGTAATTGGTATTTTTAAGGAAACACTTCTCTATCCTTTAATATCCAAGGGTGAAAGAATTAAGAGGCAGACATGCTTATAAAATTCAGAAGAGAATATGATGAACTGTCAAGGAAGATAAGTTAGATCTTATGGCTTGAAACCCTAAAGGAGGAGAAGATGCCTAGAAAGAATGGGAAATCCTGCAAAATGAAGATATTGTAGGCTGAATCACAATTCCTATAAAAAGGGGAAAGGGAAAAAAATCTAAAGAGTCCAATCCAGGTATATACAGTGCTTTCTAAAATGTTAAAAAGAAAAAGAATCATGTTGAGGGGCTGGAAAAAGAGACACATAACTGAAGAACACAAGGCAGTCTCCTTCAGAAAGGATGGTAGTATATTGGAAAGAAGGCTTGCAAGAATACATAAAACAACAAAAAAGAGGATTCCTGAGGTTGTTAAGAAATAAAAAGGAAAGGAAATGGGACCCTTAGCTGGCTTTCATTATGCCCCTGGGATGGAGGATACTTCACCTGAAGATAGGCAAGAGAGTATAAAAGCACTAAAAGTGAATTTAAGTCTGCAAGACCAGGTGAATCACATTCTGAGGTACTGAAAGAACCACCTGAGGTCATTGCAAAAACTCTTGATATTTTTTAGATCTTCTGGAGCAAGGGTCTTCAAACTTGGCTAGTTTAAGACTTGTGGACTTCAACTCCCAGAATTCCTGAGCTAACATGACTGGTTGAAGAATTCTGGGAATTGAAGTCCACAAGTCTTAAAGCTGTCAAGTTTTGAAGACCCCTGATCTGGAGGATGATAAGGTCCCAGAAGAGTTAAGTAAGGAAATGTTTCCATCTTCAATATTGGGGGGGGGGAGAATCCCAGCAAACTAAATATTTATCAGATTAATGCCTCTGCTGAGCAAGGTCCTTGAAAAGAATATAAACCAGCATGTTTGTTAGCATTTGGATACAGCTGTTACAGTTAATATGAACTAGCATGGGTTTGTCACAAACAAATTATGCCAGATTAACTCTATCTGATTGATTTAGTGATTAAACAATTAGGAAAACATTATAGAAAGAGCATACCAAAGTTTTCAACATGATATCTGCTTAATAAAATGATATCTGCTTAATAAAATGATAAAATATAGGCTGGATAAAACTACTGTTAGACAGACTTAGCATTTCACTGAGTGATTTTACCATAAAACAGATGTGATCTCTCAGTGGATTTTACCTCAGCTTAGAAGTGGAGGGCCATTGGGCTCTGTGTTGGCCTCTGTGCTTTTCAACATTTTTACTATGACTTGGATGAGAGAATTGAGGGGACATTCAGTCAGGTTTACAGATGACCCAAGAGCTAACAGAGGTGGCTAATACTTAAGAGGAGAGAAAAAAGATTCAAGCCTTAACACAATAATTTAAAATTATGCATCTGAGTAAGAAAAATGAAAATAATACAACCTGGCTTGAGAGCAATACAGGTGGTCCTCGACTTACAATGACAATTGAGCCCAACGTTTATGCTGTTAAGTGAGTCATTTGTTAAGTGAGCTTTGCCTCACTTTACAATTGTCTTGCCACAGTTGAGTGAATCACCACAGTTGATAAGTTATTAACCCGATTGTTAAGCGAACCTGAGTTCCCCATTGATTTTGCTTGTGAGAAGGTCACAAAAGGTGACCTTGGGACAAAGCAACAGTCATAAATATGAACCAGTTGTCAAGCATCTGAATTTTCATCACACGATTATGCAAAAGTTGTAACTGTGAAAAATGATCATAAGTCCTTTTTTTCAGTGCCATTGTAACTTTGAAAGGTCACTAAACAAAATGTTGTAAGTAGAAGACTACCTGTGCATGTGAAAAGGGTCTGCATGCCCTCCTCAGCCAGAATTTAATCAAGAGTCAATAGTATGCTGCAACTATTCAAAAGGCAAATGATATCTTGGAATACTTCGACAGAAATTCTAATCGCAGGAAGTAATTGTTTTACCCCTGTCTGTCCTAATCAGATGCCATTTGGAATGCGGTGTTCTGGGCACCATTATTTAAAATGTTCAGTGATGAGTTGGACTGAGTTTAGAGGAGGACTAGCATGAAGAAAAGTCATGGAACTAAATTTTATCAGGGATTTGTTTAACCTCCACGAGAGATAACTGAGGGAAGATGAGGTAGTAGCCCTCAAATACCTGAAGGGCTTTCATATAAAAGAGGGAGTATGGAACTCTAGAGAGAAGGAACAGTACCAGTGAGCTATAACTTCAAAGCAGTAGGTTCAGACTAGAAGTCAGGAGAAGCGTCGTGAGTGTATAAGCTGACAGTCAGTGGAACAGGCTTCACATAAAGTCAGAGGTGGTATTCAGCAGGTTCTGACCAGTTCTGGAGAACCAGTAGTGGAAAGTTTGAGTAGTTCGGAGAACTGGCAAATACCACCTTTGGCTGGCCCCACCCCTATCTATTCTCTGCCTCCCGAGTCCCAGCTGATCGACTGGGTCTTCTTTTGTTGACCTGCACGGGAGAACAAAGCTGGAAAGCAGGTTAGTGGGGTGGGGAAGGAATGGGGATTTTACAGTATCCTTCCCCTGCCTCACCCACCAAGACACGCCCACCAAGACATGACATGCCCACCAAGACATGCCCACAGAACCGGTAGCAAAAATGTTTGAATCCCACCACTGCATAAAGTGGTGGCTTATCTTTCTCTATAGGTCTTCTAATAGACTCTGAATGGTCATCATCTGTCAGCAATCCTCTAAGGCAACCCATACCCAGCAGGATATTGGACTAGATAATCTCTAGGGTCACTTCCTATGGCTCTATATTTTAATGATTAAACACAGCAATATCATGCCTTATTTCATCCTATGATAAAGTTGAGGAATTGGATCTGATCAAGAGGTCTGCTCAGTCCTGTTTGTGTGAGTTGGGATAACTTCAGTGGCAGGATTTGAAGTAGGAAAACCTTCCATCTCCTGAAGTTCTGCATGTAGGAAGAGATGGTGGGCTGGGAAATCATTGCTAGGAGAGGCCCCATGCAGGCTGAAGTTAAGAGTACACTTCTCTGCCTCTTCCTGTAGAGCAGAATTGACCATGCAGGAAAAGCAGGTAATGAATTCCACATTTTTAAACAGTGCAGGAATGCAAAATTACTCATCCTTCCTACTTTGCCGTTATCTTAAGATTTTCCAGTGAAATTCACCAACAATGAAAAGTATTAATATTATAAAAATTCTGTGCTGAAATGCAGCTATTAATGACAATCACGTATAGAGAACATGAGTCACACACACACACAAGTCTTTATTTCCCTTCTCCCCAATTTCCCCTTCTGGGGACAGTGCAGACAAGCTGAAGCACGTCACATTTGTGTCACTGGTGGAATGTCTGCCTCAGCATCTTTGTCCAGCTTCGCTCTGGGGAAGGTCCCTAGTAGGAACAGGATATGGGGCATCAATCAGACTTCACTGAAGACCTTGTGGGCTATAAGTCACCCATCCCTATGCTGTTATCAGTTTCTTTCTAAGGTTTGCCATCAGATTTTGCTAAAGCAGAAGGGCCTGGCTCTTTCCTTTCAGACAAAGTGCAACCAGTGAATAAAAACTTTTATTAGCACATCATTAAGACAGCATTTTTAATTCATTCTCAGTCCAGTTTTTTTAATCCCCCTTAGTATCAACTGTCTTTTGACTGCAACAGTATCTTAGGAACCTTCAACTCTCAAGGATCCTCCTTTTTTCCCCTGCCTTTCCCTCTTGAGTACCTTCTACATTTTCTACACCACAACTGTCCTCTTTATAAATCTATGTCCCCTTTTGTCTCTTTCAACCCCCCCTCCCCCTCCCCTTCTGCCTTTTTTCTACTTCAGCATCCCACTAATATATGCTAACAGGGATCTTAACCATGTTGTTCGTAAATAAATCTCACTAAATTCAGTGTAACTTCAATTTAGTGTGTATTCTAGAGTGTTTATGTGTTTTTCATGGCAGCAAATCACTACTCTTAACTCTGATGGACACACTGCATAATACCCCTTTCAAAACAATTCTGAAACACATATACAGTCTTTTTCTTCAAGTATCTCTATGCATCTAAGAAACATTAGGTATGCATCTAAGAAAATGACATGTGGTTGACCTCAGAGGATGCAAAAGAAATGAGGAGGCAAACTTATTGTAATGTAATAACAAATTCCCCTGCCGACTTCTAGATTAAGAATGCAAGAGCCTGGTCTGGTTAATGTCAGCTGAAAAATTAAGCTAGATGAGAAGGCCCTTTTAATCTCATTTTAATTTATTACTCCAGGACTATATTTTGCATATAATTCACAACCAACTTTTTAACCCTTTTCTCATTCCTGATGAAGAGAATAATCCTTCAGAGAACAAGGGTAGGTAGAATTAGAAGAATACACCTCATGCAGCAAAATCACACATGTGGAGGGCAGCAAGAACAATATATTCATGGGATCTGCCAAGGAGAATCCTAGAGAAGAAACTGAACTCAGAATGAATTCCAAGAATCTTGGTTTTAAAATGGCCCTTTTGCATTCTAATTTTGACCAAAATATCGTCAAATCTGGAAACAATGGGATCAAAAAGCTGAGAGACATAGAAATGCATATCTAGAATGGAAAGGCTCATTAAAAGTTAATTGGGAGTCTAATTAACTAAAAGCTATTTGGGAGTCATATTGCTTTTGTGCAAAACTACATTCTAGAAGTTTGCATTTTGGGAGAAAAATCATTGGAAGGTAATAGGGAATAGAGCAGTTGGTAGTGTTATCATCTGGGGGAGTTCTGATACTTGACTGCTTCAGCCCCTACTAATCTACATTAACAGTGGAGCTCGTGGGTTCAAATCTCTCCTCTTCCTCCCTCTCCCTCTCCTCCCTCCCTCTCTCTCTCTCTCTCTCTCTCTCTCACACACACACACACACACTGAGATTTAAGTCCTTAAGCTAATCATATCTGAATTGTTAAAATTAGGACAACCGCCAAAGCAAAGAACTGCAATTTTATCTAGATTTTTCCATAATTCATAATTGAATGCCACCAAGTAGCTACTTGGAGACATAAAGCAGGTCCCTGATGTATAATGAACAAAGCTACTTCAGAGATATTGTGAATTTTGCAGCAAGCATGGCAGATTCCTCACTTACTGTATCTAACACGTTTTTTCCCCATCACTAGTGTTATCTCTGCCCCCTCCCCCCGCAGTGCATGTTGTTTATCTGGATGGAGGGGAAAAAGCAAATGCAAACGATAAAAGAACCTATGCATCTTCATAGCTTTGATTTGTCAGCTGTGCAGTATGACGTCTTCCGATATATTTGCAAAGAAAATATTGTATTAGAAAATGGGAGCTAGGAAAGGTATGGTATTCAAAACACTCCTGAGGTCATCCACTGCAGAAGCCAAATTTCTAAACGTTCTGGACTTGGGGTCAGCCTTCATTTTGCATCTTCCATGATTATTGCTCTCCTTTCAGTTTCCAAGTACTCTTTGTTATTGTTGGGGAGCAGTACGGCTTTCCAAATACATCCAGTTTCACACCAGCAGTTGAATTTACTGAGACAACCTTTCTAAAACGCTGCAGGCGTTAGGCCAACATTTTGAGATGGTGGTGTGCTGAATGTAGGTGCAATTCAGCTGTGATCATTATTAAGCCTTAACGTTCACGGAAAGTGTCTGGCCATAAGCAGTGCTATTACCTTCTGCCAGCTAAGAGAATATCCAGAGAATGTGTGAAGGATGGCAGGCTCCCAGCTATTCCACTGCTTCCGGACAATGTGCTATTAAACTGAGTGCATCCAGTCATCGAAAGAACATGTCCCCTTAGGAGAAGAAATGCAGGAATGTTATAGACTGAATGAGCTATTTATATAATAAACCTATACCTGCAATCTGCTCAATGTTTCGGAAACCCAACAAACATCAAATGCTTTGATGGGAAAGAAATTCTATAGAAGTTGCTTGCTCTCAGGTCTAAATGGCTTCTTTCCACATGTCTGGTATAAATATCTACAAATCCAAAGAGCAATTTGCGCAGGCACATTAGATTTCAGCTATTGTCAGTCCAATAAAGATATTCTATATAATGGCTTTCCTATGGTGCTACAAGAGACATATTTTTTTATGAAGCTGCAAGGTATCTAGTAAATCTTCCAGACTTAGTTGTTGTTAGTTGCAAAGTCATGTCTGACCCATCGCAACCCCATGGACGACATTCCTCCAGGCCTTCCTGTCCTCTACCGTCCTCCGGAGTCCATTTAAGCTCACGCCTACTGCTTCAGTAACTCCATCCAGCCACCTCATTCTCTGCTGTCCCCTTCTTCTATTGCCCTCAATCGTTCCCAGCATTAGGCTGTTCTCCAGTGAGTCCTTCCTTCTCATTAGGTGCCCAAAGTATTTGAGTTTCATCTTCAGGATCTGGCCTTCTAAAGAGCAGTCAGGTTGATCTTCTCTAGGACTGACCAGTTTGGTCGCCTTGCAGTCCAATGGACTCGCAGGAGTCTTCTCCAGCACCATAGTTCAAAGGCCTCAATTCTTTGGCACCTAGCCTTTCTTATGATCCAACTTTCACAGCCATACATTGCAATTGGAAAACCATAGCCTTGACTATACACACTTTTGTTGGCAGGAGGATGTCTCTGCTTTTTAGTATGCTGTCTAGATTTGCCATAGCTTTCCTCCCCAGGAGCAAGCATCTTTTAATTTCTTGGCTGCAGTCCCCATCTGCAGTGATCTTAGAGCCTAGGAAAATAAAATCTGTCACTACCTCCATTTCTTTCCCAGTAATTGAGAGGGCCGGATTCCATGATCTTAATTTTCTTAATGTTGAGTTTCAAGTCAACTTTTGCACTCTCCTTCTTCACCCACATCAAGAGGCTCTTTAGTTCTTCTTCATTTTCTGCCATTAGAGTGGTATCATCTGCATATCTGAGGTTGTTGATATTTCTCCCGGCAATCTTAATTCCAATGTTTGATTCATTTAGCCTTGCCTTTCTCATGATGTGCTCTGCATATAAGTTAAATAGGCAGGGTGACAGTATACAGCCTTGCCAGACTCCTTTCTCAATTTTGAACCAATCAGTGGTTCCGTGTCCAGTTCTCACCATTGCTTCTTGACCCGCATATAGATTTCTCAGGAGACAAGTAAGATGGTCTGGTACTCCCATGTACTATACTTTTATTTGTGCCCCCCACCCCAGCTTTAATCCTTATCCAAGTTAAGAAAAGCTGCAAACACTTCTGACTCTGACCTGTGCAAGGAAAGGTGAGCTCTTTGAAGAACTCAAGCAACCATGTCACCCTGTAGAGTCAGTGTAGCTTGGCTTCTGTTATTGATTTGCTGCAGCTCAAAATGTGTATAAGGATGCTGTTTTTCGAACAAAACCAATAGAATGTTTTAATAGATTTGTTTTAAAGATTTAAAAGATTAACATTTTTTTTTTACAAAAAACTCTCCAGACAGATTACAATAAAATTCAAACTCATAAATAGTAAATGAAAAAAGGTTATAAAACAAATGGATATAAAATATGCAAGACAGAATGAACAATAAGCAGAGAGAGAGAGAGAAAACAGAAGCTGGAATATAGAATGCCGTGATAGTTTTGAGACATTATTTTTAAAAAAAATGTCTGGGAGAATAACAGTGACTTTGCCTAATGCCGAAAAGACAGCAAGCATTCCTTCCTGGGAGGGCATTTCAAAGAAGGGGGCTACCCCTGGCCAAGTCCTTTTGTGGGTAGCTGCTTTTTCTGACTCAGCATGGTAGGAAATCTGAAATAGACCCTGTGAAAGGAATAAGGGGAGCAATTAGAGAAGTACATTTTCAGATTGTGAGAGAAAGTGAAAAGCTCTTAGCTCTGAGTCAAAGCTACCCTATTTATTTATTTATAAGTTATTTCTTTCTTAGATTTTGATCTTGCTTTTCCTACCAGAGCTTAAGGTGAGTACATAACACTTCTTTCTGCATTTTCAAAGTGCTTTTAAAGTGCTCTTTTTAAAAACCAAACACATGGCCTACGACTGGCGGGTCAGTAAATGTTCTGCAGTAGGACTGGAAAGATCCAGATAAAGGTTCAGCCTTAGCCTTGGAAGTTACCTAGTTTCTGCAGCTGAAGTTAAATCTTATCCTAAGTCTCTCCAAAGATATTCCAGGAACTGCACTGACATACCACTTGTAGAACTTGTTTTTTTCAAAGCACACTTTGAAATAACTTTAAAACATTCCTTCTTAAAATATTCTGTGCCAATAGTCATGATGGTAAACTAATTACCACAAACAAGAAATATTTAATTCAGAGCTTATGTGCTTAGAATTGATGAGTTCATTTATTACTAAGACCTCTGAATTAGTTTAATTTAAATATTAATGCAGATGTATTTAAATGATTATCAACCTCTTGAATAGATTTATTGTGCAATCCTGTCTTGCCTCTTGCCTGTTTTTTTTCTACTCAGTGAAGTAGATCCAATATTGTTTGCCTTCCTGTTCTCCTACTTCGGGAGTTCAGTATCTTTTGAATTATGGAAGAGGGTGATGGACATCTGCCACAGCTTCCAGTGCTGCCATCTGTGCTTCTTCCCAGATTGTTCTGAAGGGATGATGCAGGGGGGGCATTGGTGAAAAGGAATTATTTCCATCTTCTAATGGAAGTTGCACCTCATCAACAAAGGGCCATAGAATCCAAGGGTTGCAAGAGACTTCAGACATGATACAGTCTAGCCCACTACTTCAGAGAAGTATCCATTAGAACATCCCAACCTGACTATCTATCTATCTATCTATCTATCTATCTATCTATCTATCTATCTATTTATTTATCTGACTTGTATGCTGCCCCCTCTCCAAAAAGGACTCGGGGCGGCTCACAAATAAAATCAGAACAATAAATTAATTACCTAAAATTAGATTAAATTAAACAAGCCAAATTAACTAAAAACCCATTAATAATTTAAAATATAAAACTAGAATATTTGCTGACAGAAAAACTGCTGACTGCTTTTAAGGAGAGGAATAAAAATCTGTCCTGAGATTTTGGTGGTTGTACTTTATAGCTGACTCAAGATTCAAGGTTTTGGTGTTAACATTCAAAGTCCTACATGGCATGGGTCCAGGATACTTACGAGAACGACTCCTCCCAGCATCAAATACCAACCGCCCTGTACGGGCACACAGACGAGGTCTCCTCAGGATGCCATCTGCGACTCAATGTCACTTGGAGGTGACCCGGGGGAGGGCCTACTCTGTGGCAGCCCCCACTTTATGGAATCTTCTTCCGCCGGAGCTCCGGTTGGCTCCGATCTCCCCTTCCGCCACAATTAAAAAACCTGGCTGTTTCTACAATCCGGGCTGTGCTGACTCTTTGGGGTTTGTTTATTTTAACTTTGGGGTTTTAATTCCAATTCGGCTTATAATTTGTTTAATATGTTTTTAGGTAATTTATTGTTATTGTTGTATTTTAGCTGTGAGCCGCCCCGAGTCCTTTCGGAGAGGGGGCGGCATATAAGTCGAATAAATAAATAGATAGATAGATAGATAGATAGATAGATAGATAGATAGATAGATAGATAGCTGGGCTATGCAAATCTTCCATAGAGAGATTCTTTGCTTTAATGAAAGACCGAGTGAAGCACCTGATTGAAGCTGCATCACAAAACAACCCCTTCCCCTCCCCCAATTTTGAACAGCAAAAAAACACCTCACTTTGCTTGGCTTTACTGCCACTTCTCAGCACCTTTGAACAGAGACTTCTGCTTAGACTTTTGCAATTGTTGAACTGTTGAAAAATGCTAGGAGGAAGTGCAAGTGATAAGGAACAGACAAACGTTGTAGTGAAGTGAAGGGGTTTTGTTTAGCAAGGCAAATTTCACTGTCTCTGCCTGGTTGATGAGAATTCCACTACCTTCCTAACAAGGAATTTTTCATAAGGGTGAATCTACGTCACGTCACCTAGGCCTACTGTACACTTACCTAGTACATGAAACGTTGCTTCTCACCATACATTATCTTTTAAAAAGGAGGAAAGTCAGATGGTAGTGAGATCTTTTCCTGCATCACCATTATATCATGTGCCACATCTGTTGATCTGTCTTTCTAATTTTCCATCCCTCTATGAATAGACTGAAAGTCTAAGTGGATCAGTAGAGGGGAAAAGTGGAAGGGTCAACAAGAAAGGACTTACCTAACATTTCTGTGCCAGTTTCAACAATGCCTCATTCAGTGGGGTTAATTGCCATCCTTCCTGCACTGTACATAGACTTCTGTGTCTACATCTTGAAGTAATAAACATCTTGAAAGTTCATGCTACTGGTAGTGTGCTCCTTCATACAATATTGGGAAATGGGGCAGTGCATGATGTCACATGCACACAAAAAAATCCTTACCTGGTTTGGAAAGGAAGATAGTTACAAAGAGCTTACCAAGAGACCTGCATGCTTTGACCTCATGTTTGCAGTGACATGTAAATCATGAAGGTAACCTGAGATGGTTCTTGGGCTTCCAGTTATTGTAAGCATCTTTGTGTTCAAGTGAGTCTGAATCTAACAAATCATGGTTGTGAACGAAACTAGTGTGTGGCTATCAGGCACAGCATAAGTTGCTTCTATGATTCACAACTTGCCTCCAAACGTTGTGGATGCTCCAACATCAGAGGTTTTTAAGAAGAGATTGGACAAACCTGCTTGAGCAGAGGGTTGGACTAGAAAACCTCTAAGGTCCCTCCCAACCCTGTTATTCTGTCATTCTTTTTTTTACCCTTAGGCTTGAAGTGTAAAATAGGGTACAGAACAAAAACTTGCATGGAAATATTAGTAAAAAAAATTACATGTAATCTTTGATACTTTATGAATTATTTTATATGTGATAACAATTGCATGGTTTGTTTGTTTTAACTGTAATGGGCAGTTGTTTGTTTTTAATCCCCAAATTATATATTTGGAAATTACAAAGCTTGGGAAGTTGTCTATAAACTCGGTCAATAAACAAAATAATATGCTAATACCTACTCTCCTTTGTGCTGCTACTCTGATATCTGGGAATCAATTATACAAGCATGGGTTGATTAGATGAGTAGCCATTTGTTGTTATTTGTATCATTAATGGCTATGTTCAAGGATATGCTGGACCTTGGGATTTTTACAATTCAATGTTTATTTGAATATATTGTTGTTCTGTTCTTATGATTATGACAAAGAAGCTTAAAACCATTTTTCCTCAGCATCCGTCTCCATATACAATATGGAGATAAATTGAATGACTTACATTTCAGTTATTATAAGGCAAGCAATGCCGAGTCAACACCTATCTTAACAGTTTTTCAAACATTGTCATCTTTTTTAAAGCTTAGTTGTGAATTAAGCACCCTGTTTTCAGGGTGGTTGAGAGTTTGCTTTTTATTTCTCTTGGCAGTGTGTTTGAGTTTATTGTTGAAGAAGGTAGAATGCTGCATTTTGCCTGTTGTTGTTTATCGTTAACCATCTTATCTTGAGACCGAAATATCCCTGATTGCTCAGATTCTCCTGTTTGAAAAAGGCCAATTGTGTTTCCTCATAAAAATTTTTCCCTTGAGATTTAGCTGAATATGGAGAAACCAGGTTGTGTTCCACTGGAAAAATAATTATGTAGTGAAAACCAGGACATACCATCTCATTCAGCACATTCCACCTAAGACAATTTCCTGGAATTTCTCTTCTTGTGTCATTTCTGAATTCGATTACACACACACATACATACCCACACAGACACTTTCATCAAATTCAGTGAAAATTGGGAGAAAAAGATAGAAGTATATTTTTGAAGAGAGCTAATTATTTATCATCATTTGATTCTGATTTTTCCAAAATCCAGAATTACTTAGAGATTGACCTATTTAGGCTATGTTTGTGTATACATAGGTGTTTATATTTGCAAGTAAAAATTCATTCTGTATTCTCTCTAGAATGACATAGCCCAAGGACAGAAAATGGCCTTTGGATAGATTTGAAAGTTTAAGAGAATGTTATGAATGCTCTCATCAGATGAAAATCATGGAGCAAGGCTTGTCTGTTCAGAAACTGACTGTTTTTATGGGTTTGGCCTGTCAAAAACAACCTCTCTAGAACCTCTCTTCAATATGTTCCCTTTATACTTTATACTCTCTTCAATACGTTCCCTGGATACTTTTTTGGGGGGTGAAAGGATAGGCATACAGCTAGTCCTCAACTTATGATCACGACTGAGCCAAAAAAAAATTGTTGCTAAGCCAAACAGTTGTTAAGTGAATTTTGCCCCATTTGATGACCTTTTTTGCCACAGTTATTAAGTGAATCACTGCAGTTGTTAAGTTAATAACACAGTTGTAAAGTGAATCTGGTTTCTGTTGTGGTTAGCCGGCAGCAGGTGCGGACGGCTGAGGAGTGCAAGGACTCAGATGAGGGGCCAGGACCATTAGGGAGTGGACTGCTGCCTTCAGAGATTGTGGGGGCTGGCAGCAGCGATGAGGAGGTTCCCGAGGAGCCTGTGCCAAGTGCGCATGCGCGCAGGGTTGCTCGCAGGAAAGAGCAGTTGCAGCAGCACGGGTGACTCAGGAGTAAGGCTGCAAGGTAATGGCCCCTCCTTCAAGAAGATAAAAGCCAGCTGTGAATCGAACATTCTTTGCAGGAAGCAAAGACGTTTTGAAACTCGAGCCTCATGGACATTGCAGTATCTTAGTTGGTATTTGAAGACTCTTGTGTTGTAAAATATTTCTAGGTAACCTTATCTGTTATTCTTGGCAACCGCGCACAGTTTTGGCGAGGCTCGTGCTTATCAAAGTTAATTAGTTTGCAGCAGCCTTTTAACCGGGGATTCGTAAGAATCATTAAAAGGTTCCTGTTCCTTTTGGTTAGTGTTTGTTTTATTGGACAAGGGTTTGGGTCAGAACAGCTTCCCTATTGACTTTGCTTGTCACAAGGTCGCAAAAGCAGACCAGTTGATCCTGGGACACTGCAACCATCATAAAGATGAACTGCCAAGCATCCAAATTTTGATCATGTGAGGATGCTGCAAAGTGTGAAAAACTGTCATAAGTCACATTTTTCAGTGCTGTTGCAACTTTGGACAGCCAGTAGATGAAATGTTATACGTCAAGAACTACATGCATTTCCAAATAAAGCCACCTGATATTTTGTAGCTCAAAAATAATACTGCAAATAAAGATGAGCCAAAAAAAATATTCACAATGCCTGTGGAGACCACGTTGCCTATTTTTGATATAGCCATTAAAAAGGGAATGTGATCATCTAGAGGCCAAATATGAACTAGCCCTACATGGCTTAGTTCACTTTTGGCTTCAGGAAGAGACCAAGCAGTGCATCTGAAAGACTTCACATAGCTATTATTCTGTAAAAAAAAAAAACCTCCACTCTATATTAGCTAAACAGCAGAAACTACCCAGATTCAACATGGCTAATTAAGTTGCTTTATAGTAGAAATAACTCATATATATGCAGAAAATAAGCCTATTGCAGAACGCAGCAATCAAGTTGTTTGTATGTTAATCCCGGGGCTTAAATCCGCTGTCTTTTTCTTCCTGCTGTTTCAAGTCAATGAACATTTGGCTGTTCTTCTTCCACTCTTAGGAGTAGAAGACATCTGTTCTGTGTTTGCATAAGGATTTTGTCTAGCTTGAAGATCACAGATTCCCATTTTGCAAAGTTTAGCTTTTAAACCAGCAGTTACACAAAGGTAGGGTGACTCAATATCACATGTCAATAGATCTGGAATTTGTTTCTCATCAAGATTTAGGAGTCTTGGTGGGGCTCGTGGTTTTTGTTTTTGTTTTTGCTGTTAATTTAAAAAAAAAAACTGGGTGAAGCTTAACTGAGGACTTCTACCATAGTTTTATGTCCATACAAGCTACTAACATTGCTAACCAAACTCTCAGGATGTTCCAAAAGGCAACAGACATGATTGGTCATGTGTGTTCATTTTGATGGCTCAGAACTTATAGGCCTCTTCTGGGAGATTGAGGTCTTTATGGGCAAATCATCCACTGATGCTTATTCACAGAGCTATTTTCAAGTTAGTCTTTAATTCTATGAGTCACTGATCTATCTCTCTCTTTTTTAAGGAATAAGAATAAGGCGAAACCCACTGGGAAGTTCTGTGATGCATTTTTGGTGCACACTGGAATATTAAAAAACATATTTAGCCTCGGTAATTATATTGATAATGAATATATTCTTTTGAAGTCTATGAAAGTGTTGTAAAGCTAGTTTGCGAAGAGTCATGTTCTTTGGACTAAAAAAAGCTTTGGCTTGATTTTAATAGGTATCAATACTTCATTAAATTGAGCTGTATGTTTTCAGGAGGGCAGCTGGGGTTTGAAAGAATGGAACAAAGGCTACTAGGAGTTTCAATATCATTATGAGTGAGTCTTTGTAGTGTAAAGAGGGAAAAGCTGTTGAAAAGCTCCAAATTGCGTTCTGTCCATTTCATTAGAGACTGCAATTATGTTTAACTTCTCTTTCGTGCTTCTGCAGTGAAAAAGGTCACTGGAGAATATCTGTCTTTTTAGAAAAATAATGAAGACCTACCTTCTTGTTAGTTTGGTTTGTTTTTCAGTTAGGTGGACCACTTTACGTCTTCCCCATTTAGGATAGAAGCTGGGATGTGATAATTATCATTTTAAATAATTCATCCAAATTGTAAAATATACTGCTCAAAAAAATAAAGGGAACACTTAAACAATACAATGTAACTCCAAGTCAATCACACTTCCGTGAAATCAAACTGTCCACTTAGGTAGCAACACTGATTAACAATCCATTCCACATGCTGTTGTGCAAATGGAAGAGACAACAGGTGGAAATTATAGGCAATTAGCAAGACATCCCCAATAAAGGTATGGTTCTGCAGGTGGTGACCACAGACCTCTTTTCAGTTCCTATGCATTCTGGCTGATGGTTTGGTCACTTTTGAATGCTGGCGGTGCGTTCACTCTAGTGGTAGCATGAGACAGAGTCTACAACTCACACAAGTAGCTCAGGTAGTGCAGCTCATCCAGGAAGGCACATCAATGTGAGCTGTGGCAAGAAGGTTTGCTGTGTCTGTCAGTGTAGTGTCCAGAGCATGGAGGCACTACCAGGAGACAGGCCAGTACATCAGGAGACGTGGAGGAGGGCAACAACCCAGCAGCAGGACCACTACCTCCGCCTTTGTGCAAGGAGGAACAGGAGGAGCATTGTGCCAGAGCCCTGCATAATGACCTCCAGGGGGCCACATATGTGCATGTGTCTGCTCAAACGGTCAGAAACAGACTCCATGAGGGTGGTATGAGGGCCCGACGTCCACAGGTGGAGGTTGTGCTTACAGCCCAACACTGTGCAGGACGTTTGGCATTTGCCAGAGAACACCAAGATTGGCAAATTTGCCACTGGCACCCTGTGCTGTTCACAGATGTAAGGAGGTTCACACTGAGCACATGTGACAGACGTGACAGGGTCTGGAGATGCTGTGGAGAACCTTCTGCTGCCTGCAACATCCTCCAGCATGACCAGTTTGGCAGTGAGTCAGTAATGGTGTGGGGTGGCATTTCTTTGGAGGGCTGCACAGCCCTCCATGTGCTCGCCAGAGGTAGCCTGACTACCATTAGGTACCGAGGTGAGATCCTCAGATCCCTTGTGAGACCATATGCTGGTGCGGTTGGCCCTGGGTTCCTCCTAATGTATGACAATGCTAGACCTCATATGGCTGGAGTGTGTCAGCAGTTCCTGCAAGATGAAGGCATTGATGCTATGGACTGGCCTGCCCGTTCCCCAGACCTGAATCCAATTGAGCACATCTGGGACATCATGTCTCACTCCATCCACCAATGCCACGTTGCACCACAGGCTGTCCAGGAGTTGTGGGATGCTTTAGTTCAGGTGTGGGAGGAGATCCCTCAGGAGACCATCTGCCACCTCATCAGGAGCATGCCCAGGCGTTGTAGGGAGGTCATACAGGCACGTGGAGGCCACACACACTACTGAGCCTCCTTTTGACTTGTGTTAAGGACATTACATCACAGTTGGATCAGCCTGTAGTGTTGTCTTCCACTTTAGTTTTGAGTGTACCTCCAAATCCAGACTTCCATGGCTTGATGCATTTGATTTCCATTGTTAAGTTTTGTGTGATTTTGTTGTCAGCACATTCAACTACTGTACATTGTATTGTTTAAGTGTTCCCTTTATTTTTTTCAGCAGCTTACATTGTGTTGTTTAAGTGTTCCCTTTATTTTTTTGAGCAGCTTATATTATCCTGCTGCTTTTTTTCAAAACTTCAGAGCAAAGTCGTTTTATTGACATTGCAGGTAGTCCTCAACTTGCAACCATTGGTTTTATTCACCGTTCAAAGTCACATCTGAAAAAAGTGACTTAGGACCATTTTCACCCTTACGACTGAAGAATGCTCACATTTGATCAAAATTTGGATGCTTGGCAACTGGCATGTATTTATGGCAGTTGCAGTGTTCCAGAGTCATATGAACACTTTTTGTGATCACCTGATGAGTAGAGTCAATGGGGAAGCCAGATTCACTTAATAACCTTGCTACCAACTGAGCAACTGCAGTGTTTCATTTAACAACTGTACCAAGAAAGGTCATAAAATGGGACAAAACTCATTTAACAACTGTCTTGCACAGCAATGGGAATTTTGAGCTCAGGACTACCTGTAGATTTATAATTTGGGAGTTCACATCTCTGTAGCTAAAAGTAGTTGATCTGCAAATTAATTAGTAAACAGGAAGATCTGCTGGTGAGAATTTGAAAGAGTTCTACATAATTAGGGGGTGGTGTTTATTTTGTCCCATTTTATTTGCAAAGCATTCTGTTCCAAACCTGTGTGATTTATTTGTGGTCGCCCAAACTATGTTGTCTAGCACATGCATCTCACCAACAGTAGGCAGAAGTCTGTGTTATAAACATAATTTCCCAGGATTCTGCATAACAGGCTGCTTCAGGAGTGAAGGCAGGCAGGGTATGTTTTGTGCTAATGGCAACTTCCAATACAACTACAGGAGAATTTATTAGACAGTTTGCCAAGGTGGGTCTGAGCTGTCCCTACATTTATCCTGAGTTACCACCATGTTTTATACTATTCTACATAATGAGAAAATGGAATTTTTCTACAAATAAAGATAACATCCATGCTAGTGTGCTTCAATTTTAACACGGGATTTTAAAAGGCCAGTACAAAAGAGAAATAGAATACTCATCATTGTTCCCTATAAGATAAATCTGTCTCTTTCTGACAGATTATCAGAAATTAGTGCTAGGCAGCATACTTAGTAGTCGATCTCTAAGCCAAATAGATATGTTACGAGTTCACTTTCTACCTTGCAGCAGCTGGTTTCTTTGTCTAGGTGAAAAGGTGGCCTCTCTCTTTTGGCATCGCACTTGTTAGCATTGTATTCGATGACACCTTTCAAATTCCCAGGATGATTGAAATTTCAGTACAGTATATTTAAGAGAGAGAGAGAGAAAGAAAATAAGGTTTGGTTGGCTCTGAGAAACAGAAATACATTTTCAAAATCATCCAAAGATCCACAGTTTACATTTAGGTAGTTGAATTTGTTCCTTACTTGATCTTTGAGACTCACTCAAGGCATAATTAGGATGCTTCTTGAACTAGTTTTACAAGCTTTGTGAACACAGCAGTTACGAGTACAGACACTTAGGCAGAGAAGCAGTGCTTCCAAATTGTTGGGTCATTGGGATATTGCGTACTTTTATCTCAGTCCTTTGAGCATTCAGCGGGACTATTATCATCTTGGCCAGGTACATATAACACACTATAATATGTGGGATCCTTGGTGCTGGTCATATTAGCTACTGGTAGTTAGGTAATTAGAGAATAGAATAGAATAGAATAGAATAGAATAGAATAGAATAGAATAGAATAGAATGAGCTGGAAGGGACCTTGGAGGCCCCCTGTTCAAGCAGGAGAACCTACACCATTTCAGACAAGTGGCTAGCTGTTTCTTCTTAAAAACTTGCAGTGATGGAGCACCCACAATTTCTGGAGTCCAGCTGTTCCACTGCTTAATTGTCCTCACTGTTAGGAAGTTTCTCTTAATTCCAGATTGCTTCTCTCTTTGGTTAGTAAGAAGCAACCTGGAATTAATGAAATGTCTGCAAGCAAACAACCAACTCAGAGAGCACCAAGGACCCCTGAGCTGACACTGAACTACAAATATTCTCTTCTATCAATAGGTTATAGTAGCTGGCTTCACCCACTTATAAAGCCAGTGGACACACAGGGGACTGCATGTGATGCACCAGTCCGTTCTGTAATTCTCAGAGTAAGTAGTATGTCATCCCATTTGTATTTTAGGGGCTTCACAGATTTCAATATCCCATACAAATGCTTTAAAGTTTAAACTTAATAGGTCTTTCCAAACGGAGCTTTGGTTCCTTTGGAGCATGGCCTTCGATATTCTACACAAAACCTGCTGCGATCTTTAAGCTTAGTGACGCTCATTCTAAGCTCTCAGTTTTGGTGTACAAATTGCTATGGCTGACTTTACACAAAATGGTAAGCCCAAATCGAAGAAAATCACATATATAAAACCATGTACGAATACATAGTCTTTTAAACTTTTCTAAGTTTCTGAAAGTATGTGCATTAATATTACTGGATAAATAGCGCAGAACCTTTTATTGAGATTTCTAGGACAGTAGCTTGAAACTGTGATTATTCATGCCTGCCTTATTAGTTTCCCCCTTTTTTAATGAATGAAGGGAATTTAGCATCCAAGAGATTTTGCGATCAACATTTGTTTTAAAGGAATGAGATTTTAGACAGCTAAGAGCTGTTTCATATTGCAAACATATTTGCATCAGTGGGTTTCAGAAATTGATATCTGGATTTTCTTTTGTTTCATGCTGTTTTTTTTTTACTAAAATGAATCAGTCCACCAGCCATCCTAAGGAAGGCTGGTTTCATGGCTAGAAACCAAAAGGAATGTGAAGCATGTCATTCATAGATAGATTTCAGTGAAGAGAAGTAGAGGAATAAAAACACATCATGAGGATTGGGTGTCACCTCAGGGCTCCAGTAAAAATAAAATAAAATAAATCCTTAACTGACATCTTGCCTCTTTTTCTGAAAGGCAATCTCTGTTAAATCTCTGAATAATAAGTTTGTAGTACTAACTCCATCTCCCTGAAACTATTGTTAAAAAGTCTATTAGTATCACATTGACATATCATTTTCCCATAGTAACTTCAAGATAATTTACATGTGAAGATAAAATGGGATAGCCCACATTAACCCAGTGAGGCTGAAAGATAGCAGTTTGCACAATTAATGAGGTTCAAAGCTGACAGGGAATTTGAGTCCAGATATTCCCGAGACAAGCAAAATACTTCAACCATTTCAAAATACTTGAAACGTTTCTAATATCTTCCACATGACTACGTGAGGAAATTTGTCCATGTTTTTGGAGTGTCTTTCTCTCAGTGGATGTATGTATATGTATGCGTATGTGTCTGTATATCCCTCCCTTTTGAGTAGTTGATCCCCTTCATCTTATGTATGTTTCTGTGCAAGCTTGCAAAGCCATATTTAGCGTTTTCTGTTGAATGAACCAAGCAATTGTAAGTCAAGTCAATGCCTGCCATTGATTTGTATGTTAGACTAGAGTAAATTATGGCCATGTGAGTTCTAACAATGATTCATGGCTCACATCATATGTTAAATGTTCTCTTTAAATTAATAATAATAATAATATATTGGTTGTTGCACTGGTTTCCATTTTTTATTGGTATAATGGTGACTATAATAGGTGTCAACAATCTTTTTATTTTAGAGCAAAAGTCCTCAGATAAGAACATAATTGACCCAATTTAATAAGGTTCATTATATCTGGGTTGCAAAAATCCACACCAATAGAATTTTTTGTATTCTTTTTGGTCACTTGGAGTTATAAAGCCTAAATCATACATGTGGATCTGTATGTGTGTAAAACATTTTGAGACTTTGTAAAAAATTTGTCAAGTATCTTTCCTTTTTACTACTCTAGTGCAGGTTTATTTCGTTTTTGATTTTTAGCTGCTTAGGCTTCCAACATTATTCTCTTCATCACTTTTCTTTGTCTAAAGGGACAAATAATTGATTTCATCTCATGCAAATTTTTGCAGTCTTCTAACATTTTCATTATAGCAAACATCAGCTTCTCTATCTTAATTTGACATTTTTATTTCCCATATGGTTTTATATATCCTTTAACCTTTTTAGCATGTTTATTTTAATAGCTACATGTGCCACTTCCCAGTGGCTACACTGATAGTTTTAAAACATAGCTGGAAGAAAGTCAATAGCTTCCTTCCCTAACATTATTTCCAGTGGTATTAAGTAAGCCTCCTGTTTCCTGCTGTGAGTCCTTAGTCCAAAATTCTCAACTTTGCAGTTATCCTATGCAAAATATGAATGTTGGTGGCAACTCCTGTTTATTGGCAGCCTCTCCATGTTCTCTATCAACATACAGTGGAGCCAACAAATGGGAGCCAAAATATATTCTATGATTATTTTTGTTGACTCAGAACAGTTGGACTTTAGGAATAACAATAACTTCATCTTGCTTTTCTCCTTCTCTGACTTCCCTTTCTCTTCATCATTCTTGCTTTGTGTGTGCAATAATGACTTACATATAGCAGTTTGAGAATTTCCCCAAAATTAATTGCTTGACTGGATCCTATTGCATTGTGATTAATACATATAATATTATAATGAATTGTTTTTACCAATACATGTAATGAAACTTTTCTTTTCAGAGCCATATAAGTTTGACTTGCTATGTGAATTTGCTGTATCAGTAATAAAAAGAGAGCTGGGGGTATAGAGCAAGAGACTTACATAAATGACAAACTTTAAGGCTTCAGTATACCAGCAGTATTGCCAGTTTGTTTCATTTGGGTTGTATTTGACTCTAAAAGAAACCATGGTTCAATAGTTGTGATGGATAGCTGAAAGAAAAATTTGACTTCAGATAGACAGGCACTCGGTTTGGAACTATTTAAAATCTATTTTTCTTTTTTAAATTGAATTCAAAAGGAAAACATTAAAAAAGAGCAGAGTAGAGTAGAGTAGGGTAGAGTAGAGTAGAGTAGAGTTGAATAGAGTAGGATATTAAAACATTTTGGATGGCACTTAGAAAATTTGCACATTCACAAAATTTCCATCTGTCAATTATAAAAGTCCATACTGTTTGGATTCACATGTATACTGTGCTGATACATTATGACATCCTAGATTCTTGGGAAGAACTCAGTGCATATGAAACTAATACCGGTAGCAGCTAAGGAACTGGTATTTAAGCTGTGAATTAATATTGTGAACAGATGCTTTGTACATGCTGATATATGCTCATATCTTTCTAATCCAGTTTGCCAAATCTCTCAATGTATTATCACTATAATACAAGTATCTTAAAATAATTATAGTTTTCAGAATAACACAAGCCATCAAAATAATCATATGTGCAGATACATATATTTTGAATATAATTTGCCTTATAATTGCATATATAAGCTTCATAGTTGTACAATCCAATGTGAACATAGGGTATTTCCCTACCATGGAACTGGGTCATAGTTCAATCAACTTTGATGATACAATGTGTGAATTCAAAGCAGCGCTATAATAAGTATGATATATTATGATATATATTGAGGTTGTTACACTTTATATTTAATATGTACAGAGCTTTGCATAGTTCTCTATATGTGCAGAAAAAAAATCTTACATTCTTACCTAGAATATGTACTGGTTAAAACAGCTTTTTAAAACAAGAACGGGCAAACTGAGGATTCAAAATTGGCTCTGTAGTTTTGTTTTTGAATGCTCAAAGAAGCCTACAATCTCTTCTCCTAAACTTTTTTTTAATATTGGGCTGTTACCCCTATTATAAAACAGATAAAATGCAAGCTGAGTTTTAGATGTGAACAGTGAAAGAATAATATAACTAAATTAACTACAAGTATAGCTAACCATAACTGTATATGTTTAATTTGTATTAAGAATGTATTAAGACTTTTGATTATCGTAGTAAAATCTAATACAAACTAAACTTAAAGAAAAATGGAGAGAAGTAAAAAGTGCAAGTTAAAAGAAGGAAAAAGAGAAGATAGCAAAAAATAAGAATATAATAAAGAACAAGAAGTGACTTCCAAACTTCATCACTAATATAAACAAACTTCATCACTAATATAAACAAACTTCACCTTCTCTATAGTTCCAAACATTTACCTCTTTATCCCATATCTCATCTCTTATCTATAAATAAATCCATAAAACACCATCTTTTCAGTCCTGGTGTCAGTTGAAAGCCCATAAAGGGTAGCCAAAAGTAACATTTTTTAAACTTAATAATCCTGATCAAATAAACCAACTTTATATTCCTTCCTTCTAATAGTCTTAATCTAGTTCATTCAAATAATATTGTAGGATTTGATTTCTCTTGATTTCTTCTTTGTCCCATCGCACAAAGTTCTTCAAAATTTTAACAAGCCTCTTTTGTAAATCCAGTAGGAAAAATTATCCACGTTACTGTCTTGGTTTGTCATTTGTATTTTCTTTTTAAATTGTAAAGCCTCTATCAGTTACATTTGTAGACCTAGCGAAAGATCCTTTTTTAAATTGGTGTGTAAGTTATTAATCTGCTTTCGATACCATCTCTATCTTGTCAAATTTGTTTTACATCTGACATTTTTTCAATATCTTTTGGACCAAGTCAAAAATCCATAGAAGTAGACATTATTACTAACATTGTCAATATTGTGGCTCTTTTCTGATTCCATTCTTCAAAAGTCTTCTTTAGTATTTTTTATTGTCATAACCATATAGTAGGAATGTATAGCTTTCCTGTATCTAAAATATTTACTCCCTTCTAGTGTCCAGTTTTTTGAAATCATGTAATTATTTATCTATGTTGTGTCTTGTAAATCTATTTCCTATGTGTCACTGTTTGAACTTTATAATTAATTCCAAAATGTTATTGTGCAAGTTTCAATCTTCCATTTTTATCTGGACCCTCATTCTATTTATAATTTTCTAAGATAAATATCTTATTTAGGTTTTTGTTTTTTATTTCATACTTCTTTAAAAATTCTTAAGCTTATAATTAGTTTTCTTTCATTAAGGATTAAAGACAAACTCACCCACACTTTCAAATTTGTCATTTTGAAGATCTTAATAGCTTCCGAAAGTAATTACAAAGTGAGGCTTGCGAACTTAGTTTCCTTTAAAAGTTTCTGCCACGGTTGCAAGTAAAATGGCTAATCCCATTATCTCCAAGTGCTCAAACCTATGGAAAGCTACTGTCCTACAATCTCCTTGTGGGGAGTAGCCATCTGGAGCACATGGGGGGGAGATCTCCCACCCTCTCCTTATCCAGAGAGGTTCCAAGAAACCAGTCTACTCATTGGTTTTGGACTTTGCTATGGTCATCAGCTCTACTTTTGAAGAGCCACCTTCAGTTTGCCATACCTCCCCAGAAGCTCAATCTACTACATTGTTAAATAGCAAAAATATTGATAAAAATAGATTGCTTTTAAAAATTAACAAAATGAAAACACAGTATACTATATAGGATGGCTTAAAGAAAGTTCTTGATCAATGAAATGTCATGGTTTAGAGTAACGTTCCCAATCAATTCAAGACTCTGAGGCCATGGCTTTCTCAGAAGTCTGGTTTATTGAGTACATCATATCAGCACAGTCAAATGTGAAACCAACACTGAATAATTCCCATGCTTAATTAAAGAATAGATACTGGCTACCCCACTTGTGTCACAGGTCACAGCCAACCAAGCAGGAGATGAACTTCTCAACACTCCCCCCTTTCATTGCTAGAGCACATTGATTTTGCCTTGGTTCTCAGGAACCTTATTGTTGTTATGTCCTGACACATTAGAGGAAAATATTCTACATTCCATAAGTCCGGCTCCCTGCCATAAGCATGGCAACTAAGAAATGAAGCAAGGGAAATATGGCTTCAGCAAGAGTCGTTTCAAGCATTGACATCAACAAGATTTTAATAGAACTAATTTTAATCAAGTTAATGATTTATATTTTTATGATATTGCTAAACACAAAATTTCTTTACCAAAACATTTGTATCTGTGATACAAAATAAACTATTTTTTGTTCTAAGGGAGCCGTGGGTCTAACATCAAGTTATAATTTTTAACGTGTCACAGGAAAAAAAATAATTAGATTCTTGGACATTCTTTATGTTCCCTGTATTTAAGTGAAAATAAAATGAAAAACAACTTGAAAAACTTGAGCTAACTTCAACTCTTACTTTTTTGAGTGGTATGCTAAAGATTAGCTGCAGACCTTGGTGGTGCAGGCTGTTAAATGCCTAGCACTTAAGTTCCAGCTACCTGCAATTAGTGCAGGCTCGAATCCCACCAGGCTCAAGGTTGACTCAGCCTTCCATCCTCTCGGGGTAGGTAAATTGAGGACCCAAGATTGTTGGGGGCAATAAGCTGACTTTGTAACAATGCCGCTTAGTTAATAAGCAGGCATATACAGTGGAATGAAGGCTATTGCTGAGCACACTGGGTTGTATCCCAAAAATTGTAAGCCGCCCTGAGTCTTCAGAGAAGGGCGGCATATAAATGTAATTAAAAAAAAACATTTCATCCAGTCCTAAAAGATGATGATCACAGCTTGATCTTTATTACTTCTATTTTATGACAAGGGGAGCCTTTTGCATATTTTTCTCTAAAATGTAAGTCTACACATTACCTATTTCTGCCCTGTTGCTCAGAGCCTCTTTAAACTGAATTATAGTTTAAAAGGGCACCCTTAACCCCAACAACTTTCTTAGTGTTGTATAATTTTCTACTGACAATGAAAGCATGGTTTAAGCCTGGTATATCAAACTCATGGCCTGCGGGCCGGATGTGTCACGCACTGGCCATGCCCACGTCCGGTTTAGCGAAGGGGAAAAAAGCTGCAATACATCACGTGATGCCACCATGATGATGACGTGAGTTTGACCCCCCTGGATTAAGCACACAAAAAAATCAGACTCCCCAAGACATTCTTTGATTGATTCTAAATGGCCCTTTCTTCCAAACAGAGGGTATTATTTTCCATGGTTTAGCACAGAGCTCAAAAAGTATGTGACTGGTTATATAAAAAATACCTTTTCTGTAATAGCATGATAATTAAAAATACATTTTTTCTCTTTTGGGTTTCAGAGTGACATTTGACAGAGCTCTTTTGAATGAAGTGGGATCTTATTCTATGTAATGTGATTCCACAGAGGAGCCTCTGAAAGCCATTTATGACCAGTGTAACTTAGAGCAGCTAAACTGGAGCACCTTAGTCAGTGGTTTTTTTTTCCAGAGCCCTTCCTGAACTTTCAGTATTTTTATTCTAGTTCCCTGATGCTTTTCATCTTGCTAGAGTTTCATGGTCCAATATGATACATTCTTGATAGTTTCTGGTGTTTAATTTATTGCCCGTGCTGATGAAGAAAAGCCTGACCCCAAATTTTATAACTTTCAACACCCTTTCCATTAAATTGTAAGCCTGCAAACTATAAAAACAAAACTGGGCTTTTTTTGCTAGGTGTGTAAAAAGTTGGAGCGCTAAGCAGACCAAGTCCAAATCAGTCTGTAGCAAACTTTAGTGTCTTCTGTTGAGTTTGCTACCTCTTTGAGTCACTGTAATTCAGAAAGCTTCATGATCTCAAATCCACATATTTATGCTTTTAGTGGGCAAGTTCTTCCATTAAGCCATTGTAAGGATAGATCCAATTCATTCTGTGTCTCTACGGTTATGACCTGCAGGTTGTCTTATTTCCTTCTATGTTATCCCTGAAGTCCTATGATCTCTACCAAAAAAATGAACAGATGAGGACATGCCTGTATGGTGTTCTTTACAGAGAGAAAAAACATGCCTAGACTCAACCTCTTTTTTTTCCCTGTTGTCCTGATAAAAAGGGAGCAAGTGTGAATTTTCCATCTTTTATAACAAACCACAATGTAGTGACAAATTAGTTGCAATGCTATTGCTATATACTTCCTCATTTGGGGAGAAAATTCACCTTGTTGCTTTCTGATTTTTTTTGCAATTCCTTTTATGTTCCATCTGTTGAAACACTTTTGGAAATATCCTAAAGCTTTAAACAAAGAGCAGATTGTAAAGAATATGTCTTTGGAACATGAGAAGATCTTGCATGAACCCATCTTATAATTTCTTGCTAGAGTAAGAGTGCATTGCCCTGCACTTTCTATTTGGAAAAAAAATTAAACCAAATGAACAGAACTAAACAAAGGAGGAAGGGCAGGTGCCCACGATTAATAGCTGAATTACAAAATTCATAAGGCCTGCGAATACCCCACTGAGTTGTTCATATGCTTATGCAAAACCTGCTCCCTCCCCCCCTCCCCACCGATAGCTATGTGAAGGAGGAAGGAAGCTGACAGGATGAATTACAGCTCCCCCCACCTTTCTACTGCCTTTCTGTGAAGGAGTGACACATTTAACTTCCCTTGATGCTCCTGTAGGTGAAATGAATTATGAGGCTTTCTGCTTCCTTTATCATGTCTAGCCTATCTCGGGGGCCAGACCAGCTGTTCTGGTGTTGTAGCTCTACTTTGGCTTTAATGCCAAATATAAACTATATGCATTTCCCTGACTGAAGACCCTCGGCTGCTTTGAACATAGAGCCCATCTCCTTAGGGGATTAGAGGAGGGAAGTGGAGGAGGAGGAGGGAAGGCGAAAAATCTTGCACAGAATGACAAATCAGGTTCTTCCTGGTGTCCTTCCAGCCTTCAGATGGCTTCTTACTAGATTGTAAGTCTGTCAGAGCAAAAACCCCTTTGTTGTCTAGATAGAGGAATATTCTTATGCCTTTGTCACATGCTCTACACATAATATGGTGCTTTGAGTATTTTAAGGATTTATTTTAAACCACCAAAAGCCTTCAGGGGATGGCAATGTGATAAATTTGGCAAGCAAAAGCAAATAAATGAATAATAGTTATAGCAGAATCTTATTAAGCTAAAAGATCTCCCGGGTACAATTATTAAACTGATAGCTACTAACAAAGTGCTGTCCCCATCTCCATTGACTTGAAAATCGCCCATCAGTTCACAATAGATTATAGCACTTGGTATTGATCAACTCCTTGGCTTGATTCTTTTCCTTGCAGATAAAAAATAATGGTTTGTTTATTATTGTATATTAATTTTTTTACCAGACAGAAGCGTATATATGTATCCTTAATTAAATGAAGAATACAATTTGTTATAATTGGGAGTAAGATAGATTCATAAATAAAAGTAATAATATACCATTTATATTCATTGAATACAGACACCCATGAATTCTCTTCCCATGACAGCAACATAATCAACATAATGCTAAGTTTCCATTTATAATAGTAAAGTATTCTCTCTTTTGTAATGCTGTGGGATAATATAGAATATAGTTCCAAGAAACCTATAATTCATGGAGTAGTTTCTTTCAGAAATCTATACTTTGTCTATACAGAGACAAGTGTTTATAATTAAATAATATTTGTTATTCTTCCTGACCTCTCAGTGTGCCTTCCTATTTCTTCCATTTGATTAGCACTAGCGGTAGCATTTAGACTTACTGTATATACCACTTCATAGTGCCTTACAGCCTTCTCTAAGTAGTTTACAGGGTCAGCATATTGCCCCCAGCAATCTGGTTTTTATTTTACTGACATCAGAAGGACAGAAGGCTGAGTCAAACCTGAGACAGTCAGGATCGAACTCCTGTCAGTGAACAGTGAATTAGCTTGCAATAATGCATTCTAACCATTGCACCACCACAGCTTGATTAAAATGCCATATATAAAACAAAGCTTCATTTTCTGGTCTTTTTTTTTCTTTTTTCCTGATGAATCAGCTACATCATTTTTAGCTTGTATGTATGTTCGTAGGCTACATACATATCTCTCATCCCATTAGTTTCCAGGTATGCAATGTTATGCAAAATGCAGAAAACAAGTAAGAAATATCAAACCCAACAAATCAAAGGCATGAAATAAGAAAAGTAAATAACTTATCTCAACCCTATTCTCTGTATCTGTGGACCATTCTTTCAACAGAAACTGCTTGTTCCCACTGAGATTAGATTGGTACACTCCTTGTTGGTCTTCCATAACTGTTTCAGGAAGAGATATTCTAGTGGACTTTTGGTGCATAAATGGTTGCTTTTGTGCCTACACTTACTGCAGTGTACAAACAGACCAAACAAATAAAATCAAAGACAGACACAGGGAGTTTCGCTGTCTCAGGCATCCTCTCACAATTCCTTTTACTATTTACTCCTCTTATATTACAAGTTGCAATTTTTCATGCAACGTAGTCATCACAAATTGGACCCATGGATGTTGGTCTTCATTGCCTATTATGGCTTTCATCAATCGAGTTCTTCATAATACAGTTTTTTCATAATGCAGAGAAAGTACATATTCAGTTATGAACCTTAGTCATACTCATGGCATGAAGAATACTTGATAATGGTAAGGACATTATCAATCAGTTCTGGTACACTTTGGTTACTGTGCCACAAGGGCAAATGAAGGCCAGTTTTATGTCCAGTGTTATTCTGTGCAATCTAGGATCTCAATAAAGGAGAATATTTGTAGCTCAGGGTTGAAATGAGGGATCCTTGGTGCTCTCTGAACTTGCTTGTTTTCTTGCAGATGTTTCATTACCCTAACTAGGTAATATCATCAGCACTAGCACTGATGGTGTTACCTACTTAGGGTAATGAAATGTCTGCAAAAAAAAAAAAAACCATTTCAGAGAGCACCAAGGACCCCACAGTCTAGGATTTCTAATCTGAGAGTACTCTTTCCAGAATCCCATCAATGCAGATATCCATGAATGCATTCATATATGTACAGATTGTATTAATAGACTACTTTTGGACATTCCCATAGAATGGCAGGGTAAAGGCATTAATGGCTGTGTTGTGAAACTAGCACCTGCTTTCTTTCTTTTACACAACCAAGGTATTGTCTAGTCCACTAATATTGCTCCATGTGTTAGGGCAAAAGTATTAGCATACCTCCTATTTTATCCACTGTATTACTTCTTCTCCTCCAATAGGAAGTACTAGTCTCTTAATATTTACTATGTAAATGCTCAGTTTCCTCTTGAGTTATTTTTCCATATTTCATTTTTTTCTATGTTATTTCATAATTAAATTATTTTAAATATTTTTATAGCAGGCACTTAGACTTATATACCCACCCAGTAGTGCTTTATAGCACTGTCTGGGTGGTATACAACATCAGCATATTGCCCCAACAATCTGAGTCCTTATTAAGGATGGAAGGCTGAATCAACCTTGAGCTGGTCAGCATTGAATTCCTGGCTATAGGCAGAGTTAGCCTGCAATACTTCATTCTAACCACTGTGCCATCATGGCTCCTATTTTTCTTATTCTTATTAACATTACAGTATATGCCATGTTCAATAAAAAAAAATCCCCCAAATGGCTTCACAATAAAAAAAATGGAAGGAGGGGCAGAGAAATACACCTAATACAAATGAGAACAAATATTAAAAGATTAAAAATTAGTTATCTCTTAGAAGAATACAACAACAATCCATCAGGCTAAAAGTTATCCCTACACATTTTTATATATAATATTGGCCCCAAACTCTAATTAAGAGGTACCATTTGATGAAAAAAACAACATACTCAAAATACATCACTCTATTTCAACTGGGAATACAACTGCCCAAAAAGTGATGTCTAGGGTTTTTTTCAGTTGTTGCTGGCTATTGTGATGGAGGATCAGCGTTAGTTGTTTCTGACATTGTTCAGATTATAGATCAGTAATTAGCACTTTTCACAGTTTCTGCTCCATGTGGAAACTATTCCTAATTAGCTGCAAATGCTGCAACAATGGTGCCCACACATGTCTGCACAACACGTGGCAGAACATTCCATGCCCGTATAGGCCTTACCAGCCACCTGCGGACACACCATGGATAGCCCACAATCCATTACATATCAAGGTCCTCTTCAAATATGATGGACGAACATCATCATTCCTAATTAGCAAAATAGGGTAAAATTGGAGGATTTCTGTCTTTTTGTCACTCATCAGCTGCCTTGTTGTATACTAATGACTGCAAAAAAAATCTATCAAGTGTGGTGCTGAGTTTTTGGCTTACTATTTTCCATTCATATTCACAGTACTTATTTTTAATGCCATTCTTATGCATGTTCTTTGTCCATGGTGCTGAAACATGGAGAGTGTCATTTCTAGATGTAAAATCTCAACAGCTGCATCTCACAATAAATACAGCCACACAGTTCTGCTTATAGCATATATCATGAGTGTTAACTACACCATCGAAAATTTCATTATCCATGCTATATGTCACTGCATTAGACAAAACACAAGGAAATTTATGATTGGATTCCACAGTACTACAAATATTGTGATAGTTGTTCAGACGAAAAATAGTTGGGAAAAAGGGTAGATGAAATCTGGATTTGGAAAAACAAAGCATTTAACTTTAACTTTCCTGCCTCTTTTTCTCCACTTAAATGTTTAAAAAATTATTTGTGATTGTTTAAATTCTTTTTTTCTAAGCCTGGTTTTTTTTCAACCTGGAGAGGTTATTTTGATTTTGCTCTTGTATACAGCAATATAAACAAAGACAGTGATCAATTCTTTAACATTCAGTCCTCTTGATTCCTTTTACAAAAAAAGTTTCCTAGGCTTGGCTGTAATCAGGCAATTTGACTGGTAGTTCAGGCTTTTTGCAAACAGTAGACTGTGATATTCTTTGTTATGTTTGTATGGTTTTCCAGTTTTTGCCTTTTTTTCTTTTTGTATATAGTTACTCAGTTCCATGATCTCAAATTCCACTGTATCTGACTAAGTACCAAATAACTGTGTCAGGTAATAATTCCCTGTGTTAATTTATGAAAGGCAATTAGCCAACAGCTGTTCTGTAATGAAAAATTTTTAGAATTTGTCATTGAAATAGCAGCAGGAAATACTAGACCATGTAAAGCAGTGGTGGGATTCAAAATTTTTACTACCAGTTCTGTGGGTGTGGCGTGGCTTGGTGGGCATGGCAGGGGATACTGTAAAATCTCTATTCCCTCCCCACTCCTGGGGGAAGGTTGCCGCTGGTTCTCCGAACTACTTAAAATTTCCACTACTGGTTCTCCAGAACTGGTCAGAACCTGCTGAATACCACCTCTGATGTAAAGTATATGTTCCAGCCCCAGCTTTGACTATTTCTTATTGTAGGGTTGAATATTGACAAAGTATTTGAATACCATCAAAGTATTTAGGACATCATGGTTTAACAGGACATCTCGTTGCCTGGGTTTTTTCTCAGTTGCAAATTTACTTTAATAACCCTGATACTTTTCTCCCATATGTAGTTTACTGAAAGACCTGTTGACTGTGAGAGCTTTATTTCTGTTTTCAAGCATTCTGAAATATTCTAGCTTTTATTGTTGGTTAGTAGCAGCATTTAGTTACATATTTTTCTATTTTCTATCATTCTCAGATACATTTAATAGCAAATTTAAATATGTTGTATAAAATGTTTAATTTTGTATGAAAAACTAATGGCAATGTACGCAATTATAAAATCAGAATGTACAATTCAATAATAGCATAAAAATTGATTCATCAATAGTTTACTGAAAACGCATTTGCTTGCACACTGAACAAACCCAACTAAATGCTTTCAGAGTTCTTTCACAGTTCAGTTCTTCCTTTTCAAACTGGTGGCTTGCAGCTGAATCAGCCAAGCACTTTAGAAACAGAGCAAATACTATCATTAACACTTTGCTAATGTGATTTATATCTCTTTATGCCTTCTTATACTGTAAATTTAGTGTAAGAATTCAGAGCATATTGCTACAATTGGGGGAAGTTGTTCACTTATTTGGTATGTATTATACCCAATTTTCCCTGTTTATAAAAGATCTTTTCCACATCGAATAAAACCAGATAGATAGATAGATAGATAGATAGATAGATAGATAGATAGATATTTAATATTTGTACTTCAGGAGTTTAATGAAACACAAATTTAACTTGTGAAATGCTTTTTTGCAACAAACATTTATTTCAAATCCAACTATATTTAGGAAGGATTTCTACATTTTTAAAATACTGTGTTTTTCATAGTTAGATTACACCCATTAAATTGGGTTTAAGGTTAGTTAATCCAGTGTCTACTCTTAGCTGAGTCTGAACTCAACCTAATTATTAAACTTTCTTAACTTAAACTTAAAGCATTTTAAACACAAATGGACACTTTGCTATCTTGTGCAAAAATAGAATGTAGGATGTGAAGAAAATATATATACTTTTTTTAATTATGTGAGAAACTTTCATGACAACATGGTTATAATTTTTGGCACATGTCAAAAAAGACATTGCCCCAAGATGATCATATGGTTACTTTGCTTCATTCATTCTGTAGGTGAATATCTCTAGTGGCTGCTTAGGGACGAACAGTCCATAACTACAGTGCAAGTGGCTAGATTCTGCACAGTGGCATTGGGGATTCATCAGAAACACCTGTCTAATCCACCATAGCTGTTTTATACAACAAACGTGGAAAATTCTTTGCACTGCTTATTCCTTTCCCTTTTAGTATTAAACTGACTATGGGCCCCACAGTTTCTGGATTGTAATTTTAGTATAGTTAGATCATGTATGATTGACAGACTGGATTTTATCATAGATTTTAACTGTTATTTATTATTTGATACTAGAATTTTTAATTGTATATTTGCTGAGTGTTCTGGTCTCTGGTCTCTGGCTCTATGACTGTAATAAACTGAATTGATTGACCATAGGTGAAAGAACGTTGTCCATGGATGTAAACTGCCTAGGTCACTTAGCATAATACTAGGACCTTTTCTGTTCCTAACTCTCTTCTGGTTAAATCCTAGCTTTTTATCTCATTAGAACCAAATCCTTCAAGTTTCTAGTGAGTGCTTCTAATTCCATCTTTTAAAAATGTCATCTAGTGCTTGCATTATTATGCCTCATGTCACACATTTTCCTTCTGAAATGTGTGACATAAAGACAGAATTCTGTCATATGAAAGAAATTATATTTTATCCTTGAATAACAGAAAAGTGACTGCTCATTTATGTCATTTTGTCTCCACTTGCTTCTCCATCTATCTTTTGCTTACTCATTCTATCATTCTCTAAGTAGCAGCTTTGGCACTTCCAATTCCAAATTGATTTTCTCTGGAAGTTGCCTGCCTTCCTGAAATTCACCTCTACTTTCTATAGTGTTTGAAAGTGAGAGTATTTTATGTGCATGATTTACAAAAGAAAACTTTTGATTGCATGTGTTTATATTTAAGAGAGTTTTCTTTAGAGAAATATACTTCTTAATTTGGAAAGAAGGTCATTAATCTGCAACTCAAACCAAGATTTATATTGAAGGCAGAAATAATATTTAAGACATCACTATTGAGTTGTGTTTATACTGCTGAATAATTTCATGCTTGTTATTGATGGTTGCATGTTTTATTCCTGTTTTACATAGCTGATATTTTCTGTATTCATCAAAAATTACTTCATCTTCTGCTATGCTCTCCATCCCTGTTGGATGCTACAGCTGGATACAAGAAGTACGCATTCATTTGGGGACAAATGAAACATTGAACTGAATGGGGCCATTTGGTTCAACAGATATCACTCAGTGAATGTAAAATAGTGCAATTAGGCACATAAGTGGGAGTCCCATTGAGAGTCATTCATATCTATTTGTTCCATTCATGGATTAATTTCTGAGAAAAGCTGAATGTAATAGCAAGAACTCAGTAGGCAGATTGAAGAGTAGGAACTGCTCACAGAAGCCATTATGATTTTCCTATGGGCATTTGGTAGCTCTTTGCCCCCCTCCCCACAATTTCCCTCCCCATTCCCTACCACAAGTGTTGAGTGACAACATTACAGGAAAAATAAAACAATTCTTTCCAAGAATGGCTATTTAGGTTCCTGGCTTCTACTGCCAAAATAAAAACTATGAAGCATAAAACAGAATAATTTATAGCATCAAGATTGCCACGATTGTATCATTGGATGAGTGCAGACAATATGAACACATTTGTTTTGTGAAATGACTTTTCACCGTGCACAGTTTCTATGGGAGCCAAGTTATCTCTAACTCATATGCTTCAGCCTGAAGGCAGCCTGCATGGTGTCGCACAAATCAGGCATATTTTTAGAGGGGTTACTGCAGTGGTGGGATTTAAATTTTTTTACTACTGGTTCTGTGGCTTGGTGGGCGTGGCAGGGGAAGGACACTGCAAAATCCCATTCCCTCCCCACCCTGCTAACCTGCTTTCCAGCTCTGTTCTCCTGTGCAGGGCAACAAAAGAAGATGCAGCTGATCAGCTGGGACTCTGGAGGTAGAGAATAGATGGGGGTGGGGCCAGTCAGAGGTGGTATTTGCCGGTTCTCCAAACTACTCAAAATTTCCCCTACCAGTTCTCCAGAACTGGTCAGAACCTGCTGAATACCACCTCTGGGTTACTGGAACTAATTGTCTTGGACCTACTTCAGTTGTATGAGTCTTGGTTTGAAAGCTGAGAACTTGGGAGAACAATATGGATAACAGTAAATTGCACTGACTATACCTGAGGAAGAAACCATCAGTCCGGATAGAACATGGCTTCCAGGAAGATGGGCAGAGTATATACCCAGGTTGTCTTTTTGTGACATTCCATGAAGGAGTGCATGTATTCATTATCTAACTCACCTATACCAGCTAGCTGTAATTCTTTATTTGAACTTGGGAGGGTTTAGAAAAGACAAGTTCCTTTGTGCCAGATCTTCCAGATGTTTAAAAGTCTTCTAAAAATCTCAAACATATTTTGTTTGCATTGTGTCTTGGTTTGAAGATAGATAGAAAGAATGAAAAATATTTCCTAAATATGTCCTAGGCTCTTTTGTAGAATTTAAGCAAGTTTCTTGCCTTTATGCTTATAGTTGTAAAAACAAGAATTGGCTGGTTATGTTTGCTAAAGCCATGGAAAGAAGCAAGAGGGAATCTGCTGTTGACTTTGAGCAAATTGTGTATATGTTTTGAGGGTGGATAACTCATTTACAACTGGAAATAACTTATAATTACACAGTACATTGATTGGGAGCTT
Organism: Naja naja; assembly: GCA_009733165.1. Lineage (NCBI taxonomy): Eukaryota > Metazoa > Chordata > Lepidosauria > Squamata > Elapidae > Naja > Naja naja. The sequence continues at coordinate 262,134,047 of CM019148.1, forward strand.
CAGCCAGTAATTAATTTATTGCAGGGTAATGGGTCCTCTTCAGGAGGTCATTTAAGAATTACTTTCATCTATCCATACTCAGGGTAGGGCTTTAGATACTCAGAATAGGAATGGACTTTTAGTCATCCTTAACAAATTGGCTCCTACGCATTATGAAAGAGAAGTACAGTTTTTCAAGATCATTATGTCCCAAACATATTTAGAAAGTAGCCTAATCCATTTTTAAAAATCTGCTTTTCTTTCTGGGCTCACTTTCAAAATGTCAGGACATTTCTTGAAGGATGCTTGCTACCCCAGCTTAACTTAATCTGGATATTTTGTTAGATACAAAAAATCTTTTGAAAGCCTAACTTTGTTAATTGCTTTGTTTTCTTTCTTTATTTTACAATCTTGTGCTGATTTTCACTTTGCTGAAGTCCTTGTCTCTTTCCACAATAATTCCTAGCTGTGCTTGGCTTGACTCTTTCTCCATTACTGAGAATGCAAAGAAATTAAGCCTAATAATAAGGACATCATACAATATATCCCTTGGATATTACAATTTTCCCTTGGGTGACTTCTAGAGAGTACTTCTCACATACAGACATTCATTTATTGCTGTAGAGTGCCTGATGCCATCTAAAACAGGTTATAATACTTCAAGTTCTTTCCTAGTTTCCAGGGAAGTTCAAATAGGAATCACAAGCAACAACTAGGAACACCTCCCATCCAAGAAGCATCTTCAGCTCTGACTGGATGGTGGGGAATAGAGGTATTTATATTCTTTGCAGACAGCTGGTCATTTAATAATTCCATTCCCCACCATCCAATCTGAGCTGAAGAAGCTTCTTGGATCAGAAGTGAAATTCCTTAAAAGAAAAACCCAGGAAGTCCAGTTGCTTCTTGAAAAAGCACCTTTTGGCCTGGATGACTGAGAATCTCCATAGACATTTAAATCTGATCATTGCTTCCTAAATGAACTTTTCCCTTGTCTCCGTGTTTCTGTTTTTGAGCCATCACTATGGCGAATGCAGTGCTTAGCCATACCGTAATAAAGATTTTGTTAGTCATTTTTTTTAGTTGTTGAAGTTAAGCAGGCATAAAACTGTACTTGTTTTTGTTTCTGTGAAGTGTGGGCATGAAATGTGTCATGGAGAATCAGTGTCTATAGAAAGTGACACCAATGAATTACACAGGGATACTTACTCAGTGACTTCCATGTCATGTTTGATTGCCTAACTTGTCATAACTAGTTTTCTCTACCCACTAGCCTGCAGCAGGAGCCTAGTTTACAAAACAGGATCTACATTGCTTTTCTACTTCAGACATCAAAAAGTAGTTTGGTGAAGGAACAATTAGTTCCTGTTGTAGCATCCTTAACTTCTTAAGAAACCATTCTTGGGAACCAAAGGCTTTTATTGAATCAATGTGAGATACGTTTATTAGCTATTTAGTAAGAAGGGATTGAATATAATATCTCTGACCCATACTATTGGCCAAGGTCACATGTAAAGAACTTAAGACCAGAGAGTTCCATTACAATCACAAAGCAGTGATGTCAACCATCCTCCCACAAAGTGGGAGGAAAAGATCAGTTTAGGGGGGAAAAGATCAGTTTTCATTCCTGGGATACATAGGCAGGAAAAAGATCTAAACCTAGAGATCTACATATATGAATATAGCTTGAGCCCTGTAGTTGGCGGTTGCTGTTTTCTGCTTTAATTATGGCCTTTTCTAGGTTGTGGAATAAAAGAAATATTAAAGAGCTGTGTTCTTGAATGCTATGTGAAGGAATTTTGAACTAACCTTGGGAAGGAAGAATAAGCAAGCTGCTAAGAGGGGACTTTGTAAAAGGATTATTCAGTTCTCAGGAAGAGAGGAAACTTAAAATAACTCTGCCTTCATTTTGCTTGGTATTTGATGGGATAGAGATAGAGATAAACTTGGATGGGATTTCAAGATTGATGTCAGCCCTTCAAGATAGGGAAGGTTAAGAAACAGGCATGGCAGGGATTCCAGAAATCCTCTTAATGGTATGATACAAAACAAACATCCGAAGCCTGTTCAACAATCAAGACAACTTGTTTGTTGGAGATGAGCAATAGTTGTGATAAAAAGAAACAGACCTTGACATATGCTGAAAAATGAGGTCACTTGAAGCCAAGGAGAAAGTTGTGTTAAGTACCCAGAAAAGTTCAGCTAGCCAGTTGTGGAGGCGCATCTGTAACACTTCATCCCTCAAGGAAGTGGTGGTGCAGCTTTTCCCCTTCCCAAGAAAAGGAGAGAGAGAAGACATCCTGAAGAGCATCCATGTGAGCCATCAGGCTTGGGTTCTGTTTTTGTTCAGTACAGTTTTGAACAGATAGGAAAAATGACTCTGTCCTGCGCTAAGAGTGCCACAGGACAGGGAGGTATCAGGGAGACAAAGTTTTCTAGAGACAGAATGGAGGCTGGAGGAGTGTCATGTGAAAACAAAAATATTCTGTCATACTGAGATTGGCCATCTAGTTCTAAAGATTACAAAGGTAAGAGAGTTGAAAATCAAAACGAAGAAATAGTTGTGCTGCTTGCCTGGAAAGAAATATATAGGGAAGGCAACTCTGGAGGAGATTGAGAAAATATAATTCCCAAGGTAAAATTAGAAACATTTGCCTATAAAGGAGGCATAGACAGGATCTGGATCATTCAAAATGGGCTGAGAAGTGGACACCTGCTTGAATCAAAGAAAGGATTGCTCCATTTTGGAATCCCACTTAAAGAGAACCTACTTCTTGAGTAGGGCACTGTTGTTTTCTTGTTGTTCAGGAAAGAAAATAACAATAAATAAAAGCTCACAAAATGCTGTGTGTGTGTGTGTGTGTATATACACACACTTGAGGCTTTCCCACGTAATCTAATATAGCAGGGATCCATCTTAATTGCTTTTGAGGAAACATCATACCCTTAATCCACGTTTCTCTAACTTGGGTTAGTGATCCAAATTTCTGTAACTTGGGGTAGAGGATGTGAGCACAAAGGCTTTGAAGAACTAATCAGATTTGATCAGTGTAAAGAGCAGGATCCTCTGAATACATCAGCAAATCATACATATCAGCAAGTAAACATTTGTCCAAAACATCATGACTATATGTTTTATCAATTTTATAGATTACCCATTACCTATCTTTTACAGCATTGATCAATCTGCAAGCTATTGCTATGTATACAAACGTTCTATAAAAGAATCAAAGGTAATAAAATATTCATAGACCTCTTTCATATAAATTTGTGTATGAGTTTCCCAAGATCCAATTTGTTAAAAATCTATGCTTTCTGTATTCAGAGTTCGGGAATGAAGGGAGTAATATATTGCAAAGTTCAGGAGCCTCCAATCATGGATTACATGCAGAAACACATCCTTCGTAATAAAATATATATAAGAACATGGTGATGGAAGAGGAGGAGCAGCTAAAGCCTTTCTGTAGTTCGTAGCAATAAATTCATTCAAGCAGGCAAACTCTGTGTTTTATGTTGAAGAGTGGCAGTTTGCAAAAATCTGAGTTCTAGGAATGGCTCTATGACTGTATTGTCAGTCAACTGCCAGCAAAGTTTACAATTCTCCCTTTCCAAACAGATCAGTATAGTCCATGTATTTGGCAGACAAAATAGAAAGGAACCAGAGGGGGTATTCAGCTGGTTCTGACCAGTTCTGGAGAACCAGTAGCGAAAATTTTGAGTAGTTCAGAGAACCAGCAAATACCACCTCTGACAGGAAATTTTACAGTATTCTTCCCCTGCCATGCCCACCAAGCCATGCCCACAGCACTGGTAGTAAATTTTTTTGAATCCCACCACTGAAAGGAACTCTTTTTGAAGGGCAGCTGGAGGCCTGAATTCTGTGAGTCAGAAGATAAAAGGTAATACTATTGTGATCCCAATAAATATTGGATATATAGCCAGTCTATACCAAGATGAAAATGAAGACGGAATAAATATATAGGTTCTCAACGTACAAGAGTGACCATTGGTGACTGTTCAAAGTTACAGAGGCACTGAAAAAAGTGACTTATGACCATTTTTATACTTATGACCTTTGCAGCATCCCTGTAATCAACATTCAGATGCTTAGCAACTGACTCATATTTATTATGATTGCAATGTCCCAGGGGGTTCATGTGATCACCACCTTTTGCAATTTTCTGACAAGCAAAGTCAATGGGGCAGGCAGAGTCACTTCACAACATTATTAACAACTGCAGTTATTTACTTAGCAACGGTGGCAAGAAAGGTTGTAAAATGGGGCAAAATTCACTTAACAAATGTCTTGCTTAGCCACAGAAATTTTGGACTCTGTTGTGGTTGTAAGTCGAGGATTACCTGTGGCTGCATGGACTCCTGATGATTGCTTATCATAAGCATTAAACAAGCTCTATTACAGGTTCTGAAAATAAGGGTGTGCGTGTGTGTGTGTTGAGGTTTATTATTTTGAGGTTTTATTCTATAAGTCACCCAAAGTCCCCATGAGTGAGTTGGGAAGCCATCTAACTTTCCTTAAGAAATGAATAATAAAATAAGAGCCAGCTATACTGTGGGTCATAAAGTTAAGAGCCAATTATCAATAATTTCAACTGTTACGGTGTCGGACAATCTGCATGAACACATTTGTCTAAGAGGAAAGTTTCAGTGAGGTTTTGCAGGGCTGTGAAGTGTATTAAAGCTCCAACAGAAAAGAATTTCTCTTCTTTTCTCCAGCCTAGCGCTGGTGGTGAGGCAGGGGACTCTGGCCCTGGGCTGAGGAAAAAAAAGGCTTAGCTGACAAAGAACAGCTTCTTTCTCCAGCCCAATGCAGGAGTTCCCTTCCATGCATGGCTGCCTGACCCTCTTTGTCAGGCAGCTCTTTTGCTCCATCCACTTAATGACCCATGCAGTCACCTAACAACCACAACTGGGAGAGCCAAAGTTGCAGTTGTTGAGCATAGCGGTCATCTGGGCATCTTGCTTAACAACCGCTACGACTTATGACCAAACATCCAGGCTCAGTTGCGGTCATAAGCTGAGCGCTGCATGTAAACTCTTCTGACAGCAGTTCTACCTTCTCTTCAGTATTCTAGCTAAGCCTCCCAATTTCAGTTATCAAGTGTGGAAGCAGCTCTCTTATTTCCTTCTCTCCTGACTTTTCAGTTTGACAATCCAGTTCTCTCTTCCGCCTGGAAATAAGGTAATCTAATCTCCCTATATTTCCACCTATTGGTTCAAACATGTTGTGCTGCATCGGTAATGAGCTTATATGGTTTCATTATGGTGCACCGTTTCTCTGTATTGATTTATATATTATTTCATTGCAGTCATTTCATTGTCACTTTAAGAGATTCAGGATGGCAGATCTTGTTCAATTATTATTCCATTATTATTATTCCATTATTATTATTATTATTATTATTATTATTATTATTATTACTAATCCTGTAAAACAAGTTAGACCATGAATGACTAATGAAAGCCCAGTTGGTTCTCTAAATCTGCATGTCATCGTTGCATTATCCTTACCTCTTTTTCAATGACTTCTAATATATCCTCCTATATCCAATTCATACTGCCTTATACTGATATTATATATTTTAGATTATAATATTTGATAGATAGATATGGATGGATATATAGATATACAGTACATATAGATGTAAATGGTATATGTGTGTGGTTCTGTTGGTGGGCATATTTATTGATTGATTGATTGATTGATTGATTGGATTTCTAAGCCGCCCCATCTCCCTAAGGACTCGGGGCGGTGTACAATAAAAACAAGACAAATATACAATTAAAAAGAGATTAAATCCAATAAGAAACCCAATTATAGTTTAAAACATTAAGAACAATCATTAAAACTCCCCCACACACACCCCCAGTCCAGGTCAGCGAGTTGGAACAACCATGTTTTTAGGCCCTGGCAGAAAGAGCGGAGCTCGGGGGCCACCGGAAGCTCCAAGGGCAGTTGGTTCCATAGGGTGGGTGCTCCCACAGAGAAGGCCCTACCCCTAGGGGTCGCCAGCCGACAATGTCTGGCTGACGGAACCCCGAGGAGGCCCTGTCTGTGAGAGCGCACAGGACAATGGGAAACAGTTGCTGGCAGCAGGGTCTCCCGTAGATATCCTGGTCCTAAGCCATGAAGTGCTTTATAGGTCAAAACCAGCACCTTGAATCTCACCCGGAGGGCAACTGGCAACCAGTGCAGCGCACGCAGGAGGGGTGTAACATGGGAGTATCGGGACACTCCCATCACAACCCACGCCGCTGCATTCTGGACCAGTTGAAGCCTCTGGGTGGTCCTCAAGGGCAGCCCCATGTAGAGAACATTGCAGTAGTCCAGACGGGAAGTGACGAGTGCATGAGTGACCGTACATAGTGCATCTTGGTCCAGGTAGGGGCGCACCTGGCACACCAGGTGAACCTGGGCAAATGCCCTCCTGGCCACGGCTCCCACCTGTTCCTCCAAACTGAGCTGTGCATCCAGGAGGATGCCCAAGTTATGGGCCCTATCTACAGGGGGCAACACCTCTCCCCCCATAGTTAACGATGGAATATCCTGGACAACTCGAGACGCCGGTACATATAGCCACTCGGTCTTGTCTGGGTTGAGCTGGAGCCTGTTCCTCCCCATCCAGACCTGCACCGCCTCCAGGCACCGGGACATCACATCGAGGGCATCACTGGGTTGGTTAGGGGTGGAGATAAAAAGCTGGGTATCATCAGCATACTGATGATACCTCACCTCAAAACCATGGATGATCTCACCCAGCGGCTTCATATAGATGTTGAACAGGAGGGGCGAGAGAACTGACCCCTGAGGCACCCCACAAAGGAGGGGCCTCAGGGCCAATCCCTGCCCCCCCATCAACACCATCTGCTTATGGCCCGAGAGGTAGGAGGAGAACCACTGCAAAACGGTGCCCCCCACTCCCAGCCCCTCGAGGCATCACAGTAGGATACCATGGTTGATGGTATCAAAAGCCACCGAGAGATCTAATAGGACCAGGATAGAGGAATGACCCCTGTCCCGTGCCCTCCAGAGATCCAAGTAGCAATAGCACTATAACACATATGCAAGTAGCAATAGCACTTAGACTTACATTGTTTCATAGTGCTTTACAGCCCACTCTAAGTGGTTTACAGAGTCAGCCTATTGTCCCCAACAATCTGGGTCCTCATTTTACTGACCTTGGAAGTATGGAAGGCTGAGTCAACCTTGAGCCTGGTGAGAATCGAACTGTCAAATTGCAAGCAGCTGGCAGTCAGAAGAAGTAGCCTGTAGTACTGCATTCTAACCACTGCTCCACCACGGCTCGAAATAAAAGTAGTCTAGGACACCCTTACATATCTTGGCCAATTCCCTGGCAAGCCTAGATGTTTGATGAAATTCACAAGGAATTTCGCACAAAGTGCATCCAGGATTCCCAAAGGCACCAATTGTTGTATCTTGCATGAAAACTTTGAATTAGCAAAATATGCCCAGAGGACAAGAGTGTACTTACAATTCCAGATTACAATTAAGAAATCCAAATGTCTCTAGCAATTTATAGCTTCAGTTGTGATTCCAGAAATGTGTGAACAATTTTAAAAAATCCCAAGTTAATAAAATAAATTACCTTTCAGAGAGTGAACCTCCACAAGTTACTTAAGTTCTTGCATCATATTTTGAAGAACTGTATTAAGAAAAATATAATATGATTGATGTTTACAATTTACCAAATGTCTTGAAAGAGAAAAGGAAAGAATTCATCTTTTAAATTACATTAAGTCTTAAAAGTAATATCTTTTCCATTCTTCTATTTTTATTATTTTACATTGTTCTTTTTCTTTTCTTCTTGTCTAATTGATTATGATAATTTACAAATATGGTTATTTTACTAACTGATGTTGTCATATGGCCATACTGTATTGGTCTTTCATTGAATATCTTTTATCCCTTGATTTAAATATGTATAACAGAATAAACCCTATACCATTTCAGACAAATGGTTGCCCAATCTCTTCTTAAAATCCTCCAGTGTTGGAGCACCCACAACTTCTGGAGGCAAGTCGTTTGATTGTTCTACAGTAACTGTCAGGAAATTTCTCCTTACTTTTACATTGATTCTCTCCTTGATTAATTTCCAGCCATCTGTCTTGTTATCTTGATATCACTTGTCTTGTTACCATGATACTCAGTGGTGGGATTCAAAAATTTTTACTACCAGTTCTGTGGGCGTGGCTTGGTGGGCGTGGCAGGGGAAGGATACTGTAAAATGTCCAGTCAGAGGTGGTATTTGCCAGTTCTCCGAACTACTCAAAATTTCCGCTACCGGTTCTCCAGAACTGGTCAGAACGTGCTGAATACCACCTCTGATGATACTATATGACTAATGTAATAATGCCTTCATGAATGTTTATCATATTGGGTACTTCCCGTTTTCATTTCAATTGCAAGCAAGATTATTTCTACAACATTCTCCAGTGCCATGCTATCTCTTGGAATGATGCATCAATGAATTAGAAAGTAGTTTCTTAAAAGCTAAGAGGGTGATTACTGTATGGCAAGGAATGGTGCTATTTTTTTTAAAAAAAATCTGAGGTTCTTTAGCGCTGAAACTACACACTCTTCAAAATTGAATTATGCTTCCTATTAGACACTGTTTTTTTTGAAGATGACTTATTTCTTGAAGCTTGCTAAGAAAATGGGTTGTAAGAAGATGCAAAGTGAAGGAGAGAGAGCAAGGGGTCAAAACCTTGCCTTGATAGTGACACAGATAATTAGTTATTGAGCAGTTAGTATAGAAGTTAATGGCTGCTTAAGAGAGACATCACAGAGCACTGAGGCTGTTGTGAAATTAATTAATCCTGAAGTAGCATTTATATTTGTCAACTCCCTCTCTCCAACCTCCCTATAAATGTCCCTAATGCCACTTGGCACCAATTCCATCATCTCCTGAATCTCTGTCCTTTCGAGCACTGTTGAGATGTAGAAGAACTGATAAGACAGAGAAGACTGAATTAATTGATGTAAGGCAGTTAATAATAACTGATTAACTGTGATTATCTCTGTAACACCATCAGATATCACTACTTTAAACTTGCCATTTGCTGCTTTAAGGCAAGGAGAGTTTTAGGAAGAAAGGAAGAAGTTTCAACCAGATGCCTTTGAGCCTTGTCAACTCTGAGGGATGTTGATGATACAGAACCAGGTTTCTTCATGCAGTGACCAAGTATGTGATATATGGTATCTTTTCAACACTTGTCACTCAAGGCCTCAAGGGTCTTCCTGTAATAATATGCTGTGAATTCAAACCCGTTCAGCCTTTGATGGCTCGGTTTCTCCCTCTCATTAGCAGCGATCATGTCTATTTGACAAGAGTTAAATATCTCCTGCCTATTAAAATTTCTGTTATGACTGTTCTCATAATGAACTGCAATTTTTGTAGACAGAAAAAGCTGAGAAATATTAGAAGAATTTGTGCACATGTAAGCTGTGAGTATCTGGAATCTGCATGTCAGCTTGTTTCCTCCTTGTCTGTAACTCAGGTTCTCATAAGAAGCTTTGTCAATTGATAGACCAAACTAAGAAGCTAAAGTCACACAGGACAATATTACTTTTAAAAAAAGAAACATAGTAACAGAACCTCCCAAGTCTGAGTGCACTTCCTCCATCCTTCCCTCTATCTCCATGAGAACTGGGGGAAGAGGATATATGAGACATTTTCTCAGATTACATGCCTGCCCGGTTTCTTTTATCTCACTGTTGTTTTGATAGCAGCTCTTCCTCCTGTCTCTCAAGGCCATTCTCAGTGTCCACTATAGCCTCTAGCTGAGGTTAAAGATTTATTTAGCCAACATTCTGGTTCCCTCTAGGCTCTGTCAGGTTTTTCCAGGGAAATTTAACAATTTCTAGGATGCTTATACTGCCATCTACACTGGCATCCATAAGAGAGAAGCAATTTTCTCCAGCATCTAGGCTTCTTAGTTAAAAGAAGAACCAGTCTCTATCCTTTTGAGAAGTTGAAATATAAGGGAATTATGATGGGGGCATTTTCTGCCCCTTTTGTTTTCTAAGAAAGGCCTGCTTCCTAGGGAGAAGAATTTACTACTATATTAAAACTTTGGAGCCTCAGAAATGCCCAAACTGTGATATACCTGAAACTGACTGAATCCACTCAAAACCAAGATTAGTGAATCCTTAAAATCAATAGTACATAATGCAGCATATACATGGATAATTGCTGAGCATTGGGTTGTGCTAAATTGTATGGTCTTCAGCCCACAAAATCAGAAACCCAAACTGTGATATACCTGAAACTGACTGAAGTTCAATCAAAACTGAAGTGATTGTGACATACATACATACATACATACATACATACATACATACTATATACATATGTAGTTATGGTTTCTAATATTTTGGCTTGCATGTTTTTCTATCACAAAATTACTGATTGAGTTTGTAACTCAATTCAATTCAGAATAGAGCTGGAAGGGACCTTGAAGGTCTTCTAATCCAACCCCTTGCTCAAGCAGGAGAACCTATACAATTTCAGGCAAGTGGTTGTCCGGTGTCTTCTTAAAGACCTCTAGTGATGAAGCAACCACAACTTCTGAAGGCAATCCATTCCACTGGTTAATTTTTCTCATTGTTAGGAAGTTTTCCCTTAATTCCAGGTTGCTTCTCTCCTTGATTATTTTCCATCCATTGTTTCTTGTCCTTCCCTCTGGTGCTTTGGAAAATAAGTTGACCTCCTCTTCTTTGTAGTGGCACTTCATTACTAGTATGACTGACTACTAGGAGGAACTGAAGTAAATGTTTGTTGACTAGAGCCAGCAATTTATGAAATGTGTTATCTACCAGCAACAAGAATAATCAGTGTGATAAAACGGTTTCCTTCATTCTTATCCATTTGGGGACAATCAAATATTACAAAGAATAGTTATCCACCACATCATCATGGCCCAAGAACTCAGAACTAAGTTCAAAATGGAATTGTCATCATCTTCCCTGAAGCTGTAATTCAATGTGACATGACTGTTTATGATTCTAAATCTTATAAAGCCCAAAAGGTTTTATTTTGAACATTGGAAATGTTTATCTATTTGTATGTTATATTTGAGAGTTTCCCCTTTTCTTTTTGTTTATTTTTTAATCCATTCAACACACTGTTCATGTTACAGTTAGTGGCTTTAGATTCAGTAACTCCTAGTATCATTTTTAATAAGGCATAAAATAAATTTTCTTAAGCAAAAGTGTGTTTTTAAATATTCTATCTATGTAAGAGAGAAAGGGGGGGAACACAAAAAAAGCATGAAGCTCTACCCAGTTCTACTCCCATTTTATATATAAGTGCTAATATCTAAGATCAGTTCCCTGAAAAGGTTCTGAATTCACTTTTGACTATACTTGACTAATTATCTTATATGGAAATAAATTACTCACAGCATATCTATGAAATTCAGAAATAAATTATGTTATATTCCATTACAGAAAGCTTATTAAAAACAAATTTTAACTGAATATTAGAACCAAAAACATACACATCCAACCAAGGGATGACCATGTAGTGGGCTCCTCTTGATTTGCACAGCCATGCGACCAGCGTTGATAATACATTGATAATATCAGCCTTGGTGGTACAGGCTGTTAAACACCTAGCACTTAGCTCCAGCTGCCTGCAATTAGTGCAGGCTCGAATCCCACCAGGCTCAAGGTTGACTCAGCTTTCCATCCTCCCAGGGTAGGTAAATTGAGGACCCAAGATTGTTGGGGGCAATAAGCTGACTTTGTAAAAATGCCGCTTGTGGGGGGGGCAAAAGCCCTAGTAATAAGCAGGCATATACAATAGAATGAAGGCTATTGCTGAGCACATTGGGTTGTGCTCCAAAGATTGTGCGCCTGAGTCTCCGGAGAAGGGTGGCATATAAATGTGAATAAAAAAAATACATAATACTGTTATCAGCTCAGATAAAAGACAGATTTGTAGAATCTATTTGCCCTGAAAGAATTTTGTTTAGACTAATGATGGGAGCTGATTGAAGCTGTGCAGGACCAGAGCCCAATAAAAGTAAGCAAATATTTAGCTGCACTTGGGAATACAGCAGACCAGTTTATCAAGAGGCCTGGTGTTGCAGTGGTTAAAGTGCAGTACTGCAGGCTAACAGCCAGGAGTTCAGTCCTGATGGGCTCAAGGTTGATTCAGCCTTTCATCCTTCCAAGGTCAGAAAAATGAGGACCCATTTTGATGGGCGCAATATGCTGGTATTGCTCAGCGTAAAGCACTATGGAGCAGTATATAAGTGCTGTTGCTATTGCTATTTAAGGCTGCAGGAATAATTTTTGTTAGTATTTTCCCCTTGCTACTAAAGATTACTTGTCTGCTTCCTATGATCTCTTGACTGTTTTGACTGGATTTAACAAGTCTTACTTTCTTTTTACTGGAACCTTGGGTGTCTGGTATTGGCTGTTAAGTAAATTGATTTACAATCCCTCTGTTTAACCTCCCTACTGGTATCTTGGTTGGCAATGAAAGAGAGACCTTTGGTTAAGATTTTAGAAAGCAATTGCTTGACCAAGGGGAAGAGACTATGTGAGAATTGGTGTGAGCTCAAAGACTTTGATGCAAACCTAATTGCATTTAACATGTCGTTAATGATATTGACCTTACTATTTTATAGGATTATTCTAAGGAATGGAAAGACAGGGCTTTAAATTTTGTAATTTATATTGTAACACAAGATATATTAATTTGGGAATTCACCCCATGGAATATTGACAGACACAGTCACAAGTGATTTACAGAGTATTCTTTCTAACTCTAACTTCAGATTATAGTAGTTCCTTATATGTTGCTTATTTGTAAGCGGGATAATAAGTTGATTTTATCCTCTTTTTTACTGTCAAATAGGTATCAGCATGGGGATTTAATTGTGTTGAAATGATTTGCATTTGCCACCACTGTAGAAATCATTGTGTGTTGAGAATATTTTCCTGGAAGATTCACAGAACCTATGGATAGTTTGTGGCAATTACATACATGTCCTTTTAGGAGTGTGACTTTTTTTGTCTGCTGAATGAAAGATAAAACAGAGATCTTAAGAACTTATGCAACCATGTTTTCTTAAAAACTGTATATAAAACAAATTAAAATACACTTCAAAGGGATTTTAAATATATCTTCTCTAAAAAGTATTTTGATATAGCTCAAGGTTCCTTCTCAGCTGAAAATGATATGAGAACATTTGTAAGGTATGAAAACTATTGGTAACTAGTTTGTGATCAATATGAAAAAGGGGTGTCAAACTCGATTTCATTGAGGGCTGCATCAGGGTTGTGTTTGACCTCGGAGGGTCGGGATGTGTGTGTGTGACGTAGCATGCCCAGGGGTGGCGTGGCCATGGTGGGCGTGACATGAGACTCATGTTGGAGGCACCTGTGGTGGCCAAGTACTAAGGCTTCCCTGTGACCCTCCCTCACTCTCATAATCTCCTTCTTTCCTTCCTTTTCTTCTTTTTCCTTCCCTCTTCGTTCTTTCTTCTTCCTTCCCCTCTTTCCTTATTTTTCCTTCCTTGCTTTCTTTCCCATCTTCTCCTCTCTTTCATTGTCTTTCCTCTTTCCCTTTCTCTTTTTCTGTCCCTTCTTGCATGCTCAAAAGGGCTCTGTTTTCTCTTACAGAGGCACCATGGGCCAATCCTTTGCTCTTTCCAGCCGGCACCACAGGCTGGCTTTAAGCACCCCCTGGGCTGGATCTGCCCCCCCCCCAGGCCTTGAGTTTGACACCCCTGATATAAAAGTTCAAGAGATACAGATTAGATCAATCAGTGTTGACATTTTCTATGGTCAAATTCTTTAATTATTAGTCACTCTGGCAAAAACTCCATCCATAGGGTTGAAGAGACATTAGTCCAATCCACCTGCAGGAATCCCCATAGTCCTCAGACAAACATTTTTCCAGTCTTTCCTTTAAAAGCTCCAGAGACAGAGCACCCACAATTTCAGAAAATTTGTGGATACTTTGGGATTGTGGTGGAGGGGAAAAAAAGAGGAGACACCTCCTTTTCAACTTTAATATTCTCTTCCTTGACTCAGAAATGTTGCTTCCATAGATCGGTATTCTTTCTCCTTGTTTAAAGGTTATTGAAATACCCAATTTGGAAAAAATAATTTTTCACCAATTTGACACCGTCAAACGTTATGTGTTTTTCTTTCATTCAGGGAGAAAAATTAATAATCGGGCTCTGAGTAATTGGTAGAATAAACCCAGAAGAAATATTAACTTAAACTGTAATTGTCTATTTACTTCAGCACGTGTTAATTGCAGAATTTGTTCTAGCATGTGATCAAAATAATAGTCCCCTAGGAAAGTGGGTTCATATAGTTATTAGTTTCATAATTGAACATTATAAATATTTCTAGGTTCATTTGTTTATCGCTGCATTAGAGGTTTCAAAATCACACTGTAATACATCCTTTTTTCTGGATTGATCCAAGTGTTGGCTTTTCTGCTATTTAATCAGAGACAGACTATAGTACAATTCTAATAAGCAGATTTTAGTCTGGCAAACTTCCTTAGATCCCAAATAAATACCAAATATAAATACTGAATTGGCAAGAAAGGCTTAAAATATATTCACATTTGACTCTAAATTGCATTTTTAAATTCATGATTTCTTGAGTACGTCTCAGTTGGGTTCATATATTGTACTAAGCCATAAATCTTGGTTTGTAAATGCTCTGTCTGGGTTCATACATCATACAAAACTGAACAAGCTATATTTTGACTTAGCATGTTATATGGCCCTCTCAATTGTGGCTTGTTCCCCCCCAAAATTATGCTTTTGTAATTATGGGAATATTGGGCCATATTCATATGCTTTCCATTCAGGGGAGCCTGCAACCACCCTATTTATGGTAGAACATACAGTAGGAGTTAACCAAACAAGGAAGACTGTTTTTTCAGAAAATACAGCCTTCATGTTGGGAATGCTCAGGGAGGATGAATTTTTTTTGTGTGTGTGATTGTTGAGTAGCCGAAAGCTCCAGTTTGCAGGTTCCTTGATGACTTCAGGATTGTGTAATTGAATATCAGAAGCATTGTTTTAAGCACATATCTGTGCAAATGTTAGTCTTGGCACTTTTGTTGTTCAAAAAGAGAAGACAGAGAAGGGATTAAAGCTGCCTACAATTACTGTAGCTTGAATCCCACCAGGCTCAAGGTTGACTCAGCCTTCCATCCTCTCGGGGTAGGTAAACTGAGGGCCCAAGATTGTTGGGGGCAATAAGCTGACTTTGTAAAAATGCCACTTAGTAATAAGCAGGCATATACAATGGAATGAAGGCTATTGCTGAGCACATTGGGTTGTATCCCAAAAATTGTAAGCCGCCCTGAGTCTCCGGAGAAGTGCCCCCCTTGCTTTGGCCATTCTTTTAAATTTCATTTGCAGTGTTTCCTCTGTGGAAGTGATTCTTTCCCTCTTTATAAAATGTAACCTTTTAAAAATTAGGAAGGAAGAGGGCCTTTTCTCATCTTAAACGTGTACTAAATTTGTCCCTGATTTTGAAGTTTATGGATGGGTCCAAATAAGGGCTCTTTATTAACCAGCAGCTATAAATGCTATTAGAAATTTTCCGATCTAAATACTTCTAATAGATGTTACATTTTCCTTTTAAAAACTATGCATTGGGAGCATTTTACATGCAATTTTCCTACTTGGCCATTAAAATAATAATAGTCTAATTAGTCTGAGTGTTAATAGGTTTTTCCCTTCCCTACTTTCCCCCCCATCTTTATTTAGTAAAGTACAGTTCAGGTTCTCACTTCTGTTTGGCTTTGAAGTTATTTGGATTTGAGCCTAAGTGTAATAATATAATTTATTTATTTATTTATTAATGAGACTTGTATGCAGCCCCATCTCGAAGACTTGGGGCTCTCACAACTAAAACAACAAGAACAATAAATAATTAAAAAAGAATTAAACTAACAAGCCCCATTGAAATATAATTACATAAATACATAATAAAACCATGATAAACCCCCAAAGGGTCACACCCGGCTTGGTTAAATAACCAGGTCTTCAATTCACAGCAGAAGGCGGAGGTCAGGGGCCAGACGGAGTCCCAGGGGAGTTGGTTCCAGAGGTCAGGGGCATAGAATAGGCTCATCATTGGGGACTGCCAAACGGCATTGGCCAGCCGACGGGACCCCAGGAGTCCTTGCCTATGTGATCGCACAGGGTTAGTACTCGATGTCGGCAGGAGTCGCTCCCTTAAATATTGCGGACCCATGTCATGAAGGACTTTGTATGTTAGTGTTAACACCTTGAATCTCACCCGGAGCACAACCGGCAGCCAATGCAGACAGCACAGGAGGGGGGTAACATGGGAGAACGGAAACTCCCATCACTACCGTGCGCGCGCATTTTGCACCAGCTGTAATCTCCGGATGGTATGCAAGGGTAGTCCTAGATAGAGAGGGGAAATTTGAGGGGAAAACTTTTTGGTACTGCAGGGAATCCTATGATGGGGAAGATATGGGATCATCCCTGCAGAAAAATGTGAGTTGAAACTTTGCAGCTGCTGGGTTTGTAAAAGCAAGTCAAGCTTACAACCTCTGTCTCTGCAGAGTGTCCCCCTACAGAAAACATTCCTCAGGGAGAAAAGCAGGACTTGAATATTTTGTAGGAGCCTTTCTAGCAAGTTAATCAAGCTGAGATAATGCTGTAATTGAAGGGGTAAACAGAGGTCAATTGCAAATAAAACATAAAACAAGTGCCCAGAGAGATAAGTAACTAGAAGGGCTGAAAACCAGGAAATGAAGCAAAAACAGATTGGGGCAAAGTGAAAATGTAAGGTTGTCAAATGCACTCAGAGGTTTGCGTTTTCATAGAGGCAAATGAAATGAAATACATGTGAAATATTATTGTATCTTATGGATCCTGCTACCCTCCTGTGTTTTTTTTAAGGAAAAGGAGTAAACAATGCACAATATACATACAGTACAATGTGGTTAGGGGCTTTAATTTTTATTATTGTGATCACAATAAATACGTTTCACTCTCTTATGGAGAGAATTATCCAGTAGTGACATTGGTGCTCCTCTTCCTGGAGCGATCATGCAACCATTGCACACAACATTGCCCTTCCATCATTGGCTTTTATGAAAGTTAGAAGGTTTTAAAAACATTGCTGAGGATGGAAATTACAGTGTTTCTGTACAATGAAACTGAAATGAGGATGTGGAGAGACTTGTAAGTAAACACAGGATCAGTGGTGGGATTCAAATTGTTTTACTACCAGGTTCTGTGGGCGTGGCTTGGTGGGCGTGGCAGGGGAAGGATACTGTAAAATCTCCAATCAGAGGTGGTATTTGCCGGTTCTCCAAACTACTCAAAATTTCTGCTACCAGTTCTCCAGAACTGGTCAGAACCAGCTGAATACCACCTCTGCACAGGATGTCTCGTCTGTTGTGACTATCCCTCATGTACTGCTTGAAAGACAAGAAAAATAAGTGGATAAGCCACGTGGGGGATTCTTCCATTTGGTGAATATCCAGATGAGAAGTTTGGGGATCCTTCTCTGTGTGATTTACTCTAGTGAGTCAATGGCTGGCTGTGAATATAATCAATGTGATACAGTATCTAAGGAACAGGGTTTTTTTCCTCAGATTACTGGATGGATTTTTTTTTGCATATTTCTGGGTGATGCCTACCTGGACTCAGTTACTGTATGGTGGGTTTGATAAGAAATCTAACAAGGCAGAGTCTTAAGGAAGTTCAGTTGCTTTGCTCTTTCATTCTAGGCACTGGTGGACAAAAAAGCGTTCTGTTAAGCAATTATGCCAAACCTTGGCTTGGCTTGCTTAAAGCTGGTGATTAGATTATGTCCCATCAAGTCTTTTTCCACTCCTGACAGCAACATAGATAGATTTTTTCCATGACAATCTATACCTAACCTGATCTTTCAATCTTCCAATCCCTGTAACTGAGTCATCCACCTTGCTGCTGGTCAGCCTCTTCTCTTTCCTTCCATTTTTTCCAACATTAGGTACTGACCAAGCTAATTTTCCAGAGAAGTTGGATTTTGCATAATGTTTCCTGATATATTTTTTACCTTCCTCTGGTGCATTTTAGGTACTGACCAAGCTAACTGAATGCACTTCCGTTCCTTTGGCAATATACCAAATAGACTGCCCATGCTCTAGAGTCAAGATTGGCATTTATTGGCTGTCAGTGAGAATTATATGCTGGAACTAGCTACTGCTTTACAGCCCTTTCTAAGTGGTTTACAGAGTCAGGATATTGCCTCCAGAGTCAGCATATTGCCTTCATATTACCGATCTCGGAAGAATGGAAGGCTAAATCAACCTTGAGCCAGTGAGGATGGAATGCCTGGATTAGCCTGCAATACTGCATTCTAACCACTGCGCCATCATGGCTCATAGGATCCAAGGTTCCTTTCAAGTGAAACATTATTCTATTTGACCCCATCTTTACCTTGCCTTGAAATAAGTTAATAAAGAAAACCAAAATGCTTTTTGATCATCCAAGACCTTCAGTTAGCCCATGACTCTAGTGTGAAATTTGACACCCACATCTGAATTCCAGCGTCTCATGGAATTTGTCTGAAAGAAATGACTCGCTTCAGACCTAGCTTCCATATTCATTCATTCCATTCATTCATTCAATGTGGATGTCTGTTCACTTACCATGGTAACTCTTGAGTGGCTAACATCATGTTAAAAATAACAGAATCAACAGAACAAAAAGTAAAAAGTAAATCTTCTGAGATTGGGTTTACCTAAACTCTTGATCTATTACTCAAGTGAAAACTATTGCATTATTATTATTATTATTATTATTATTATTATTATTATTATTATGGTTTTAAGAATAATGACAATCCAGTAAAAATATTCTAAGTGCTATACAAAAAATGGTGTGGTCAGGGCCTGTTCATTGTAAGCAGGGGGAACAAAAGAAAAATCTAGCAACAGAGTTTTTGTCTTGTTAGAATTCAGTCTTCTTCACCCTCTTCTATTCTTCTCCTAGGAGGACAATTTGCTCCTTCAGTAATTTTGGGGTGATTGACCTGCAAACTCATTGAAATGGAGATTTGGTTTTGTTTTTGTTTTTTTACCTCAGGCACAACTACTGCCCCAAACTTCTATTAAGCTGAAAGAGGTAGAGATGTGCTATTAAATATGCAAATTAAAGAACAGTGCTATATCATACAAAACATAATGCAGTGCTGACATCGCATGGAGAGATGACAGAATCATAGGCAGATAAAAGTACTTAAAAAGAAGGGGATTTGTGCCAGAAAACCAGAAAGAACATTCACCCGTTGTAATGGGCATTTTTTTCCCTTCCTGCAACAATCTCAATTTCTATTAGGCCAAAGGTCTAAATTTCAGAGGTTGCTCTAAATATCCATGAAATTTCAGAAAGCCTTCCAACCTAAGGCTATTATTATAATTTAATCCTCCTTCCCCCCACTGCTTAAAGGCTCAAACAAGTCTCTTACGCTGCTCAGTGGTTAATCCATCTCCCTTTAGCACAGACCATTGCTGTGCTAAATTCTGTGAGCTGCATTGGAGATGTATCAGTTGAATGCTGTATGTTGGAATCCAAAGCTATATCCTTACTATATCATTTTGTATTTTGTTCAGGCGTAGGCAGGATGACCCCGATGTCTCTCGGGTGAATTTTGAAAACCCAGCAGCTGGTGGAAACTCTGTTAGTGCTCTTACAGATTAAGAGGGTCAGGAGGGCACCGAGTGAACTAATATTAACTGGAGACTTGCTCTCGAAAAGAATCTTTATTAAAGTTATCGCAACTAAAACCACAAAGTACCTTGCCTATTCACTTGCCTGTGGATATATCCTAAATCTAGATAAAACTTTTCCTCTAATGACATTAATCTTGCTACATTTTAGAAATAACTGATGCAGAAACGTTATAAAACTGGTGTTTTTTTTAAAAAAAAAACCCATACATTATATTATTACATTCTCTTGTTTATTTGCTTATTCTGTAAAGGTAGGTAAAGATTCTTTGGAATCAAAATTTCCTGATGATTCCAGCTACACTCCATGTAGTTTTGGTGGTGATAGTTGAGAGATGACTTACTGCTACTTCCTTCTCAAGTTTTTTTTTTTTTTTTGCTTTGCCTTCCAAGGGTAGTTTCAACCCTATGGTCTTATGCTTATCCCTGTCCAGCCACCAACCATTTTTTTTAAATCAGCCAAAGTTGATCAGATGCTCTTTTGTGGCTAAACTATATAGTACTGAGTTCCTGTACTGTGATTAAACCATCGGATTTAATAGAGTGGCAAGATAATTTAAGGTGTTCTGTTTCTGAGCATTTGTCCTACCTTCTTGCAGAATTGGGTTGTTGCTTTACACTGGGCTTGCCCAATTCTTACAGCCATATATGTTACTACAAGGAGTTTTGATTTTTAGTTGGCTTGTCTTGTAGCCTGATGCTGATTTCGGCTGAGAGGGGGTGAGTGATCCAGGGTCATCTAGCTAGTCTCTATGCCTAAAGATAGACTCGCATCTGAGCCTCTCCACTCCTAAGCTATCACCTTAACCACCACAGCATGCTGGCTTTCAGCCAGAGAATCCAATTATATACTAAATAAAATGAATTAGAGGCATGAAATTCGACATATTCAGAATACTGAGGAATTTTAAGTGCTGTTCAAGTGTTAACGACTGAGCTTAAAATTTCAGCTCTCCCCTGCCTATGGCTTTGCAATTCTAGGTTTGCATATTGAATGTCATGGCCATAGTTCTGCCTGCATTTACTCGAACAGAAGGAAAAGTCTTCATTCATCAGGGCAATTTCTGCCTAAGAGTTCCACTGGTATTCAAACAGAAGCCTCCTTCAGAACTTCCATTCATCCTATTAAGATTGGAGAAAATGGAGAATAGGAACTGTATATACAGAGCTGCACTTTCTGCACCCATTTCAATTTTCTTGCTGGCTCCGGTATGCTGGGAGTTGAAGTCCACTCATCTTAAAATGGCTAAGATTACCTTAGGTGAACCCAATATGCTAACATTCTCATTTAACAGTAGAGAGATTGCCATTCAAAATAGTGATGACTTTTCAGGATCCCTTGTTGAAGAAACGGGGGGGGGGTCTTTGTTAGATACAATAGCAAATGAAATTGCAGCTCATTATTATGGAGCCCCAATATTTTTATGTTGTTGTTTAACTTTCAAATCCATTTTAAGTAGAATTTATTTCATAATCTTCAAAAGAAATTTATTTATTTATTTATTTTATTAGACTTGAATGCCACCCTCTCTCCCTAAGGACTCAGGGCGGTGAACAATAAAAAACCCAATATAAATTACAATAAAAAACCATTAAACAAATACAAGCCTAATCAGTGATTATAACATTTAAAAAGAATTAAAGCAAAGACTAAAAAAATCAACCCACACCCCCGAAGTCAGTCCAGACCGGCCCGTTGAAACAACCAGGTCTTCAGGTCCTGGCGGAAGGAGCGAAGATCAGGTGCTAAATGGAGGTCTACGGGGAGTTGGTTCCATAGGGCGGGTGCTCCCACAGAGAAGGCTCTACCCCTGGGCACCGCCAGTCGACAATGCCTAACCAACGGTACCCCAAGGAGGCCCTGCCTATGGGAGCGTACCGGGCGATTGGTATATATAATGTATAATGGAAATTCATAAGTTATAAACAACTTTTTTCTCAATAGTAAGAATTTCTGTATCTATCCAGAGCAAAATTATATGGCAAGGGTAATAATGTACCTTATAACACCAGGCAGTGATAAAACAAGGGACCTTATAAACTGATTGGCATTACTTTATGAGTTCAATTCGAGTTGTTGATACTATTATTAAGGCTCTCAAATATCTCAAGAAATGCCTTCTGTATTATGTATCTTCAGTACTATGATCATCTTCATCTCTTCAGCATTGCTGAATTTATCTTTTATTTTTAATGTCCACAGTAAAGTAGATAGTAAAAGGTAGAGGAGTCCCTGCAGATTTTACTCTGCAAGTCATTGCTGACTATAGGGGGCAGTGCTCATCTCCATTTCAAGGCCATTGAGCCAGTGCTGTTCGAAGACATTTCCACGGTCATATGGCCAGCATATCATCATGGAGCACTGTTACCTTCCCATTGAAGTGGTACCTATTTATCTACTCACATTTGCATGCTTTCAAACTGCTAGGTTGGCATGAGATAGGGCGAGTCTGTGAGCTTACCCCATCACGTGACCTTTGGGTTTCAAAACTGGGCTGCCGGCTTTCCAACTGACAAGCCAAGCACCTTAATCACTGAGCCATCATGCCACCCAAAGTAGATAGTACCATTACTATATTTTTCTTTTTGCCTTTTCTCCAGTGCTGTTTATGATGTATTTTGCTGCTGTGTTGGCTTTGTTGTTTGGCTGTTTGAAACCATTTTGCAATCTACCCAGGACATTTTAAGTATTTAGCAGATGAAACATATAATAAATAAATAATTGAATTACACTAGTTATGTAAATTAAAGCAATATGTAGGAAATAATTAAATTCTTCCCTCTAAGTAGACTTGCTTGTTTCATTTTTTTCCTATTCTGTTTCCCTGGTGTTTTCAAATATTATAGTGGTTATTTATTTACACATGTCCAAAGACTGCTGGCTACCATTTAGTTACTTCATTATTTTTGGAGTATTTATAATTTGTTTTTCAAATTCACAATTGAGCTGCTTGAATACTTGACAATGCATGGAAAGATTACCTAATAATAAGAAACTATAAAACAGCACACTACTGATACCCTGAGGCAAAAAGCTACTTGAAATAGAAAGTCTAAATAATATGTAGTGGGGTTTGCTTTTTATTTTTATTTTTTTTAGTACTGAAAATAATTCAGACTAGAAGCTAGGCAAACCTTCTTAAGAAGGACATTTTGAAGCCAGCTGCAAACAGCTGCAAAGGCCTATTTTAGATGCTTGTTTATGTTCAAAGCTCTAGAAATGTTAAGGAAGGCCTTCAAGAAGATTCCTTCTTCCTCTGTTATTCTGTTAATACCTAGACACTCTGTGTTAATCTCTTGTTGCTTCTTGTTGTCTATGGAGATTCTCAGTCATCCAGGTCATAGTTGTCCCAAAAGTGATTTTTTTTCAAAGGCAACTGGATTTTCTTGTTTTTCTTTGACGACATTTCGCTTCTCATCCAAGAAGCTTCTTCTGACCAGATGGTGGGGAATGAAAGGATTTATATTTCTTGCAGGCAGCTGGTCATTTGCATTTTTAGAGAGTCATTGAGGCCACTTGGAGGTATATCTGAGTCCTCAGGGTCACCTGAGTAGTGCAAATGGGTGTGGAACCTTCTTCACTGCAGGATGTTTTCTGCCCTGTGTCCCTCCACATCTTCAAAACAAAAGCCAAAAAAGTCCAGTTGCCTCCTGAAAAAGAACCTTTGGGACAACCATGACCTGGATGACTGAGAATCTCCATAGACATTTGAGAAACAACAAGAGATTAACACAGAGCAATGTCTCCATAGACATTTACCAGCAGCTATGCACTTTGGGATGGACACCCTTCAAATGGTGCAGGAATTGCAGACTACAGATACCATTTGCACTTCAGTTTGAGATGCAGGCAATACAGACTCATCCCCAACAGCCTGCACCTCTCTTCAACAGTGAAGGGACACAGGGCCAGAAAATATCCTGCAGCCAAGAAGGCTCCATACTCATTTGCACTACTCCCTGAGGACACAGATAAACCTTCCAGTGGTCCCAGTGACTCTCTAAAAGAATGCAGATGACCAGCTGCCTGCAAGGAATATAAATCTTTCCATTCCCCACCATCCAGTCACAGCAGAAGAAGCTTCTTGGATGAGAAAAGAAACATCTTGAAGAAAAACTTTGGTGGAGCTTTGGTGGCTCAGGCTGTAAATGCCTACTCTTAAGATCCAGCTGTCTACAATTACTGTAGGCTCAAATCCCACCAGGCTCAAGGTTGACTCAGCCTTCCATCCTCCCGGGGTAGGTAAATTGAGGACCCAAGATTGTTGGGGGCAATTAGCTGACCTTGTAAAAATGCCGCTTAGTAATAAGCAGGCATATACAATGGAATGAAGGCTATTGCTGAGTGCATTGGGTTGTGCTCCAAAATTGTAAGTCACCTGAGTCTTCGGAGAAGGGTGGCATATAAATGTAATTAAAAAAAAAAGTCTAGTTGTTTCTCAAATATTTCCAAAGGACTTGCATTTCAGTAAGCTAAAGGTAATCGTGTAAGAGTACAGTCTGATTTGTATGTGTTTACATAATTCTTCTCCACTGACAATGATTCTGGGTTTGGCTGTCATAATGCTTTGATCCACATTTCTGTTAGAACACTACATAGAGAGGAGGGTTATATGCTGATTGTGCAAAGTTTGAGGTGAAGCACCGTTTCAGCCGTTGAAATCCTTCTAATCAAAAGAAGGCTAATGAAGAATGAATGCTAAGGATCGTATCAGCATCGCCAAGTGTAAAGTACAAAACAGAAATGTGCTACAGGAAATCCCTACTCAAAGAAGAAAGTTACCTTGGTTCTCGTCTGCTTGAAAAAAAACCTCAAAGGCAGACGTGGGGGTAGGTAAAGGGTGGGTGGGTGTAAATTAGCACAGAGCAAGTGAACAGGACTGAAACATCAATTAAAAGAAAATGAGAGGTGTAATCTCCCTGGTGTGTCCTTTTCTCCCATGATTTTTTTTCTCTTTTGCACTGCATCAATCCTCTTCAGTTGATCACTAGACCAAGACAGCACAGCAGGGCTTGTAATACAGATGCGACCTAATTACACTTGCATGTTTCTCAAAGATAGCTTACCAAAGAAAGACAGTCCAGGGGTTCTCTCTTCTCTCCTATCCCCTCTCTTCTACCTGAGAGGATGGATTAATGAGCCTTGGGAAAAAATACCCTACAGATAGACTTTGATTCCTCCGTTCTTTAGTGATTAGGGTGGGTAGACAGGACTTCCTTGTGGCACTCAATTCTGATAAGAGTTGTGCTGTTTTTGTCTCAGAGGTTAAAGCTGGTCCAGTGTGAATAAAAATTATAGCTTCCTCCAGAAGTGTGTGCGTGTGTGTGTATACAAAACTATGCGGTCGGGCTTAGTTTTTGGGGAGGAAAATAAGAGGGAAAAAATTCTGCCTCTGCCTACCAGCATCCATCAATATTCATCTGGCTAGCGTCCTGTCAGTGTGTGAAAGAATTGAGGGCTGTTTGGAAACCGAAACAGTATTTGCTGTGTGAGCAAGAAGGAGACAGCAAGGAGCCTGGGTGTGGCTTAGCTCAACTGTTCTGAACTAAAGCTGCTTGGTGCTGTGAAACTAAAACTGAAACTGAAACTCCTCTTCTCTGCTTGTGTTTTACATTTGGAACAGATTTCTTTTCGGGTGAAGAGGGGGAGTAGAACTCCTTAGCATCAGAGCATGTTTATAATAATATCACAAAATACTAATGCTCTGATGGTCATTTCCAAAAATCCTTTCTTAGTGAGCACTTGGAAGCCACGAGGAACATATGTGCCAAATTTCAAGTTTGTAGGCTTTATGGTTCTGGAGATTTTGTGACACTGCATGAGTGGTATTTCGCTTTTATATATAGAGAGATAAAAATAAACAATTTGCACTGTGGTAATAGCAGTAACTTCAGTAAAATAACAATATCCTGCAGTGCTTGGTGAACGTGTATGATGTGCTAGTTAACGTGTATGATCTGCTTATAGCTTACTCTTGTTTTTTGTATATCATATGGATTTAGCTGTAGCTTCTGAATGCTCTTCAAGGGTAGGCCCATGTAGAGCACATTGCAGTAGTCCAGACATGAGATGACTAGGGCTTGAGTGACTGAGCACAGGGACTCCTGATCCAGGAAAGGCTGCAAATAGTTTTGGGTGCAAAAGCTCTCTTAGCCGCAATTGCTGTTCAAGCAGGAGTCACAAGTCTAGGAGAAACCCCCTACCAAGTTGTGGACAGGATCTGTCTGGGATAGTGCCAGCCCATCCAGAACTAAAGATGTTAAGGTCCCTGATCTTGACACTCCATGCATCCAAAGCTTCACATTCTTGCCAGGCAGGGTTCAACCGGATCAGATGTATTGTTCTGTGCTAACTCAGAATTTTTCAACCCTTTCATAGCTTTTCATACCCTTCCATGCCAGGGACTTTTATGGAATCCTCTTCCTTTATGTATGTGCAGAAGTATAACTCCTGTTTTCCCCTCAAAAGGCTGTCCTCGAAGTTCACCCAGAAACTGCAGTTCACAGAAAATGTAGCAGCTTTTATGTTTATTGAACGGTCTCATTATTGCCATGTTACACTGCTGTAAGAGCAGCTGCATGGGTTACTATAGTTTCTCCTTTCAGTAAAAGATACTGTTCACTATACACAAAGTCCTATATGACTTGGGGTCTGAGTATCTAAGACAGAGGTCTCCAAACTTGGCAGCTTTAAGACTTGTGGACTTCAATTTCCAGAATTCTCCAGCCAGCTATGCTGGCTGGAGAATTCTGGGAGTTAAAATTCACAAGTCTTAAAGTTGCCAAGTTTGGGGACCCCTGATCTAAGATATTACATTTCCCAGGTAAATTCTGTCTACCCAGAACTCAGAAGCATCTAGTGAAGGTCTTCTCCTATCACAAAATATGTTGGGACGGGTCTCAAAATCAGCCATTCTCTGTGGGAATATTCCCTATTTTGGAAGATTTGCCTTGCTTATTCAAGACAAAGGTGGCCCTGCTTCTTCTAGCCTTCCAAGGGCTAGTGAAGACTTGGCCCTTTGGAAAGAAATAATTCCTACCCATAGCATGTACCAAGAAGACTGGCTATTGATATAGCTGCTACACTGATATTTATCACATTTTCAGAGTCTTTATTTTCCTTAAAAAAGCACTGGAAAATATATACAATCAATCCATACTTTTTTGTACTGCCTCTTTATATAGCTGGGACAAAGTCTTTCCAAAAAATATTGAAACTTGAAATATAGATTACATGCCATCAGAAGAAGTGATCAGAACAAGAGGTTTGAGGGAGACAGGATAAGAGGAGAGTATGGGGGTGGAGTCAAGAGAGGAATTAGCCTAGAGTCGTTATGTTTCCACATGTGATCCAAGTCCATTAATGCTTATCTAGCACCCATTTAGTGCTGATTGTTAACTGATTCAATTCTTGTGTATGAGCATGAGCAATAAATCAGCTTAACTGGAACTTAATATGTGGTCCTGATTCTTCCTGTCCGACAGGGAGGGCATAATTTTCTCTTCCCCCCCCCCAACAGCAGCATGGTTTTGCTCAAAGCCAGATCTACTGTATATGCTATTGCCACAATAGTTCATTTCCTCCCAGTTGTTGTCCTGTTGTTGTTGGGGTTTTTTTTGTCCTATCTAGATTGCTTTTTGGTAAGCAAGTGTGAAAGATTGGTTGGGTTTTAGTAAGTAGCTATAGTAATCTTAGAATTACCTCTTTTGTCCTTCCACGACACTGAAAGAAGCCTTTCGGGTTGCTTTTAACCAAGCTGTTAAGTCTAAAATCAGCTTGATTTGTGTCTGTTTTCTAGAGTGAAGGGTGGTAAGTGAAGAGAGCTTGCACATGTCTACCTCTGCCTGCAATGGAAAGGGAATTAACTGAAGGCCACACCGATTCCTCTGCCTTTATCTATCTATTGTTTTCAGCTTAGGCAGAGTATGTAAGAATTCAAGTAAGGCACCAAACTGCTTGGTTAGATAAGTCTGTAATTAAAGTTGATATTCAGCTTAAGAACTATTATTACAAACATTCCCAAGAACAGCCTGTTATATTAGCATTGATGAGCCAGTGGTTAAAATTGCCTCATTAAAATGTGGAACACTTTCATTAGTCCATTAAAGAAATTTGATCTATCCTTGTGTACTGTTAGAAACAACAACATATATTTTGGGTATCACTTGATAACAGGCTATAATCTTATGCACAATAATTATAGCTAACAGTTTCTTTAAGCAAACAAACATTGGCTTAATTAGAAGACAAAAGTAGTTCATCATATTGGTTTTAATGTACAATGGAATTCTTGATTTCTATGGCTATAATGACTTTAAATTTATAAAAAGGATAACAGTTAACCCAAAGGATAAATATGGTATATTACTGAACGTTCAGACAAAACAGTAGTGTTAAAGCATATTATCATTCCTTAATTTTCTTCCCTATATTAAATTCCATTGTAATGTTGGTAATAATGCTTGCTTTAACATCAGATTTAATATTCCTTCTCAGAATTCTTTAGGAGAATTAATCAATCCTTGTAGAGTCCCTTGGAGGCAAGTAAGTAAACATTATTATCCATATACAATGAGAGAGTTTAAGTCATTAAGTGCTGAAATTCAGTTCCTTGTTAGCATACATTTGGAGAGTATTTTCTGAAAGCATTCCCTATAGTGACAGGAAGCTTATTTCACCATCTATGACTATGTGCTATTATCTGGCAGCTTTATATCTGTGATTTGAGAATGCAGTAATACACCCTGTAGGCAGCCTTTCCAGGTGTGATGACTTAGACAAGTGGTTTTCAACCTGTGGCCTGTGGACCCCTGGGAGGAGGGGGGCGTGATGTCGTCACAGGGGATCTGCAAAGGAGATCTTGAAGAAATGTAATGATTTAAATATTAAGTCTTGGTGATCCATGGCCACAAAAGGTATTTAAAGGGGATCCATGGTGAAGAAAAGGTTGGGAATCACTGACTTAGAGATGTATTCCATCTTCCATACAAATCTTGGGAATTGTTCCAACACTTACGAGCTATAGAAGACTTCTCTCCCCATCTCTTATTTATATTTACACAAATGCACATACTGTCAAACAATTTATGTAGGACTGCCAGAAAGCTATCCCAGAGGTTTTGGATCACCAGATAGCCAAAGCCACTCTTATATGTACATTTTTAAAAAATAGTTTCACTTGAGGCTTGGAAAAAATGTGAGAAGGGGACATCAGTTTGTATGCGATGTACAATATAGGAATTAATCAATATGGCTGTTGGGAATAAAAAGAAAGAAATTGTCATGTATTAGGTACAGTCTATCTTTCAACATTTACCTCCAGAATGTGAGCCAGCTCACTAGCCTTCATGTTGAAAGATTATGCCTCTTCTTCAATGCATTTACAGAGCAAACAGAATAAAAGTTACAACTTGAAACATGCTTATTTTGCAGGAATAATTTCCATAAATGAATATGTAAGATCTGTTTATTAACTTCCAGAGTGTACTCCCTCCCAAAAATGCCCTATATCTTTTTAAGTATCTACGTGTAGGCGTATTTACCATCTATAGAATTTGTCAGGGTGCCATTAACAGGTGCATCTCCTGAATATTTTCTCCTGCTATTTTGTTCTTGAGCCAATCTTTCCTTTTCTGCTATCTTGGGGTTTATTTCTTTTGGTAGAAAAGACCCAAGAGCTCTCGTCAGGTTTTCATTAAAAATGAAAAGATGATGTTAGCTTCACTTTTGTCGTCCTGTCCTCCTCCTCCCACACCCACACCACCTTTTCTTTCCTGACCTAAAATTATAAGCTTTGCGTCTAGTGAAACTCAGTGTTTTGAGATCAAAGGAAACTTGTCAACTAAGTTAATGTTGGCACAGGGGAGGCATATATATTTTCTGTCCCAGATAACAGATATTTCTTCAGCCTTGCTCTTGGGTATGTGGGAGATGACAGGAGGATATGCCATCTAGATCATTGAGTCAGGGTTTTTGGGGGGAATAACAAAAAAATGTTTGCTTGTTTGTTTGTTTATTGGGATTTCTATGCTGCCCTATCTCCCGAAGGACTCTGGGCAGCTCACAACAATAAAAAACAGGAATACAAAGTTTAAAAAAACTATTAAATAAGAGAACCCCAATTACAAACATTAAAACATTAAAAACCAACAAAAAAAATTAAAAAAGCAATTTAAAAACCCCCTTCAGTCCAGTATACAGTATACAGTATTTAGGTGTTAATCAGAAAAAAGTATTGATGTAGTTGATATGTAAAGAAGTTAAGAGTTAATCAGTCTAAATAACTCTTTTTTCAAGTTTGACAACTTTAAGATATGTGGACAATGCTGTCTGGGGAATTCTGGATGAAGTTCACACACCTTAAAGTTACTGAGGTTGAAAACCATTGATCTAAATATTATAACATTAGGATCAATTTATTCTATAGCAAGATAAGTATATCTGAGAAAGCAGTAACAATTTAGAAATGTTATTCTTATTAAACTATGTAAGTAAGTAAGTAAGTAAGTAAGTAAGTAAGTAAGTTTCCATCAACATAAACATTTAAGTGAATTGACCTGATAATTTTGTGAACATTATAATGAAAGAAAAATGAAGTCCTGAATTGCAAAACAATAACAGTTTCAGCACTGAGTAAATTTGATCCTTGAATTGTTTTTAAAAAGAAACTCAAACGTGCTGCTGCACTAAGGAGCTGAGAAATACATTTTAAAACCAGGATGCATGTTGATAGAATTGGGGAGCTGTGTGGTATCTCAGAGTTCATATACTGTATATTCCAAAGTGATGATATCAGACTATTTTAAGACTTCACAGAGTAGCTGCTCTTACAGAAATGAATACAATGAAAATTTATGGAAAGTAGCAACTGTTATAAGTTGAGATCTAAGTAATGATTATTGATTTGAACAATAATGGTTAATGGTTTTGACAGACTAGAGTTGCATCACAGAGCCCAAACCCCTCTGAGTCTAAATCGTCACAGTCTTCCACTCCTAAACAATTCTGTGAAGAGATTATGGTGTTCTTTTTTCAAACTGATGCATCCTAACAGGACACTAAACAGCTGAAATACAAAGCTGCACTCTTAAGATTGTACATTCCACAACAGAGAAATGAAGACAAAGGTCTTCAGGGAGAGGAAGATAAAAGGGCCGAGTTGACATGAACGCTACAGTAAATTATCCAGTTTGGGGTCTGGGGTTATTTATTTTTGTAAGAAATGTATATCCTTTCTCTGCCCCATGGGTGAAATTCAAAAAATTTCCCTACTGGTTCTGTGCGCGTGGCTTGGTATAATAGTAATAGCAACCAGGGTGATTTTTTACCAATTCAAATCATCCCTACCACCAGTGGTGGGATTCAAAAATTTTTACTACCAATTCTGTGGGCGTGGCTTGGTGGGTGTAGAATGGCTTGGTGGGTGTGGCTTGGTGGGCATGGCAGGGGAAGGATACTGTAAAATCTCCAGGCAGAGGTGGCATTTGCCGGTTCTCCGAACTACTCATTTCCGCTACCGGTTCTCCAGAACTGGTCAGAACCTGCTGAATACCATCTCTGCCTACCACTTCTCCCAGGGTAGGCCGAGGTGGTTGAATTCTCCCCTGCTCTGCCCCTCTCCTCCAACTTGAACAATTGCAATTCTGGGTGGTTTACCTATGAAGGAAAGGAAGAAGAAATAAACAAAAGAAATACATTCAATTAAAGTTAAGACAAATTAGTAGATCATCTGTTACCTTCCTCCACACAGGACTCCCATCATCCTGGCCCCAACAGCCAAGGAAAAAGGCAGGTTTTAATGTCTTTCTGTATGCTGGAGGAGAGGGGTGATCCTTCCAAAGGTTGGGTGCCTTCTGGATCCCATCAGATAGCATTGTCTCAAGAAGGGACCTGAAGAGTGTGCACCTTGACAGAATGAGTGAGCAGGCAGACATCCCTCAGGAGAGGTGGTGTTGGTGGTGTTTTTTTTTTTCATTCTCTCACTCAATTTGTTCCTGCTTTGAAATGTATCAAGACCTGGTCCTAAGAGTCAAGTTCTAGATCATGTGCATAGTTACCAGAATTTGAGTTCCAGAATTTCCCACAATTGACATTTGCTGTCTTTGCTAATTCAGCTCTAGCAAAAAGTGCCTTCCTGTAGTGACAGCTTTGTAGGGAGGCTGCAGTTATGAACAGAATTACAGGAGTGTTGCCTTCATGGCCCCTTGGGGCCTTAGTGGTGCAGGCTGTTAATAGCCTAGCACTTAGTTCCAGCTGCCTGTAATTAGTGCAGGCTCAAATCCCACCAGGCTCAAGGTTGACTCAGCCTTCCATCCTCTCGGAGTAGGTAAATTGAGGACCCAAGATTGTTGGGGGCAATAAGCTGACTTTGTAAAAAATGCCACTTAGTAATAAGCAGGCATATACAATGGAATGAAGGCTATTGCTGAGCGCATTGGGTTGTATCCCAAAAATTGTAAGCTGCCCTGAGTCTCCGGAGAAGGGCTGGATATATATGAATAAAAAATAATAAAAATAATAATAAAGCAGTAATAATAATAATAATAATAATAATAATAATAATAACAACAACAACAACAACAACAACAACAACAACCTAATTCACTGCCAGCAGTTCAAAGTGTTCATGAGTGCCCCCTGAAGATGAGCCTTAGTTCTTTTCTGCTCACAGTATTAGTGCACTTGTTATTTGAACAACTGAAATACACTGGACTATGGGGAGAGAGAAAATCCCTGGCATTTATTCTCCTTCCTTCTTTAGCATTGTCTCCAAATTCTGGCTATAATTCTCAAATTACCTTAAGACACCTACCTATCCAAAATAATAATCTTAATAATCCAAGGATTTATTATGGTGGTGGTGGTTTCTTTAAAAAAAGAGAGAATAGATATATTTTAAAGAGTTGGGTTTTTTTTAAGTTTCCCTAGAATAGAATATCCATTTCTATTTGGTAGGAAACAAAATTTATTTATTTGATAATTTTATTTGCCACCCATCTCACTATGGGGCTACTCTGGGAGATTTACAGCAATAAAATGAAAAAGAAAAAAGAAAACATAACAAGAGCAAAGGAATAAAACAATAAAAAATAAACAGTGGAAGTACAATAATGTGAAATTAAAGAAAATGGGCCCAGGGGGAGCAGGAAGCGGAGGGGAAAGGTAGATTCAGTTAATTAGTCCAGTAGCCACCTCCAATGAGGTACTTCGCTATTGGGTCCCCAGGTCAACCAGTAGAGCCAGGTTTTAGGTCCTTGTGGAAGGATAGGAGCAGTGGTGGGATTCTATCAATTTCCCTACCAGTTCGGTGATTGTGCACTTCGTATGTGTGCATGTGCCCACAGCTTTCCAAACACCAGCTGAGGCTCTGCCATGCCAGTCAGCTGAGAGGATAAAGAACAGGAATGTACAGGGGTGGGTGGGAGGACCGATCCTGCACTCTTCTCTTCTTTCTCCTCTCAGCTAATTTTTGGAGCTTTATTTTTTGCTACCCGTTCAGTTGAACCAGACCAAACCAGTAGCATTTCACCACTGGATAAGAGGGTGGGAGCAAACCTCATGCCAGAGGGAGGATGTTCCAGAGGGCTGGCGCTACCACAGAGAAGGTTCTTCTGCTGGATCCCATCACTCAGAGTTCCTTGACCGATGGGATCTTCAGCAAGTTTCCTCTGCCAGCATGTGTAGGGTGGGCTTGTCCTAACGGGATGAGATCGTTCATCACGTAATCTAGACCTATGCCATGGAGGGCTTTAAAGGTCATAGCCAACACCTTGAACTGCATCCAGAATCAAACTGTTAGCCAGTGTAGCTCATGAACATGGGTCATTCAATGGGCCCAAAGACCACTCATGCTGCTATATTTTATACATTGCAGTAATCCAGATGAGTAATCTATTTGAATTTTTATCCTAAGTCTTAGGAGAACACTGATTCAATTTTTCTGATGCAGAAAAAAAATGGCAATGTACACTGGTGTTTTGTATCTCTAAATAACTCCTCTGCATCTAGGTGCCCTGAATTAGCTAGGTTGTTCTTTTGAAAGACATCCGTAGGCTTAAAAAGATAAATACAGGATGCTAAGACTGTGGCTTTCTTACAAATTATGGATGACGGAAATAATTATGCAATTTTGTTGATAATTAGAGCTCTTGAAAACCAAGATAAAGAATGAGTTGATCCTCCCTACATAATTAAGCTTTAATTGTTTAATAAAATGTCCTGCCAGATTGAATTCAATATGACTTGCTTTCAAATAAAGATGCCAAGCTTACTTTTAATATGCACTAGACCAGTGGTTCTTAACTCATATCACTTCAGGGGGCGATTTTGTTTTTCAGGGGGGCAATGGAATGAAAAGGGGCAATGTGGGGGCGAAGAAACGGAAGGGGGCGATATGGGGGCAATGGAGTGAGGTATATTGGGAGAGAGAGAGAGAGAGAGAGAGAGAGATCTATATTGGTAGATAGGTAGGTAGACAAAAAGACAGACAGGTAGGTAGATAGGAAGGCAGGCAGGCAAACAGACAGACCTTTTGGATGCATGGATGGACAGACGGATGGATGGACAGACAGGCAGAATGTGAGAACGGCAGCACTTTGGGAAATCAGTGGCGGCGGCTTTTCCCAACATGCTGCCACATTCGAGATGCCGGTTCAGGTGCGGTACAACAGTCAATGGGGTGAGCCTGCAGGGCGGCCTCAACGCCCCTGCTGCCTCTTAGCATCCCCAAGGGGGCTAGCAGAGGGGCACTAAGAGGCGACGGGGGCGTTCGAGGCACCAGCTGGCCCTGCAGGCTCACCCATTGACTGTAGCACTGCTCCGGAGCCGGCACGAAAATGGGTGAAACTGCAGGGCTGGTGGGCACCTCGAATGCCCCCCTGCTGCCTCTTAGCGCCCCTCTGCTGGCCCCCTTGGCCTTGGGGATGCTAAGAGGTGGCAGGGGGCAGCGCATGGAACACGGCCGCGGCGGCACATTGGAGGTGCTGGCTCCGGAGCATTACTACAGTCAATGGGTTAACCTGCAGGGCCGGCGCCTCGAACACCCCCCTGCCACCTCTTAGCACCCCTCTGCTGGCCCCCTTGGGGACGCTAAGAGGGGGGCGGCGCAACACGCCGCGCGGCGCGCTAATGCCACCGCTTCCGGATTGGAGACGCCAGCTCCGGAGCAGTGCTAGTCAATGGGTGAACCTGCAGGGCCGGCCGGCACCTCGAACATCCCCGTAGCCTCTTAGCGCCCCTCTGCCTACCCCCTTGGGGACACTAAGAGGCGGCAGGGAGCTGTTCGAGGTGCCGGCCCTGCAGGCTCACCCCATTGACTGTTGTACCGCACCTGAACTTCTGTAAAATTTTCTTTGTGTCTTTTTAACCGTTTTTACAGTGTGCATGAATATATATTTTCCTCAAATCTTAATTTAGTTTCAGAGTTTTCGTCTTGAAATTCTTAATTCCTGCATTGCGGTTTGTTCTTATGCCCTTTTTATATTTCTTTTTGCGTCTTAAAATTCACTTGTAATTAAATCATTAAATGTTACTGTTTTTTTCAGGCATTTCATTTTCTTGCAATTGAATTTTGTTTTCAGTGGTCATTGCATTTAAGTGTCTTGAATAAATAAGATAATAATGAAATACATGTATCACGAAGTTTGGGAGTAAAGTGATGGGTGGCATCAGAATTTTTCACACATTTGAGATATGGGAAAAAGACTGGAAATAAATTATTTGCATCGATATGTCCTGATGACAATTTTAAAGAAAACAAAAAACGTGTTTGCATAAATTGAAGAATTAGTTCCCTGTATTGTGATTGAGATGTTATGTTGGGGGAGGGGGGCGATGACAACTTCCTCAATGGCTCAAGGGGGCGATTCTTTCAAAAAGGTTAAGAACCACTGCACTAGACAATTTGTTAGATATTCCAGTATTATTACCTGCTGCAAGCTTTTATCATAGATTAAGAAAATATATGCAGATCCAAATACTGTAATTTAGACACTCCAATATTCTGATTGATCTAGTAGATTAGGGAAAACTAAATTGCATAAACTCTAGGAAAAGTTAAATGTGGCATTTATACTTTTGATTCTGCAGGACACATTTGAAATGTATCCATTATTGTGTGAGGAAGAAGGGCCAATAAAAGTGTGTGTGTGTGTGTGTGTACAGTCAAGAGATTTGAATAAGATGCAGTTGTCAACAGCCATATAAGTGAATATGCCTCTAACCAATGTTCTTTCTCTTTCTATTCCGCAGGACTTGTGAAGTTGGGAGTTCATTGTGTAACATGTCAAAAGGTCGCTATAAAAATTGTCAACAGGGAGAAGCTCAGTGAATCAGTGCTAATGAAGGTAATTTTCCAAAGGGAGATCTGGGGGAAAAAAGAGAAGCAGTCGGCTCAGTGATTTTTGTTCTTTGCAAAATTAATATCTTTAATTAAATTTAACAAACATTCTTGTCAGTGCTAACATTGTGCATTGCATAATAATGCCTCTACAGAGAGGAGATAGCAAACTGAAATTTAAAAGGATAGTGTATTTCTCTGGTTTGATTAAGACCAAAAAATAACATCTAATCATCCCACAATAATTGACTGTGAAAATATTAGTTATAAAGTTATGCTTTATTGCAGGAGCAGATTCCTTTTCCTTGCTTTAGAGATCTGAAATTAGATGTTTGATTAGCCAAAGACTTTCACTTTGAGAAGACCTGGCTAAATCACTCCCTGTTAACTTTAGATTTCAGCCCTCACCCATCACGAGGGGGAGACTTGGTTGTCTTAACTGTCGTAGGTGCCTCATAGAACCTGTTGAATTTCAAACAGAGAGTTGTTGCGTGCTGCTTTATGGTTCAACTAAGGCCTTAGACTCTTCTTGGAAAGAGAGGATGACTGTGGCTTTGGATCAGATTGCATCTGTGTGGAGACCTCTTGGTTTTCATAGGAATTCTGAGAAATAAAATGGTATGAGATCCGAAAGCACTATTAGAGAAGAACTAAGAGGGAATCCAACCAAGTACAGGTAAACATCTTTTAAGGATTACATTATGGTGATAAGAGCAGCAAACAATTATTATTTTTCAGTTTTTGTTATTTTTATTGTTATTTTCTAAAAGGCAGGCCTGTTTAGGGTGACCTAGTCTCTTCTAAGTAAAGAGGAATCAGTCAGGCTTTATAGATCCCCTGGAAGAATTGTCCTAAACATTTGTTGGATTAAGTCACTTGCATTTGCTTGGAACTAGATCTCTTCTGTGCAGCTCCCATAGAATTATGTTATACTTAGTTAACAAGGAAATACTAATCCTGCTACTCCTAATGAAATGGACAGGATCCTTGGGTTTTGAGCTCTGATCTTGTGTTTTAGATCCTGGTTGCTCAAAGGCTTCCCAGGAGATGACAGGTGGTTGGGTCCTTGTGATAGTGAAAGAGGAGAGTTTTGCCAACTTCAAAGAAAGCAGTGATCTGCACTTCTTAGGAGGACAATAAAACTGGACAGCTTTCATCCAGTTTTCAACCCTCCCTCAGAGAAGGTTGTTGAAAAAATGTTAATCTTACAGTGCCGGAGAACCCTGGAGGGAGTGGGTTATTTGGATCTCATTTCAGTCATATTTTCATATTTCACACTGATTACTCAAAGGCATGAATCACACCTGTTAATGACCTTTGGCAGGCTTGGTATGTGGGTGGTATGCCCATCCTAGCACTTCTGGAACATGATATACTGGCATAGGGAGATTGGGAGACACAGTTTTTGGTGGGTCTCCTATTTACATAAAACTTCATTTTGGAGTCCCAGGCCGGCCCCACGGGCAGATCTAAGCAGAGCCTCTTGGATCTGGAGTTTTGATGTTTGTCATGGATCATGGCCACACTATGATAAACTGATAAGCACTCACATCTTAGTCATTTGTAAACAACTCAGTTGGACTATTGCAGTAGGGTGAACCTTGAAGAGGATTGCAGCTAGTTCAGAATGCAGCTTCTGTAGGCTTCCAGGTGCCATTCAAGATGCTAGCTATCATCTGTAAAGCCTACATGGCACAGGCCCAGGTTGTTTGTAGGACTCTCTGCCTTTGATGCTGCTTGTCCCATCAGATCAAGTTAGGCATGCTCCGAATCCTTTCTCTGAAACAATGACCTCTATCAGGAAACAAGAGACATGCCTTCTTTGTCACAATGCCTGCACTATGGAACAGCACCCCCCTGGCATGTACCTAATCTGTTAGCCTGACCTTGAAAAACCTCAGCATTAGGCCAGATATCTATTGAGCACTGTGTGTAAGGCTGGTGTTATTTCTTTTCAGACAGACTACTAGAAACCTCAGTTGCACTGTATTGTTTATGTGTGTTTAATTATTTTGTTTTTCCACAACTGAATCCAAAGCATTACCCAATGCTTTTAAAATATAGAATATCTGAGTGGGCTTCAGTATCACCCTAGGGCAGTGGTGTCAAACCCACTTGCATCGCAGGCCATATCGTGACGTATCGCAATGTTTTTTTGCCTTTGCGGAACCGGGGTGGGCATGGCCTGTGCAGGCCGTATCTGGCCCACGGGCCACCAGTTTGACAGGCCTGAAATAGATGCATTCTATTAGCATCACAAGACATTTCTCTCATCCTCCTGTACTTTTGGCTTGCGGTTAGAACTTAAAACCTCACTATGTTCGTTTGTAGTAAAACCAAGTTAAAATGATGTGGATGGATTTAGATTTAAGAATTTTGATTATATTAATATGGTCTTACTTGCCACTGTACATTTTATTTTTCATAGCTTTATTTTAAAAAGTGATGTCTTTAGCTCATGTCAATAAAATGGTAAAATATTATATCCCATTTATGGGTAATAAATATACATAAGCAGCCAGATGTCTTTAAAAATATGTGTTTAATACAGAGAACACTAACTTCTTCCTTCAGTAATAGTTTGCTACAGTATACATTCTAGCATCACAGTGCTAGATGCAATTGCAGAAGTGTGAGAGATGATTTTAAAAAGCATTTTGTTGTTGACATGCTGACTGCTTCATAACTCCCATACAAGGAGGGAAGGTAGATATAAGAGCATTTGTTCATCAGTAAAATCATGCTGTACATGTAGATGCAGCTATGTGCATGAGAAAACAACTAATGGAACAACATTTGTATCTTTTTTATGTGAAAGAAAGCATGTTTGCCAATTGTCATTTTTATAAACACTACAGTGTCTATTTAAAAATCTGTGACAGATTGGAGCAAATTTTGATGTTCATTCAATAGATTAACAAATTAAACATTGCAGTTTTATTTCTTGTTGGGACTACTCTCTATTGTTCAGCTTGGGGTAGAAAGATATTTTGGTTTTAATGAAGAGAAGTATTCAAAATTGACTTTTCCATAATTGTAAATTAATATGGTCCAGGTCGTTCCAAGCTTACTTTCCTTAATGGGACAGACTAGGTCTAAGCATACCTTCAATAAAAGATGGCTTCAAATTACCAGCCCATCTAGTATTGGGGAAAATAATCATTATTCATTTTTTTGTGAACGGGATGGAGAATTTAAATCGTTATGCCCTGTATTGATCCAAAAGTACATACTTTCTTCTTATGAATCTGTAATTTGCATGAACAGGAAATCTGTTTACTGTGGCCACCAAATTGCAGCATCAAATGATTGATTGTCATTTCAAGGCTATAATGATTTGGGCAAAATAGGCAAAAGCAATGGTGGGATTTATTTATTTTTTACTACTGGTTCTATAGGCGTGGCTTGGTGGGTGTGGCAGGGGAAGGATATTGTAAAATCTCCAGTCAGAGGTGGTATTTGCCAGTTCTCCGAACTACTCAAAATTTCCACTACTGGTTCTCCAGAACTGGTCAGAACCTGCTGAATACCACCTCTGACCAAAACCCCACATCAAATATTACAAAAGGGAATTTGAGCTACAACTGCTAAATTTGCTTGCCACTAAAAGATCGCAACAGGTAGACTTAAATAAATTTAAGACACAGTAAGGTTTCATCAGCTTGGACATGCCCAAAAGGAAGCTGACAGCAGTGACAAAAAATAACCAGGAAAGACATAATGAGTTCTCTTTCAGGTCTTAAAGATACTTTGGCTGCTATTTGTAGTTTTATTACATTTACTGCAAATGATTGCATGCTGTTGGTGTAAGGGAAATCCTCCAAGTGGAGTGTGATCCATTCTATTTTAGTCTTCTGTTCCACCATTCTCTTTCTCTCTTTTTGCAATTGTTTTTTAAATATTCTGAAAGCTGGCCTTTTTCTCTGGAATTGCTTTGCAGAATAGGGAGTCATTTGGTAAAGTGTTTTCTAATCATAACACAGTAGTATCAATGTTTCTGGAGAGAATAATTCAGAATTGAAGCAGCTGGACTAAATTAACAGAGCTGCTGCTATATAAATAATATACAGGAAAACATGTTGGGAAATGGAACTGAAACAAAGGTGTCATTTGAGTCTACAGAAACTTACCCAAGGAACTGGATTATGGGTAGATTACTAAGGGTAGACATATGGATTCGTCCAGTGGTGGGATTCAGCCAGTTCGCACCACTTTGGGAGAACCGATTATTAACTTTCTGAGCAGTTTGGTGAACTGGTTGTTGGAAGAAATCATTAGGTCAGAGAACCGGTTGTTAAATTATTTGAATCCCACCACTGGATTTGTTTCTGAGTGTCCACTTGGACTTTCTACATTCAGGCGCATTTTACATTTTCTTGAGATGAATCTTAAACTTGTATCCAAAGAGCTCACAACCTGTATTACCAGAATGAAGCTGGTGACCAGTTTCTGGTCAAACAGGAGCCAGAAATAAATGTTACTAGTGATCGCATGTTCATTGGAATTGTTTCTCTGATATTAAGTTTTGTGAAAACAGCCCACTCAATTATGTGTAGAAATACCATGCAAACGAGAATGGCATTTTTTCAATTTATAATAACACCCTGAGATTTGTTGTCCAAAATACTTATTTTTGCCCATTCGGGATTTGCTTGCTACAGGTTAGTCCTTTATTTAGTGACTGTTCAAAGTTACAGTGACACTGAAAACAGTGACTTATGACCATTTCACACTTACAACCATTGCAACATCCTCGTGATCATGTGAACAAAATTAAGGTGCATGGCAACTGACTCACATTTATGATGATTGCAGCATCTGGGGTTGTGATCCCCTTTTGAGACTTTCTGACAAGCAAAGTCAGTGGGAGAGCCAGATTCAGTTAACAATTTCAGTGAGTCACTAAACAACTGTGATGAGAAAGTTCATAAAATGGGGCAAAATTCACTTAGCAACAAAAATTTGGGGCTCCATTGTGGCGGTAAGTCAAGGACTACCTGTACTTATTTGACTTGAAATGTAGTGATTCAATTGTTTCAACAGGTGGTCTCAAATATTTTTTATAAGAAAATTTTTGAGCCTTTCTTGAGGAAATTGATATGTGGATATATTTATATGATGTTATATTAGACAGCTGAGAGTTATTGGAAGTGATTGCACTAGACGGCCAATGTGCCTGCTCTTTCTACTTCCATACTTTTCCATGTGAAAATATAAAACCCACACCTTCTGTTTAGTTAAAAGAACTCGGTACTTCTTTCTCTGTTTGTGAGGAGGGTTAACTAGTTTTCGAATGGAAGATTTCTATGGGGACTTGTTCCATGGAAACTATCCATTTTATATTCTCAGAAGAAGAGTTTTGACTGACGTTAATGCTCTGTTGTCAATAATGATCAGATAGATTATGTTTGGAAGCCTGGTTGCAGGACATAAAAGCAACAGCCTTCAATCTTTGCCTGCATTATTTCATTTTCCGAGACAAAATGCCTCTGAATTGGAGAGATTCCATTTTGTAATGGAATCATTCTCATCCATCTGATCTTTTTTTTAAAAAAACCCTATGATTATTTTCATCATTGTTTCTTGTGGTAGTGAATCATACATACATTAATATGTATGTTAAGTCCATTGTTATCCAAAATATTTTTTTCTATTTAAGAGATCTGTCCAGGGGAGGAAATAGAGTTACTTTGAGCAGTGATTACACTATATGCAGCATTTTGGGCTATTTGTGTAACCATGATTCTAAATATGTCAAATTGCTAAGGAGACTCAAATAGCATTGCAAGAAAAAAAATCCCAATAACTGATCCAATGTTGTTCTAACTATATATTTAACCTCCATGTTTTACAGTTCATTTCTGCATTTCCTCTGAGACATGAGCATATTTACACTTAAGTTAAAAACAACTATTTTTAGTTATCTCTGTTTTCACACCAATTTTAAGCCTTGCCTTTTATTTCCTGTTGGAATTAGGAAGATTGTGTTTGAAAGCAGATGATTACTACAGAACTATAGAAAGTATTGGCATTTATCAAACAAGTGAAGTGCACAAACAAGGATGTATTGCATATACGATCTTAGTTTATTTTCCAACAAAATATTATGTTCAAAAAGACTTTAGGAAAACCTGTATTCTTGAGTTCCAAGAGATTAAAAAAAATCATGCTGTATACTCTTTCCATGCATGTATCTGGAGTTTAATTTTCCTAGTTCTTTTTCCTGGGCACTGCAGATCTATTGCTATCTATAGAAGACAGTTTTTTAAAAAGAAAAATGGAAGTCACAAGTGATTTTAGAAGCTTGCTGACTTATTTTTGTTGGAATATTTGGATAACTGTGTGTCTTGTGAAAATAGAAGTTCCATCCACTATCCACTTCTGGCCAGTGGTGGAATTCATTTTTTTTTTTTTACTACTGGTTCTGTGGGTGAGGCTTGGTGGATGTGGCAGGGAAAGAATACTGTAAAATCTCCAGTCAGAGGTGGTATTTGCCGGTTCTCCAAACTACTCAAAATTTCTGCTACCAGTTCTCCAGAACTGGTCAGAACCTGCTGAATACCACCTCTGCTTCTGGCATTGAAAAGTATTTTGAAGAGGAGTAAGTAATTAAATAAAAAATGTGAATATGTTCTCTACTTTTTAAAAAAATAAACCTATCAGCAAGTGTAGAACATTTTACTCTAAATCAACCTGATGGATGAACTGATTCAGTTGAG
Source organism: Naja naja (assembly GCA_009733165.1). Lineage (NCBI taxonomy): Eukaryota > Metazoa > Chordata > Lepidosauria > Squamata > Elapidae > Naja > Naja naja. Next base: position 262,176,860 of record CM019148.1, read on the forward strand.
TGAACTTTAAGATTAAGTGTGATCTAAACACCAGACTTCTAATACTTGTTTAGATGCACACGGTGAAATTCAAGCAGTGACATTAGTATATCACACATTGCAAGCTTATGGGTTTGGAAAGTCATAACTTGCCACTGAGAAACTAAAATGTGTGTGTGACAGCGTCTCATGCAGTGTTTCTCAACCTTGTGAACTTTAAGGACTTCCAGAATTCCCTAGCCAGGTATGGAAAAACATAGAAGGCTCTATTTCTTTGTGGAAAGAAAGAAACTACGTGGGTTTTTTTCATATATGAAGAGTTTCAACCTTTGTGTTCATGAAGTAATTTTACTCAGACATCTTTTAATTAGCCATGTTTGACAGACAAATTAGAGATTTCCTCCTCTAGACCGTACAGAAATGAAATGTGCCACAGAAGCTCCAGGTGGAATAGAATAGAATTCTTTATTGGCCAAGTGTGATTGGACACACAAGGAATTTGTTGTGGTCCAAATGCTTTCAGTGTACATAAAAGGAAAGATACATTCATCAAGAATCAAGCATCATAAGGTACAACACTTAATAATAATCATAGGGTACAATAAATAATAAATCATATTAGGAAATGGTTTTTATTGGTGCATATTGGCTGTTGTCAGTTTTAATTAGTATTTTTGGGATTTCTATTTAATATTTTTCAAATTTTAAACTTTTTGTATTATATATTTTTACTGTTGTGAGCCGCCCCGAGTCCTTCGGGAAATAGGGCAGCATATAAATCCCAATATAAATAAATAAAATAAATAAATAAAATATAAATTGTAAGGATACAAGCGACAAAGTTACAGTCATACAGTCACAAGTGGGAGGAAATGGGTGATAAGGAGTGATGAGAAGATTAATAGTAATGGTAGTGCAGACTTTGTAAATAGTTGCACAGTGTTGAAGGAATTATTTGTTTAGCAGAGTGATGGCGTTCAGGAAAAAACTCCCCTTGTGTTTAGTTGTTCTGGCATGCAGTGCTCTATAGTGTTGTTTTGAGGGTAGGAGTTGAAACAGGATGTGAGGAGTCTGTAAATATTTTCACAGCCCTCTTTTTGACTCATGCAGTATATAGGTCCTCGATGGAAGGCAGGTTGGTAGTAATTGTTTTTTCTGCTGTCTTAATTACTCTCTGAAGTCTATGTCTGTCTTGTTGGGTTGCAGAACCAAACCAGACAGTTATAGAGGTGCAGATGATAGACTTAATAATAATAATAGCGGTTAATGTTATGTATGCAGGTTTGAATGTCATTGGTTAAGTTTGAACTGTTCTTGTAAAATGTCAGAAATGATTGGTTTAAAAAGTGCAGGAAAACTCTGCACTCTGATTGGCTGGCAACTGCGGCTGCTGACTATAAGTAGCAGCGCAGACCAGCCAAATCGGGTCTGTTATGAGCTGTAGTCACTAATAAACTCTTCACTGAAGCACTCCGCGTCTGACTCTTCATGCAAATCTAACAGTTAACCCATATTAATTGATCCAAATTCAGAAGAATTAGACAACATAATTTCTGTAGTTGCCTAATCTTCTTAAAACTTACTGTGTGTGTTATATTGTAAGAATTAAAGAAAATGAAAGAAGGTACCAGTAATAATGTCAAATCAGTTGCATTACACAGGAAAAAACCCAGCATAGTTGCACTCGCCAGGAATTGAACTCCATTTAATAGCAATTTTGCCATCTTGGTTTTTTTTAAATTCTATGGATAAAGAGAGTTTTTATTTTTTAAAAAAACCTAGGTCACAGTTTCCATTGTTAAATTCACACAGTATATTGATTTGAATTCAGAGTATTTTTTTTTCAATTAGTACACACATAGAGTATCTATATCAGACCCATACTTTTAAGCTCTCATGTTGCTTACCCATAAGATACGTCAGATGGATTGCTATGGAAGCCATAAGGATGTATTTATATACATACTGATGATTTTGATCTCAGACTGTATGTACTTTATAAAACACAAAATCCTGCTTCTAAACAAAAAAAATGTTTAGGAGTCTGGGGTGGGTGAGTTTTTATTTATTCCATTCATTTTAATGCAGTTTCCAGAGGGAATATCTTTGCATCTGGAGTCTGTTAACGTTAGAGAATAAAACTTCATTACAGTAACATCAAGTGGCTGGTTTCAACTGCTCAAAGTCAGTTTGATTAAATGATAATTTGCTTCTGCACACCACCCTCTGTGATAGAAGAAAAATGCTTCCTGGCATATCTACCAAAGCACTGGAGGATACAGAAAACAGGAGCATCATAATTCTTAAAGATGTCAGTGTTTCTCTCATGACTCAATGGAACCTTTTCAATAAGTGGGCGTGAAAAACATAAGAGCATCCATAAACAGATAGGTTGACTTTTATAGTGTTGTTGGAGAAAATGCATAAGGAGAATACTTTGTACATACACAATAAACAAGAAGACTACTCCTCTAATGAGTTGCGCTGAAGTTCTTCTGCTTGCTTACATAAAAATTGATTTTTCTGTTTAATAGGGGGAGGTGAGTCATCTAATTAGAAAATGCAGGGACAGCAGTCACTCTAATGAGAAATGGGGATCCCCAAACTCCAATTGTACCTTTAGATGATTATATCTTGACTTACTAAGCTAAAATGTAACCAGGCCTTTTTTCTACATACAGAGCATTTGAACACTTTTCCTTAACACTAAGCAATCAATCAAACAGAAGTCTCTGATTAATCATAGTGTCTTGTTTTGTCTAAACCAGGGAACTAAGGGGCCACCGGAGTTCTGTACAGGAAATAAAATCTATCACTGCCATTTGGACTAAGAATAGTTTTAATATTATACTTAAACCCCTAAATTGGTACCTATACTAAGTAAAGCAAGTTCAGAACCTTTTATTTGAAATTACTTTAGCTTGTTTCAATCAAATTATAGTTAAAATTACTTTGTGGAGGAGTTGGATAACATGACCTTCTGTCAAAAATAGAAGTTAAAACATTTTCGCTACTCTATATAATCATGCTGGACAAGATCTTTAAATATAGATCACATCTTTTTCCACATCACTTTTATAATGAGCATTTTAAAAAACTTACAATCCACATTCAAATCAGCCATGGTCCCTTTTTTATCCAATAAAATCTTTTCTTCTATATCCTCTGCTATAGTATCAAACAATCTTGTAAGTAACTTCTAAGTAAATTGATCTCAGCCTTAATTTCTTCAGTAGTCAAATATTACCCCTCCATTGTAATAATGGGGTCTGTTCTTCTTTAGGAATAATCCTTTGTTCTTTCTGGTTCCCCATAGCCAGTCTTCCAGTCTCCTCTTCTCATCTGTTTATTTTCCAATCAACAAAATTTTCCCACAGGAGGATTTCTTACAATTAATTTCAAAGACTTCATATAGTATTTTATAAATTTTTAAACACCCCATAGGAAATATTCTTTCAAGTCTATCTAGTGCCTTAACTTTTCAAAATCAACATTCTAGACCTTCTTTTGCTGTTTTCCCCAAATTAAATCTTCTCTTGTTGACTCTTAAACTTTCTTAGAGTTTCTTTCATTCCGAATCTGGTGTGATACAGTTTTCTTTCAGGAGTTTCTTAACTCCAAAGGAATCAATAGTAAGTACTTTCCTGAAGTAATTAAGAGAGGAAATAAACAGGCCCAGTCAGTGGTCGGATTCAAAAAATTTACTACTGGTTCTGTGGGCACGGCTTGGTGGGTGTGGCAGGGGAAGGATACTATAAAATCTCCAGTCAGAGGTGGTATTTGCCGGTTCTCTGAACTACTCAAAATTTTCACTACCAGTTGTCCAGAACTGGTCAGAACCTGCTGAATACCACCTTTGGGCCCAGTGTCTTTTTGAAAGGTGCTGAATGTGGCTTAGACAAAATGGGCCCAGATCTCTGAAAGGTGCTGGGGAATGCTATTTTCGGATCTCTTCACAGGGAGAATTGTAAGGAGCCAAACATGGGTGATCCTTGTCTTCTCCTGAATGCAAAGATGAATTCTGAGGAGTTGATCCCTTCACTGGTTCCTATACCAGTCATGTTCATCAGCTCCACAAAAATCAGAGTCATGCTCTGTCCACCATGTTGTTTCAGAAGCCCTGACAACTGTACTTCCCACCACTTTCAAATAGTCTTTCTTAGTTTGGTATCCTCTACAGCAGGGCTGTCAAACTCCTGCGGGCCACATCCAGCTCACAGAGTGCTTGGATCTGGCCCATGGGCCTGCCCTGGAAACAGCGAAGGACTAGCCTGCGGTGCCTCTGCCAGTAAAAACAGAGCTCTGGAGGGCTGCGCATTTTGACCGTGACTGCCTTCTGCAATCCTCTTTCCAGTGAAAACGGAGCCTGAGCAGGTCGTCATGAGCCTCAGTGAGTGATATCAAACTGGCCATGCCCCCTGGCCATGCCCCCTTGGTCCCGCGTGGTCAAACACAACCCTGATTTGGGCCTCAATGAAATTGAGTTTGACACCCCTGCTCTACAGTATTGTTGGTTGACTATGGATGTTTCCATTGTCTTTATTGCTGCATCCTTTATTTAATGTCCTCAAAATAAATATATATTTATTTTGACTGTGTTTCTTGGTACCACCAGTTTCACTGACTGTTGATTACAAAGTTTTAGTTATATAGCAGGTAGCTTCAGTTAAGTTCTCATTGTGTAATTTTTTGAGATTGAAGAATTATTTGATAATTTCAGCCAAAACACATATTTCTGATAGTTTATTTGATAAACAAAGCAAGCTGCTGTATTTTGCAGCAATTTTCCCCTCTCCTGTTTGATGCTGACTTTTAATGTGTTGAGCATTGTCAACACTGACTTGGTCAGGATAAGTTTGACATCTGGCCTTTTCCAAACTCACTTTAAGTTATATGTTTTTATTGAAATAAGAATTCAGGATACAAATATTTTTAATCTTTTACCTATTAGTTATTATGCATATTTTTCTGTTGCTAAAATTAAAATTTCTGATGATAGGGTCATGATTGTGGTTTTTTTTCTATCCTCGTATTCATATCACCCATAATGATTTTGAGCTAAGGATTCTTCTGGCACAATTTATGCATATTCAGATATAATTGAATTGATATAATTCCTTGATTTCTTCATTTTATGATTGTTTGTTGGTGCATATACCTATATCAGTTGGAAGAGGTAGTGTTAAATCAATTTTACAAGTATGTTACTCATCTGAGTTCATTGAATTCAATTATGCTTTCCTTTAGAATTTTTTTGTTAGTTTTATCATCACTTATTTTCTGTTAATACAACAGGTGGCAATACTTGATGCCAAGCGGTCCCTCATCTTTATATCTTATTTCACCTAGTCCAATTACATCCCATTTGACTTGTTCCAGTTCATGCTCTAGTTCTTCCAATTTTGATACATCTCCAAGAGATCTAACTTTCATGTTTTTATGTTTAAAGGCAGTCTGACCAACCCTGGTGATTCTTCTCCCCTACCTTAAAACAAATTTTCCCATGGCTCTAGGAAGTGGTTATCTGACCTCCAGGCTATGAGAGATGTGTTGTGTGCAGTTGCCAGTCATGGAAGGTTGCAGACCAAAATCTATCATGCTGGACCAATATAGATTTGGAATTGTACTTGTATTAGTGGTGTATGGCTTATTACATTAATGTGTGATCTATTCTGAACCAATCTAATTGCAATAATAGCTGTAAATTACTTTTTAATGTTGAGGATTCACTATCTGCCATCTACTGGTGATAGATAGATAAATGGATGGATGGATGGATGGATGGATGGACGGACGACAGATAGATTCGATTTGTCTTGTTCCAATTCTTCCCGATTTATTTTCTGAACAAAGGCTTGTTTTTAATGCAGCCTTGCATCTGAAGAAAACACAAATAAACCCCAACAGCAAGAGTTAGAGGGTACTGAGAGTATTAGAATCCATTTGATTTTTGCAAACCATATTATGTAGGATAATGCAGCATAACGATCTGAAATAATAGTCCTGCAATGCAGCAATGTAGGAATTGGAAGAGAAGAAAGTGGGAGGGGGAATCCAAAGAGACAACCGTGTTTTTTTTCCCTGCATCATTTAGAGAACTATGTATTTGGGTCATCTAGATCCGAAAGCAGAATATCTATGCTGTTTCTTCAATACACTTTCAAGTATTATTTAAAGAAAAGGCAAAGCCATAAAGAAACCTGAGCAAATATTAATAAGAAAATAATTTAAATGCGATACTATCCTTGTATTTCATTATTTTGTGAGCACTATTTCAAAAGCCAATTTAGGGAAAGAGTTTCTCTGCTGACTTTATTGTAATCTGGATTAAGGGCACAAAATTAGTTGCTGAAATTCTTTCAATGCAATGCAATTTTCAGTGTGACCGCATAGTCATTGTCTGCAGCATTTGTAATTATCAAGAAAGAGGTAAGAATATCACAAGAGAAATAGTGTAGTAAAAAGGGAACTTTTGGAATCAGATTTGTAGAATGGTGCATTAACCTAGATTGTAAGATATGCATTGATGTGTTACTGTTAAGTCAGGTTTTCAGATAGTACAGGAAGTAGCATGATCAGTCTGATTTCTGAACATAGCTTTATTTTTCTCCCCTCCCCCTTTTTGTGAGAAGGATGGATGCGCGTATTTGTCTGTGTGAAGCAAATATTAAGGAAAAAATGAGGAATTTACAGAAATATTCCTCAGTAACAGTCCCTGGAATTAGACTTATATGTATATTAACTTCATTCTTTAAAACTAATTATGCCAAATCAGTTTTCTAATAGTAAAAAAAGAACCATGGTGCTGTGATCAGTATGTCTGAAGAAAAATAAAATGGGATTGGTGTTAGGATAAGGTGGATCCAAGCCTTGGAGCCCTGGAGATCCAGCTGCTATAAAGGCCAGATGGATCTTTAATAAAACCGTGCTCATCCATGATTTAATTGTAACAGACAACAGATAATCAGAGTTGGAAGGGACCTTGTAGGTCATCTAGTCCAGCCCCCCATCCAAGCGGGAGACCCTACACCATTTCTGACAAATGGCAGTCCAATCTCTTCTTGAAAGTCTCAAGTGATGGCGCTCCCACAACTTCCAAGGGCAAGCTGTTCCATTGGTTGATTGTCTCACTGCCAGAAAGTTTCTCCTTATTTCCAGGTTAAATCTCTCCTTGTTCAGTTTCCATCCATTATTCGGCCTTCGGGTGCTTTATGGATAATAGGGCTGACCTGGATTGCATTGCCAAACCTGGCAGGGTGGAGGGAGAAGGATGTATTCTTTCTGAGATCTGCACACAAAAGGATTGGGTCTGGCACCAGCCACAGTCTCAGGACACATGATCTAGGAGATGCTGTTGCTGAGTTTTTGGTAAGTAAGCCATTTTGGTGTGGCAGTTAAGGTGCTGAACTAGAAACAGGGGACTATAAGCTCTAATGCTGGCTTTGGCAGGTGACCTTAGCCAATTATTCTCTATATTTTAGGAAAGAGGCAGGGGCAAACCCCTTCTGAAATCTTGCTAAGAAAACTGCAGGGACCTGTTCAGGCAGTTAACAGGAGTCAACAATGAATTGAACATACGTGCACACTACACACATACACACATCTGTGTAAACATGCAAGGAATTCAGTCTGCAAGAAAATTGTAGGAGGGATAAAGCTTGATGTTGTTTAACAGATAGAGAGCTCTATCTGATATAGGAAAACCTCATCCTAGCCCTGTTGCAGTAGGCATAAAATACTGTGTTGAGATATATGTTGAATCACAATTTCTATTTTGATCTCTGCTAATAATGCAAAAGCAACTGCTCAAAACACTGAAGAGTCTTGTTAAGGAAGAAACAATACACTGGAAAAGACTTGCATTCTTTGTTCTCTTTCTGTGCAATGAGCAAGATTATATGAAAAGTGCTTTTATGGCTCTTTTAAGCACAATTTAACAGGATTTCTGAAAATGTTCCAGACGAAACTGCTGTAAACTCACTCTGGTGTCATAATTCCACCCTCAAATCTGTGAAATAATCATAAAGAAGAAAATACTGCTAAAAACATTGAAATGCACTTTGTTTAAATGCAGAATCTATCATGCTTTGTAGAAGTGGTTTCAAGCATGATAGACTTTTTCTTGTACCATGCTGCTTTTTTGTAGTAGGCTCAGTAAAGTTTGTTCATGTAAGAGTTCAATTTTGAAAACATTTGTTTCCCTGTTCACATTATGCCACTCAGTTTTGAAAATCCCCGCTATTAAATATAGGAAAACTCAGTTTCTCACTGTATGTGTATATTTCAGGCGTATGGTTATTCAGCCCATGTACATAAAACAGTAGTAAGGATTGCAGAAATAGAGATGGAATTTGAGATGGAAATATAGTTGTCAGGTCCTTAAGAAAAAGTCTAAGACTTTATGAGACTTAGACTAATTTATTTGGTAATTGTACGTCAAATGAGGTTGGCAGAATTATTACAGCCTATGCCATCATAGCAATCCACTAGAAATTAAACTGGCATCCTGGCAATCCATGAGAGCTCTCAGTTAATCAGTTTTCCATTGCCTTTTAGAGGAATCCCTACAGCCAAAAGGAGGTTAATAGACTTATGGAAATGTGTAGACATTCAGCAGTGGGATGACAATTATGCCGCATAACAGCCTCCCTGCCCAAGCTCCTTAAGCTGAATCTTGGTTAGTTTTAAGACCTCTGCATTAATTGAACTAGGGGAATTGAGTCTTGCTTTCTCTGGGCATGGATTTTGAGGTGGTTCAGGGGTTTCTGTTATTATTGCTAATTCTCCTATTACACTTTTTTTTCTAACTGTGAATGTTTATTGAATAGTATTCTACTTTTAATTTCTTGTTTTCATGTTTCTACAAATTTAAAGTTGCTGACAGCCACTTAGCAAATGCAGTGGCCATATAAATCAAATAAATAAATACTTACGGATACATCTGTGTTATGTTGCTTGATTTAAAAACCAGTTTCTAGATGCATACACATATCTATGTTGGAACAGTGTCTCTCATCATGCTGATTTTATTTATTTATTTATTTTATTTGTCAAAAGCTTACAATATAACAGAAGCAAGAATAAACATAAGTTTAAATAAAGAAATAGGAACTAATAATTGGGGACAATAGGACAGGAATGGTAGGCACGATTGTGCACTTATGCACACCCCTTGCAGACCTCTTAGGAATGGGGTGAGGTCAATAGAGGTTAGTTTGAGGGTAAAGGAGTGGGGGTTTGAGCAGGTGACAACAGAATCAGGTAGTGAGTTCCAGACATTGACCTCTCTATTGCTGAAATCAAATCAATTTTCTGTGAGCAGGCCTGTATTTCAAACATGAATCACCTATATATATATTAGCTAATATGGTTGTCACTTGCTCTATGATTCAGAAAACAGGCTTTTGTCTAAAAGCATTCTTGTTTTGAAAAGTGTTGTTCAATCTAATCTACTGGAAATAACTCTAAGAAGAAACAATAGAAGGCATTCCCCATCACCAATCAAGACCTAGATGGTATATATAAGTAGCCCTTGAATTATGACCTTAATTGAGAATTACAGTTGTAGGTTGTTGAAGTCATTGAGTGGGTCATATGACTGGTCCCAATTTTATGACTTTAAAAAAAAAACACCATGGTCATTAACCAAATCCATTTTACCCAATGCCAGTTTTTGCCAGAATTAGGAGTAAATGCCAACAACTGGCAAAACAACATCAAAAATTGTGGTTATGTGAGCACAGGACACTTCAAACAACTGTAAAAGTGAACTGGTTGCCAAGTACCCAAAATGTCATCTTGCGAACAGTGTGCGTGTGTGTGGGGGCATCACAGCTTTGAAATTGTGACATATCACAGTGGTTAGAATGCAGTATTGCAGGCTACTTCTGTTGACTGTCAGCTGCCTGCAATTTGGCAGTTCGAATCCCGCCAGGTTGACTCAGCCTTCCATCCTTCCTAGGTCAGTAAAATGTGGACCCAGATTGTTGGGGGCAATAGGCTGACTCTGTAAACTGCTTAGAGAGGGCTGCAAAGCACTATGAAGTGGTGTATAAGTCTGAGTGCGAAGTGCTATTGCTATCATATGTAGCTTTGGGGTTTTTTTTAACTTAGAACAGTCAGTAAATGATCATTTATAAGTCAAGGGTTACCTGTAAATCAAGAAAGAAAGTCAACCTTCAGTCATCCTCTTTTGATGAAACACTTAACAGTTGTATTTAAACTACATTCACACCTATATATTTAAATTAGCAAGTACATATGTATATTTTATTTTCTCCTGTTTTGAAGGGATTTTTTTAGGGTGGCACTTTTATTTTTGGGGACTTACATAAATACCCACAAGTTGTCTTAACCTAAATGTACCTTTACAAAGATAAAAGACGTCAAAGAATTTAGAAGAAAATTTATCAGTTAATGGAATTGGATTTCTCTTTCACAAAATAAGTTCCAAGTAAAGTGTATGGAAAATCATAATTCTTATTCAGGCAGAAAACAAATGCTGTTAACTGACTGAATCAGAAGGTTTCTAAAACAGTTGTGTGCCTTCCATTCTTCTCCTTTTGCAGCCATATTTTAGCTTTCTAGCAAACAAGGGGGGAATATTTATACTTAAAATGAATGTTTGCTAAAATATTTTAGGGGGAGAATATATGATATTCATAAAATACTTTCCACGTTTCAAACAACTACTAGAAGTGGGGGAGGGGGGTGAGGCAATTGTTTCCATGGCAGCATAAAGTACAATACTCATTCTAACGTGTACTAAGAGCTTTTATCTGCTCTTTTCTTTGCACTAGCTGGTATATCTTATTTCCACGACTTATTTTTCCCTGTATCACAACAGCTGCAATTTGCACCCACTGCTGGATTAGAACATAAATCATTGTAGATGGTGACTTGTTCTAAGTTACTGTGTGAATTCTCAGTGTGCCACCTCAGGCTTTTCCTGTCCTGTCATCACCCAGCTTGCAATCACACAGAATAATAAATGTGCCTCTCTTTTCCTATCCATGGGATTTGCCTTGTTAATTTGGTTGCTTCCCATCTCAGCCATTTGTTATCTGCCTTTAGAGCACTCTCTATACTAGGAACTTTTCCTTGATTGGCTAAGTCCCTTAATACCATGTTTTTGCTATTATTATAATTTGTCTTCTTTGATAATGATGTGATGAGGTTTTTGGCTTGGGCTACACGTCACATATAATGTGCTTTGTATTCCCCAAAGCAGAAGTGATGGCTCAGTTCACTCAACCAGTTTGAAGCAGAATTGTTGTGGCTATGAATGTGAAAATTGCTTGCTAGGTCTACATAGCAATGGCCAGCCATTCCTTGGTAGCCTCAGCAGCAGAAAAGAAAGCTTCTCTGGCTTTCTCAGTTCCAGTTTCTGGTGTTTGGACAGTAAAATGGATGGCATATAAATTTAATAAATAACTTTTAAAAATCAGATGGTTCTGGTAAAAATCACAAGAAAACAAGCAAGTTGGAGATACTCCAAATGATGGCTTTTATTAAACAAAAGCTAGTGGATTATGGTAAATCATTGATCCATCCAGATGTGATGAGACCAAGCACACATACCAGTTATAGATTAGGTTGGTCAAAGGTCATGCAGCCATGCTAGCCAAACATACCAAGAGATACAGAGAAGATGTATGAATAATTAAACGTATAGAAATGGTGTGCTTATACAAGGAAACATAGCATACAAAATTATTTCACCTCACCCAATCCTATTCCCATTTTTAGTAAATATTTTATCAAAGTGCATAAATTCATTTATTTGCTCTAATTGTTACCATTTGAAACAAACTTGTGCATTCAGTTTTGCCTGTCAGGTATAACTGCTTTGGTCTTACTTACCTTGAAGTTCAGATCTGTCTTTCTCATTTCATCGTATAATCTAACCTTCACTGAAAGCCATTCAGGCTCTCAGCCAACAGCCCATCATCATCAGTATACAAACGTCTGTTTATATTTACATCTATATCTGTAATCCTCACACTTTTAACATCCTCAGAAGCATTCTGTATATATTTATCCTTGAATATATTAAACAACCGAGGGTCATTGTGCAGCCTTCTCTTAGTGTTTGCCCAATCCTGAGCCATTCATTAAGTATTCCATTTATTCTCACATAGGCATCCTTTATCACATTCAGCAACCTATTCGAGGAAAACATTTTGTTAATCAAGTTTAACATATACTTTCTATAAATAAAAAAATAAATAATAAACTTCCTCATGATCATACAATTCTCAGTGATGAAAAGGAAAAATCTAGTTTGCATACATCCTGCTCAGCACTTCACAAATTTGCTCATCGGGCCTCCTGTAACTTTTCAATCAGAATTCTGCCAATCAACTTCTTAAGGACATTTAACCACCTTTGTTTTTTGCTTTGCTTTTGAGTAGCAATATAACAATGACATTTATGGTCCGGCCCAAGTCAGATTGTCAGACATATGTGCAGGCTTCACACAAAGTTATGCACCCTATAAGCAAACCAAGCCTACATGTTAATATTTTCCCAGCTTTCTGTTTTCACTTTTACCATTTCTTTATCAACACTGTCATTTTTTATCACTTTCTTTTCATCATTTTTTTCTCTTGGATGCTAGCATTATAAGCATTAGTTCCAATTCTACAGTTTACCAGAACTAAACTGTAGAGCGATCATTGTCAAAATACTCTTTGCAGCACTCTTTCACTTCAGTTTGATCTCAAATCGCTTCATCACTTTTATTTTTAACTCACTTTCATTGACTCTGCTGGAAATTCCTTCTTTAGCTCTCTTGATCTATACCTAAAATAATTACCTTCAAAAATATTTCTGAATTTTCTCTGCCTCTTTTTTAACTTAACTGCTGTCTTTGAATACATTCTTTGCAATTAAGTTTTTCTCTGTAGATATACTGTCCATTATATTTCAATTCCCCCACCCAAGTTTTTGCAGTACTCATTCTCTTACATCCTACTTTCATTCTTGTTCCTGTTACTTCTTTTGTTGATTTTCATGAAAATTGTTTTGAATTTGAAATATAAGAATTTTTTTGTAGCATCGAGACTTGTTATTCACACTGTCAAAAATGGTAAGTCCCAAATTCAGAATTTTCATTCTCATGGATTCTTCATTAATTTTCATTCTTTCATTGAAAATAATCAGATTAATCAACATTTATTTGATATGTTATGTATCAAGAACTAAGAAAGGAAAAAATGCCAAACATACCTAAATTAAATTCTAAATATGTATTTTTTAAAATATATATATCATTTTTGAAAAGTGTTAGGCTCTGCTCTTAAAATTATATAGCTTTCTTTAAATTCAGCACAATGATTAAAAAATTTAATAATGAATTAAACTTAGATTATGAGAAATCATATTATTGTATTTTGCCTCTTCTTCAGTACAAATCTATAGTTGATGAGGTTTGACCAATTTCATTAAATCACCTTTTAGTGTCTGGGACCATCATTCTTTGATTAGTATAGATTAGAGCAATCTTTTTCTCAAAAGTTTGATCATGATACATCCAAAGTTCTACATACATTTAAAAGATTCCAGATTTTTTGGAATATAGTTTAATAGAACATTATTAACATCTTTAATTCTTAACAGCCTTCCAAGTACCTGATTCACCATAGTGAATCAATCCAATCACTAAGAAATTGTAAATAAATATGCCCATACTATATGTACCCAAATTTTATTTCTCAATATAAAAAACATAAAAGCTAGTGTTTTTAAAATATTCTTTGAGTAGTCCATTATAAATCTTTTTTTAAAGCATTACCAGAAATGTTTAGATAAGAATTGCTCCTAAAGGTCAATTTCTCATGAGATTAAAAAATAAATTTAAAAGTTTTGCCAAGTAGACCTCAATATATTTTACCTTAAATGCTGAAAAAGTAATTGAAAGCCTCTATTAATTTTATACTATGAATTATATCAAGAACTTCCGAAGATTGCAAGGATTCTAAATGATAACTCTTAAGTTCCCACAATTATATGTAAATAATATAATCCCATCTGAATATATAACTGAGCATAATTAATAAACACAATGTTATTATTTAAAATCAACAAAATTAAACTTATCATCATCATAAGATATTACTTTAGCAAGGAGATCTGGAGTATTTGTTCCTCCCGTTAAAATTAAACTAAAATTAAATATTCTTGGCCCTTCCCGCCCCCTCTCTGTGTATGTACGTACGTACTTACATAAGTACGTACGTACATATGTATGTATATATATGTCTATGTGAATAGGTAGGTAGGTAGGTAGATAGATAGATAGATAGATAGATAGATAGATAGATAGATGGATGATAGATTTTAAAGAGCACATAAACACTAAGCAAACTAATACAGAATTTGTCTAATTTTTCTTTCTATTTCTTTTTACTGCCAATATTTTTAAAGATATTTAAGGAGAACCAGCATAGGTTTTGCTGTTAAAATAATTATCAGTCTCTCTTTTTACTTTGACTCGAACATGCATACAAACAATTTCTGATTTGTTCCACAGTTAGTCCCTGAACACATTTTTGCTATTAAAACTGAGCTATTCCGGCACCTTTTAATACCAATAATGTACACAATTTGATTTTTATGTACTCCATTTGGTTATGGCATATATATAGAAATTGCTTTAGTTGTTCAAAAGAACTTGTTAGCAATGGAAAAATTGTGGACTGGCAGAAATTGGTATATGTCACTCTTCTTCATTTCAGTTTCTTAGCCCATATAGTCCAACTACATTTTTCTCCTTAAAGTTTCCAACTTCGGCATTCCAGTCTCCCACAATGAGCAGCAGACTGTGTTTGTATGGTCTGTCCATTTCAAATTGATCATAAACTCATCAACCTCCTCTTCTGCACCAGTGGCTCTTCCTCAGTAGCATGTTGAGTGCCCTTTGACCTGAAGTATTGATCATCCAGCACTATATCATCAATCATTGTAGATTGTCTTTCCATGTGGTTTTCTTAGTAAAGTACAGGTGTGGTTTGCTAATGCCTTCTCCCCCACAATGTGAAAAAATATGTTTGCTATTCTCACTAAAGTAATCATTGATCTGCAGCATCTTCTTATGTTGCTTCTGCCCAATATAGATGCTTTGGCTGGGCAGCTGGGATGAACTTGGGTAACTGTGCTGGGATTATATATTCTTGATTTACACTCTCAGCATTCTTTTCTTATCTCTTCCAGGAACATCTCCCTACCATGCCATGATAAGAAACATAATAGGATTTGGGAGTGGGACATGTTAGCCCAAATTCTTGTGCTTAGCATATGAAAGTTTGGTGAAGTTGGGTTACTTGTTTGTTTTTGGTTTTGTTCTTGGATTTTTTAAATTTTACTTTGGAGAGAACACTTGGAAATTGTAATATAATTTCTCATTTATTCAATCTGGTATTTGAGTAATTTGCTTGTTAATGGCCATTTTTAGTTGCCTCCTGGCAACACCTAAGCATAGAGAAAGGCAGTGGTGGGATTCAAAATTTTTTACTACTGGTTCTGTGGGTGTGGCTTGATGGGCATGGAAGAATACTGTCAAATCTCCATTTCCACTCCACTCCAGGGGAAGGATACTGTGAAATCTCCATTCCCTCCCTAGTCCTGGGGGAAGGTTACTACAAAATCCCATTCCCTCCCCACCCCACTAACCTACTTTCCAGCAGGGGAAGAACAAAAGAAGACCCAGCCAATCAGCTGGGACTCAGGAGGCAGAAAATGGATGCGGGCGGGGCCAGTCAGAGGTGATATTTGCTGGTTCTCCGAACTACTCAAAATTTCCGCTACCGGTTCTCCAGAACTGGTCAGAACCTGCTGAAAACCACCTCTGGAGAAAGGTATGTGCTGCTAGGAGTAAAGTAGCAAAGTTGACTCAAGTTTGACTCAGCCTTCCATCCTCTCGGGGTAAGTAAATTGAGGACCCAAGATTGTTGGGAGCAATAAGCTGACTTTGTAAAAATGCCGCTTAGTAATAAGCAGGCATATACAATGGAATGAAGGCTATTGCTGAGCACATTGGGTTGCACTCCAAAAATTGTAAGCTACCCTGAGTCTCTGGAGAAGGGCGGCACATAAATATGAATTTTTAAAAAAAGCACAGTAAAACACACAGGCCGATACTAACTCAAGCCAACTGCAAAAATCGCTGATGGTGAACATAAGTATTGGAAGTGTTAGTATTAAACGGAGTTGTTAACAACAACTGCAAAGGAAAAAACTTGTGAGTACTGGTGACCTAGAGAAGCTAGGCAGGATTGCAGCCAGCATTATTAATTCAGTGAGACAACTGCTGCCAATTAAATATGGGAGGATTATTTTTCTCAGAGGCTGATGGTGAAAAAGAGCAGGGAAAGGAGGAAAGAGAAATCTTTCCCTACTTACTTGCAGAATTCTCGAGAGTTTCATAACGTGTTGGAAAGAAAGAAACTTGTGCATTTTTAAAATTACATTTATATGCTGAAGACTTACAATTTGGATACAACCCAATGTGCTCAGCAATAGCCTTCATTCCATTGTATATGCCTGCTTATTACTAATTTTACAAGGTCAGCTAATTGAACAATCTTGGGTCCTCAATTTAGAGAGGATGGAAGGCTGAGTCAACCTTGAGCTGGTGGGATTGAGCCTACAGTATTGTAGACAGCTGGATCTTAAGAGCAGGCATTTACAGGTTTCAGCTGAACTTGATTTTTGCATTGTAGCAGTTAAAATTATAGGAAGTTGCTGTTTTTTATGTATATTGAATAGGTACAAAGATGGCTAAATTTATAAAATGTCACTGTGGTCTATTGAAATGACAGGGACTTCAGTGCTTGTTCAAGAAAAGTTCTGTTTTTAATTAAGAAGTAAATAGGAAACAAAGGTATCATAAGTGTGTGTGTGTGTTTGCCATTATATGGATGGGTGCTTGTTAGAAAAAAAATGTGTTAGTAGGGATACTGAATCCTTCCTGCATCCACAGACCTTTTCCTTGAAATGCTCAGTTAGTTGCTCCAGACAAGGTGGAGGAAAAATTGTAAAATATTATTAAAGCTTAATTTGAAAAATCAGCTATCTAGCAGGCATCTGCAAATAAACCCCTATCCTCATTAGCTTTACAAAGCAAACATAGAATTTTGTTAAAGACAGTTTGTCCCATAATATTTAACTTTGAACTAAAAGACTATGTATAAAAGAATCAAAAATGAGGGAAAAAGAAAAGAACACTGTTACGCCAGAACTAATTTCACCCCGCATCATACAATTATGCCTATAATTTCATTGTAAAAATCTCTGTGCATGATATATGCATAAAAGTGCACACAGATACTTCCACCTGTGTATTCATATGTGTATATGTGCATGTGTGTATATGTGTGTGTGTGCATGTACACTTGTGTGTGTGTGTGTATGCATATACAGTATGTATATATGTATCACTTCTTAGCCTTTTGCCTAAGATCAAGTGAGAGAAGGAATGGAGGGATGGAAGGATGGATAAATTACTGTTTGCCTATTTAGTTTTCCAATCTCATCAGATACCCAGTGCAGATGCCTTCTTCTGAATTCTGTCTGACTTCTTTCTAACACATTCTTCTATCATTCAGATTCCGTTTTTTCCCCTGGATTTTCATCATAAACCACTTCCTATTCTTTAGCTTCTCTCAATCATTTCTTCAAAAAATCTTACTTGGACTACAGTGGGTTCCCTCCTCCCCTCTATCTCCAGTTTCCCCAGATTCCAGTATCCAACATGACAGCACTTGTGTCAGCTCTCCAACTAGACTCTATCCATCTGTATGGACTTTAAATCCTATTGGCTGAAAGTCCTAGAAACATATCTGCAGGTACCCAGATTAAGAAAGGAAGGCTTACCTAGGTTTCACATGTATTATAATATTTTTTTTCTTCATGTTTCTCTCTGCCAATCTTTTTTTTCCTCCACTGACTTTAGAGGAGGAAATGTTACTTTCTTCTGCTTTCGGCTTTCAAAATGTTTGATACAATACCTGATACCACAATGAGGCTGAAGTCTTAAAATGAGTTCCCTTTGTTGGACTGCCAGATGCATGCAAATACAAAAACATTAACTTCATTATTATTCATTTGAAAATGGTTTATTTTGCATCCTTTTTGAAAAGGATTGAGCATTTATCCCATCATTTCAGCTCTTGTCCCTTATCTTAAAATGATGGTGTGAAAGAAACTCTTGTCAAAAAAAGTTTTTATATATTCAAGGATTTTAATAGCCTTTTCTATACTACAATAATATAATCATATATAAGCATTAAATTGTGACACAGTTGCCTACTGTATCGTATGTGTACTTTAATCACAGTATATAAACACCACTGTATTGAAACTATACAGTGCATGAAGATTTATACCAAATTAATACAGAGACAAAAACATTGAAAAACCACACAAATTCAGGGGGTATTTATTAGTATGTGTGTGTGCGCGCGTGCGTGTGCATGTGTGTGTAAAAATTAAAATATTAAAAGGGGGGGAAGGAAAATAAAAAGGAGCTATTGATTTTTTTTATCCTCCCTTTTTATACTTCTGCTTATTTGCAATATTTGTAGACATATGCAGTATTAGCAAGCTATTGGTACGTACACATAGTCCCTCTACTTACAACCACAATTGAGCCCAAAATTTCTGTTGCTAAACAAGGAAGTTGTTAGCTGCAATGTGAGCATCCCAGCTCTGATCCTCTTTTATGATAACACACAAAAACTTAAAACTGGCCACTTCCTCCACTTTATCTCCATTGATACCCAAGGACTGGGTGTGTAATCTATTCCTTCTGTAGTCCACTATAAGCTCCTTGATCTTATTGGTGTTAAAGACTAAGTTATTGTCTCCATACCACAAAAGCAACCTGTCCACCTCATCTTGATAGGCAGAGTCACCCCATTCCCCGAAGATGAGTCCCACCACTTGTATCATCTGCAAATTTAATAATAGTATTACTGGCATGAACGAATGAATGAATGAATTCTTTGTTGCCCAAGTGTGATTAGACACACAAGGAATTTGTCTTGGTGCATATGCTCTCAGTGTACATAAAAAGAAAAGATACATTCGTCAAGAATCAGAAGGTACAACACTTAATATAGTCATAGGGTACAAATAGGCAATCAAATCATTACTAGGAAACAGTCAATAAAAATCGTAAGGATACAAGCGACAAAGTTACAGTCATACAGTCACAAGTGGGAGGGGATGGGTGATAGGAGTGATGAGAAGATTAATAGTGATAGTAGTGCAGACTTTGTAAATAGTTGGACAGTGTTGTGAGAATTATTTGTTTAGCAGAGTGATGGTGTTCGGGGAAAAACTGTCTTTGTGTCTGGTTGTTCAGGTGTGCAGTGCTCTATAGCGTCGTTTTGAGGATAGGAGTTGAAACAGTTTATGTCTAGGATGTGAGGGTCTGTAAATATTTTCACAGCCCTCTTTTTGACTCATGCAGTATACAGGTCCTCAATGGAAGGCAGGTTGGTAGTAATTGTTTTTTCTGCAGTCCTAATTATCCTCTGAAGTCTGTGTCTGTCTTGTTGGGTTGCAGAACCAAACCAGACAGTTATAGAGGTGCAGATGGCAGACTCAATAATTCTTCTATAGAACTGTATCAACAGCTCCTTGGGCAGTTTGAGCTTTCTGAGTTGGATCAGAAAGAACATTCTTTGTTGTGCTTTTTTGATGACATTTTTGATGTTAGGTATCCATTTTAGGTCTTGAGATATGATAGAACCTAGAAATTTGAAGGTCTCTACAGTTGATACTGTGTTGTCTAGTATTCTAAAAGGTGGTAGTATGGGAGAGTTTCTCCTAAGATCTACCACCATTTCCATGTTTTTGAGTGTGTTCAATTCCAGTCGCACCAACTACCATCTGTATGCGGATTCACTATTGTCTCGATTGAGACCAATCACTGTTGAATCATCTGCAAAGTTCAGAAGTTTAACAGATGGATCGTTTGAGATGCAGTCATTGGTGTATAGGGAGAAGAGAAGTGGAGAAAGCACCCAGCCTGGGGGCTGTGCTAATTGTACAGGTATCTGATGTGATTCTGCTTAGCTTCATCTGCTGCTTCCTGTCTGTTAGGAAGCTTATGATCCACTTACAAGTATGTTCAATGAGTGGGAATGCAGTAATGTACATAAAGAGTATAAAGTAAGGGACTCAACACACAACCCTGTGGTCTACCAGTGTTAAGAATAAGGGCCGAGGAGGTATGATTACTTAATCTGACCCTCTGAGAGCAGCCAGATAGGAAATCTATAATCCAATCTATAATCGAAAGGCAGATTAAATAAGAAAGGTCCATAAGTTTAGACACTAGTCTATGTGGAAGAATTGTGTTAAATGCAGAACTAAAATCTACAAAAATCATATGTAACAATATGATATTACTTTAAGCATATATTTGCTAGTATGTTTTGGCAGAAATGCTTTATGATGTGTTGTTTTAGTGCAAATGATATGGATAATTACATTTATGAGTTCCTGTCTACATGCTTAGTTACCTCTTTCCAGATTATTCCTGTTTAATTTCTGCATTAACTCTAGCACATTATCACTCTGTTTTTTTCATTATGAACAATAAAGGGTTGGAAGAAAGAGCTGGATTTTCCCACTAAGTAGTCTTCAGAATACATCCTTTGCCTTTATTTATGAAATGGGTTCTTACAAGATGCATAAAACAGCAGCATAGAAAGTAAGGCCACAATGCATATGGATTATGAATTATGATCATAGTTTTAAACTTCTGCAACAGATATATTTTGTTCTTTTGGGGAAAGATGCACAGCATTGATGATGTAGTTTGTAGGGAGAGGGAGAGAGAGAATGAGAATGAGAATTAGAATTAGAATTTGAATAGTCATAGAAAGGTTGGAAATAGGATTAATAGTGGCTTTGATATACATTATTTTGAACTGATCCTCATGGAAGGGGGAGGAACCCTCTCTCCTTCTGCTGCAATGGGGAACGAAAATCTTTTGTGGTTCTCCAAGAAGCAATCTTCTTCTCCAAAATAGTACAAAACAGTTCAGTGGAGGGAGCTGTGGCATTTAAGGAAATTGGATCTGATGCAAGACAACCCATTTATATCCACTTATCCAGATGCTCCCACTTCTTAATTTAACAAAGAAATAATGCAGTATCATCAAAAGAAAAGCAATGTAATTCAGAATTACTATAAAGCAAGTCAATACAAATATGTTTTTTTCAATTTTCTCCAAAGCTGACATCCTCTTTATAGCTTATTTTCTCAGGGAAATCACTGAGATTTTAACAGCATAATTATGAGGAGAAAATGGTGCCATAGTTTTCAGTTCAGGTAGTCCATGACTTACAGCAGTTCATTTAGTGACTGTTCGAAGTTACAATGGCACTGAAAAAAGTGACTTAGGACTGATTTTCACAATTACGATTGTTGGTCATGTGATCAAACTTCAGATGTATGGTAACTGACCCATATTTATGACGGTTGCAGTGTCCCGGGGGGTCATGTGATTGGCGACCTTCGGACAAGCAAAGTCAGTGGGAAAGCCAGATTCACGTAACAACCATGTTACTAACTTAACAACTGCAGTGATTCACTTACTAACTGTGGCAAGAACAGCCCACCTTTCCTTGAAGGCATTTGATCTCTGTTTTAAATTATGTGTCCAATTCTGAGCTCCGTAGTTTAACAATAGACTGGGAAGATAGCAGGGAATTGCAAACCGAGTCACTTAAGAAAAGAAAAGATTGAGAAAGCTGGATATGCTTAGCAGGGAATGTTCACCCAGCGGTTGAAATACTTGAAAGGATGTCACAGACCATAGAATATAAAACAATGGCTTTAAGTTACTAGAATACCATTCCCCAGGGGGGGCCTGTTCAACCCCATCCCTGCTTGGCTTTGGAAAGGCATTCAGAAAAACCTAGTTTTTTTTCAAACAGGTGTTTGGTGATGCCTGGTGATGGATGGATGCATGGAACTATTTTTATATATTTCCCCATAGAACTATTGATTTGTATATCAAGTTTTTTTGTTTAAGAGTCATATGAATCTAGTACATAATATAGAAAAGCAGGGTTTAGATAAATGTTAAGAAGATATGAGATACGTAAACAGTTTCAATGGTGGAATCAGTTAATCTAGATAATAAGCTGACCCTCCTCCCCGGATTTGATCATATAGGCCGGACAGCTGTCTATGTTTCCCATGGAATAGATTTGCCCTTTGAACATCAAACCATAATGCCCTGTTTCAAATTGTTATTGGAACTTCATTCTGTTTAAGAAACACTTGTTTCTAGTTTTGCTGGGCTTCTAACTGAATCATATCTGCAGTCTCAAACGATCAGGACTCTATAACTTCTAATGTAAATATGCAAATATTAGTGGCCTCAAAGCTGATATATTTTCCCCTGCTTGAATTGTTTATGAATAGGTTTGTAGTATTAAAATACAGACTGAGAATACTCTCTGTTCATAAAATCTAAAGAAATATATAAATATATTCTAAAGAAAACATCCACTGTAACTATATTATGCTTTCTATCACAATCCTGCTTTCTCTGTTTCTTGTGATTTCCCCTCCAGAATCTGTAACATAAATATAAGAAAACATAGGATAATACTGATCTTATCATCAATTATGAATGCAATTACATGTTGCTTCCTTTCTCATTTCTTGACTTGCCCATAGGCATTAGGGTCAGTTTCCAGATTTTATTGTTTGTTGCCATTGGTTTCCAATATGGATATCAGTATAATCAGAAAATAGTAAGGTGGATGTTTATATCAATGTTAAGGCATGACCAAGTTTTTATAATGTAGATTTTAACACTTTTAACATTTAATTAAAAACACAATGTTTTTAATTAACTTTGGCAATGAAGTTAATTAAACATATTTGAAATTGTTATTTTCATTAGTTTAGACGGTAGCCTGGTGCCCATTTTGCTTTGGCAATTCTGTCAGCAATAGCAGATCTGAACTTTTCACTCATAGCCTTTCAAACTTCAAATCTTATCGCCTGGATTTCAAAGACCAAAAGATTTAGCAATTTGTAGAACTTTTCAGAAATCAGGCAGTAATGAATACTTTTCATATGTGAAGGGGTGTAAACTATGTTTAAGAAAGGGAAATAGGCTAACGTGCCTTAAAGGAGAAGAGTCCTTAGGGATTATTAGTCATTTTTATTTTCTACATCCCTGTAATTTTTTCCTACTCTTTCTATAGTGATCCAAATATTTATTTATTTACAAAATTTATACATCTTCCTCTGTCCTGAGGCTAGGGAAGCAGAGTTAGGGAAGAGAACAAAGAATATTTTCATACGCCAAGAAGAAAGATATCCATCATTTCTGTTTGGTTACAGAAGCAGAGAGATTCCCAGTGATTAATGAGCGAATACTCTGATTTCAAGATTAACAAGCCTAATACACAACTAATAGGAGGACTCTCCAAGGAGAGGTGGGCTGTTCCAATAAGTCAGGACAATGGTGAAAGCTGACAGAGCAGCTATGAATGGGGCTGGTTTCTTAATCAGTTTCTTAATCAGTATTAGTGAGTCCTGTGTAGAAAAAATTTGCATCCCTACATTGTTCTATTGAGCAAAGAATCTAATAAGTTCAGCTTGACCTCTTGATAGTTGTTTACCCAGGCAAATCAAAAGAGTAGAAAATTCAAGAGCCCAAATCCTATGGTAAGACAAAAGGATTTAGGGAAAAAACATAGTGTTGAGAAAACAACTTATACAAAAATTTGAAATTGAGGCAAAACAGTCAGTTTTGAGACTGTTGCTTAAATGTTATGTCACAAGAAGACATTTTACACTTTCGGATAAGAAACTGTGAGAACATTTTAGTGCCATTTGATTATCACCAGAGGAAGCTACAATTTTCAAGTTTTTCAGTCACTTGAAAATACTTGAACTTGTCATATTTGGGAAAGTGACACTTATATGATTTGCAGTACCCAACTTATACATATGTCCAGCCAGTGGTGGTATTCTACTGGTTCAGCCCGGTTCAGGTGAATCAGTAGTAAAAAATGCTACTGTTCGGTTGAACTGGTAGTAAAAAAACATCTATCAGTTTGGCCAAATTGGTATTTCTTTTTTTCCTCCTGACGATCAGCTGTTCCAAGGATCAGCTGTGCCGGGATCCCCCTTGCTGTCTTTCTGCTTCATCCAGGAGGCTTCTCTGAGGCCCAGGAGGCAAAAAGGGGTGCACATGGGGGTACTGCACCCCCCCTGCACTCCGGTTTTTGCCTCCTGTGCCTCAGGGAAGCCTCCTGAGAGAAAAAATGGGCTCCCAGGAGGCTTCCTGAGGCCCGGGAGGCAAAAAATGGAGCACAGGGGGTGGGTGGGTGCTGCACAAAAAAAGAAGCCACACCCACCCAGTCACATGGCCATGCCCACCTAACCACTCCCACATAGTCAGGCCTACAGAACTGGTAGTAAAAATATTGGCATCCCACCCCTGTGTCCAACGTACATTTTTGTGAATAACAGCCAATTTGTGTCCAAAATGACCTCTGGAACAGTTGGAAGAAGTCAAGTTATCCTCAGTAAATTCACTAAAGCAGACTCCAAGTTTGTCAACTAAGTCTCCATGAGCTGGCTCAATTCTCCTTGACAAGACACTTCATATCACAGTGACAGAGATGTTTATCTTATCAAAGAGTGGAGGCAACACTGTTTAGAGTGTTGGTTTAGAGGAAATATTTTATGTATCATCAAGGTGCCTTGCATAGTTTCAACCACTTCTCTCATTCATTCAGTGATATGCATAAAAGCTTCTGTGCTGGAGGAGAAAGTGACACAAAGTAGAGCAATGTAGCAGTTTCATTTCCGTCTTTAGAAGTGGGGTACAAATGAAAAAGTGAGTCGTTCAAAGCACTATCAAAATATACTTTGGGGCTTTTCACCACCAAATTTGATTATGGACGAGGATAAAAGCTTCCAAAATTGTTTTACATTTTCTATACAAGTCCTAAACATGATTAGAAGAGAAGAGAAGGGAAGGGAAGGGAAGGGAAGAAAAGAGTTGAGTTGAGTTGAGTTGAGTTGAGTTGAGTTGAGTTGAGTTGGAAGGGAACTTGGAGGTCTTCTAGTCCAAACCCCTGCTTAGGCAGGAAACCCTACACCACTTTAGACAAATGGTTACTAAAAATTACAGTTAATTCTTGTGGATTGTGTGGTAAGACAACTAGAGGATAATGAAATTGCTAGTGTTTGTTCCTTATTATAAAAGTAGAGCGGTGGGAAGGATACAGCACAGGCACAGGAAGTGGAAATATTGTACCTTCATACATAATTATAGTTGTTTGAAATTCAAATGCACTAAGTGAATTAACATTGAATAGAGAACAAAAACTATGATATATAATTATCTACAGGCAGTAAGTGGATGTAAGTTATTTGGCCATCTCATCGGTTTAATAAGCACCTATCACTTGTTTTTAGCAGAAAGATTTGTAACGTGTGTATCTTTTCAGAGAGATTGGAAAATTAGAATAGCAGATTGCCAAGAAATATGTACAAGATAACAAAGAACAGGTGCCCTAAGCTAAATTTAATGGCATAAGATAACCAATTTGTTTCAAGAGAGAAAAGAATTTGGGTAGGCTGTACTATTTATGAGTGCCTGGAGGACAATCTTAAAAGCTACAACTGCTAATGACTAAAGGATTGTGCTCTGTTGGTATCCTCTCTCTTTCTCATTCCCCCCCTTTGTGTGTGTGCGTGTTTCTCCTACAGCTTAGATCTGCTTCCTATTGATTGCTTGGCAGTATGTCACCAATGTCTTCACTAATGAGAAAGATATGTAGGTAGCAGCATGTGGGGGAAAGTGAGGTGTCGAAACAACTTCAAAACAAAGGGAGATCTTTTGGCTACTTTGGTCATTTAGTTTCCTGTCCAACGGAAGCTGGAATGGGCTGCTTTGATAATACTGCTGTTTTACTGACTCTGGAAGGCAGAGGATGAGCATATTTTCAAGAAGAGCATCTCAGAAATTTGCTGTCAATACCTTAAGACAGGGCCCCCAACCCTTTGGGCATCAGGGACTGATTTTTTTGGAGTGAGGTTTTTACACAGACCAGAGGGGGTGTGGTTTCATGTGCTGCTTGCATCCTGTGGATGGGGCTTTGCTTGTGTAAGTGGCCCAGTTTCTTGCATGCCACGGACCTGTGCTGGTCCATGGACCAGAGGTTGCGGGCCCCTGCCTTAAGACATAGGAGGTTGAAGTGAATGCTAGGTTCAGCTTCTTCACCACAGCAATGGATTTTGTTCCATAACCTTTTACAAATCTTTATCATCTTTAAGGTAAGTCATTTTTAAGAAAGCCAGTTTAGTTTAGTGATTAAAGCTTCAAGCTAAAAAAAAAAGCCATGAGTTCTTAGTCTCCCCTTGGGTATGTAGCCAGCTGGATGGCCTCGGGCTAGCTGCTTTCTCTTAGTCTTGAGAAGGAGGCAAGTCACTTCTGAAAAACTTGCCAAAAAAACTACAGGGACATGTCAAGGCAGTCTCCAAGAACCAGACATAAAAAAAATCACCTTTAAACAAATCTAAAGACCTTGTGGGGGATTGGAAGGAAAAGAAGTACAGGTAGTCCTCAAATTCTCCTCCTGCCCCATTGGGACGCTTGCAATCGGTGTTGGCAGGGGGGCAGTGGTCGACTCCAAGGGCTCTCACTTGTGGGGTCCCCCAGGGTTCGGTCCTCTTGCCCCTCTTGTTCAACATCTATATGAAGCCATTGGGCAAGATCATCCGTGGCTTTGGGGTGAAGTATCATCAGTATGCTGATGATACACAGTTGTACATCTCCACCCCAGGCCACATCAATGATGCCCTCTCCATGATATCCCATTGTCTGGATGCGGTACAGATCTGGATGGACAGGAACATGCTTCAGCTCAATCCGCCAAGACAGAGTGGTTGTGCATACTGACATCTCAGTCCAGTCAGGAGATTCCATCTTTGGTCATGGGGGGAGAGGTGTTGCCCCACGTGGACAGGGCATGGAACCTGGGTATCCTCCTGGATTCACGGCTCAGGTTGGAGGAGCAGGTGGGAGCCATGGCCAGGGGGGCCTTTTCCCAGGTCCGGCTGGTTCACCAGTTACGCCCATATCTGGACTGAGATGCCCTGCACACGGTCACTCAGGCACTTGTCACCTCTCGACTCGACTACTGCAACACTATTTAGGACTGCCCTTGTATACCATCCGGAGGCTTCAGCTGGTGCAGAATGCGGCCACGCGGGTTGTGATGGGAGCTTCCCGGTACTCCCATGTTACACCCCTCCTCCGTGACCTTCATTGGCTACCGGTTGCCCTCCAAATGAGATTCAAGGTGCTGGTATTAACATTCAAAGTCCTACGAGACATGGGTCTGGGATATTTACGAGAGCGTCTCCTGCCGGCATCAAATGCCAACCACCCTGTATGAGCACACAGGCAGGGACTCCTCAGGGTGCCGTCTGTGACTCAGTGTCATTTGGTGGTGTCCCGGCAGAGGGCCTACTCTGTAGCGGCTCCCAACTACCCCTGGGGCTCTGTTTGGCCCCTGACCTCCGCACCTTCCACCATGATTCAAAAACCTGGTTGTTTGAACAGGCCAGGCTGTGCTGACCTCTCGAGGGGTGGTGGTTTTATATTTCAAATTAGTAATGGGTTTTTGGATGAATTTGGCTTGTTTAATTTAATCTTATTTTAGTTAATTAATTTATTGCTCTGTTTTTAGTTGTGAGCCGCCCCGAGTCCTTTTTGGAGAGGGGGTGGCATACAAGTCAAATTAAATAAATAAATAAATAAATAAATAAATAAATAAATAAATAAATAAATAAAGACCCCAATTGAGGCCCAAAATTTTTGTTGCTAAGTGAGATGTTTGTTAAGTGAGTTTTACAACCTTTCTTGCCACAGTTAAGTGAATCACTATAGTCATTAAGTTAGGAACAATGGTTTTTAAGTGAATCTGGCCTCTTCATTGACTTTGCTTCTCAGAAGGCAAAAGACCACTGTGAAGCATCTGAATTGTGATCACATGTGACCATGGGGGACACTGCAATAGTTGTAAGTCTGAAAAAGGGTCATAAGTCACTTTTGCCAGTTTCCATTATAACTTTGAACGGTTACTAAAGAACTGTTGTAAGTCAAAGACTGCCTGTAATTCTCGTGCAGAATGGTGTACACACATGCATGTACACCAATGTACATTTGGCATCCCTGTTCAAAACTTACAATCTGTATTGAGTTAAAGAGTCGTCATTCCTACTACACTAAGAAAAAGAGGGCAACAGAGAATTAGTAGGACATAAGCAGGACAAAGAATTGCTTAAGAAGCGCTGCTTATGGTATATCATTGAATGGGTGAGCAGGGAGAGCGAACAGGTGTTTTGGTGGAGGAGTTCAACTGAGGAAAAGGAAGAGATGGAGAATAAGAGTCAAGATGTGAGTGGGGAGAAACTGCTAACAGTTTCCTGAGCTCTGCAGACTGCCCATTGTGTGACTGGAGCATTATTTCCTGCTGAGCAATTTGAAGCAATTTGAAAGATTCCCAGGAGAGAGTTTCCAGAGACAGAGCAAAGAGAGAAAGCAAACTGGAGTTCATCTGAGGTGGATCAAGAAAGAACTCCCTCCTCCTTCCTTTCTGCTCATCCGTAGGAACAAAGAGATAGAGGCAGATCTTGTAACCTGATGGGGTGTATCATGTTTGTTTGCCTCCCTGAAAGCAACAAGAAGGGCACTTGCTGTAACTGCAGACCGATTGCCCTTCTGGAAGAGAAAGTGAAGGGACTAGAAGTGAACCAGCCCACCTTCCAGTTTATCAGGGAAGATGAGGAATTCTTGGACACAGAAGTGCACGTGGAGGGGCACTAATACCAAATACTCCAAGAAGGTGGAAGAAAGACAGGTCCGTGGAATGGGATGTTAGGGGAATATAGCACAAGGATCCAAGACTTTTTTGTTTTGTATTAGGCCCTCTGTTTCCTTGAAGAGCCTTGGTAGCTCAGGCTGTTAAATGCTTGCTCTTAAGATCCAGCTGTCTACAATTACTGTAGGCTCGAATCCCACCAGGCTCAAGGTTGACTCAGCCTTCCATCCTCTCGGGGTAGGTAAATTGAGGACCCAAGATTGTTGGGGGCAATAAGCTGACTTTGTAAAAATGCCCCTTAGTAATAAGCAGGCATATACAATGGAATGAAGGCTATTGCTGAGCACACTGGGTTGTATCACAAAAAATTGTAAGCCGCCCTGAGTCTTCGGAGAAGGGCGGCATATAAATGTAATTAAAAAAAAAGTGTCAAAATAGATTCCAGGGCTTCCAATTGTTAATATTACTGAAGCTTTAGGAGACCTGGAGACTAAAACATGAAGAACAGTTGCAGATTTGGGTTTGATTAGTCTAGAGAAAGGAACGACTATGGGTGACACAATAGCAGTATTCCAGTAGTTGAGAGGCTGCCACAAAGAGGAGGGGGGCCTATTTGTTTTCCAAAGCACCAGAGGGTATAGGACAAGAAACAATGGATGGAAACTAATCAAGGAGAGAAGCAACCTGGAATTGAGAAGAAACTTCCTAACAGTAAGGACAATTAACCAGTGGAACAGCTTGCTTTCAGACATTGTGAAGCAGAGGGCTGGAGTAGAAGACTTTCAAGGCCCCTTCCAGCAATATTCTGATTGATTGATTGACCTGCAATTTCCATTAGCTTCAAGAACTGAAGAAGAGGACTCTAGGATCTGCAAAGAAAAGGATTTTTCTCTGTCCTAAAGAGTTGGTAGTGACAGGTGGTTTGATGGGAAATCAAAGCAGTAGCTGGTCAGCCTGATAACCTCTTGAGAGAAGTGAGGGCATTCCTGGAATGCACATTTGGGATGTGATGGAAAGAGCCAAAGACTTTCAAGCTCATTCACTCAAGACAATTTAAATTTTTTCCACTGATTCATATAGAAGCAAATGATACATATGTATATCATAAAAAGAAGGGGAAAAAAGCCTACTTACTCTTACAGGTGATCTGTGTCTCCCCCAACCTCAGTCCTCTACTAGAGGCCTGGGAGTTTGAGGACTCTGTTATCTTAGCTGTTCCTAGCACTGCATTCTTCTGGACAAAGAGTTCTGATGTCATTCCTGGGATCTGCTGGAGCTATTATCCCAGTTTAGGAGTCACAAGTGCTCCTCCTACCATCACTGGGACCACTTTGGCTTTTATATTCCATATCCTCTTCAGTGCCCTATTCAGGCCCTAGTACTTCTCTTTTTTTCCTGATGTTGCTGTCACTTGACACCACTTGGTACCACCACCATCTAGTTTTGCAATGATATTAAATAAACATTAAAAATAAACTTCAGATGATATTGTTGCGAAGGTGCTTTTTCAAGAGGCAACTGGACTTTCTGGTTTTTCTTTGAAGATGTTTTGTTTCTCAATGTCTTCAAAGAAAAACCAGAAAGTCCAGTTGCCTGTTGAGGACAACCATGAGCTGGATGACTAATTCAGATAATATCAAATTCATATGGGATCAACCAAGAGTTCTGACTCAAGGCACAAATGACCAGGCACAAATTATCCTACTTCACACACATCATGTAAAGACCAAGCTCTTTAGAGGAGGCTCTAAAACTGAAAGTGATGGAAGGAAAGAAGAAGAAGAGGATCACAATAAAATGAATGAACTCAGTTGCAGTAGCATTAGAAAAGCCGAAGGACCAGCTCCAGACAGATCATCATGGACAAAAATCTAAATATGTGGTTGATAACAACTTAATGGCACATAATAAAAATACTTGATATTTTAAAGGGCAGTATTCACAAATAGAACTTTTATACTCAGTATTTGGCAGAATGAGAAACTTTGACAAAAAGGCTACCAAGGAAGGATTATCAGTCCCAAGGATAGTTAGAAGTCATTTACTAGTTAGACAAGCTGACGAAGTTGTCTTAGTCGTATCTTCTAGCCCCATAAATATCCTTACCATCCATACTAATTTTTATTTCTTGCTATTGCAAACAAAGCATTGTGTTATATAGCTAACTAATATTTTTATTTTGAAAGAATGCTCCTGATTCATGCAGAATGTTGGGTTTCCATTTTTTCCCCTCAATTAAAATAATCCAAAGGAGCAAAGGGTCAGAGATGAACCTTATGAAGATAGGTGAAATAATTCCAGACAATTCTGGTTTGCATAAATATAGTAAATCATGAACTCGATATAGTTATACATATCCAACAGAGTTTTCTGAAGAAACCCACATTTTGCCTATTGTTGTTGTTTTTTTAATTTTCAGTTCTGTGCAAAAGCACTTGTTTGAAAGCAGAGAGTATTTTTCTTTATATAACTTCGTTCTGATTTATAACATTATTCTAAACAAAAAAAATTCAGTACACTTATTTTAAGTGCCTGCTCCACCTCTCATTCTTTTCTTGCTGGGAATATATTTGCACACTGTACCTTCTACTGACAACATAATATCATACTTACTATCTCCTCTTACCTTGGGCTGCCCTCTGCAGTTTCTCTCCATAAAAGCAGTGTAGTTTCAGCTGTCAATCTACCTTATTACTGTGCTTCTTTTTCAGTGTGGCACAACAAAAGTATTTGTGTGAAGGAACATCTACAATGTTTGTAGCTATATGCCCATTTGATCTGGGAGAATTCTCCCCATGATCTCTTCTTAGAATATATTTAATATATTGCTTGACCAGCTTCCTCATCTATATACATAACTTCTTGAGCTCTAACCAAGAAGAAAGCAAAGAAAATAAATTTTAAGTATGCCAAAGAACCTTAAAAGTGAAATTAATATGACATTTAAATTTAATATTTAATTTAGTATGGCTTAATATTAATTCAATAAAATTAATATGAAATTTAATATAACTTAAAGTTAATATGATGTGAATGTGATGGCTCAGTGGTTAAAGATGCTGGCACCCCAGGTTCAAGATCTGAGCACCGCATGACAGGGTGAGTTCCTGTTACTTGCACCAACTTCTGCCCTTCTAGCAGTTCAAAAGCATGCAAATGTGAGTAGATTAAAAGGTACCACTTTGTTGGGAAAGAAACAGCATTCTGTGCATCTTGGCATATAGTCATGCTGGGCATGTAACCATGGAAATGTCTTCAGACATGCTGCCTCCCTCAGCTAAGAAATGGGGATGAGCATTCTATCCCCCACTAGAGATTGTCATGACTGAACAAGGAGAAACCTTTACCAAAAAGACAGAAAACTTTATTTCATATATGCTAAATATCTTATAGAAAGTTGATGTAGGAGAAGAGAGGCAGAGCTGGGGACGGAGTTAAACAGGTCATCAGTTTAGAGTCCTTGTGTTGCTATAAGAGATCCAAGTTCAACCCCCTCCTGAATTCTGTTGGCCTTAATCTGGTGCCAATTTAGTAAAGAATTTTGGTTAATCAGATTCTTGTGCATAAGCTTGAATAAATCTTCAATACTGGAACCTAACCAGTGTTCCTGATTCTTTGTACCTGATGGTTTAATAAAATGTATCTATCTGGACCTTAAGACTTTCCAATGAGGCCTCATCCTGGTCTCTCCCAATCAAGGAGGAGAGAGAGAGCTATATCCTTCCACAGCAAAATTCGTTAATGTCCACATTAGCAAAATTTCAATGGCAGGTGAATTCCTTTCTATTTTCCCAGGTTTTTTAATTGGCTTTTAATTGTGTTCTAATTCATCCTGAGTTAGATTTTGGAATGACCACCTCCTGCTGCTTTGTTAGTTGGCTGTTTTCCTTTTGCATTTTAATTGATTTTATTATTTGTATGTGTGTGTATTTTTATTCAAATTGATTTTAGTATGTTTTATTGTAAGCTAATCAGACTGTGTCAGCTATTGGGCATTTTAAAACACTTTACTTAATTAATTACAGGGTTTATTGCAATAATCTTCCTGTTGGAGATTA
The DNA here is from genome assembly GCA_009733165.1 of Naja naja. NCBI lineage: Eukaryota > Metazoa > Chordata > Lepidosauria > Squamata > Elapidae > Naja > Naja naja. The sequence goes on from CM019148.1 coordinate 262,209,781, forward strand.
TGCTTCTGAATTTTCAGCTGAAACTCCCACTGTTTGTCCAATAAATGGTGTATCACAGCCTTAGAACCGATCATTGCAGATTGGGGATTTACATTGTTTGTTTTATTATACACTCTGAATTGTAAATCAAAACTAAGACATCAAAAACTGTGAATTTCTCATACCCGGGCAGTAGACAATAATTGTGCAATATTGGAAAGATACATCTATGCCTTATTCATAAAAACAAATTGCTGACACATATGACATATCAGCAATTGAATTTAAGTTTTGTTTTTAACAAAGAGTGGAGAGGATTTCAAACAATCTGATTAAATTGCCAGAAATTACTTTGTACACAAGGTTATTTTCTAGAACTTCTTTCTTTCTTTCTTTCTTTCTTTCTTTCTTTCTTTCTTTCTTTCTTTCTTCCTTCCTTCCTTCCTTCCTTCCTTCCTTCCTTCCTTCTCTCCTTCCTTATCTCTCTCTCTTCTTTTGTTCATGTTCTCTCTCTTTCTCTCTCTCTCTCATTCTCTCTTGTGTTTTTTTTGTACCTTATTTTGTTAACACTTTTTATATAAGCATTTTCCTCCTGTCCATTGGTTTGATGCAATGGATGTAAAAAATAAAAATGAAATATTGGTCTAGGATACCAACAGGGAAAAAAATGGAAATGTTTTATGTATGGGAAGCTGCCAGGTAACAAAGTCTATTAAAGCCCCATTAGGAAAGAGGAATAAAGCTAGGTCATCCTGGCTTCATCAATCATAGGAGCCCATTCGGCACAGTTTCAGCTGAAGACTTCTGCCTTTTCCCCTCATTACCCCCTACATTAATAGCAGAAAGCAAAAGAAAAAGTGCAGACTTGAGCTTTTGATTGGGTATAAACTGTCCTTTAGCTTTTCTCAGAAGCCCTGGATGTGGGGGTGTTCTTTTCCTTAACCAATGTCAGTGAACCCCCCTGAGTATTACAGCTTTATTCCATGTGCTTTTTCTCTTTCATGAAAAGTGAATAAAAATGCCTGGTATTGCTTGGTCCCCTTATTAGGAAACCAAAATATTGTACATAGTGTAACTTCCTAAATTAAACCATGAAGTTGAGAGCATCAACTCTTGTACTCATCCAGATTTTACCTTGCCATAGGATTTCAAAAGGTAAAGAGACTTCCCCACCTCTCCCTGCATTCTTTGACTGGAAGTAGCCCTGAAACCAGATTCTTAAAACTGTGCCTTCTCTAAATCTTACTACTCAGAGTTGGAAAAAAAGAAAAGTAAACTGCAAATTCTAGATTGACATATTTCCCTCCACGTATTGTGTATCCTTTTTATTTTCCTACTGTTACATTGTTATTATCTAACAATTTAACCTGCCCTCCAAATGAAGCTGTAACACAAGGACAGAGGAGAGTTGTTCACGTTTTGACAGAAATAATATTCTAAATTGCTTTCACAAAGCCATTGCCACCTGGTTGGCTCCTGAAGGCTGACTGAAAAAACACTGTTTTGAAATCCAAGCTTGAATTTCTGCTTGGATTTTGGGATGGACCTTTTTCGGTCAATATCTTTGACAGTTAAAATGCTGCTTGCTGGAGAGAGATTCCTTCCAACTTGGAGTGGAGTTTTTCTGGCAGGGAAGGAGGGAACTGCAATACTGGGCGGGAGAAAAAGAAAAGCAAAGATTGAAGCTTTTTTCCCTCTGTAGGCCACCATTGGAGTTCTTTCTGCACAGAGGGGAGCTACCTGTGCCCCTTCCCCCCCATTCAATAGTAGTTCTTTCTCTGTGTCCACTTAATAACAGCACCTGCGAAAGCCAGATGTGGTCCTAAAGTCAAGCCAGCTCATATGGTGAGGCATTTTTTGACCATCACAACTTACGACCATCATTCTGGGCTCAGTTACAGTTATAAGTTGAGGACTATCTGCAAGTCAATTATGATGAGTAAGAGGCTATGATGAAATATAAGTTCACTGTATCTGTTCTTTCAGTAATTCCATCCATAGATTAGATGAAATAGCTAGTTTGTTTGTTTGTTTGTTTGTTTATTTATTTATTTGATTTGTCAATCGCTTACAAGATAATAGGTATAAGTATAAACATAGTTATGAATACATGAAATGGATACATATAAGAAAAATAAAAAGAAACAATAGGACAGGGACGGTAGGCAAATTGGTGCGCTTATGCACGCCCCCTACAGACTCCTTAAGAAAGGGTTGAGGTCAATAGTAGACAGTCTAAGGTTAAAGCTTTTGGGGCTTGGGGAAGAAACCACAGAGTCAGGTAGAGTATTCCAGACATTAACCACTCTGTTGCTGAAGTCGTATTTCCTGCAATTCCAGCTCCTTTTTTTAAAAAAAAAATCTGGTTAAGATAAGTGGGGAAAAACTAATTAAATTAATTAATATAGAGCATCACTACCTTTTGTAACACTACTGATGCTGAAGGTATTTTATTGAAAAACTGAAGTGGTTTCCCACTCCAATTCACCTAAGTATAGTCAGGGAACTATATATCAGGTGTTTAATTTGCTATGTACCATTGTGTAGCAGATTATTCTGCATGCCGAATGAAAAAAATCCCATTTATTGTCACTTTTTATCAGTGCTTCCTGCTTGCAATTTAAAGAGACATGCACTACAGTTGACTGCTCTATAGAGGCATACTGTTTCTATGATTGTAATATAAACTGTCAAATGTAATTTTGTATTATGTAGCAGTCATAACAACCATATAAGATGAGTTAGAAATGTCAAACCATTTTCTTAAAACATTTGTTACGATAAAATTACATCCTTTATTAGCGCTGAAACTTGATTAAGTTGTTTGATTTTATTTATTCCAAGACTTCACATCTCTAATTTCATAATGTTCTTTTTCAATGCTTTCAAGTCTTGAGAAACAACATGCATGGGGTGGACTGTTGAATCAGTCCAAGCATCAATTTATCTTTCATAAATTCCCATTGTAAGCTGTTTTTCAGTACTTGATGTATCTAGGAACAGAAAGGTTTTGCAAATCCACTACAAGTACAGCATAAGGCAAAAGATTAACAGACACCTGAACCCTTGAAAAGTATTTCTCTGTACTTTTCCCTATAGCAGCTTTGAGACTTTGAAATATAACAATTACTTTGCAATTTAAGCAATTTAGGACAGGAAAGGGAGGGGGTGGGCAGGCCAGCCAGAGGTGGTATTTGCCAGTTCTCCGAACTACTCAAAATTTCTGCTACCCGTACACCAGAACCGGTCCGAACTGGCTGAATATCACCTGTGGTTGAATACTGTTTAAAGAAAAGGAAGTTGCAAATGTGCAAAGGGTGAATAAAGTAATGGTAGGTTCCATTTTCACTACATAGCAGTGTAGTAATTCCATCTTTGTTATGCTAAGACAGTCACAAATTGCAAAGAAAGTTAACATAAAAATTGCATGTAATAAGAGAGAGAGAGACACTTCAAAGCATTAGCCTTTTACAGTCATTCAAAGGGGTCACAAGATTGAATGGAGAAATGGTTAAGTACCGTCCTTCCCATTGAGGTGTGTCTGTGTGAAATGAGTTTATAGTAATAGGAAGCCAACATTAGCAAGGAAAAGGTCTGGGAAGGGAGACAGAAGTGAAGATCTTGCACTTCTCTTGCTAAGGGCAATATTGCCCTTGGGTTAGTCTCTGTCATTAGCAGAGCTAGTGAAGCATCTTATTTAACTAATCAGCTCCCTGCTTAGATCTTAAAAACCTTTAATTGTTACCTGCAAGGTCACAAACCAATTGGTGTGCCTTTGTGTCTCCTTTAAATCCATTTTGATTCAGCATGTGTCCTGTATAAAAGCCTTTTGTGAAGAAAAAAAGTGTTCTGAAGTTTTTTGTTTTTTTTAATTACATTTATATGCCACCCTTCTCCGGAGACTCAGGGCTGCTTACAATTTTGGGATACAACCCAGTGTCTCAGCAATAGCCTTCATTCCATTGTATATGCCTGCTTATTACTAAGCGGCATTTTTACAAGGTCAGCTAATTGCCCCCAACAATCTTGGGTCCTCAATTTACCTACCCCGAGAGGATGGAAGGCTGAGTCAACCTTGAGCCTGGTGGGATTCGAGCCTACAGCAGTTGTAGGCAGCTGGAACTTAAGTGCAGGCAATTAACAGCCTGAGCCACCAAGTTGACACGGAGAACTTCTTAGAATTTAGGACTTAGGTACAGTTGCAGATACATTAGTCTTTTTAACATTATGCAGCTGTGGCTTCATGATTTCTGTTAACTGCAGGCTTCTAGAGCTTAACTGTTTGAGATTTGGTTTGTTCTGTTGTAATTTTACCTGGATGAAAGCAGTCAGCTCGGCAGGGCTCTGCTTTCTTTCTCCCTTCACAGCTTGGAACAAACAGCAATATGTAAGTTTCTCACTGCAAGCAAACACAAAAGTAATTCCAAATGCTGTTGAAAGACAGGAAGGATTCACTGTGGTATCCCATATTTTAAAAGTTAAGTTATTTAGCTCTATTTAGAGAGAGAGCAGTCCTGGTTGCTGATGGTACATATTGCCATTCTATTCTTTTAGGCAAGTCATTGGTATTTACTACAGCCTGAATTACCAGCCTCTGGTGTTTCCTTGGAAATGTGAAATTGTGTTCTTAAGCAAACATTTGCTGCAATAAAAATAATTGAGGAATCACAGCTGTTCTTTAGAGTAGAATTACTCAATTACATGAATTCTCTGTAAAATCTCCATAGAATGGGAAATGAGTTGCAACAACTTTGTATCAATTTTCACAGCAATCTGGGTAGAGATCTTGTCATTATTCCTGGTTTTTTGTATTAAATTCACTTACTTATACAGGATAACCGCAATCCAGGTAGGCATTTCATTTGAAATAAGCAAAGACAAAATACTGTTTAAATTTATTATACTCACGTTGCTTTTGCGATTTGAGCTGAATATCATTTCTCTTGTCCCCAGGTAATAAATCCAGGGGGGATAACTATTACAATTTTTCCAACTACTTTATCACGCAGCTATGGAATGTAATTCAGAGAGAAAACATTCACTTATCAAAAGTCACCAGGAAAGCATGGGCCAATTCTGCAATAGAAACATTGTTTCTGAAAGTCCTCTTTGATTGCTAGACATGCTTAAAAATGATTTTTAAGATCTATATTATGCTAGATGAAAGTTGTGTTCCCACATGAGATTTAAATGCTATTTTGTTTAATCCAGTATAATTGTAATGACTGAATCTGACCATATAGAGCAGGGTGTCAAACTCTCTGCATCACGTTGTTGTCTCATGATGTATCACAACTTTTTCCCCTTTGCTAAACCAGGGTTGGGCGTGGCCAGCATGTGATGCATCCAGTCTGCGGGCCATGAGTTAGATACCCCTGATATAGAGTATTTGAAAACTACTACTAGTATAAAATATTGAGAGCCACTTTGGTCTAGAGGTTAAGGCACCAGGCGTTCTAGGTCCATCTTGGCATGAAAGCCACCTGGGTAACTGTGGGCCAGGCATTCTCTCTCAGCCCATTTTACCTTACAAGGTTGTTGTGAAGGAGGAGGAAAGAGTATTAAATATGTTCAACACCTTGAATTATTTATAAAAATAAAGACAAGATAAAACTCAAACAAGATTGCTTTACATCTTGAAGTAACTTTCCAGCTAATAATAGTTTCTAAACATATCTTTTATTCCAGTCATTACTGAATATTCCATTCAGTAATGCATGACCAAGAAGGGTAGTTTCTGGCTTTTTATAATACTTACATCTAAAACACAAAATACCCTGGCAACATCCATTACCATGTTCCCAAGTTATGTTCTTCCTGTTGACTCAGCCTGTGATTGTATTGTGTTAAATTGTTGGTGGTGGTGTTTTTCCTTATTAAAAAAATAGCAATAGCAATAACACTTAGACTTATATACTGCTTCACGGTACTTTACAGCCCTCTCCAAGCAGTTTACAAAGTCAGCATATTGCCTCCCCCCCAACAATCTGGGTCCTCATTTTACCCACCTCGGAAGGATGGAAGGCTGAGTCAACTTTGAGCCTGGTGGGATTTGAACTGGCAAATTGCAGGCAGCTGGCAGGCAGCAGAAATAGCCTGCAGTACTGCATTCTAACCACTGTGCCACCGCGGCTGAAATGCCTAAAAATAGCCTCACAGTATTAGGCAGTGCTTGCTACCTATTTAATTTGGGTGGGAGTGGGGAAGTTAGATGACAGGGAACAGCTACAATAAAGGTTATGTGGGGACCACTGCAAATGTTATGTTGGTATTGTTTATTTCAGTTCAAAGATGGCTGGACAGAACCCTCCAACCTAGCCATCCAGAAGGATTAATCAGATTCTTAAAAGCTCTCTTTTTCCATAGACATTGTGAGTTGCAGCTGAGACAACTGAAAATATTTCACATTTCAGACACTTAAGTTGCCTGAGGTACTGGTTTGTTAAACACCCAGGTGGTGTTTGATTTATTTTATTCCATTAAGTAAATGACTGCACTAATTGAAAAACTCACCACTGACAGACACAGTTTAACAGCATACCAATGATTCTGTATCCCTTCCTGAAGGCAACTTGAGGGTTATTGCTGTCTTTAAAACCAGAAGTGCAAGCTAAGAGGTATCTGTTTATTTTCCTAAATTTCACTCCAGCCATAGTTTGGAGATTGTGGGGTAGGGGGAGATTTGAAAATCATATTTTCAATTAATATTTTATCATATTTCTAAACTGCCCATCTTAAGTGACTCTGGGCAGTTACAGTAAAAAAACATACAGTGGTGTAAAAATAGAATTAAGCTGTTAAAAACAGAATTAAAAGGAAGTTAAAAATTAAAAGATAAAGAAGTGGAGGGATCAAGCCCCCAACCACCCCCAGGATTGCATATTACTCTTAGATCACCATGCCAATTGGCAGAACCAGGTCTTGACACTCTTCCAGAAGGCCAGAAGAATTGGGCCCCACATCAACTCTGGGTTAAGGTACTCAGTTTAAGTCAGGGGTCTTCAAACTTGACAGCTTTAAAACTTGTGAACTTCAACTCCCAGAATTCCTCCAGTCCTATTAGCTCAGGAATTCTGGGAGTTGAAGTCCACAAGTCTTAAACTTGCCAAGTTTGAAGACTCTTGGTTTAAGTAATTGAGTGTTATGTGATAATTGGAAAAATAAAGTTCATTACTTTTTGTTTTATGAAGCAAGCTTGGGTAGCAATTGGGAAGAAAATTGGCAGGAAAGACTTCTTTTACTAATGAAGGCAAATTTACATGTGCACCGCCCAGAGTCACCTTGTGTGAGATGTGCAGCCATACAAATTTGATTAAGTAAATAAATAAAATCTAATGTGGTTAGCCCCCAAACTAAAATTAATGCAAAAATAATGGTAAAAATCATTTGCCGTAAGAAGGTTGGCAAAAGAGATAATAGCATAGAAATTTTCTAAAACAGAGAGAGTTAGACTGAATGCAGTTCCTAGAGGAATGTATTTCACAGCCCAGGAATAATTCAGGAAACTATCTTTTTGGCATTTGGTAGCATGGGTATCTGCAGCAGGGCCATTGAAGCAGCAAATTAGATGGTCCCTTACATAGTTGGATTCTAAACTATTAGAATTTTAAAAGATAACCAAAATATCTTAACTATACTCTATAAACAACAGGCAACCAAAACAGATCTTTCAATACAAGACTCATACGTTCCGTGTAGTTTTCACTCGTGAGTATCCCTGTATCTTGCACCAGCTGTAGCTTCCACACCCCTTTCAAGCATAGTCCCACATAGAGTTCTTTGCACTGGTCAAGATATAAACAATGTGTGGAAAACCATCAATCAATTCAGCCAGCTGAGGAAGGATTTCATGACTTGCTTATAGTTGTGCTATTGGCTCAAAAGCATCTCTAAAGGACTTCCAAACAGGCAGTCCCCTTTGGAGTTTCCCTTTCAATAATAATTTCATCAGTAACTTGCCACCAAGGGCAGCTTTCTTTTCAGAAAGTCATGGGCAAATGATCTCTGCCAGAAACATACAATCCCAATCTTATCCCATTGAGAAGCAGACAAGCATCAGCCAGATAATTGCTCCACTTCCCCCTTCTCCCTCTCTCTTTCTCTTTCCATATTCAGTGTTTTTTCTCTCCAAGCATAGGAATGTTCAGTTCCTTCCTAGTTTGTAAAAATAAAGCATTAGATATTAGCAGTTCAAAGCTCTTTTGTTGTGATCTCTGGAGCCCCCCAAAGATTATGCCAATGGAAATCGGTTGCAAAGCATCAAAAAGTGATGCGGTTTTCAGGTGGGTTTAGGTAGGAAATACAAGGGAGAAAGTATATGAATCTACCGATAGGCATAACATTTCATTTTGTCAAGCCAATTTCCACCAAGTGGAAAAATATAAACATTTCAACCTGGTTTTGTCTGATGATATCAACATTATACTGTCCTTTCCCCTGTGGCCCACAGCTGATAAAGAAAAATGTGGCTTTCAAACTTTGTGTTGTCTGACTGTGCATTAGTAAACTATTTAAAATTCCCTAAAATTCAAAATACGTAAATTCACTTGCTTAGTAATTTGCAAAATCTATATGGAATGTCTTCATTCAGAGGCTTTGCTTGGGTAGTAGTATTTCATATATATATGTGTATGTGTGTGTGTGTGTATGTATGTATGTATGTATGTATGTATGTATGTATATATGTATGTAGGTCTTGGTGTATTCGGGTCTTATCCTGTGTAAGATTGAGAGTATCTTGGCGACGTTTCGACGAGATCCCACTCGCCATCTTCAGGCTGGTGTCTTCAGCTTTGTGCTTGTGCCAGCTGGCACAAGCACAAAGCAGCAACAGCCTGAAATGGTGATCTCTCAAACGTCATCTCTCAATCTATAGAGATACCTACTACCCATGAAAATCTACGAATATATATATACATATGTGTATATGTATATGTATATGTATATGTGTGTGTATGTATGTATATATATATATATATATATATATATATATATATATATATATATATATAATTATTTTGTATTCAACTATCAGATTAAAGTACAGATTAAAGATCAAGACTTGGTACTTCATTGGTCTGGGGACACTTTGTTTTTAATATGTATATTTGTAGACTGCTGATGAACTGAAAGATTCAGTAACACAGGCTATTTCAAGTTGGATATCTGAAGCAAAATACAAGTTATTTTTTTAAATGAAAACACTTTACAGTTTAGGCAATAAAATATTTAGATTAGGGGGAAATTAAATTAGAAGTAAAACAAGGAATGTTGGTATCCCTTTGTAAATACTCAAACTATAATGAAAAAAGTGGAGTATTTTAATTAAAACATGAGATACTATGCTTGATTACTTTATCTTCTCTTTTTCTTTTTGCTTGTGCAAATAAATTTTAAAATATTATAACTGGGGCTTCTTAAGTGACTGAAGCCATAAATCTTACTTTTGTGTGCCTATTCATCTCAGGCTTTTAGACAGTACCTAAGAAGTACCCTGAAAGAACTATAGCATTGCATCACTCATTTAAGGTTGACACGATGTCACAGCCACCAGCAGGAGAGGCTTTTTAAAAGTAATGACTCTTCAATATGCTGAGAGGCAAAGATAAAATAAAATTCCTAATATTGTTTTGGTCAGGTATAATATTAGCCAGATTCCTTTGTCAGTGATGCTCTAAGTTTTTCCCCAATATTCACATGAAGAAAACATGGGGTTTTTTTTTGGTTTGCTTTTATTTTTATTTTTAAATATACATGTTCTGTTGGAGGAAAATACACTTTGACCCCAGGTGGTTTGTTTCCAAAGTGAGAAGATATAAAAGATGCCAAATGATTGGTGAAGAGTTAAGGAAGCACTTTATTTTGTCCAAGATCAACCAAGAATGTTGTGTCACCTTTGTCACCTTTTTACAAATTTCTATTCCATCAAAATTCCTCTTTTAAAATTGCAAATTAAAAAAATTCTCCCCATAACCTAATTTTTTTGTCTCTATGAAGTTCAGAAATCTTTTCAGTCCTGGTTCAAGAAAATGTTCATTAGGATTTGCCAGAAATATTAAACAAATAGTTTATTCCTGATCAAATAATCAAACTTTGCATTATTTCTTTTTGCTCTTCACAATCTTGATCTTCCAATGGTATTGCAGGATTTGATCTTTCAATCTTTGGCATTCAAATGGAGTCTTCAAAGTTTTTGCCAGTCTGCTTTCTACATCCCATAAAGAGGCATCATTCAGGATTCCTGTTGTAGCTGTTTCATCTCCAGATCTTTTCCTTGATTTGTCCTTTGTATTTTCATTTTGGTAATCTTAATTTAGTTGACTTCCATTGTTCAAACTCTTTATGTGAGGTAACAGTTTTTTAGGTTTTTCTCATCATATAACAATTTTCCCACTGAACTTTCTATCCTTTCTGAGATATTAATACCTTAGTCCAGTTTTTAAAAAAAATTCTTTAAGGTAAGAACAAGTTAAAGCCAGCTTAGCCTGTTTAATTCTTTTCTGCCTGTTCTATAGTTTCGTCTAGGGTCCATTTGCAGCTTTCATCAATCCTCTGTTGTTAGTATGGACTAGGGTTCCATTTCAATAATTTCCAATGTGTATATTATTATATAGTTGTTTTTAAAACCTTACAATAAAAGTAACCAATATTCCAAATATCTCTGATCTTCCAGTTGGCTGAGCCCAATCTGGCCTTCTAGTGTGAGTCATGGGTAATTAAAGATGTGGAGACAGTGACTGCTTTGAAAAAGAAAGATCAGCGAGTAGACTATTCCTTCAAGGCTCTCTGGAGGAGAAAACAAGAGATCACCCAACAGTGCTCTGAATGGCACCATAAAATAGGTCTCCCATGGGTTTGAGTCCCAAGAGCTGATGGAGATGACATCTTTGTTCTCAAAAGGGGCAGAGCTTCTAATAGGAACTGATGCTTAGTAATCATGTTCAATATTGAGTTTAACCACTTTATGAATATTAGAGATTTTCAAAACAGTGAGGATAATTTGAAACTTTGTGAGTTTCACCTTCTTCTTTGGATTTAAGACATTTTAAACAGAGAATTAAGAATTTAAAATCATATACAATATGCAATTGGCAAAAAGCCAAAAAAAGAATTTTGATTTAGAATATGTTAAATCCAAATTCAAAGCTCCACAATTCTTTTCCCATTTAATCTTCTATATGCTATTGGGACAAATCATATATTATCATAACTATATTCCCAGAATTATTACAGAAAAAATAAAAGCAGATTTTATTGTTGTGAATATTTCTATTAACACAGTGCTATGAGTTGTGCACTTGAAAAAGGAGTAGGGGGGAATTCTCAGCAGTATATCAGCTGATAACAGATAATCAGAGTTGGAAGAGACCTTATAGGTCATCTAGTCCAACCCCCCACCCAAGCAGGAGACCCTACATCATTTCTGACAAATGGCAGTCCAATCTCTTCTTGAAAGTTTCAAGTGATGCCTGGGAAGGAAGCAGCACATTCCAGAGAGGAGCCTAAATTAAGAGACTGTGAAGTCCTGAGTTGGATGTGGGAGGGAGGAAGAAGTTCAAAGTAGCCACACCTTAGAATCTCTCAGGATATATCTGATCAATTAGAAGGTTATAGCTTCTAAGTTTTTAAAGTTCTACATTGTGATACATTGAAGATTTTTTAAACATTTCAAACATACAAATAAATGAATAAATAGTTTGTATCACCAGAATAAATTAATACTTCTATCTCTGACAAGATATAACAGGCTGTACTTGGCTTTTAATTTTAGAAATACAATGTACAGAGTTCAACCAGATTCTTCTGTTTGGCTACTGAGACAGAATACAACTATTTTGTCCAAATGTTATCTAATCTGTTTTAATGTCTCTAGTTTCACGCAGGTTGCTCTGATACAGAAAATTGTATGATAAAAAGGGCAGATTAGCAAGAGTATTAGTTGGATTGAGAGTTCTTGGGGTTTTCTATATTAGTCTGCTGACTTTAATAGTCTGTTGTTCATTTGTATAGCCTTACTTCTCAGTTCATCAGACTGTGATTAAAGCATTAGTGGTTCATTCTTATATAAGTGTACCAACCATCCTCAGTTGCTCCAGTTATGTAACAGTGAAAGAGGTAATGTAGAATTAATTTAAAGCACCTTATTCAGCAGAGAAAATTGCCAAAGGTATAGTATTATATTACTGAATGTGTTTAGAATTTTGGTATCTTTGCCACGGGAGGCTTGCTCTCTGCTGTAGAAGTAAAAAAAATATTTTATATATAAATGGAACAAGATCAGCAAACACCATCCAGCAATTCCAGGAGACTACCAATATATTTTAAAAGTTTTATTTTAGCAATGTAAGCATTTCACCATAATTCAGAATGTACATTCCAAGCAGTCCTCCTTGTCATTGGCCAAATAACAGAAGAATCTTGGGAAGCAGTTTTTGAGATGAACCTTGATGGAAAGGAAGATGGGCCTTTGAACCTCTTCCTCCTTCACCCCAGATCTCTCTTATTTCCAGTGTTAACATACCTCATCTTCATTGATATAGAGGAGTAAGGAGATTGCCTTGAAGAAAATATATGGCAGCCACTGAGAAAGCACGAACTTAGCCCAAGTAAACTTAGCCCAGGTAAACATGAACTTAGCTCAGGAAGGTGAGGCAAAGAAAGTTAAGATTATCTTGCTTTGATTCTTTTTGATATAAGAGGGAGGTAAACAAAACACTCTCAGGCTTTCAAGAAGCTGTCATTTGTATCAATAAAATTCTAGTTTTACTATTTCTTGTAGTGTTTGCTTCCTGACTGGGTCTTACCCCAAAGGGCTACTATTGATAGTTATTTCAATGTCATAATCATTTATCAAGATCTGACAGATATTTTATTATTATTATTATTAATTTATTTATTTATTATATATTTATTTTGTCCTTTCCATTAATATAGGTATTACAATAATATTAGATAAATATCCTCAAAAATTCTCCATCTCTTCATATCTTTCATTGGGATTTCTTGTTTCTTGACATAGCCTGGCACATGAGTTTCTTTCAAATTCCATCTCCAGGACAACTTATTAACCCTTTATTATTGTCTATTAATTTATTCTGTAATATCTACCATTCATGACTTGGCTATAAGATGAAGAACACGCAAAAATGATGAAAATAGTGTTTGTTCAAATTAAATGAGCACAGAAAGAATTCATTCATAAAATTACAGATTGCTTAACAAGGTATCCTATTTTGTGGAGCCTACATTAGGACTAGTAGCTGTGGAGGCGAGCGAGGATTTACTCCGCCTCATCGTCCACAGAGGACTGCCCAGCCGCCCTGTTCAGGGTCACTCACTCCCTCTTACATCGAGGGACTGGGGTGGATCCTTTGCAGGGTAGGGCTGAGGAATTTGGTCAATATCTGTGGATAAGATCGCTCGGATCCAGGAGGGGTTGAACTCTAATTGGCAGTGGTCTGAGGAGGGGGGTACAAGGAGTCCAGCCAATATCATCTGGACTAAGTTTGATCCTGTTTCTGAGGATGAAGTGGACAGGATTATGCGACGGCTGAGTTCACCACATGTTTGTTGGACCCGTGTCCTTCCTGGATGGTATATGCCTCCAGGGAGGTCACGTGTGGCTGGCTCCAGGCAGTGGTTAATGCTTTGTTGAGGGAGGGTTCTTTCCCCACCGCCTTGAAAGAGGCACCTCCTGAAGAAGCCTGCCTGGACCCAGCCGCTTAAACAACTTCTGTCCAGTCTCCAACCTTCGCTGGTGAAGGTTGTTGAGAGCGTGGTGGCTCAGCAGTTTCGCTTTTCCTGGAGGAAGCAGACTATCTAGATCCAGATCAATCGGGCTTCCGCCTGGCTATTGCAGACGGCATTGGTCACGCTGGTGGATGATCTCTGGAGGGCACGGAACAGGATTTTTCCTTTCCTGGTCCTATTAGATCTCTCAGGCTTTCGATACCATCAACCATGGTATCCTATTGCAGTGCCTTGAGGGGTTGGGAGTGGGAGGCACTGTTTTGCAGTGGTTCTCTCTCCTACCTTCTCAGGCTTCAGAATGTTGGCAGGGGGCAGAGGTTGACCCGGGGCTCACTTGTGGGGTCCCTCAGGGTCGGTACTCTCACCCCCCTTGTTCAACATTTATATGAAGCTGCTGGGTGAGATCATCCGTGGTTTTAGTGAGGTATCATCAGTCGCTGATGATACCCAGTTGTATATCTCCACCCCAAACCAAATCAGTGATGCCTCTCTGATATCTGGATGCGGTACAGATCTGGATGGGCAGGAACAAACTACAGCTCAATCCAGCTAAGACGGAGTGGGTGTGCATACAGGCATCTCGGACCAGTCAACAGATTTCATCTTTGGTCATAGGGGGAGAGGTGTTGCCCCCTGTGGATAGACCTGGGGGTCCTCCTGGATTCACGGCTTGGTTTGGAGGAACAGGTGGGGGCCGTGACCAGGGGGGCCTTTGCCCAGGTTCGGCTGGTTCGCCAGCTATGCCCATACCTGGACCGAGATGCCCTTCGCATGATCACTCATGCACTTGTTACAACCCGACTCGACTACTGCAATGCTCTCTATCTAGGACTGCCCATGCATACCATCCGGAGGTTTCAACTGGTGCAGAATGCGTCGCGGGAGTGTGATGCAAGTTTCCCGGTACTCCCATGTTACGCCCCTCCTGCATGAGCTGCATTGGTTGCCAGTTGCCCTCCGAATAAGATTCAAGGTGTTGGTATTAACATTCAAAGTCCTTCATGGCTTGGGTCCGGGGTATTTGTGGGAGCGTCTCCTGCCGACATCGAATGCCGATCGCCCTGTGAGAGCACACAGACTGGAACTTCTCGGGGTGCCATCCACAAGACAGTGTCAGCTGGCGGTGCCCCATGGAAGGGCCTACTCTGTAGCTGCTCCTGCCTTGTGGAACCAACTGCCCTTGGGGCTCCGTTTGGCTCCGGATCTCCGCTCTTTCTGCCACAATCTGAAAACTTGGCTGTTTGAACAGGCCGGGCTGGACTGACCTCTTGGGGGTTAAATTGATTTTATTTGGGCTTGTTGGGTTTAATTTGTTTTTAAAATATTTATTGTTGTATTTTTAGTTGTGAGCTCGAGTCCTTTCGAGAGGGGCGCATACAAGTCCAATTATTAAATTAAATTAAATTATTTTATGACTAATCTGCACATCTTGTAATGTTTGAGATTTAATGCAGTATTCCAGGGACTGGTTTGTGCATCATGCATTAAATAATGTTAACTTTTGAAGGATTCTGGTACTGAAACTGTAGTCTTTTTGTTGATTTGTATATAAGCTCAGAAAACCTTAGACATGCATGTGCTGAGAGAAAAGACAACATGAAGCTTCTAGCTATGGTTTATAATTTGCATTTTTAAATATTCTCTGACAATGAGAAATTAGAGTTATGGAATTCAGAATTAGTTAAAAATGCAGAAAATCTCAGTTATGGCCTCAGACTATTCTCCACTGAATAATGCTTTAAATTCTGTTAAGGTATCACGGAATATCCAGGGGAACTGTGAGTCCAGCAGTTCATGAACCATTTATACTTTAGATCACTATATAAAACAGATTTGGTGCTCTAAATCTTTGAATTTCTGGAAACATTGTGGTTACTGAAAGAACATTTACCATGGGAATCATAATTATTTCTGTAAATATGATACAATTATTGTACTTGTATATTATTGTTATTCTCTACACCCCTCTGAATATACTTTATTGCTAGTTAATAATACCATTTCCTGCAATTTATGAGATTTAATCCCTGAAAGCTTATGTCACATATATGTGTGCCAAGGAGCTTTAAGACTCTGTTGTTTTTGTTATATGACTAAACCTTATATGCATTTGAATGAACATTAGCATAATTTTAATAAAAAATAAGGAAACACCATTAGTTTTTTTGTCAACTGACCACGTTTCCTGAATATCTATTTTCTACATTATTTTATTACTGAACTAGTGAAAGATGGAAGACAGAACATTGCAATATAATCTAAGACATAGATTTTAATCTCTTGTATCCTTCTTTTCTCTTCTAGGTGGAACGGGAAATAGCCATCTTGAAGTTGATAGAACATCCCCATGTTTTAAAGCTGCACGACGTTTATGAAAATAAAAAATATTTGTAGGTATTATTCATTGACATTTATTTATTATTAAACAAATTTATATGGTACACCAACTCACACACAGTGACTTTGGATGGCTTATAACATATTAAAGAATAAAATACTACATTGGGAGTGGGAGGCCATTGAACATCTTACTGCGTGAAGTAGGCCAGTCAAATCAACAGAAACAGACTAGTGAATGACTCTTTCAATATCGTTCTGTGAACCCGTGGATGTATTAACAGTTGAAACTTGTCAAATATGTCAATTCCACAATTGATAAATTAATAGAATTCTTATTGTTCCTTACATTTCTCTAAAGCAGAATTCCCTAGTTTGGTAGCTTTCAGATGAAAGTTAAAATATATCTATGAGGATATCAAGCTGGGAAAATCTACGCTGGAATTTGAAAGGAAGTATATTTCTCAAAGCTAAAAGAAGTATTATTATAATCAAAGGTCGTTTAAGATTTAAGACCTTTTTTGGCTCTTTCCCCACAATAGTGATGTTTTGTTTATTTATTTTTACTGACTATTTTACTGACTTCATGGGACTAATGAATATATCCATTGTTATTTTCTTAGGGAAATTTGAACTACAGGGTTTTGCCAGGTTTACTAGCAACAGACGAAAGAATTGTAACTATTGCCAGATATATAAAATATATTAAGATATTTTATGTTGTATTACCATGTTTTACAATTTATAAAAGTGAAATGGGAAATAAAATTCTAATTAAAGATAAGATAGAATTAAAATGTTAAATATAAAAACAATTGAACAGTGCAACTCATCTCAGCAGATGAAGTAGCTTGAATATCTGCCTTTCATTCCCATCAAAAATTTATATATATAAAGCTTGAAGCTCACCAGGCAGAATATCAAAAGCCTCAAGAGACTTCTAAAGAGGAATATAGCTTTTCAAATTGCCTAGGTGCATGACATAGGTTATAATGTCTTATGTCCCCCGCCATAGATAATTGGCAGTGGAGTTGTTTTAACAAGAGATTTTACATATTCCCTGCAGTCATTCCCAGTCAGTAGTTTAACAGCAGTATTCTGAACTCATTGAAATTTCTGAATCCTTTTCAAAATCAGTTCCTTCCTACAAAGGAGGTCATAGTAATCCAGAGGGATGCAGTTAAGGCAAGGCCAGATTGGAACTACTGTACAGTATTATTTCCAGAAAGAGATATAGCTGGTGCACCAACTTTAGATGAGACTTCTACCTAACTCTCAAACTAGGAATGGAGTTCAAGATTGATCTGCTTACTGGGCCATGATTGCTTAATTGTTGATGTTTTAAGATTTATTAATATTGCGTCAGCTTTATAGGTTTTAGAGAGATTTTGTTATGCATTATTATAATTTGTTTATCATTATTTATTTAACTGCACTGGCAGGCTTGGAAGTAGATAAATGTAGGAGTACATCCAAACTATGAACTTGAGTCTTCAAGAGGAACAGGATGCTATCACAAGTAGTGTTCCCATTCTCATCTGCCTTTCAACATAGGGAGATCACCGATTTCTCTGGCTGGAGTTTTAAATTAACTTTCTCTTAGAAATCTCATTACCAGGCATCATCACCTATTGATTTGGAACATACACAATTTTCTTGTATGCAAAATACAAAAAAAAGCAAATGTTTCCGACATTATGACAAGCAAAGAAGTGAGCAAGATTCAGATTCGCCTACCTGGGCTGTAGGTAGCCTTTTAAAATATCACGTCTCTTTGAAAATGAGATTGCTAAACCAAGGGGAGAATGTGGAATGGAAGTAATGATCACATATAAACCATACAACTAGAACAACAAATTGTTGTCAAACAAAATTGATCCATAAATTCAAGAATTAGCTGTAGAAGGTGAAGCAGTTAATTGTCTCTCTCTGTCTCTGTCTCAAAAGACTTTTCAACAACAAACTCAATATCAGGAAAAAATTCATTTATTTATTTATTTATAATATTTATAGGCTGCCCATCTTACCTCAAGGTAATTCAGAAAAACAACAGGAAAAAATATTCTCAGCCTTTTTGTTTATATAGACACACATGATTTATCTGCCTGTTCCTGGATTATTTTAAGGATAGCTATTAATATACATTCTGACACACTCTTATTATATTTTGGCTCCCAAACACACTATCTTATTTTATCCCCAAATAGTGGGTGTGAGTGTGTGGGGTGTGTTTCTGGGACTTGCTGAAAAGTCTTCCTGGAACTGGAGATTTACACTAGGTCTTATTTTCAGGGTAGGTCTTATATTAGGGCAGGTTTAGAAAATAGTGCTAGGTCTTACTTTGGAGGTCTTTGGGAAACACGGTATTAGCAATATACAATAGCTGATTATAGTTATCATCTTCTCTTAATGACCCCATAATCCCTTGTGGGGTGGAGTCTGGGCAACTGAATGGAGCTGAGTGTTTACTGGCCAGATGCCCTTCCTGTGCCAATACAGAGTTTTGTTCAGCAGATGTAGTCTCATTGTGCCCAGAGGGAGAACTATGTGCCTCTACCCAGACTCCTGATTGTGAGGAGAGAGCTCCACCTGTAAAAACTAAACAAAATCTACAATCTGGAGATGAGTAACTGAACTCTAGAGAAACAGTAGATAGTCACCCAGTAAAAACATCAGAATTAAGATATATATATATATATATATATATATATATATATAGAGAGAGAGAGAGAGAGAGAGAAGGAATACACACACACACACACACACACACACATGCAAATAGGAAAGTGTGCTAGTCACAGGGAATAGAAATGCTCTTTTAACATTTGTATTATGCATTCCCTAATACAGAATACTGCATTAAATGCACAACATTAGGCATGTCTGCTTAGAGTTAGAGTCAGTTTGGTTAAGGCACCAGGCTCAAAACCAGGAGACTGTCAGTCAGTCTTGCCCAAGTCATGAAGCTAGCTGGGTGTCCTTGGGCCAGTCATTCTTTCTCAGTCCTAGGAAGGAATCAGTGGTAAGCCACTTCTGAAACCTTGCTGAGAAGACTACAAGGATTACCCTAGGCAGCCGCCAGGATCTGAAACTCAAAAAAAATGCACTAAAATACATGTCTGATGTTCTGTATTTGATCCCTTGCTAACTTGCATGGTTTCCAGGCTCTCCCCACTTTCTCACTGAAAGTTATCAAATATTACAGGAAGGGTTTTTCTCCTATCTTCATTTCCTAATGGATTTTTTTTAATGGAAAGAAAAATAAGAGAAGAAGCACTAGGAAAAAACCATTTTAAAACGGAAAACAACTTCACTGACTTGGTAAAGTTCTGTGAATAAAGCAAGTTATTTGCATCATAAAAGTCTTGATCTGGAATCTAACTAGTAGGATTGTGCAAAGCATTGGAAAGAGGTCCTTTGTAAGAGACAGGACCTTTCTTAAAAGAAAGTATCTATCTCCTATCGAAATTTGGTGCAGCTGCTTTGAAGACTTTCTCTGGCTGTCTGCACAAACGTATATACAGTATGAGCTAGCAGCTGTGGGGGATCAGCTGACAGGGAGTCACAGCAGAGGGCCAAAAGAGCCACATGTGGCTCCAGAGCCAGGTTGCAGACCCCTGCATTAGACAGAGCTGCTTTACTGCTTTGGATAGACCTGTTTCTCTCATACCCATATGCTTTGCAACATGTCTTTTTCAAATGCGTAATAATTAGCCATACAGTCACATTGACCCTATAAAGCAGATTATGCTGTATCATAGCAACTGAACCCAGATTGGGATCAAGATTCCTCCTATCCATGTACAACACAACAGCTACAGAGCCATCCTGGCAATGTTAGATAGTGCTTCTAACTAATTGGGCTTTACTTTACAAAAGATGGATGCCACAATAAATGTGCTTATTATCAAGGTACTTCTGTACTTTCTTGTGTTTTTCCCCCCAGAATCATAAAACAGACTAGATTAACACAGTGTCAATCAGTGCCATTTGGGTATTTATTATCATATATGACATTTGTTCCCCACTGATTAGTTTTAAGGGATAGGAGACTTTCTCCATACTGATTTGGTGCGTGCTGCTCAGAATATCTTTTCATCCCCAACCGAAATCATAGCAAGAGGTGGGGGAAAAACCCAAAGTCCATAAATAATCAAATTGTGTTTGAAAAATGCATTGTGGTCAACCTATCAATCACTTTCGAAAATATTAGACCTGATAGCACTGCATACTAGTTGTGTAAATCTAAGGATTTGGGGGTGCTGAAATTTCAGTGTATCTCTTTGTAAGATAGAGCAATAAAATGCTTCTCAGACAGCTATACCCCAGAACCTTAAGATGAAGGATATTTATTGTCAAAGTATAAAAATATTGCAATTTGATTGATGGTGATCATTTAAAGAAAATTATACCGATGTTATACTAAAGGCCATTGCTTGCTATTAAAAAAAGCTGATAGGATTGGTAATGTGGAAACATAATAAATCAATTAATGAGTTTTGGATAATACAGTAATGGAGTATGACTGTGGAGGGGTGAAAAAGCTCTGTATCAGTAATTTCATACCTTGTAAAGTTCAGGTTTAGGAGGGGGATGCTGATGTTGCCAGCAAATACAACACAGCACAATCTTCTCCCCTTTACAAATTAGTCTCAGGTTAGTCGATCAGCATTCCATCAAACATCATGTCTTAATTGCAGTGCTGGCGGCCTGGTTATTTAGGCATATTATGAATTAAGATTGATATTTTGGATGCCAAAGACGGCGTTGCAGCAAGGGGAGTGTTTCTTCGATAAATGTTAATTTCACAAATCATGTTTGACTTTGGGATTATTATTTAATTTGTGACAAAGGAGCTTTGGTTGAGTAGATTCCTAATGTAGTCATGAATCAAATCATTTTTTCCACAGTTAATTTAAGAGCGAAAATGCATCTGGAGGGGGAAAAAATAAAAAATGTTGCTGCCTAGCTTAGTCAAAGTAATATCATTCTCCTTTTCTTTCCATTCCTTTCCCAAGTTTATGGAGAAGAAATTTATTAATAGGAGATGTAAACATTCAATGGAATCCTGTTCTTAGGTTTGCTGACTCAGACTGCAAAGGCAGAAATCTCAAGTTAAATGCTTTTTCCAATTAACTCTCTTTGCATAGAAAACAAATGGACTGGGGAAAAGAGCTCCACTACTTCCTTCTGTAATATGTCAGTCCTACCTGCTTTAAAAAAATCTATGATGTCCAGGAAAAAACCAGTATATAATTCTGATGCATGCATATATCATTTCTAAGAATAGTGTTCCACCATGCAGACTGAATGCGTTAAATTGAATAGCTGCCAAATGGCTGCATTCATTACACTAATAACCATGGCTTATTAACAAACCATAATGGTTTCATTTGTATACCTCATAATGGGTTAGATTGAACTATATTAAGGGTTAGAGCAATACATAAACCTTGAAGATATACTAAATTCATTGGCAGAACCACATCAAAAATCCAGCTGCTTTGTGCAGGGATGCAATGTAAATGAAAACAGTGGCTTCATTAGTATGTTATGGAACTATCTCTGTAAAGTAAAAAGATATTAATTCTATTTTTTAAAAAGACTTAAGTGCCAATAGAATATTTGCAGCTCATGGTTGAACTGTTGGGTCATTGGTTCTCTCTGAGCTTGGTTATCACTAGCATTGATAAAGGTACCTAGTGTGGATAATGAAACATCTTCAAGAAAACAACCAAGAAAGCACCAAGCATCATTTCAACTCTGAGCCCTGCAAGAAAATAACCAAGAAAGGAGAATATTTGTGGCTCAGGGTTGAAATGATAATTCCTTGGTGCTCTCTGAGATTGGTTGTTTTCTTGAAGATGCTTCAAGTGAAGCATCCATCAGTGATGATGTTGTCTAATTGTATAATGTTGCACAAGAAAACAACCAAGCTCAGAGAAGACCAATGACCCCACAAATACCTAAGTATAAGAAAATAAGCATTGAGTTCTCACACAGAAGCACATTGTAACTGCTACTGAAAAACAGTTTTATTTGGTAAGGATCTCTCTTTTACTAGTACTGCTTCTACTCAAGAAGAGATTAGACAATCATTTGTCTGAAATGGTATTTCCTGCCTGATCTGGGAGTTGGACTAGAAGACTTCCAAGGTGTTCTGACTCAAGCCTTGTTCAAATCAAACAAACTAAGTATGTATAAAAGCAAACCTTTTTAATGGGGCGCTGTGAATTTTGTTCATTCACAGCCAAGAGTCATTCAAAACTAATTGTCCCAGATAAGAGCAAGCCCTTTCAAGGTTGTGAAAGGCTGCCAATAACAAAAGACTAATTGCAGATAAATATCCAAAGCCAGAAGTTTCAAAAAACAAATCAAAGTAAGCAGGGCTTCAATGAGGACTCTGAGTAGAAAGAACTTTTTTGCTTCCTGCAAAGAAGCCAACCCCGAAGGCTGGCTTTTATCCCTTATAGGAGGGGCCATCACCTTCCAGCCTTACTCCCGAGTCACCCGTGCTGCTTCAGCTGCTCTTTCCTTCAAGCAGCCCTGCGTGCACATTCACTAAGCACAGGCTCCCTGGGTCCCTCTTCGTCACTGCCACCAGACTCCACAATCTCCGAAGATAGCACCCCACTCTCCGTTAGTTCTGGCCCCATCTCTGCATCACACGCAGGCCCCTCGTCCAAGTCCTCACTGTCAGAGACTTCAGCCATCTGCACCTGCTGCCAGTGAAC
Organism: Naja naja; assembly: GCA_009733165.1. Lineage (NCBI taxonomy): Eukaryota > Metazoa > Chordata > Lepidosauria > Squamata > Elapidae > Naja > Naja naja. Next base: position 262,232,580 of record CM019148.1, read on the forward strand.
CACAACACAAGGTCCTTTTCAGTTCTGTTATTCTGTTATATCAACCTTTGAAATAATTGTACTAAGTATCCCCCTGAAAGAATGAATAAAGAAATGTTGTTCATGATTGTTCTAAAGTAAGCTTATAGAGGTGATCAGTCAAGCATACACATTTCTGCATGAACAAAGTTATGATTTGACACAGGATACTCTTCTTCTGTGGAGGGAACTTTTTGTCGTGGCACCTAGGCTAATTTCATACATAGATGCTTCCCACGTGTTTTAATTATTTCAGTCAATGGAAAGGTTTGCAGTGATACATGAGACTTAAGTTTGTATCACTGTAGTCTCACTTGAATTACACTGATGGAAATACAGGATGCTGTCCCATGTATGCTACTTAATGAAGGACCAGCCCATTTCCCTCAGTTTTTCAATTGCCATAGTGGTGGTATCTCAACATTTCTCTCTTTAGCAGGATTTTTCTGCTTGCTCTTTTGTTATTATATCTTCTTTTTCTTCCAATTTTATTTCTCCCTCTCAACTATTTGTTTGTATTTCTCCTTTTGCTTTTGCCTGTGGGTATTTTCTGGCTTCACACCTTGTGTGAAATGTAGCAATAAGCTTCCTCAGTAAAAATGAAACCACTGGATTATACAGTGTGCTGGAAGAGGAACTTTTTGCATAATTCTGTCTTTAAGATCAAATCTTCACTTAACAACCAAAGCTTAGTTATATTTTAAATACATTGTTTGGGAATACAGTAAATGCTCAAAACTGCAGGTACCATCAAGCTTGCCATTCTGCTGCAATGGCCATACCCTTTTAGAAAGAGATGGATAGATTCTTTCAGAGAAGATTTCAGCAGCTATTTTGTCAAGATGTTATCTTGATATCAGAATCTTAGTTTGGGCTTGATTTCTGCATATCACTCCTGGGTGATTAAATAGACAGGGTAAACTGAAAAACCAATGAAATATTATTCTGGGTCTTAGTAGACTCAAAGGGAGGGAGGGAGACAAAACACAGATCGGGGTCACTCTCATTCAATTTTGGCACATTATAACTTGCAATGCCACTTCTCATGGAAACAATTCAGGATATTTCCCAGCCTATATTGCATCACCAGCAGTCCATCCCAGTATCTGTTACCCAGTCCTGAACTGTTGATAATGCTTATTCTGCCTCTAGTTCAGCTCTCTTCCCTATCTGGAATGCAAAGTCAAACCCAGTGTTTTTCAGCCTTAGCAACTTTAAGATATGTGGACTTCAACTCCCAGGATTCTCCAGTTAACTTACACTGAGTTCCTGTAAGGCCATAAAGCAACTGTACTTTTACATTCCATTCAGAGTATTTCACCTTCTTGAATCTGACAATTAAAATATTTCTAGTATAATTAACTTGCATTAATGATCCCAGTCCCTGCCAAAAAACTATCTTTGGTCTTATCTCCATTATTAAGTAGTATTTTTGATTCTGCTGCTTTTCATTTACCTACCTAAAAATAAGAGTTTTGACTATTACTATCTCAGCACACAAAATTTGCTAATTGCTAACTGTGAGAATAAGAATCTTTTCTTCATACCTAACTTGTACAAAGTCTAAGAAAAGCAGAGTCTTTTTGTTTAGGCAGAAAAAAGCCTATTCCCAATATCTAGCTAAAGGGATAATATATCTTGTTTTACAAGTTGGTCAAGCACTTTTCATGTCCACTGCATTCATCAGAGAGTATTTGCTCCTGAATCCATGTAAAGCTGCAACCTTTTAGCAACTATTATTGTTTGATGTTAGAGTGCAGAAACATGCTTTATGTGATAGAGCAATCTTGTCTTCAATCATCTCTTAAAACCACTTCTCCACTTCTCATATGGTTTGTTACTCTCCAATCAGCGTGAAGCACCAAAACCACAAAAAAGAAAGTCCATCTGTAATTAAGATTGAGTGCTGATCTGTGTACTTATACAAGCCTTCCTTCCTCATTTCTTATGAGCTGACATGTTTGGTTTCTATTTACTGCCATGTCAGATCTCAGAATTGAGGAGAATGGATGAAAGAACTGAACGGAATTGAATGGAATATACCAGAGTTATTTCCATCAAAAGTCAATCAGCTTTAAAAGATTTCAGTAGAGGTGTACCGCAGGTGCAGTATTCAGTGTGAACACACGGAAAATCACCTGAAGACACAACAGCAAATCATTTATCAGCTGTGGGATTGATCTGGGAATCACCGTATTAGGAAATAAAACCAAGAGTCTGCCTCAAAAGCTAAAGAAACACTTCTACTAAATGTAAATTGTGATTCAAGCCCTCTCAACAATAGAACAACAGCAACAAAAACATTCCGTAAACTAACATTCACAAATGCATTTGAACTGCTAGAAGCTCCAGATAATTGGCAAGTAACACAAAGCAAATGGGCTTCTCTGAAAGGAAGGACTAATAAACAGTGGCTTGGAATATCCAGTAACAGACATCACTCCAGCCAGCTTTTAATCATACATCTCTATGTATTAGAAATAATTGACAAAGTAGCATTCAAAATGTCTTTCATTCAACAGCAGCTTGAAAATTTAAAGATTTCAACAAAAGAAAAACTGCAAACAAACAAAAAGAAAAATTCCCAAACCTGAGCATAACTCAAATGGTTGCTTCAGATAAAGAGCAGTTGGTTAAATGCAAGCAAATATGCATTTATTTTTTCTGTTGGAAGAAAGCAGTCTCTCACTCGCCCCAGTTTTTGAAATGAAGAGGTCTTGGCTCAGAACCAAATTGGGATTTAAAAATTCATGCCTGCCATAAGAATTTATATAAGCGTTGAATTATTTACATGCTGTACCAATAATGAGCTTAATATCTAATAGAGATTATTTAATAAATATAAAATGGCATTGGAAAAACATAATCAAATAACTGTAATATGTCAGTATGGTCTGGACACTTTTTGATTAAGGATTCTGTAGAAAATAACTAAGCGTAATTTTTTTTCATATAAAAGTTGTAGAAAAACCTATATTTTCTTCTACATCTCTTTCCTCTGTCATGGTTTCTTCTGAACTAGAAACATATTAGGAGTCTTAATGGAGATGAAATATAGGAGGAGGCTTAGTAACAGTACCATTAAATGCAGGCAGATGTCCAATACCATGAGCTCTGAAGGGGACAGAATAAAAAAATATTTAAAAAGAAGAATCATGATATAATCTTAGAGAGAGAACTTTGGTTAGATTTGTATAACTGCCGAGAAGATCAGACACTCCTTCCATATATATTCAGGTATGAATGAATATGTGTTTTCTGTTCTTTTTTCTATCTTTGTCCCTTTTTTCTTTTTCACAAATATTTTATTTTTCTCTTTGAATGTATTCCTTATTATGTATCTAATTTTTTTTAATGAAAACTATTTTCAAATAGAAGGGGATAGAAAGGAAGGGACGCAGATCAAGATAGTGATGCACAGAAGGAAGCATTGGTAGACTGCCAGGGGTGGGCTTCAAAAATTTTACAAAGGGTTTTCTGCCCGGTTGCTGGGTGGGCATGGCCATGGTAGGCATGGCCTAGTCAGCCTCCTGCACTATGGTGCGGGGGTGTTTTTGCCCTTCCTGGGCTCCGGAGGCTCTCTGGAAGCCAGAAATGGGCGCATTTCCAGCCTTCCCGAACTTCTGGGAGGCCCTTTTTTGCCCTCCCTGAGCCTCTGTGTGCACCCTGCACTTACCTGCATCCAAAACAACAGCTGCGTGGGGACTCCTGGGAGGGGCAGGGTGGGGTGGGTGGAGCCCAGAGGTGGTATTCAGCAGGTTCTGACCAGTTCTGGAGAACCAGTAGTGGAAATTTTGAGTAGTTCAGAGAACCGGCAAATCCCACCTCTGACTGGAGATTTTACAGTATCCTTCCCCTGCCATGCCCACCAAGCCACTCCCACAGAACCGGTAGTAAAAATATTTGTGGGATTTGGGGGTTCTCTGAACTGCACAGAATCTTTGCTAGGGGCTCACCCAAACCCCTGTGAGCCTGCAGAAGCCCATCCCTGGATTGTGCTCAGGGAAGGGGGATAAAATATCTAAGGACAGTCTCCACTTCCAGCCCTCTGGCCTCATCTTGCAGATAATTCATTTCTGTTGTGTAGCTCTAACCCTTGTTTTTATTATTATGCTACAAGGACATAACAGAATGTTCATAGAATGTTCATAGAATGTTCATAGAATGAATGAACATTCTAGAATGAGAACATTGATACTCTGCTTTAAAGCTGTTTCTTCTTTGGTCTCTTTCCTTTCCTTTCTTTTTGGGAACATGTCCCAATATTAATGGATTCAGATAGTCCCTACCTATAGCAGTGTTTCAAAGAAGCTGATAAAGCATACTTCCCACTTTTCTCCCTATTATCCATGCATATAAAGCAGACCAATTCAAAAGAACTATATCATGTTAAATCTATATGCATAAAGGTCCCGCAGCTAGAAGCTCTTCTGCAGGAGACAGCTGCCGAGGACCCCTGGTCACACATTGATTGAAAGTTGTGTCTCCTACTAGAAGAGAGCTTCAATTAATGTTCAGACAGACATTTTGATCTTCCCATCAAAAAAAGTGTGTTATCTGTTTGGGGGGACGACATTGACCTTGTGTTTTTTGTTCATTCAGTAGAGCATTGTTAACGGGCACAGGAACGTTACGTCTTTTCTAGGGACTGTAATTTAAGATTCAACTCACGCAATGCAGTCTTGGTGTTTTGTTTTGATTTGTGTCTTTTTGAGAGGGGGGTATAATAATTTCTGTAGCGGAAGAAGAAATAGGTCAGAAAGAAATATCTATGAGATTTGCGTGCCTTTTGAATAGTCTTTAAAGGGATAGTAAATCAAAATTAGCTATGCTGGTAATTATTTCGGCAACCCTGGAGGAACCTGCCACACTGGGAACTGCTCCGCAACTTGGTTAATCAAATATGTGTACAAATATATTTTCAGCGAATACTGGAAGGTTCAAAGTAATAAACCTGTAATTAATAGTTCTAGCTTGGAGTGTTTGGTAAGTATGTTGTATTCCCATTCCAATGAGTTTGACATTTGTGTTCCTACAACAAGAGCACTGAGCAGGAGTTGGGCATTAAAGTAACACTGTTTAATCAAAGCCATCTGGTAGTGGCAATTTTAAACATAATTGCCTCCTTGCAAAGACACTGTTTCTGTTAGCATCTCTGGTGCATTAGTAATTTAGGATCAGAGAACTTGGGATGTTGCCTTATTTACATAACCTCCTTTGTGCAGCCTCTCCTCTATCTTGAGCATTGTTTAACTAACAGTCTGCTATTCTCCTCGTGTTGCTAAACTAGAATGCATGGTTTATTTCCTCTTCTTCTATCACTTGAGAAGGCACAAGCACCTGTTTTCAAAATGTCTTCTTTCATTTGTTTATGCTTCTGACTTTGACAGGTAAACAATAATACTCAGTCTACTGAGTTATCACTGTCTCCCAGATAACCTTTGGGTTTTTCAGACCAACCCACTGGTTTGTTGTTGTCAGGAAGAAACAACAAACAATAGGAGGAAGAAAGAGCTGTGTGTGTGTGTGTGTGTGCGTCTACACACACACACACACACACATATATATGGTATTCCGCTTTGTTCAGGTATTTTCTCACGTCATTATAGTTGTACTTTTAAAATTGTAGCGACCATACATATAAATACCCACGAAAACTTAAGAAAACAATATATATATATATATATATATATATATATATATATATATATATATATATATATCTTAGGTCTTGGTGTATTCGGTCTTGTCCGTGTAAGGTTGAGAATACCTTGGCAACGTTTTGAAATCTCATCCGTCATCTTCAGGCTGGTATCTTCAGCTTCGTTCTCCTGGGAGAAGTGTGTGATCGTGGCTGTTTTTCCCTTTTAAACTCTAGAGTTGGATGTGTTGTTACTTTTTGATTGGTTTGTGGAGTTGATGTATGCAGATTGGATGGCTTTTCCTGAGACCCTGTGTGATAGTGGTTGCTTCTTCCCAGATAGTGGTTACACACTTCTCCCAGAAGAACGAAGCTGAAGACACCAGCCTGAAGATGACGGATGAGATTCATGAACGTTGCCAAGGTATTCTCAATCTTACATGGGACAAGACCCGAATACACCAAGACCTACATACCTTTACCCGTGAAAATCTACGAAAACAAATATATATATATATATATATTCACCTTGATTTATTTATAAAAAAAAGTAAAGGTAGGATAAAAATCTAATAAATAAATATCAAGTTCTGCTTTATACTGTAGAGAATATTTAAAAAATGGAATATATCTAAGACCTTGTAATCACATTTGATGACATGCCCCTCTGGACAGGAATTCCCACTCAAGATTGCTTAGGAATTGGCTTCACAAAGGTTGAGTTTCTTGCTAGGCAGAATGTCATGACTGCTTCAGATAGCAAATGTTGGGCCGAGGACAAACAGAATGTTTGCTCAGTTGGCTGAGTATCTTCTGATGTTACTGTACCTGCTGCGAGCCTGGAGAATTTAATGCTTGCTAGTTAGTCAACTGCAAGGCTGGCTTTGTATACTTGGAATCAAGGATGTGCCTTCTCGTCCTTTACCTTAAGCAGCAAATATTGTGAAGTAATTTATTTATTCATGACAGTTATGTTCCTTTAGAAAACACACTGCATTTAGATGATTATCTACTATATTTTTACACTGTCTCATAGCACTGGCAATCAATCAGTAAAAGACATTGAAAACAGAGAAGCAAATTAATTTTATTGTATGATCATATTTTTTTAAAAAAATATTTTCCCCCTCTTGTTTCAGATATTTGGTGCTAGAACACGTGTCAGGGGGAGAGCTCTTCGATTATCTGGTAAAGAAAGGAAGGTTAACACCAAAAGAAGCCAGAAAGTTCTTCCGACAGATTATTTCCGCGTTAGACTTTTGTCATAGTCATTCAATCTGGTGAGTACAATAATTTAAGGCACATGACTTTCAACAAAGGAGTTGTTTCGACAGAGTTCATCTGAGTAGGGAACCAACCAGTGGTGGGATTCAAATATTTTTACTACCGGTTCTGTGGGTGTGGCTTGGTGGGTGTGGCAGGGGAAGGATACTGTAAAATCTCCAGTCAGAGGTGGTATTTGCCAGTTCTCCAAACTAGTCAAAATTTCCGCTACCGGTTCTCCAGAATTGGTCAGAACCTGCTGAATACCACCTCTGGAACCAACCTTGAAGGTATGTCTTTCACTGGGATATCATAAGCTGTAACTTCAAATAACTCAGTTCGCTCCTCCCTTTCCCTTTTCTTATGTTCAATTTATCACTAAACATTTTATTGTTTGTTTATTCATAGTTATTAGTGTCAGAAGCATCATGATTAAAATGTTTATGTTTATTTGGATTTATATGCTGCCCCATCTCCGGGCGGACTTGGGGCGGCTCACACGCAAATGCAACACATATACAATATTAAAAAATTTGTTAATCCAATCCAAATAAAACCTAAAATTACATACTAAAATAGCCAATTAAAACCCCAACCACTCTCAAGCCAGGCCGGCCTGTAAAAACAGCCAGGTCTTTAGATCACGGTGAAAGGCGCACAGGTCAGGAGCCAACCGCAGCCCCAGGGGGAGCTGGTTCCACAGGGTAGGTGCTCCCACCAAGAGGGCCCTCCCCCAGGGCGCCGCCAACCGACATTGTCTGGTCGATGGCACCCCAAGGAGGCCCTGCCGGTGGGAGCCACTGGGTGATTGGAACTCTATGGTGGCAGGAGGCGCTCCTGCAAATACCATGGACCCAAGGCATGAAGGGCTTTATAGGTTAACACAGCACCTTGAATCTTACACGGAGGGCAACCGGCAACCAATGCAGATCGCATTAAGGCATAGTATATTACATAAAATTTAAAATATACAAGATTAAAATATCTACAAATTCAACAGATCTTTCCCAGAAACTAGCAACATTCATTTATTTTTATTTTATTTAGGAGGTTTATATTGCCGCCTATTTGCACATGGCGACTCAAGGCGGCTTACAAGAATATAAAAACATCATATAAAAAACAAAACTAATAAAAGAATCATATAATAAATTAATAATATAATATAATAAATAACCACACACACACACACACACACACACAGAGTGACAACACATCATATGAGCCATTTAATGGGCTCCTTCCTGCTCTGTGTTCCCCAGGCCCACTGACAGAACCAGGTCTTCAGCGTCTTTAATTGCATTCTGTCACGCTGCCATGAGGTGTTCAAATGCCATGAGGTCCCCTATATTTTATTTATTATTTATTTATATTTTGTATTTACAGTTTGCCTAACTTCCTCAAAGTTTTAAAATATCTCCTCTGTCAGGGTGCCCATCCTATAGAACAGCTTTCCTGAAATTTGGATGGCTTTCCTTCAGGCATTGGGTCAGGCTATTAATTGACCCCAGGATGTATCGCTGCATGTTTATGTTTCAGATTGTGCATTAGGAGCCACTTGTTTTTTAACACTTGTGTAGTTACAGGTACAGCCACTTTACCTGTAACACTTGTGTAGTTACAGGTAAGTCAATTCAGACCAAAACCTCTGTTGCTAAGCGGTGCAGTCATTAAGTGAGTCACATCTAATTTTACAACCTTTTGTGCTATGGTCCTTAAGCAAATCTGGCTTCCCTATTGACTTTGCTTGTTGGAAGCCCCTGGGAAAGGTACAAATGGTGTTCACTTAATCTTAGGATGCTGCAGCCATCATAAAAATATCTGGTCATTGCCAAGCCCTTTTGATTTTGATCATGTGACTTTTGGAATGTTGGGATGGTCATAAGTTCAAGGACTGGTTTTAAGTCGCTTTTTTCAGCACCTTTGTAATTTTGGACGGTTTTTACATGAAAGGTCTATGTCTAGGACTACCTATGTTATATGCATGGGGAGGGTTTTGCTATATTTGCAATACAGCTTTTATCTTTGTGTTATGTTGTTTGTATGTTTTATCTATTAACTGCCCAGAATCATTGTTTTGAAGTAGATGTCCATATCAAGCATGTAAATGAACATGTGTCATACAAAACTTTCTCTCAAAAGAAATCAAAGAAAAAAATTAGTGACTTTTGGTGTTCATCATTATTGGCTAGATTCCTTCTGGATATTTGCCTTTATTTTTCTTCCAATATAGTGTTGCTTAATTTATCAGCATGTTATTAATACTCACTTGGATGCTGTTGAATGTGATTCAATCTTTAACTTGCATGCCATTTTTTTTTGAACTGAAATACTGTAGTTTCCCCTTATGCTTAAACAAGTTTCAGTAAGTTTTCAATTAGACTGAAATGTGGGAAGAGGATTGTCCCAATAGATGGAATGCAAGATTTCTGTGTAACTATTGACCCATAATTGCTCATTTATTCCTCAGTAGTTATTTGTACAGTTTTGATTTGAATAATGGATAAAACAACTTTTTGAATACAAATAGAGTTAGGTCTCTTAGGCTATTAATTATGGAGATATCAAAAATATATTCTGTAGAGCTACTTTGTCTTTAATACATTTGCAATGATTATTGGAAACCTATTAAATGGATTTCAACCCTGTTATATGCATAAGAAAAGCTTACCCTTCCTTTATCAACAGATAGCTACTAAGATGAGTTTTGTCTTGCTTGTTGTTAGAAGTGGTGGTTGTTATCAAGGATCATAAAAAGCCCTTAATCTGCAACTGGATTCAGTTCTAACATTGGGTAAAAAATTGAACATCTCTTTATACCTTTCTTGACCTTCCTTGAACAGTTAGTTGAATTTGCTCAGGACAGTAAATTTTATCTTAGGTAATACACATATGAGCAATGATAGAAAAAAAACCCTCTTGTTCTCTTTGAAATTCACTAAGCCTTCATGGTGTACTAACTTCAGTTCATCTTTTTCACTGTCCTTCAGATATTCTCCCAATGCCCTTTTGCAACTGCCTGATGCACTTGCAATATTCCATACCCACCTTTGTTCCTTGATAAATAGAGTCTGTCAACACCGCTGCATGGATGAAGGACATGATTCATTGTCATTATTTTTCTGGTCTTCTATCCAGGGCTTTTAGTTCTGCTTGAGTCCAGTCCACTATTCCAGCTGTGTATTTAATGACTGGAATTGCCCAGGTGTTAATTGACTTAATGATATTTCTTCAACTATGTTTGGGTTTTAATGTCTTCTTCTATCTTATGATGTATTCACTTCTAACCTTCTTGACTTCAGTGTGTTTTATGGTGTCAGCTTGAAGGATGCCCAGGTATTTGTAGTGATCAGCTTCATCTGGACTCGTGTTATTATTTCCATAGGGCATGTTAATTCCTCCAGTGTTCACTAGTTTTCCCCCCTGTTGATGGTCAGGGTGGCACATTTGTCCTGTCCAGATTTCATTGCAATACCCTGGCTATTAATATGGACAATGTTGAGCAATGATTTTATTTCAGATGGTGGTATTCCATACAGTTTCAGATTGTGTAAAGAAGGTGGGATATCCTGGCAGATGTTTTTGACATTTGATAGCCATGGCCTCACTTGTTCAGTATTGTTGACAGAGGAATCAGTGCAATGGCAAAAACTAATGGTGGTAGTGAGTTTCCTTGAAAGATTCCTTTCTTGATATTAACCTCTTCCAGTTTATCACTATTGACTAGTAACGGTGTCTTCCATTGTGTCATTTATCTCTGCACAAGGCTTCTGAGACTTCTACGGACTCCTGTTACTTTTAGGCATTTGATTATCCAATCATGTAGCAGGGAGGCAAATGCCTTCTGGTAATCAATCCAATCTCCATTCAAGTTGCTCTTCCTTCTCTTGCAGTTTTCCATAATCATCTTGTCAATTAGGAGCTGGTCTTTTGTTCCTCTGCTGTTTGGGTGGTTTTCTTTCTGTTCATGTAGAAAGGGCTTGTTTTTAAGTGGACTGTTGGACTGTATCAACTACCACACTAGTTAGCAATTTGAAAGTTGTTGGCAAGCAAGTAATTGGCTTGTATTTGCTTGGTGCTGCCCTTTTTGTTGGATCTTTCATTATCAGCAAAATTTTGCCAGATGTTAGCCACTCTTCAATTTCACCTCCTGTCAATATGTGGTTAAACTGCTTGGCAATGAGTGGGTGTAGACCAGTCAGATGTTTCAACAAAAAACCGTGCTGACCAATTATTGAACTTGCCATTTCTCCACCATTTCTGCTGTTATGACAAGTTCTCTCATTTCAGCTTCTTTTAAATTCTTATCTACCTCTTTTAATCGAGCTGCATCCTTGTTGTATTTATTTGGGTTGTCCCATATCTGCATCTAAATTGTACTGTTTCTTCATCAGGTGTTGACTGGTTCATTGGTGGTTCATGAGACCATCATTGGTGAATTAGTAGAAATGTTTCTGATTTGACTGAAATTACAGATTCTTCTTGTAATGTGCAGTTCAAACTTCATATATGCTGATTTTCTTGACTATACCTGTTTTTTGCTGCTTTATTATTTCCAGTGCTTCCTTGATCTTCCTTGTTTTATTGATTATTATTATATATACACAAAAATGTGACATCACAGCTGCCAGTTAGTGTGTTGGCCTTCATATATATCAGGTTCTTCCCTAGAACTTAGGATCCTGTAATGCAGGGGTTTCAAACTCACGTTGTCATAGCTGCGTCACATGATATATCAGGACTTTTTCCCCTTCGCTAAACCAGGCATGGGTGTGGTCAGCGTGTGACGCATCTGGCCCATGGGCTGGGAGTTTGACAGCCTTGCTATAGTGTACTGACATAGTATATGTAGCAATTATTATATACACAACAAAATGAAATCATAGCTGCGAAATCTTTAGCTGGTGTTGGCCTTCATTTGCATCAAGTTCTTCCCAAGAATCTAGGATGTCATAATGTAACAATATAATATTCATGTAGATCCAAGCAGTATGGTCTTTTGTAAGTGACAGATGGAAATTTTGTTAATGTGCAGATGTTTGAAGTGCCATCTAAGGTTTTTTTGGTATGGCTCCCTGCGTAATTGTTATTATTATTAATATTCTGTGAATCCTTTTCAAATGTAAACTGAGAGTTGGTTTTAATAAGAGAGTCATTAGAGGCAAATTACAGTCTAAGGCTATGAATGATTTGTGAACCACCATCAGCCATGTTTTGAGTTGCAATAAATTGCAAGTATACCAAAGCCCAGAGGGAGGAAAAATGATGATTAAATATTGGGTAGACTAAAAATCATATTCAGAGGAAATAAGCAGGTAGCATAGATACACTCACCAGAGCACAAGGGACAACTGACAGAAATCAATAACAGCTGGAGGGTCCAATCTGAATTATTACTTTTAATACAGTGAATATCTTTGGTCGCTGTTGGTTCAAGATTAAATATTTTTTTAACCAATCCATATGACCAAATTGCAAGCTATTCCTTATATGACTGAGACTGTTTCATCTTAATAAGTGCCAATTGGTTGCTTGATTTAGCTGGGCCACTGACTAAGATTCTATACAATGGCTGTTATGATAATATTAAAGTGGGGTTTTTTTTCTCTGATGGTTCTATTTAGCTGTAATCCCACTATCCTCACTTTTGGAAAATAATAAACGTCTAATCACATCAGCGTACTGTTGTGCTTTTCAAAACTAATTGAATAGTTGGAGTGATATACAATGAAGCATACATTCCTTAGTTCATACTTCTTCACTTAGTCATGTGAAATGAATTGGGAACTGGAGGCCAGGAGACACCATTTTGCCAGAGTCATTGACACAGTAAGCACTTGGATGACTCAGAGTGGTATCCAGAGCTAAGCTAGAATTCCACTTCTATGATTTGCTGTGGTTTTTCATCAACCCGGAATTAATGGCCTAGGAAGCCTGCTCCATTTTATGATCATTGAGGGAAACTATTATTTAACTACTAGCCTTATTCTGTCTCCTTTATTGTTTGTAGTTCCCAAGAAGGGTGATGCTTACAAGAGATTTTTTTTATCAAATATCTTAAAGAAATGCAGAGTAAGGGAACTATTAGCTTTCTAGGGTGAAAAAAAAATGAATGTAATGCATGTTTTTAAATGATGAAGCCTGACCTTATCCTGTCAGGGGATTGCAAAAATGACAAATTGTCTAATCAGCCAGGTTATCCAGTCATGACCGTAGTGAAAATGAAGGTTTCTCCAATGGCTAATGATGGAACATGGATGCTTGTTGCCCACATATAAAACAGATTGATGGTTATGTGCTTGTTAATCACATGCTAAATTCATCTTCTTCCATCATTTCCAACAGTAGGCACAAAAACAAACAAATGAGTAATTCCTTTCAGTTAATTTTTATTTCTCTTTGCCTATTTATTTGCTGGTAACCTAGAATGTAATCCTGCTTGAGTTTCTAAAAGCATTTCTTTAGAAAATCTTTGTGTCAAATACCTTTGATTTTAGTATATATTCAAGCACAACTTGGTAGTAAAAGATTTGAAAGAAAACAAATTAGCCTTCAAGTTGAATTTGTAATTCATTATTAAGTGAAGTCAGATAAATCAGAATTCTGGTACAAGTATAGTAAAACATATCCAGATGATCTATCTTCCCATCCTGAATCAATTCTAATTTAAACTCCATACATTCCATACTGTTATGATCATTTCCCACTATTCTGGCTGTTCCAGATCGTTTTAAAGATCTCAATCCTACAATCAACATTTCTCTTTTTTCTTTTTTTTGGCCAACAGTCAAAATAGAAAAATGCTAGCCAAACAATTCTACTTCACTAGAAATGAATTTCTTTTCTAGGCTCCCAACTACCTACAAGGAAAACTGTGAGCAAAAGACAGGTTGCATTTCACAAAGAGTGAGGCACCTTATCATTCTCATAAGGAAAGTCTTAACACAAGTGCAAAAGTGATGTGGTAGTAGCTCAAGACTAAATATGCTGGCAAGGATAGGGCAACATTATTGGGACAAAAGCAAAAGCACAAGAGAGGGGGGGGAAACTATATCAATGATGCTGGTAGCTATAACCAGTCGTAATCTTTGATGATTCTACATCAATACACTGAATATGAGAAACAAAACAGGAAAAATTGGAAGTCTTAATGACAAATATATCTTTGGCATCACTGAATCTTATTCAAAGAATAAAGCAGGATGAATAACAATTACATCTATTTTATCATTAAATAATAAATTTATGTAAGCACTTCACAGAATGTATAAACAAGGATATTTCTCAACAGAGATCTTTTAGTAGTTTCACTCGAGATTATGCACTGTGCTTTTTTTCTCCTTAAGGGATTTTCTATGGAAAAAAAAAATTGGAAGAGTAATAGAAAAACCTGGGAGCATTAGAAATGAAAGATAACATTGCCTGAATCCCTATAAAAGTCCATAAATGAGGCGGGATTATTGAATATTGTAAACTCATTTGACAGCATCTTAAGTCTTTGAAATAGCCACAGAGAATGAAAGCAGAATACATTTTACCAGCACAGAGCTATTCTGAATGATGCATGTGCTGCGACTTACTTTGAAACATCTATCAACATAGGGAATTAGGAAAAGCTAAGGCCCATCTTGGAAAATATTTGAATTTACTTAAAATGAGATTACATGAGAACAGTGAAATGGTTAGTGTATGGACCATATGTTGGCTATTTACCCATTAGAAAATCACTATGGTACACTTGATCTGGAGCTAATTTAAAAAATCAGTGCCCATTTTTAGAGTATTCAGTTAAGTGCCTAGCTATGATATAGAATACTTGAGCAATCACAGAGCTAACATTGTTCCTTTTGTGGTTGTTCTGAAAATAATGTAGAAAAAGGTTCCATGCCTGAACTTCATAATTTGGATAAGCAGGTCTTCTTTCTATCTAGTGGTCATCTCAATTTTTGCAGCCATATGTAGATGTCCCAAACTAGAAATGCATTTATTTATTTATTTATTAATGAGACTTGTATGCCGCCCCATCTCCAAAGACTCAAGGCTCACAACTAAAACAACAAGAACAATAAATAATTAAAAAAGAATAAAACTAACAAGCCCCATTGAAATATAATTACATAAATACATAATAAAAAACCATGATAAAACCACCCCAAAGGGTCACAGCCCGCTTGGTTAAATAACCAGGTCTTCAATTCACAGCAGAAGGCTGGAGGTCAGGGGCCAGACAGAGTCCCAGGGGAGTTGGTTCCAGAGGTCAGGGCCATAGAATAGGCTCATCATCGGGGACGCCAAACGGCATTGGCCAGCCGACGGGACCCGAGGAGTCCTTGCTATGTGATCGCACAGGGCGGTTAGTACTCGATGTCGGCAGGAGTCGCTCCCTTAAATATTGCGGACCCATGTCATGAAGGACTTTGTATGTTAAAGTTAGCACCTTGAATCTCACTGAGCACAACTGGCAGCCAATGCAGACAGCAGGAGGGGGAATGGAGAACTAACTCCATCACCACCACCGCCGCATTTTGCACCAGCTGTAATCTCCAGATGGTATGCAAGGGTAGTCCTAGATAGAGAGCGCTGCAGTAGTCGAGTCTGGAGGTAACAAGGGCATGAGTAACTGTGCGAGGGCATCACGGTCCAGAAAAGGGCGAAGTTGGCAACCAAACGGAGCTGGGCAAAGCCCCCTGGTGACGCCCCCACCTGCTCCTCCAATCAAGCCGTACATCCAGGAGGACCCCAGATTCCACGCTATCCACAGGGGCAACACCACTCCCCTATGGTTAAAGATGGATAATCCTGACTGGGCCGCGATGCCGGTATGCACAGCCACTCAGTCTTGGCCGGGTTGAGACGGAAGCATGCCTTTTCATCCAGATCCGCGACGCATCCAAACACTGGGTCATCAGGGAGAGGGCATCACCGATTTGGTGGCATTGAAAAAGTATGAAAGTCTGTGGAGAATCATAAATGGAGAGCCCCATTTTATACTTTGTTTTTAAAACAGTTTCCAAATGAAAAAGTAAAATCCATCCAGCACTAGAAACCTGGAAAGAAGAGCAAGAACCAAGAGAATCATTTGTGAAATCACCAAACAAGAATGAGATTCTGGTTCTGTGTAGGGTTTTTTTTCCCTTTTTGGGTTTTTACAATAATGCTAACATTAACAACTGAAAGTAAGATTAATGAGGAAAAAAACAAATGCCAAATCTTATTAGGCTTCAGTAATAATGAATAAGCTAATGCTTTTACAAAGGAGAGAGAAGATTAAGAAGAATTTCCCTCTAGTAATGTTTTCATCTTATTTTTGTTTTGGCTGTGAGAGGTTATTGGAAAAGTATTTTGAGAAGGCCATTCCGGATTTTGCATGAATATTGATAAATGACAATTACCAGAGTCTCATCCTCTTCCACTGCCTGAGGCTATGTCTGCTGAGCGATGCAAGTTGCATACATAGTAATTTTGCATAAGGGTCTCTATGTGGGGGCAACGAATGAGAGCTTCATTTGCATCTTTCCCATTAAAAGGAAAGACATTATTGAAAAGCTGTATGCCAGGATGCTATAGCAGTGGAACAAAAATAACTAATCCCAAATCTATAAATTGTAAGTTCTAGGGTACTCCATGTTTACACATGAATTTTGGAAAAAGATCATTTCCATTTTGAGTAATAAGCCTCATCTCCAATTATCAAACCATACTTATAAACACCATGATTGCAGTTCTACCAAACAAATTGTTAATGCACATGCAATACAAACCACATGATTTTTTTTTCTTTTTCTCAAATCTCAATATTCTGCAGAAACGTGTACATTGACTTCAAGATGGTTTATCCTTTTTGGACTATGCCAAGAATCCAATTTCTCCATGTTGGGCAAGCAGAGGTTTTGAATTGTGATGGGCTCCCAGATAATAGAAATATATAGATGGAAGTAAGATGGCAGTTAAGTGGAAGAGATAGGAGACGGCCACACTTTGTTGAAAGCAGAATGGAAAGGAAACAGGAGGAAGAGATGAATGCTGGAGTTTTGTAGCAAATCCTACAGAAAGCTTAAATTATTGTTATATTTATTTAGAAGATTTATAATCTTGCTTAGTCATGCATGGCGACTCAAGATGGCTTACAAGGATATAAAACACCATATAAAAGAAATAAAAAGAATAAAAAGAAAAATAATAAAACAATAACCCCTCCCAGCCTGCCACCCCAGCAACAGCACACACATTCGTACTAATCATTTAATGGGCTCCATCCTGCTCTGGGTTCCCCAGGCTCGCTGGCAGAACCAGGGCCTTCTGAAAGAATGTTATATATAGGCTGAGGGGCATGATGTATTAGAAATAAAGGCTGCCTGGGAGCTGTTTAATTTTTATTTGTCAATAAAGCAACTATTGGATAAAATCAAAATAGATTTGTGCTCCATTTGGACTTTTACCTGACTTCTAGCTGCTAAAGACTAGATTTGTGAGCGCAATAGTTGGAATGCAGTTCTGCAGACTAATTCTACTGACTGCCAGTTGACTGCAGTTTGACAGTTCAAGTCTCACTGGCTCAAGGTTGACTCAGCCTTCCATCCTTCCAAGGTTGGAAAAATGAGGACCCAGATTGTTGGGGGCAATAGTCTGACTCTGTAAACTGCTTAGAGTGGGCTGTAAAGAAGTATATAAGTCTAAGTGCTATTGCTGTTCTCTTTCCCTTCCACCTTCTTTCTCATGCATTTCCTCCACACAGGCTAAATATATATAGTGCATACCTATATGTAAATATCCTTTGAAATCCATGCTTCATTTTGAATTTATAAAGTATTCTTTAATTTGGTATTTATGGAAGTGGCACAGATGTTATTAACCGCACTCTAGATAAAGCTGAAATAAGCTTTTTGATGTACGTTATGCTTCACTTTTCCTTTCCAATCTTCTTTCTTGGCATGTACACTCTGCATGAAGCATTTTGGCTTCTTGTTCACTGCCTTATTTAATCATGTTACCAGCCAATATGGAGAAGGTCTCTGGAGTATTTCAGCCTGTAGAACATTAAAAGGGCATTATGTCCTCCATTCACCTGCCGAGTAAGGTGACACTGATCATGTAAAACACGGAATCAGAGAGATCCGCTGGAAATGAACCAAATAAAGTTCATTTACCCTGTATTGCTCCATTATGCTTCTGCTTTCTTTGGTGCAAGGTGAGGTTTGGGAGGATTGCATTTTAATTAGATTGTCCAAGCTGTTGGACTCTTAGAAATTGTAGCTTATAGCCACTGCTGTTCATACCTCTCTGCTGACAGCTCATATGTTCAGTAAACGGGGATGGAGAGCATTACATCTTCTATCAAGCTGAACTTATCTTATAGCATTGCAGATAAACAAATGCCCTAGATACCTGCACCACACACACAAACTGTGCCTTCTGCTGTGATAACATCTGGAAATTAGTATATTGCAATCTCAGCCTTCAGAAAATTGTTCCTGTGTCCTCTGTTATAGCATTATATCAGTGCAAAACTTTAAATGCACAAAATTGGCATGTATCTAAAGTGACAGCCACCCATTTGTTCTTGTAGTTTCCATTACTTATTCTCCTGCTTCTCTAGTAAAGTGTTAATTCATCTTCCTCCTCCTCATTTTTCCAAATATAATTTGTAGTCCACAAAGAAATAATAAGGAGTAAATAAAGAAGATGCTTATACATAAAGAGACAGAACTGCTTTCTAAGCAGACATAATTCTGTTATGTCAGCAGGAAGACTCAAACAAGGACTCATAGGGAATGTCTCACAGGATGACTAATAGTGTTTCATTGTTAGGATAGAATTGAGCTGTATTCTGAATAATATTATTATTATTATTATTATTATTATTATTATTATTATTATTTATTCGACTGTATGTATGCCAGCTTCTCCCTAAGGACCTCAGGCTAACATTAAAACGACACAAAATTTACATAAAAAACAATTAAACATAGCAAGTCAGAATAAATACAATAAAACATTAAAACATTAAAATAAATAATCGAAATAGTAAAAAAAACCCCGGTCATTCCAGGCCGGCCTGTTGAAACAACCAAGTCTTCAGGTCCTGGCCACTTCTGAATAAACCACCCCTCATTCCAACCATGTTGGATAACTTCTACATAATCTTCATCCCTACTTTAAAAAATGATTTTGGAGACCATGATAGAGCATCAGTTGTAGAGTATCATAGCTGAAGTAAATTATTTGTTCCAGACAGGCTATGGAAATCTTTTTTTTTTGCTCTTGCGCATGAGTTTTGTCAAGATCTGGCTGGACTGTAGCTCTCCTAGATCTTATAGATCACTCAACAGTGTTCGGTACCATCAACTTCAAGAGTTGCTGGTTGGTGCCCCTGTTTGGCTTTAGTTCTATTCCTTCCTAAGCAAATAGTTCCAAAGTTGAAGGGATGAACAGTCTTTCTACAAAAACAAACTTTGGAACAAAAGTACCATTCATGATTAATTTTAAATCACAATTTAGTGTTTATTATCTTGTTTGAATGATTATAGAAGGCACAAATGCTGGGGGGAGGGGAGCATTAATCATTGCTCAGTAGGGAGCAGTAATGAGCAGTGGTGGCTTAGTGGTTAGAATGCAGTATTGCAAGCTAATTCTGCCAGCAATTCAGTTGTCACCAGCTCAAGGTTGACTCAGTCTTCTCCCCTTCTGAGGTCAATAAAACCAGATTGTTGGGGGCAATATGCTGACTCTGTAAACTGCTTAGAGAGGTTTAAAAAGAACCATGAAGCGGTATATAAGTCTAAGCACTGTTGCAGAGGAGGGCACCATATTTTTAGCTTCTCCTTTTTAATTAATAGAAGGAGGGCTAACTGACCCAGGACAGATAGCTTTGTGTAGAGACAAAATATTTAGTCTGGAGTTTTTCAACTTCTAATTTTTTTTTGTTCAGATTCAGAATCCCAAATCAAAAGCTTAAGTATTGCAATCACACGTGCAGTCATTTTATGAAATATCCCAAATTTTTCCAAAATTCATAACATTTTGTCATAACAAATTCGATTCTGATTCAGTTAAAAACTAATTATTATTCCAAACAAAGAAAGGAGCAAAAAGAGAAAATTTTTTTTTAATTGTTGGTCACTCTTACTTCCGTTAGACAATAACAGCAACTACTTCTTCAAAATTACAAGTTGGCACTATTAATATATTGTGTATTCTTTAAAATTTTAAAGTAGTATGACTTCTCTAATTTGTCAAAATGGGCAAATGTAAATGCAATGTATAATGGCTTCTTTTGAAACAAAATGATCTGTGATCTTTGGAGGTGCAGATATCTAACAATCTGCATTGTCCCTACACACCATCTTAGTGAAGCGTGCAAACCAGCGTCTGCATTTCCTGTGTTGGATGAGGAGAGCATATCTTTCTCCTTCTGTTGGCCAACAAAGCACGATCACTGAGAGTTTTTTGGTGCATCACTGTTTGGTTTGGTGGCAGCAGTTCAGCCTGAGAGAGAAAGTTATAGAAGTGCCTCTGAGAGAGATTATAGGAAGCTCGCTTCCTGTTATTAGGATACTGCTTATAGCGAGCTTAGAGCTCAAAGCATTGTTAGAGACCCCACACGCCCACTTCATGGTCCATTTCTGTTGCTCCCCTCTGAGAGGAGGTTTCAAAGTATTTCCAACTCCCAATTCTGTAACAGCTTTGTTCCCTATGCCATCCATCTGATAAATTCACAAGATTCGTTTTTCTCGCCATGTACATGTATACATCCAAACTAGACTGTGCTGTTTCTTTCTCATATAATATATGTGGGTATATGCACAATTCTATATTTATTTATTTTATCATGTTTATGTAGTGTATATTGGAGTTAGTGACCCTTTGAAAGCTGTGTGCAACAAAATTTCATTTTAATGTATGCCAATTAGTGTACATTCAAAGTGACAATAAAGCTATTATTCTATTCTATTATTATTTTATTCTTCTACTTTGCTGTATGCAAAGAGAAGCAACTGGTTTGAATTAACACCTTTTTGTTCCCCTCTTTACAGCCACAGGGATTTAAAACCAGAAAATCTACTACTGGATGAAAAGAACAATATCCGAATAGCAGACTTTGGGATGGCATCATTGCAAGTTGGGGACAGTTTACTTGAAACAAGCTGTGGGTAAGTTCAGTGGTGGGATTCAAATTTTTTTACTACCGGTTCTGTGGGCATGGCTTGGTGGACGTAACAAGGGAAGGATACTGTAAAATCCCCATTCCCTCCCCACTCCTGGGGGAAGGATACTGCAAAATCCCACTTCCTCCCTACCCCACTAACAAAAGAAGACCCAGCCGATCAGCTGGAACTCAGGAGGCAGAGAATAGATGGGGGTGGGGCCAATCAGAGGTGGTATTCTGAACTACTCAAAATTTCTGCTACCGGTTCTCCAGAACTGGTCAGAACCTTACCTCTGGGTAAGTTGTATTAAGAGCTTAAATCAATAAGCTAGAATGATATCCCAAAATGATGAGGCCACAAAGCATTTAGCCAATCAATTGTAGAATAACTGCACATTGGGAAGTAACAAAAAAGAGTCACAATGTACATTTCAAGAAGTCTCTGATTGACCAATAGAAGAAATCAGATTCTGAACCAGACAATAGATCTGTAGCGTGATCCAGCAAGAGATTGTAATGAGCACATTAGCTCTTCAGGACTTTCTGTTTCTCCTAAGGGAAATAGAGTTAGTCCTTGACTCACAACCTTTCATTCAATAACTATTCAAAGTTACAACAGCACTGAATGAGGGGCACTTACGTTGTTTCCTTGGCATTCTTCCGTTGTAGCTTCTCCGCAGTCATGTGATTTCAATTATTTATTTAAAATATTTATATAGCTGCCATCTTTTAACCAAGTTAGTAATAAGCAGGCATATACAATGGAATGAAGGCTATTGCTGAGCACACTGGGTTGTATCCCAAAAATTGTAAGCTGCCCTGAGTCTTCAGAGAAGGGCGGCATATAAATGTAATTTAAAAAAAAAAGTCTGGGTGTCTATCAAAGGAAAGCTAAAACAACATTTAAAACTAAACAGATGATTCAATTATTTAAAACATTTATGTAGCTGATTATCTTTTACTTTTTTTCCAGTGAGTAGAGTAGAGTAGAGTAGGGTAGGGTAGGGTAGAGAAAAGGATAGGATAGGATAGGATAGGATAGGACAGGACAGGACAGGACAGGACAGGACAGGATTAATACCATTAAAAAATTTTTTTAAGTAAACCTTTCCTTTTTATTTGAAAGATATAGTATACATTGTGATACAATCACCCTAACACTAACTTTTAAAAACAGGCAGTTTAGCTCTTGAAAATATCCTCCTAAAACTACCTACACTTGAAGAGTGGAACTGTTAAATATGCTATTAAAATGTCCCCAGATTAAAAATAATAATATTTTTCTAAGTGTTTAGACTGTTTTAGAGATTCAGTGGCAGGTTTCTATTCAATGATGTTTGGTTTTTCTATTTATGGAACCTTCTATATGCTGCCACCACCTACTGGAGAGAATAAATAACAACATTAGTTATTGTTACAATCCTGTAGGTTTAAGACACATTTGCCAAAGAAAAGTATTTTTATGTGCCATAAATTTGGGGAAATTGAGAGACATCAGTACGATATATCAGCTCATTAAAAGTTATTTTGACTTGAGATGGGTTATAAGTATCAATAAATAAAGCGTATTTTCATTGCTGGTGTTCAATTTACTTTTCTTAGCTGCACATTATTCAATTGAAAGAAAGTTTGTGAAACTAAAATGAGTGTGGAATCTGGGACTTGGATTTGTAGGATACTGCTACCGTAACTAATGCACACTTGAATTGGCCCTTCATTAGGGAAGCTATTTAAACTTCAGCTTTTTCCTTCCATCATTTATTATATGTAACATGGCAGAGAAAAGCTGACATTGTCTGAATCACATTTCTGAATTTTGTCAGGAAGCAACTTCTGTGATTCTGCCCCCTGTTATGGGGACTTCTAAAAGGATTTAGATTAATGCATTTACTGTGCAAATAATTCAAAATGACCAATGGGTATATGTGATTACTAAGATATTAGCAATTGGTTTTATTATTTTGTTAGATGAGGTGGAAGGGAACTTAGCTGATCGGTAATTGCTGGTAGTTTAGAGCAGGGGCCACCAAACTTTGGCCCCTTGGGGACCACCAAACTCATCCTTTTAAATCCCGTGGACCAGAGACCCTGGGAAAATCCAAAAAAAAGTTTGCAGGAAAATTCCCCATCCCATTTTCCTACTGATCGATCGTTCTTTATTTGGGATCATAGGATAGTCTCCAGCTCTGTTCTCAGGGGGAAGGAGAGAGAGAGAGACTTTGGGCTTCATGCAAGGAAAGCAGCAGAAGCAGCAGAAGTCTTTCTTTCTCTCCCCCAAACTCAGCCAGAAATGAGTCTTTGTGAGACTTGTTGTGCCGGCGCAGCCTCTTGGAGCAGGATGCCTTGCGGGGTCCCAAAGACTCATTTCTGGTGGAGTTTGGGGGAGAGAAAGAAAGACTTTTGCTGCTTTCCTTGCGTGCAGCCAAAAGCAGAAGAAGAAAGATGCGGGAAAAAGCAGCCTGGTGGCCAGGCCAGGCACATGGGGCGAGTGGGGCAAGTTCCCCCTCTCTGCCCTTTCCCACCTCCCCTCACTACCTCATGTTGTTCGCAATGCAAGTGACGCAAGCCTTGTGTTCCGCGGGCCATGTGGGCGGTGCAGCCTTGTGTTCCCACGCAGCCTGGATTAATTGCTTTGGGGGGTGCTTTGGGGGTGACATTTCTCTGCAGACCACCAAAATTTTCTCACAGACCACCAGTGGTCCCCATCTCACTGGTTGGCGACCACTGGTTTAGAGCAGTGTTTCTCAACCTTAGCAACTTTAAGAGGTCTGGACTTCAACTCCCAGAATTCCCCAGCTATCCCCATGGAATTCTGGGAGTTGAAGTTAACACATCTTAAAGTTCCAAGGTTGAAAACACTGACTTAGAGAATGGGGCACAGTTATGATGCAGTAAGAGAGAAAGAATGGCCACTGACTTTGGGTGTGTTCTATCACAAGGTCTCAATTCACAAAGAATTGAGTAGAAAGTAGAAATACGCTTTTGGTTAACAACCTCTGCATATTGATCTGGAACTTTAAAAAATAAAAAGAACACAAAGAAAACTGACTTTCATTTACGTTGTATTAAAAAAGCCTTGAGGTCATGAAGAGAATTAATATATAAAAAGGATCCTTCAGATCATGTATGTCCTTCACATTGGAGCATGGGCAACATTCAGTTCTCAGAGTCCTTCAAAGCATATCCTTGAAATTTAGTTACAAACTGATACAAAGCAGCAGCATGATATTCAGCTTTAGGTAGGGTGACAGCAAAACCCCAAGTAAAATAAGTGGGTTAAGCCTCTTTCAGCTTTAAACCCTCTCTTCAGCAGGATTTAACAGGGCTGAAAATTGTCCTTCCATTGCATCATCACATTGCCCGCAATCCTCAGTTACTGGAAAAGAAAGATTTAAAAAGGGCACTTGTGGCTGCGATGGAGTTGCTAGAGCATGTAAAGACATGGGATTCGTAAACTGTAGAGCAGTGTTTCTCAACTTCGGCAACTTTAAGATACGTGGACTTCAAGCCCCAGAATTCCCCAGCCATCCCCATCTTAAAGTTGCCAAGACTGAGGAACACTGCTGTAGAGCCTCCTTGCGTTCAGAATTTCCTTGACAGTGTATATAATGTAGAAGTAATTGGTCTCACAGGTTGGGGTGGAAATGAAGGCTATTGGGGGAAATGGTTGATTTACAAGACTACAAGTGGACTACTTTTCTGCCACTTTTTCTTCCGCTCAAAGGCCCTTTGGGTCAGCAGTCCAGTACAATTAGTGAAATTGCTGGTGAGTGGAAGGAAAATTTACTTTTATTTTCCTTCTTACATCCCACTAGTTTTTGGTACTGTGTATTTATTTGATTGGTGTTTGGGAACCAAGCTTTTGTTATCATCTAGAAACCTTCACTCTCTCCTCTCCAGCCTGCTGTCAAAGGGTGGGAATCTTGCCTTCTTTTATTCTTTTCATGTTTATTGATTTTATTGTAATAACTTTGTTGAGAGCCGCCCAGAGCAGTTGAGGGTCAGGAAGAGGCATACAAATTTAATAAATTATTATTTTGAGAGCTGTAATCTAAGTCTATCCAAGGATTGTTAAGTGAGGGGAAAGCTTTCTTGAACATCATTTGGAGGAGTCCCTATTCTGGGCACAGGATTATTCTTCCAAGCCATATTTCATACGAGATCAGCTGTAAGTTAATGTCCTTTTCCAATATCCCCACTTCAAAAATTATATTCTCTGTCCTTCTTATTTATGGGGGAATCCCTTTTTCAATTTTAGATTATCTTGTACATTTGCAGAGAAATATTTAGCAGTTAATACAGTAGCTGGCATGTCAGCCGTCCTAAATCTCAGACAGCAAATAGGCTGTGCTGGAATTCAGCTGTTAGTGCCTGGAGCAGAAACAAAGGCTCATGTTGCTCTCTTCAAGTGCACTAATAGAGAAATCAGTGGAACAGAAGAGAAATGTGTGTCATAAACAAAACAGCAACTTTGCAAACCCTCCTTTGCAGATACATGTTAAGTGCAATCATTGGGCCTCTGTGTGAGCTATTACACTGCTTCATTAATTCTCCTGGCATGTGGCCCAGCATGATTGACATTGAGACCGTCTGCTAGGCCTAGTAAGAGAGGAGGAATATGCGGTGCCATGCTATAAAACTGCAAAGATGTATTTGGAGTAGAATCCTTTTCATCTAAGGTCTTTGGTAAATTATTGTTAGAGTTTGTCATATCATTTTGACTCTGTCTGCAAATTGTTATCCTGTATGTCTGCCTCTTTAACAGACACTATTAATTCATTTCCATTCCTGGGTACAGTTCTGAAATTTCCATTAAACTGATTTATCTCAGTTATTTACCAGCTACCCAACATTAATAGCAAGCTTACTGAAGGATGCATTTCCTGGTTATCAACCAGTGGTGGGATTCAAATTTTTTTACTACCGGTTCTGTGGGTGTGGCTTGGTGGGTGTGGCAGGGGAAGGATACTGTAAAATCTTCAGTCAGAGGTAGTATTTGCCAGTTCTCCAAACTACTCAAAATTTCCACTACCGGTTCTCCAGAACTGGTGATAACCTGCTGAATACCACCTCTGTTATCAACATTAACTGACCTAGATTTTCCCATTGTTTATATAGAGAGATTTGTAACATCCTATATGTATGATCTTTTTCCTAAATGTTCTCTGCTATCTTCTTATGACTTAAATGTTATTAGAAACTCAATCTACTTTTTGTCAAGGTAATGCCCTGCACTTGATCCGTGCTAAGGATATGTCCACAGGTATTAGTGCTACTTCCACTGAAAATTCAGTCTAACCATTATATTAATTTTACACTTCAAGGTAAATCCAGTCCCCCTCCCCCCACCTTGTGAATTTGCAGAAGGCTAAAGCAGGCAAGTTCAGAAAATGTCAATGATCTAAACTGCAATAATTTCTTTGTCACTTTTTACCGGTAGTGTAACTTTACCGGAATCATTGGAGACAGAGATAATAATTAATATTTCAGCTTTTCAAATAGCATTAGTTCTGCTAGCTCCAATAATAGAATAGCTCAGAATAGAAATTTCCACACCTTTTTTAAAAAATTAATTACATTATTTAGAACTTACATGGCTGTCTGCCTTATATACAGTACTCCTAGGTGGCTCACAATAATATTAAATAAAAGCAGAATTAATAAAATAAACCAACCCCACAACAATATGGCACATATCCCAAGCAAACTACTGCAACATCCAATAGACTTCTCTCTGCTGGGCTCACTTTTATCTTAGCTAAATGCCTGGATGTAGAGCCAGATCTTAAGAGCCCTCTACAATGCTAATATATGCAGAGTTTTGTAAAATTCATACACAGATTTACAAACTGAACCAAAATTACAGGAAATATATATTTTATGGCAATCAGGAATCTTTCAAACATGCTGTCTGTTAATACTCTATTGCAGGGGTGTCAAACTGGATTTCTTCGAGAGCTGGATCAGCATTGTACTTCTCAAAGGGCTGGGAGGGGAGATGGAACGAACGCTTCCTGAAGCACTCTGCTGGCCAAAACAGACTGTGGGGGGGTGCACATGGCAGAGTCCTGCAGGAGGCTGTCCAGGCCGAAAACAGGGCACTGCACGCATCCCCCCGAGTCCCATTTTGGCTGCCAGAGGCACTGCGGGTTGGTCCTTTACTATTTCCCGGCTGGTCCTGTGGGCCAGATTTCAGCAACTCATGGGCCAGATCTGGCCCACAGGCTTTGAGTTTGATACCCCTGCTCTATTGTATTAGGAGCCACCAAATTTACTTCCAAAATTACTCAAGTGAGGTCCCCTAAACAGTTGTGTTCTAGTTCCAACTATAGACACTATTCTAAAGGAATTTTTCTCTTCATGTATGCCCATATTTTTTTTGATAATTATTTTGTATTAAAAACTGAGTGCTGGATCCCCGTATACAGGTAGTCCTTGACTTATGACCACAATTGAGCCCACAATTAATACTGTTAAGTGGATATTTGTTAAGTGAGTTTGCCTCATTTTACGACCTTTCTTGGCACAGTTGTTGAGTGAATCCCTGCAGTTGATAAGTTCGTAACCAGTTGTTTACTGAATCTGGCTTCCCCATTGTCTTTGCTTGTCAGAAGGTCGCAAAAGATGATCAAAATAACTTTGGGACACAGCAACAGTCATAAATATGAACCAGTTGCCAAACATTTGAATTTTGGCCACATGATCATGGAGATGCTGCAATGGTTGTAAGTGTGAAAAACGATCATGTCACTTTTTTCAGTGCCGTTTTAACTTTGAACGGTCACTAAAGGACCTGTTGTAAGTCGAGGGCTACCTGTAATGTAATAACAGAGAGAGTAGTATGACAATGGAGATTGCCTTGGAGATGATCAAGCAAAGGCTAGTAAGACATCTGTTAAAACACTTTCATTAGGATTCCTGAACTGAGTTAGGAATTGGATTTGACTTTGTTACTTCGTCTACATTAATTAAATATAGTTAATATGGTTATTCAGCTGTCATACATTTAACAACTATTACCTTCTGCCATAATGTTTATGAAAGTCTTCAGGTGTTATACTTAATTAATCTTTTAACATATTTGGGGGGGTCCTCATGTTATATATATTTATAAGTTAATTGTGAAAGAGCTGGATTGGATGCAAGAGTATGGTACTTTAAGTGAATCGGTTGTATTATGATATGTATTATGCATAAGCATAGAGAATCTTTTTTGCATGAGTTCACTTGAAGTAGGCTTTATCCAGAAAAGCTGGTGATGTAATTCAGAAGTGGGGAACGATGGCCTTTTTATGACTTATGGACTCCCAACTCCCAAAATTCCTGAGCCAGCCTGCTGGCTCAGGAATTCTGGGAGGTGAAGTCTACAAGTCATTAAAAGGCCATCATTCCTCACCTCTGATATAATTAAAGGGCTAGTCTAAAGGTGTCAAAAATCTCTTTCACTCTGAGCTCCTTTTGTATATGTTTGTTTTGTTGCAAAAAAAAAAACCACTACAACAACAATCTTCTAGGAATCTTTGTAACTGAGTAATTATCTTCTACTCTTCTTCCCACCTCCCATCTGAAAATTCAGATACAGCAGTTATTGGTCTGTTGTTCTGTTCCCGCTTGTCTGATAGCAAGGTGTTACGTTTTAATATTTTCATATATTTACAGTATATATCTCTTTGTAGCAGTCAAACCTTAGTTGTAAAATGGTGACTTGGTCTATACCTGCTCATTATACAAAAACATTGCTACTCAGTGCTGGGATCACAGGTTGTGCACCTCTGCATTATAACTGTGTTCTTCTCAGAATATGCTCAGCAGTTTATTTCTAGCATTTCTGAACTGAAATCTCTAAGGTAATAAAACTGGATGTGTACCATTGATAACCATGAATGGAGTGTCATGCCCTTGTTAGAGTCAGACCCTGAGGGAGAGGAGGAACAGCTGACAGGGAGTGGAGGTGTGGCTCTGGAGGTTGTAGAGGAGGCTGGGCAGTCAGAGGAAGAACCAGGCCCATCCCCTATGCATCCTAGAACACACAGGGAGGAACTGAGAAGGCAACAACTTGGTTTATGAGAGAGGAAGCGGCCATGATCCCCCTTGTTGGTTGCAACTGGGAAGAATAGTATATAAGAGAGACAATTAAAACACAGTGTTGCCAGAAGCAAAGCATGTGTTATTGTGGGCTGAAGTTATCTTGGTTGGCCTCCTTCCAACAGACTGTGCCTTGTTATCTTCTTGCAGTTGGTAATTTCTTAGTCTGGTCCGTTATGGAATTTCCTTCATTGTAGTTTGTTTTAGGTTTTTATTTCACCTCTATCTGCTCATTAAGTTCTGACTGTATTGCTTTCTTTTGAAGACTATTTTTGAATACGTTTTATCTCCAACTGAGAATTACTGAACAGTGGGGCCAAGTTGGAGGCATTAAAGGATATTTATTTACGTTTTGGATTTTGTTACATTTGTGTTACACTCTGGGTCATCACATGGAGCCTCTAGTTAATTATGCCTAGAAATCAAAAGCTTTGATGCTCCAGTGAAATAGATATCCTGCATTGATGCGGCATCAAAGTAGTAATTTGAAGCTTTCTCCATAGAAGTTAAAGATGTCCATCGTATCATTCAATAATACTGGTTTCTTAGATCACCCAGCTTTGATAGCTTCTGTAAGATCTTTAATATTCCCTTTATGCAGTTTCTCACTTAAAAGCACAAAGAACATTCCATTTCTCAATTTCATGGTTTTATTTTCTTTACATGACTTAGTCTTAGTGTAGGGCCACAAATGGTGATGTGACTCCAGGATGCTGCAACCATTGTAAATGCACACCAGTTGCCAAGCACCTGAATTTTTATTCCATGGCCATGGGGGCTGCTTTGATAGGAAGTGCAAAGACAGGTGACAAGTCAGTGCCATTGTAACTTTGAACGGTCACTAAATGAATAGCTGTAAGTCATGGACCACCTATCCTGGAAACAAGGAATAGTGATAGTAAGCAATAAACTGGCTGTGAGCTATTTCACTGATCTACTTTGCACTAACTGACAGCACATGGGACTTTGCAATAAATTTTCCATTAGAAGAATTCTTTATTGCTCTCATTTTTATGTGAAGGGGGAACAGTTATATAAAAGTTATAAAAGATCCTGTCTACAAACAAATATGACAAAACCTTTAATCTTCTATATTTAAGGTTGGTTGGGAGGTAGAGACCACATTAGCAAACTGGAAAATTATTCTCTGAAGCATAGGAATAATTTGGCAGGTCTTGTCTTTCTTCAAACTCCAAGGACAACCATGAGCAAATAGCAGAGAGTAAATGGAACTGGGGAATTGAAATAATGCAGCTTTTATTGGTTCAGATTTCTTCATTATCTCACTTGCCTGCCAGGCAAAGAAAAATCAAGGCAATTTAATTCTGAGAAGGCACTTCCATTTGTCCAGGAGCTGCTTCTCCATGGAAGACACTTTTATGATGCTTTCTGTTGCTAGCTAAAGCCCCCTGGTTTATTAAAAGGGGAAATCCAGGGTCCTAAGAGAACTTCCTCTTCTGTTATCAGACTCTGTTTTAGTGCAAATTTAGTTTACTAGAACCCCTATTCTGATAATGGGCTGTTCCTTCTTTTAATATGTAGAGGTTCTGAAACAGGGATAGACAAAGTTCTATTGGTTTGGGCTGCAGTGGTTAAGATTTTCAGGGAAATTAGATTTTGAAATGGCTTTTGGTAAAGCCTAAGAAAGGGTTTACATTCCTGTTGCCTGTTTGTTTATACTGGCAAACAGAAGGAAATTACCAGTTTGTAGATTACTGCCAATATTTGTTGATGCAATTTATGGGGAATAGGGGTTTCAATAAGTGGCTTACCTGCTGTAGGCTGCCCGTTCCTGCTCCAGAATATCATTAAGAATATTATATTCAGTACTACCTTAGATAACTTTGAAAGGTCTTCAACTATTAATTCTTCCTCCCTTCCATACTAGGAATTGTTGTAAATAGTTTTTTTAAAAAAAACCTCATAAATTTAACAAGTTCACATCTATATAAGGTTGATCCATGACATTTACTGCTTGAAGCAAAGAATAAAGCATAACATGTCTTCCTCTGTTTTATGTATCAACTAGACTAGAATCATAGTTTATCACTGATGATTGGACAGCATGTAGTAATGCTGGACAAATCATTGTTGTATTGACAAAGTGTCCTTTAATAATGTTGCTTGGCTTAACTATCATATTTCTTGAGGTAGCTGCCTCACTGGATTTAATAGCAGACAGACCATTATTACAGTTATTAACTTCTCATAAAAAGTATAGTGTGGACATACTTTTACAATTAGTTTGACTTGTCTCTTCTAGATGTTCATCTCCATCTTTCTGATGGCAAGGTATAAAAACTTTGCTTATTTAGTTTATTCTGAATCTGTGAACGTGGCATATATTTTTGCCTCCATTTCTCATATGAAGGCTGTTATCTAGCCTTAACTCTATTTATTTATAAAACAAGAGTTCACATGTATGCAACATCCATATGTATGAATTTACATGATAATAAAATATTAGGTTCATTTAAACAGTGTGCTCATTTCATTGTATGCTGAACTAGACATAGACTAGCAGTTAGACAAGAAGCAAAATGTTTTCAAAGAAAAAAAAAAATCCAGTTATCTTTTATTATTTAATTATATCGAATTGATCTTCTAAAGTCTTAGCATATGGGGAAGGGGGAATTTGCCCCTTTTTATTATATTGTTATAAATTGTAATACAATACATTATATTGTTTCAGGACAATTATATTTGTACAGTACTAATTAGAACTATTAACATTCTATTGTTTAGATAATTTGGGATATTGGCAATAGAGAAAATATATGTTCTATCAATATTAGTTACAAATTTAGAATATTGATATTACAAGCATGAAATTAACTGACCTTTTCATACAAAATTCAGTACACTATAACATTTGAAAGAAGAATCTGCTGCAGAAACTGATTTTCTTCAGCTTGTATAAATCTTTCACCTTTTAGCATAAAGGGAAATATTGAGTTCTATGGCAGAGAGGTAAGCATGTATGGGAGACGAAGGAAAAAAGAAAAAAAGAGAAAATAAATTATAGCTGATATGTTTAAGTGTTTTTAGAGAAAATTAGTTTACTTTCTGGTTGATCTGGATTTCTTGGAAATTTACAAAGCTTCAATTTAATGGGAAAATCATGAGTCTAAAATAAAGAAAAATTAGCACATATGCAGATTTACTGTGAGGGTGCCTATCAATTCATTTAGAGAAGGAAAAGCAAATTCATGAATATTTGATACATTAGATGCACAAACTCTTTTATGTAGCAGAATTTCCTAAAAAGTTGTACCCCTTGTCTACTGACTGAACAGCTATCAATTTCCTTTCAATAATGAAATCACTGCAAATTATAAAAAGAGAGAGCTTTCTTTGCTCCCTTGTTGTTTCAGTTACTCTCTTGGAAATTAGCTTTTCTTACCTTTATATATTTAGTTGTTTCACATAGTTACAGTGGCTTTCATTCTTTTACCATAATATAGAAAAATTGACTTTGTGAATTACAGAAATTGCTGCACTAAATCTTTGTACACTAAATCTGATGTGAGTTGATAAGAGAGCTTTAACTTTTCATAAAGTTAAAGGTTTAGGCTTGTTTAATCTTCCTGTATGGGGATCTTTGCACCATGAAACTACATATATGTGGAAAGAATATCAATTACACTGGTCTACAAATTTTTGGGAATTATCAACCTCTGAGATAAAATGTGTTAATTTTACATATTTTTATTAGATGAATTAGAAAACAGGTGATAAAGGTGCAGGTTGGCTAAAGTTTTCAAGATATTTCACAATAAAAATTTATACACAGGCGAGTATCTAATGATCATGATGCCTCATGATTTCTCAATAAAGTACAGTAGAACAATGAAAATGTACCACATGGAAGTGCATAAATTTATCTTCACTTTGAGAATAGCAAAGCAGATGGCTATGAAAAACACGTGGAAAATTTGCTTAGGTCCTATAAAGCACTTGGTGCAAACATGTCACTGAAAATTCACTTCTTACACTCGCATTTAGATTATTTCCCTTTGAACTGTGGGGCAGTGAGTTATGAGCATGGGGAGTAATATTGCAGGCATAGAGAAAACATACCAAGGGAAATGGTCTCTGTCCATGCTTGCCGATTACTGCTGGAATCTCCCCAGGGAGGATCCTACTGCAGTTCACAAGACAAAAGTCAAAAAGTGTAGTTTGGATACCGAAAAGAGATGGAACCTTGTCGTTTAATTTAATGTTAGAGCTTGTCAGGTTTTCACACAAAAGTATGAAAATGTTACATGAAAAACTAATAAATGAATGGAAAGTTATATTATTGGTATCAATAAAAATATAAATTTATAATAATTGGTGTGGCACCATTCTCATTGCTATATCACATTTGCAGAAATAGAATGGAACATAATTGCCCTTGTAATTTTGAATTAATTTGATGCAATTTTGACCTGAAGCTGTATCTTGGAAACTGGAGCCAATTAATACTTAGGACTTAATTTTCCTTTATTAGTGACCCAGTTCTGATAAAATTTAGCTATTAGAATTTAGTTATTAGAACAATGTTTTTCAACCTTGGTAGCTTCAAGATTAATGGCCTTCAACTCCCAGAATTCTCCAGCCAGCATGTTGTTTGAGGAATTCTTGGAGTTGAAGTCCACATACCTTAAAGTTGCCAAGATTGAGAAACACTGAATTAGAGTTTAGGGTCTTTTTGTTTGTTTGTTTGTTTCATGATCGTGATGGATAGGAGCTGAATTCATAAGAGTATATCTGCTCCAGTCCTTTATCAGGAGCAAACATAGTTAAAACAGTCCTAATAAGTCGCTGTGATGATTTTGGATGCATCCTGCTCAATTGCCAAAACAGACCAGCAACTATTTCTGGCAAACAAAAACAGACAATGCTACCCTCTGTTAATCCCCCACTCACCATTAAAACAATTTCAGGGATTTACTCCACTTTGAAAGTATTCCATGTTGTATTGCCTTGAGAGAAACTATTCCACATGCTTTAATTTGTTGTAGACTAGCCCCAGGATTCATTGGCTACTTCACAGAGGCAGGAACATCCCTTCAACTGACTCTTACTCTTGTCATTAATATAATAATAATAACAACAGCTTTCCCATCTGCTTAATACTAGTCTCTTGCTTCATAAACTGAAGAGTTTTGGTTTGAAACCCAGCAAAACATGTTTTTGTTGTTGCCCTAGGTTTCCTACTTTTGTGTGTACCTTTGTCCTATGTGTGTGTGTGTGTGTGTGTGTGTAGAGAGAGAGAGAGGTTTAAATCTGCTACCACATCAAAACTGAAGATAGGAGGAGGTCAGCTTCCAAATAATTTATAGTTCGATAAATCACGTCTTTCTGGTTTTGTTCTGTCTCTCTGTGTGTGTATTTGTGTGGATAACAAGCAGTTACTATATAGTAGTAAGAAAAAAAATGAAGTAAACTAATTGATGAAAACTATCTAAATTACCTAACAAGAAAGAAGAAAAAGCAATTACTTCTCAATTACTACAGTTTCAGTTCTCTAGATCACAGTTGTTTCAGTCCATCAGATTTCTTTCATTTGATGTTCTCCAGGTGAGACTCTCCCAAGGCATTCTGCTTGATATGCTTCTTATGTCCTTATTCTTGTGAGAATTAAAAAAAACATGCTAAGCCTATCGTATTTATTTATGAGGGATGTTGGCAGATTTGGTAAAGGTCACTGAAGGTGTTCCTTTGCATATCATTGATTCTTTGCTTTAAAAAAACAACACCAGGCTATGAGTTGAGATGTCAGTTCTGTCAATAACCAACAATCAGTCAGATTCAAGGCAAAAAATTAGAGGGAAGCAAGGAGGGAAAAGCATAGGAATTAACTGCAATGGGTTGCCAGAAGGCAATGAACGCTTTGAAGGGGCTCCAACTTTATCTAGCCATGCTGACAATTCTGTTTCAGAGCCTTCAGGCTGATATGCCTAAGAGCTGTGTTGAAATGTGCTGAATGACTGGCAACTATTACCAAGTTGTTATCTGGAGTATACCAGAGAGGACAGAGAATCCTCTTTTCGCCCTCTTTTCCTCCAATCATGCATTCCATTACCTTGTATTATATCTAAGGCTAAAATGCAACATCTAAAATACCTATTCTTGAACTTAAATGGAAAGGTTGCTGTCACTCCCATTCAAATCCCCCACCCCCATTCAAAAAGATACTCCTTTGGTCTTTTTAGCTGCCAGTTGCCTCATTGGAAGTCTGAGGCCTACATAGTCATCAGCTCTAGTAAATTACAAGGCCAGCGTAAAGGCCAATCCAGTCTCTGATCCTTCACAACTGTCTTGACTCAGTAGTCTTTCCCTGTGGTCATTTTATTCAATTTTGTACCTCTTCGTTAAGGCCTATGCTACTTAAATACCAGCAATACACTTAGACTTATATATAGCTTCATAGTGCTTTACAACCCTCTCTAAGCAGTTTACAGAGTCAGTATATTGCTCCCAACAATCTGGGTCTTTGTTTTACCGACCCTGGAAGGGTAGAATGCTGAGTCAACCTTGAGCTGGTCAGGATCGAACTGCTGGCAGTCAGCAGAATTAGCCTGCAATACTGCATTCTCACCATTGTACCACCACGCCTCATTGCTCCAAAATTCTACCCTATATAACATTCCATTCAAGACAAGCTAATAACAGGACAATTTACAAAAAGAAAAAAAAGCACCCACTGGCAAGATCCAAAATAATACTCCAATTAAACCACAACAAGGAGCACTCAAATATGCACAGCTCTAAACAGAGGCACTCTGTTGTGGATGTCAGCAGAGCTATTTTAGTTTCATTCACAAAATAAACTCTTGAAAAAGTATTTTGTTTTTTAAATGGAAAACAGTTCACATGCTGCATAAACCCATATGGGATACCGTAGTTTCAGAGGTTGTTATAAACAAAACAAAATAAAATAATTTTAAAATGCTTCCTTACAAAGTAGTTGTTAAAAAGTAAAAGAAAAACAATGGATTTCAGAAGATTTTGGTTGCATAAAAAGTCACGCTGCAGAAGTATATCAGTAGTTTACATAAATTACACTATTAAGTGTAATTCGCCAGGCCCGCAAGATGTTCCAACCGCTAAGGCCTCTGGGAGCAGTGCCAGAGGCCTTAGCGGTTGGAACATCTTATGGCTGGGGTTGGTTGAAGGTCGCGGCCCTGGCTACGATGGCTGTACCCTCCCCCAGCTGGGATGGACAGGATATGGCTTTTGTTGGCTGGGACCCTGCTCTGGTGGCGATGGTGGCAACGGCGGTCACGGCAGCGGTGTGGACCCAGGGCCAGTGTGGTTGCCGGAACTGGGCGTGGATGTTGGAGGTGAGCCCGGAGGCTGCCCCTGGCTGGGAGGTAGGCACCGATGAAGACAAGGGCGGCTGCATCGTTGGATGCTGCCCCCGGTTGATCTTCTCCGCCTCCTTTGCCTTCTTTAATTCTGACTCCTTGAACGTCTGGGATGAATGACTGGGTTGCTGGTGCCACAAGGGTTTGTTGGAGCCAATTGATGTGATGCCGAGGGGCAAGAAGACTCTCCCTGTTTCCATCTGGGATGTGAACTATCGGACGGTTCTATCCATCTGCCATCCAGAACTCTTGTCTCCTCCGTGCTGTGGGGGTTACCTCTCCTGCCCTCATTAGTCTTCATTGGCGAGGGTGATGGAACTTTGTTGGCTCACCCACCCACTGTTGTGAGAGAACAATGGGATGGGTTGTACCACCTCCTCCCCAGCGCAACTTCAACTGTGCAACATCTCTTTAATCACTGGGGCCACGAGCGGTGAGAGAGCAGTGGCCAGCCTTAGACGCCGACCAACAGCCCCTGGAATGCCGTGAGAGGGCATCCAGGGATGGAGGCAACTCAGTGGTTTTTGAATTATGCCAATGGTTATACTATAAGATCTTTATGAGGACATACCACTTACATCTAGGGCTGCTCCTCCCTTTGTTGATGGGACATGTACCAACATATGCGGACTTTTCGGCAGCTGAATTGTGGGCTCTGAGGGATTCTCCCCTCTCTTGGGTTTGGCCCACTGGTTTATCATTAGCCTATCTCGAGGACAGATTCTGGAATCCGGAGAGATGGCATGACGCAGGAAAGGGTAGGGGCTGGGGCTCGGGGAGGGGTAAGGAAAAAGGACCCAGGGCTTCTTTGTTAAAATTTTTATTTCGGTTTCTTAGGGGGTTAGGGAAGGGTGGGAGGGGTGGGGGTCTTATTACAGGAGTTCAGTGCAGCCTGAAACAGGGCCGTGGTTGGGGGGTGCATGAGGGGGCCTGTGGGACTCCGGGGGGAATAGTGGGGGCCATGATCCCTAAGGTGGTTGGAATGGGTAGGAGCCGACAAGGCGGGGGGCCATATCATGTTAGGGAGCGCCCCCCCCGCTATGTCCAAGCTGTGGCGCCCGACCCCTTAGCCTCTTCTCATCCCCTGGGGTTTTGGGATCCAGGACCCCTGGGTTCAGACTGGTGTACTTTAATGCCAGGTCCGTGGTTAATAAGGCACCACTCCTCCGTGATGTGATTGAGGAGGCCGCGGACCTGGCTTGTATCACCGAGACCTGGTTGGGGCCAGAGGGTGGAGTCCCTCTGGTTGACATCTGCCCCCCAGGTTTTCAGGTGTTGCACCAGTCACGACCCCAGGGAAGGGGGGGTGGGGTGGCTATTGTCATTAGGGAGACCCTGTTTCCAAGGGAGGTCCCTGCCCCAGAGATAGGTGGGTGTGAATCCCTCCTCCTGAGGTGTGGGCCTGCAGGTGTGCTGCTTACATACC
This sequence comes from Naja naja, assembly GCA_009733165.1. Taxonomy (NCBI): domain Eukaryota; kingdom Metazoa; phylum Chordata; class Lepidosauria; order Squamata; family Elapidae; genus Naja; species Naja naja. Next base: position 262,270,514 of record CM019148.1, read on the forward strand.
TGTCCCCCAGCTATGTCTCAGCTGCCCTGCCTGGGCTTCTTGATGCCATCTTGGGGGTGGCGGTGGAGTTTCCAGAGCTTATAGTTCTGGGTGACTTCAACCTGCCTTTCTTGGGACTGGCATCGGGTTTGGCCCAGGAGTTCATGGCCTCCATGGAGGCAATGGACCTGACCCAGATAATTGATGGCCTGACTCATGAGGGGGGTAACATGCTCGACCTGGCTTTTGTCTCGGAGCAGTGGCGGAGTGGTCTGGGGGTGGTGACATAGTTACCCACCCCGCTTCATGGTCAGACCACTATCTCCCGCGGCTGGTCTTCCATCAAGCTGCCCCACACCGCTGGGATGAGGAGCCACTTAGATGGTTCCGCCCCAGGCGCCTGATGGACCCTGAGAGGTTCCAGGCAGAGCTGGGGTTTTTCCTGCATCCTTACCCACAGCCCTGCCGGGTCCTTGTGGCTACCTGGCAACAGTCGGCTGCGGGGCTCTCACAGGGTTGTCCCCATGCATCCCCTTACTCGGCACAGATCCCGTCAGCCCCTGGTATACCGAGGGGCTCCGGAGATGAAGCTCCGCAGGAGGGGACTAGAGAGCAGGTGGAGGGTGACCCGCTCTGGATCTGACCAGCCCAGCTAAGAGCCCATATTAGGACTTACCTGGTGGTGGTGAGGGCGGCGAGAAGATCTTATTTCTCCGCCTCATAGCATCCGCAGATAACCGCCCGCCGCCCTGTTTGGGGTCGCCGCTCCCTCCTCCAGCTGGGGGGGTGGCGGACCCTTTGCGGGCAGAGCTGAGGAATTTGGCCAGTATCTGCAGGATACTGCTGACTTGCAGTGGCCTGAGGATGGGGATGCAAGTGGTTTGGCCAATGTTATCTGGACTGAGTTCGATCCTGTTTCTGAGGATGAAGTGGACAGGATTATGCGCGCGGCTGAGCTCCACCACATGTTTATTGGACCCGCCCTTCCTGGTTGGTTTATGCCTCCAGGGAGGTCACGGCGCTGGCTCGGGCAGTGGTCAACGCTTGTTAAGGGAGGGGCTGTTCCCTGCCGCTTGAAAGAGGCGGTGGTGAGGCCCCTTCTGAAGAAGCCTGCCCTTGACCCAGCCGCGTGAACAACTTTCGTCTCCAACCTTCGCTTTTAGCAAGGTTGTTGAGAGTGTGGTGGCCCAGCAATTGCCACTTTTCCTGGAGGAAGCGGACTACCTGGATCCGTACCAATCGGGCTTCCGCCCGGTACAGCACGGAGACAGCATTGGTCGCGCTGATTGATGATCTCTAGGCTCGGGACAGGGTTTTTCCTCTGTCCTGGTCCTGTTAGATCTCTCAGCGGCTTTGATACCATCGACCATGGTATCCTGTTGCATGTCTCGGGGTTGGGAGGGGAGGCACTGTTTTACAGTGGTTCTCCTCCTTCCTCTGGGACGTTCGCAAACAGTGCTGGCAGGGGGCAGAGGTCGACTCCAAGGTATCTCACTTGTGGGTGCCCCAGGGCTCGGTCCTCTCGCCCCTCCTGTTCAACATTTATATGAAGCCACTGGGTGAGATCATCCGTGGCTTTGGGTGAGTTATCATCAGTATGCTGATGATACGCAGTTATACATCTCCACCCCAGGCCACATCAGTGATGCTCTCTCCGTGATGTCCCGTTGTCTGGAAGCGTGCGGATCTGGATGGACAGGAACATGCTTCGACTCAATCCAGCCAAGACAGAGTGGCTGTGCATACCGACATCTCGGTCCAGTTTGGATGTTCCATCTTTGGTCATGGGGAGGAGGTGTTGCCCCCGTGGACAGGGCACGGAACCTGGGGTCCTCCTGGACTCACGGCTCAAATTGGAGGAGCAGGTGGGGCGTGGCCAGGGGGCCTTTGCCCAGATCCGCTGGTTCGCCAGTTACGCCCATTCCTGGACCGAGATGCCCTGCGCACAGTCACTCAGGCGCTGTTATTTCCCGACTCGACTACTGTAACGCCTCTACCTAGGACTGCCCTTGCGTACCACTCGGAGGCTTCAGCTGGTGCAGAATGCGGTAGTGATGGGAGCTTCCCGATACTCCCATGTTACACCCCTCCTGCGTGACCTGCATTGGCTTCCGTTGCCCTCCGGGTGAGATTCAAGGTTCTGGTATTAACATTCAAAGTCCAGCATGGCATGGGTCCAGGTTATTTACGAGCGGCTCCTCCCAACATCAAATACTAACCGCCCTGTACGGGCTCACAGACGGGTCTCCTCGGGTGCCGTCTGCACTCAATGTCGCTTGGCGGCCACCGGGAGGGCCTACTCTGTGGCTCCCACTCTGTGGAATCTTCTTCGCTGGAGCTCCGCCTGGCCCCCGATCTTCGCACCTTCCACCGATTTGAAGACTTGGCTCTTTTACAATCTGGGCTGTGCTGATTCTCTGGGGTTGGTCCTATTTTAACTATGGGTTTTAATTCGGCTTAACTTGTTTAATATACTTTTAATTAATTTATTTATTGTTGTATTTTTAGCTGTGAGCCACCCCAAGTCCTTTTTGGAGAGGGGGCGGCATATAAGTCAAATAAATAAATAAATAAATAATAAAAAGATAACTGAGTAATAAAGGTTTGAATTTATAGAGTAGTATTTGCATGAGTAGGAAAATTAACATGTTTTAAAGAACTCCTATAGCAGATGGTAGCACTTAGCCAAACTTGATCTTGTAAAAGCTAAGCAGGGTCAGATTGATTAGGACTTGGATATGAGATCAGTAGGAAATCCCAAGGCTGGAGGCTAAACTGGAAAGTCAGAAAGACATCCTGGAAAAGGACAATGGGCAATCAACTTCTCTGCTGTTGTGAAGACAACTATATGGATATGCCCATATGTTCAACAGAAATTGAATCTGACTTGAGGCAACTTTTACCTTTTTCTGGTTCCAGAAGTAGTGAGTTCGGTCTCACATATCTGACAGGCATAGCTTGCAGTCAGCAATTAATGTTGCAGAAGTGCTAAACAGATTCACTCTGCTTGATTTAATTCTTCTGCACAGTTGGCCTGTAAGTGCCTCAATTCTTGTAGGGAAGCAATTTTTTCCAGGTCAATTAAGCTTCATGCTTAGGAATGTTGGTTCATCACCTAAGCTCCTTGCCGTCCTGAAGTAATCACATGGGGAGCATATCCTGTGTGAACCAAATCTAAAATGTGTTTTCCCTTATGACAGAATAGTTTATTACTTGTGACTGAGCCTTTTATCTCTAAGACCAGCTAGTATCGATGGTTTTAAAATTCTTTCTGTATACATGGGGACTGGGAAGGCAGACTTTGCATAGAAAATAGTCTAAACAGCAGGATGCTTAATCTGTCCCCTGCCTACCAATTTTCCACAATAATGTACTGTACCAGTTGCTTCCTTAGCCAGGGTATGGCATGTAATTCTATCCTTAGACTGACAGAATGAGACCATGTTTTCACATCATTATACTTCATAATAGAATTTTGGAGTCTCCAGAATTTGGGAATCAAATTAGGCTACTTTGCCTTCAAAGAAGTTTACTTAATTCTCATATCTCTTGCCATACCTGAGCTGAGCCCACTTGTAAAAATTGTTTCTTGGTCTTGCTGAGTGACTCTGTTTTTGAAGACATCACACATAATATGCCTAGACTATAGCAGAAAAGATGAGATGGCTTAAGGAATGAGGAAAGGACAACATTCCTTGGATGCATACTTGTTAAACAATTAGTGATAACAACCATTATTAGTGCTTGTTGTTGGATTTTCCTTTACTTAGTGTCTGTCAGTATAGAAATGAGTTTTCAGCACCTGAAGGCAGGTTAAAAAGCAATAGATAGAAACTAATCAAGGAGAGAATCAACCTAGAACTAAGGAGAAATTTCCTGACAAAACAATTAATCAGGGGAAGAACTTGCCTCCAGAAGTTGTGAATGCTCCAAAACTGGAGGTTTTAAGAAGAGATTGGACAATCATTTGTCTGACACAGTATAGGGTTTCCTGCTTGAGCGAAGACCTTCAAGGTCCCTTGCAACTCTGTTATTCTGAATGGACTAAACTAATTAGAACTAATTAGCAAAATTAAAGCTGGAGTTCTATAGCTGCTCTGAATTGCCAAAGCTTATGCTGCTGTCACAACAGTTGAGGTGTAGCTGTTGAGTAGTTAAGTTAGCTTACCTTTTTTTTCCTCTCGGTCTTTTGTAAAATATTATCCACAGCATTCATTGCTTTAGTGCTTTGAACTAGTATGTTAAAATAGAAATTATTTTCTTTATTTTGCCTATTGGGCTGATATTTTAAATGTCACAAAATCAAATGACTGATTTCACATCCTTAGTTCAACATTACTGGTTTCAGAGCAAGCAGGGAAAGTCTCTAGAGCAAAAATCTACTCACAATACAATTCTAGTTTACTGGAGCTGAGGCCAAGTATATGATTTATTTTGGGTGGATATGAGGAGTAGTAGCATACTATTGTCACACAGCAATATAATTTTTGTTTGTACAAACATATAAAACTCTTACATTTTACAAACAATGTAAGATCACAAAATATTTTTTTACAGAAGTCCTAATTAAACTTTGGAATTCATTACCATGAGATGTGGAACTGGCTACCAGTATGACTAGCTTTAAAAAAGAGTTGGACTTCATAGAAATTACAGGGATCAATGGCTATTATCTTTATTACCTTGATGGCATGTGACCATTTCTGAAGACCATCTGTTGGAAGAATAATAGATTTCCTTGTGCAGTTGGTTGGTCACTATGAGAACAGACTGATGGAATCGATGGGCTAGGGCAGTGGTGGGATTCAAATTATTTTACTATCGGTTCTGTAGGCATGGTGGGTGTGGCAGGGGAAGGATACTGTAAAATCTCCAGTCAGAGGTGGGATTTGCCGGTTCTCCGAACTACTCAAAATTTCCGCTACCAGTTCTCCAGAACTGGTCAGAACCTACTGAATAACACCTCTGGGCTAGGGGTTCAATCTATCAGGGCACTGGTTATGTTTTTATGTGTATATACCATTCTTTTGAACATGAGAGACATTGAAACCATGTGTAAGACCCAATTTTAGTTCTTCATACATTAGAAGAGCCAGTTCTAGGATTACCCCACTTCCATAAGTCTGAATAATTTATTGGAACTCTACAACACTCCTTCTTAGAACAGGTCATTTGGGGATCAGAACATTTTAATCTTGAAATATTTTGTGCACCCCAAGATATACTCCAATTATCTTGAGGAATCACAATTTGAACTTGAGCTTTAGGTATAGTTTTATTTAAAATATTTTCCCCAATAGCTAAATTTCTCAAAATAAATCCATATTTTTCGCCAGAGTTAGAATATATTTTGATAAATGTGCGTGTGTGTACACACACACACTCATATGTATGTATGTATGTATATGCAATGTGTGCTTTGATTTTTTTTTTTAAATGGTTTGATTCATAAATCTTTGTCATATCTAGTTTTGGCCTAGAGCATGGGTGTCAAACTCAAGCACGTCACATGACATCACATGACATCTTGTGACATTTTTTGCCTTTGCGGAGCTGAGGTGGGCGTGGCCTGCACATGATGCATCTGGCCCATGGGCCACCAGTTTGACACCCTGGCCTAGAGTATCATTGTCGTTGGAAAAAGTCCAGTAATTTCTAGGATGCTTTTGTTGTTGCTCCTCAGTTGCATAATATTTTAGTTCATAGAACTGTTTCAGTTAGTTGCTGGACAGGGAGTTCAGCACCAGACAGTAGATTGGATCTTGTTGACAAACTGCTTTGTATAATTTTTCATTATTATTTTGCTGGGCCATGTAGAGGAACTTCCCTGAAAATAAAGAGCATGGCAAATTTAAAATGTAAATCCCCTAACTTTGGTGGGATTTAGTTCTAGATAGGCAAGTACGCTCATGTTTGTGCTCTTAATAAAATATACAGTAAGGGTGCATTTGCTTCTCTATGAATAAATTGTTTAACCTAAGGGATGGTAGAGTTTTTGAATGAACAAATAATAACTGATGAGATGATATGAAATAAACCCAAGACGTGTAGCTGGATTTGGGATGTCTAGGCAGATATAATGGGATAAAAAGGATAGAACAGATTACCAAAGCAACAAAAGTGAAGAGATAGCTGGTATCTAGGAAGGACCTGAGAGAAAAACTGTTGCTAATAAGAATAGGGAAAGTCTTTGAAACAAAACAGGAAAAGCTATTGGTAAAGTCAAGGATATGAATAAACTGAATCAATTTTGCAAAGCCAGCAAGTTTACTATAGCAGCTGACCACTGTACCTCATATGTATAACCTGATCAAGAACTTCTTAATAACTCATTAGAGCAGGGGTTTCCAACCTTTTGGACCTCAGGGACCACCAAACTCATAATTTTAAATCCCAGGGACCTCTAACCAGTTCTGTGGGCATGGCCTAATTTGTGGGTGTGGCTTGGTGGTCATGTGACTGGCTGGGCATGGCTTATATGTAAATATTATAAATATTTATATAAATATTGACTTTTTGTATAAAAAAGCAACTTTTACCCAAAAGCAGGCAAAGCAGGCAGGCAGATTGAGTTGGTCACAGAATCACAGATTCATTCAGAAATCTATCTATCTGCCATTGGCTAACTCAGTCTGTCACATAAAATTTGCTTGCAAGCAAACTCACAAAATTAACTCACAACACCCATGTATGTAAATATTGATTTTTTATTAAAAAAGAGCAACTTTTACCCAAAATCAGGCAAAACAGGCAGGCAGATTGAGTTGCTCACAGAATCATAGATTTATTCAGACATCTATCTATCTGCCATCGGCTAGCTCAGTCTCTCAAATTTGCTTGCCTGAGTCTGCACTGAATAATAGAACCTTCAGTCCTAAGGGAGGTTTGGCTGTGCTTAAAAGCAGAGCTGAAGATCTAAAGACTAGCTAGAAAGCAAGAAATCCAACCATTTCCCGCTTCCTAGCTAATCTAAATCTCCTGGCATAGCAGAAAGGAAGAATAGCAATTTAGCAGGCAAGTTTGCCAGGTAAGGAGTGAGTGGGCGGGGAGGGTTCCTGCGGGCCATGTGGGCTGTGCAGCCTTGTGTTTCTGTGCAGCCTGGATTAATTGCTTTGGGGGTGCTCTGGGGTGACATTTCTCTGCAGCCCCCCAAAATTTTCTCACGGCCCACCAATGGACCACAGCCCACCAGTTGGCGACTGCTGCATTAAAGAGAAAGAGGGTATTCCAGTAATTTTGCCCCTTAACATTACTTTCTAGGGTTTCTTCTGATAGATGAGCAGCTGTACAAGTTGTTAATTGTATATAACTGTTAACTACAGGAAATGTATATAACTATTGAATAAATAGACAGTGAAAAACGTAACTTTTTCAACTGTTCTTCTCTTTAATGAATCTAGAAAAAATGATGGATTTATTCTTTGATCACAGTATGTATATTTAAAGTATTATAATTTTAGGAAGAATAGTACGTAAGGAATTACAGAAATACATTTTATACTCTTTGGGAAAGATTTTGAGACTATTGCTTCCTAGTCACCAATGATAACATGTTTAAGGATGCAAAATAAAACTATGTGAGAATGGAAGGGAAGGGATGTAGAATATTGGCCGAAAATCATTGGCCCGTGTTTTTCCATGTCCAATGCCACATTCTAAAACTAGGCAGGTTAGGACCTGTTTGGCATAGGTTGTGATGATGTCAATAGATGATTGGGTCTCGTTATAAAGAGAGCTTAAGAGAGCTGTGTTACATCTGTACTTTTAATGAAAATATTGTCACATTTCTGGACAATGTGTTCTTTACTAACTCTATTTGTTAGTCATTGTTCAATAGAATACTTAGGCATTTTCTCAATAGCAATATGTGCAGACTGAGGAAAGAGAGCAAATCTTGGAACTCTAAATTATAGCACAGGGCTGGCTTGATCCTCTGGAGCCACTTGACTTTTATCAGAAAGAGTTGAGCAGATTTTCAAGTTTTCCACACAGAACTATTTGTAATTCCTTTTGATTCCAGAAAATCTTCTGAAACAAAAAAGATAATGTTTGTTCTATAGGGTCTTGACCTGAGGAATTTTCAATTGATTTTCCTTCAAAAGTAAGAGCTCAGATAAGGTTTTTTTGTTTAAAAAAAAATACATTTCTGGTAGGTGTGATTTATATATATATTTGATGAAATCCAAGGTCACCAAAACTTTTTAAAAGGACTGACATTCGGCAGCACAAATCACAGAGTCATGTTATCAGTGATGCGATTCAACTGGCGTAACAACCAGTTCGGTGAGCACGCACTTCGCTCATGTGCCCATTTTCAACTCAGTTACTTACCTTCTACTGCACCCCTGGGACTAAAAGAGCTGAGGCACAGCAAACCGCTCTGCTGCACGAATCAGCTATGCTAAAAAAACCAGGAAATAAAGCACAGGAAAGAGCAGGGGTGGGTGGGTGGGGCCAAATGCTCACCGTAACTACCGGTTCGCCTGAACCGGTCCGAACCAGTAGAATCCCACCCTTGGATGTTATACAGAGTTGTCAACTTACAACTATTTAGTGACCATTTGAAGGTACAATAGCCATTAAAAAAATGACTAGCAGTTACAACTATCACAGCATCCTCAGAGTCACATTATCAAAATTTGGGCACTTGGCAACTGGCCTGTATTTATGACCATTGTGGCATCCCAGGGTCATGTGATCACCATTTGTGATTTTTCCAGTCAGGCTTCCAACAAGCAAAGTCAATGGGAGGAGCCAGATTTGCTTAATGGTTGCCTGGTTCACTTAACAACTGCAGTGATTCGCTTAACAACCATAGCATATAAAGACATAAAATTGGGCACAACTCCATTACTTAACCCCTGCCTTGCTTAGCAATGGAAATTATGCTTCCAATTTTGGCCCATAATTCGAGGACTACCTGTATGATATCTCTAACATTCCCAACAGTTCTTAGATTGAACAAAACAATCCACCCTAAAAATGTACCTCTGGTTACAGAAAAGATTCCCTCTCAGTTTGCTATATTTTGAACGGGGATAGTTACCCGAATGATTGACGGCCATCCATTTAACTGCTGCTAGTTAAACATTAATGGGTTTTGGCAATCATGTTTATCAGCCAAGCCAAGCCTTGGCCATTATATTACTACAAATTAAATAAACATATAATAACATATAATAAGATAGATACATAAATTAAAACCTTGGTGGCTCAGGCTGTTAATTGCCTGCACTTAAGTTCCAGCTGCCTACAACTGCTGTAGGCTCGAATCCCACCAGGCTCAAGGTTGACTCAGCCTTCATCCTCTCGGGGTAGGTAAATTGAGGACCCAAGATTGTTGGGGGCAATGAGCTGACTTTGTAAAAAATGCCGCTTAGTAATAAGCAGGCATATACAATGGAATGAGGGCTATTGCTGAGCACACTGGGTTGTATCCCAAAAAAATTGTAAGCCGCCCTGAGTCTTCAGAGAAGGGCGGCATATAAATGTAATTAAAAAAAAAACCACCAAGTAAAATAAAATCTTGTTTTGGCAGTTTCCTAAATAAATACTTGACATGTTAGTACACCTAACTCTTCTGACAACGGTTCCTTTATATTCATATCCAGGTATAATTTACAAATTGATCTCTCATCAATTTATGACATGTAAGATGGCATGTCAGGTAAATATGTTTCCATCAGCATACATTATTAGATTCTTGATTCCTATGCTAAGAAGCTGCAATGGAAATAACACTCCTGCACAAGGTGGCGAATAAGCCATGCAGCTCATGACCTTGCTACCATTAGAGAGCATCAGGATAGCTGAACCAAAAATAGGGGCCTGAACCATGAGTTTACTTTTCCACTAATGACTGATGCCATCTCTGAAATTTTTTTGGATGTGTTTTTTGCAGATAAAGCACGTCCCAGTGCAAACAAAAATAGGATTTTTAAAAATTATTTACTGGGTCATGTTTTGTTTTTCAGATCGCCGCATTACGCCTGCCCAGAAGTAATCCGGGTAAGTTAGTGTGGGGTTATGAAATCAATTATTGACTCTCGGGTTAATCTTTTCCTAAGGATTTCTGGGTGCTTTAACCATTTTAGATAAATTCCACTCAATCTAGAGACTTATAATTGAGAATGATTTGCTTCAAGGTTGATTTCCTACACAGTGCTTGCTGTCCTCGACATTTCACAAGGCTAAATCTTAACTTGATGCATCAGAGTTGCGATTTAGAGCTACAAGAAGATTGCTATATGAGTCTTGCTCACTCCACTCTTGAAGGATTTATATGGGGTTTGTCTGCTTCATAGGTGTTCTATCCACCGACCACTTTCCATTTCCATTTTAGAAACATTCTCTTGATGCTTGCCATAACAGTGACATTTCGCTTCCAACAGATGGAAAAAAGACTCTGTTAAAATCCTTCTAATCCTCCTCTCCTTTCCTCATCCCCCAGCTGCATGCTACAGTGCCCAGTTCATTCTTTCACATGGGAGATATATGCCATACTTCTCTTCTCAGCTAGATTTACATTCTTCTTTATGATTTATGTGTATCACACATATGAGGGATGCGCCTGCCCTGAGTGTTGTTGTTGTTGTTTTTTGCAGGAAACTCACTCTCCAGCATGCATGCACTTGGGTGTGTTTCCACCTGTTTCCTCCATTTTTTTTCTTGACTGCTGCAGCAGGACCTGGGTTCTTCTCTTCATCGAATGCTTTAATGAACAGCACTTCTTGCTTGTTTGTTTCATCTGTATAAGCTTTAATCTACTGCATAGAGCTTTCTCAGAAGGAGATTTTACTGGGTGTGAGACTTTCCTGTTCCCTTCTTATTTGATTATACTGTCGGCAGGGTGTCAAACTTGCGGCATCATGTTGTCATCACATGACATATCATGATTTTCCCCCCTTCACTAAAATGGAGTGGGCGTGGCCAGCACATTTGCCACAGGCTGCAAATTTCACACCCCTACTATGGCAATGAATGTCCTCTTTAGGAAGCATACTTAGTGTGGCCACAAATTGCCACAAATGAACAGGCCTTCCCTTATTCTTTTTGTTTAAGAGAGGGATACATCGATAAATATTACGGTTAATCCCAGATATTTTCCACGCAAGCCAGAAGAAATTATTCCTATGAAAGAATAATTATGAAAGTCTTCCGAAAGAAGATATTGTCACAACTGTGCTGGCATTGACGTATATTGTTCTGGCTTCTAGGACAATAACTTTGAAGTCACATTCCACAACTTACATATCATCTATGATTGCCTTCCACACAAACAGCTTGCAACTTGAATTTATTTATCTTTACTTCAAAGCTATTGGCTTTGAAAATTGAAGGATGTTTCTTCTAAGTATTTTTACTGATTTATCAATTGAAGTAGAAAGAAATCGTATAGTTCTTCACTTGCAGAACTTCTCTTTGTATTGAACACTAAGACAGAATGAATACCATTTGTTTGGCTTCATATGTGAATCTGTCAAAACTGTTCTTTTCTCAAATAAGCCTTCATACAAGAATCTTCATCCATGAATGCACCTCTAAATTTAAAGGGTATTTCATGATTATCTATTTTGTTGGTGAGCTTCCCAGACCCAACTAAAGGCTTCTGGCTCTGCACCCCAACTGTTTATGATATCAGTGACCACTGATAGAATGGGGGTGGTGTTAATTCAAAGATCTTTTATGTGAAGTACCACATCAGTCATCTAGAATCCATGGTGGTACAAGAATTTGAATCTGTTTCAGAACCAGGACACCCAGATTATTCAGACAGTACAGCCAAGTAGTACTATATCATCAAACCATGTGAAGCCAGGCTTAGAGTCTGCTACAGAACTTAAGAATAGAACTTATTAAGTTCAAGGTTAATTTCCCACCAACAGTCAGGCAGATGCTCATAACAGAAGGTGGAGATTGTTTTCCTAACATTGTCCCTAAACCAAAACTAATATTGTGCTATGGGCTAGTAAGCAACAGGTCCTGGTGGACCTGTTCTTTGGTAGTCTTAGTCACCGATCTGTTTCTAAAGCTGTCTACCTTTTATCTTTGGGAGTGGAAGACATGTTTGGGTGTATGAAATCCAGGGCAATCCATATGGCAAAGAGAAATAATAATGATGCAGTAGTTCACTAATTGTCACATTATATGAATAAGCTCTCCATTATTGAATGGCAACAGCAATCATAGGAACCCGTTCAATTCATCGCTTAGTGTTAAGCAATGCCACCCTTTGGTAGAGAGAAACCATTTTGTATCTTCCAGCAAAACTGGGATTCTTTCTTTCTTCATTCTTTAAGGTTTTTTTAAATCTGGCATCAAATATATCAAAAAGAATCGACCAATATCACTTCAGGAGTTCACTAAATGGATATCAGCAACTTCTCCATTGTCTTACCAACTAGCCAAAATAATGCTGTCCAAGCAGATAAGTGCCAGTTTGATCGAACCCATAACTTCATTTACAGCCTTCCTAGTGAATATCTTTTTGCTTGACCTTTTCAGGGCTAACACATATTCCCAGCATTTTAAAAATGTTATAACTTAGATATCCAAAAAGAGAAGAAGTTTTCTTGGACAAAGCAGAGGAGTCTTCCATTCTGCAGGGACTGGATTCCTGCCCTTCACCACTGAGGAAATAATCAGTTATTCACTTATAGGATGCACAGAGGCAACAAAAAGAAGATTAAGCTGCATGCTTCGAATTGTAGTTCTTTTAATTGTCATCTGTGCATTCATACTACAATCCCACCTTCTCCACTACAGGTGCCTCAGTTTTAGGTAGCCTGGACTGCTGCATCTCCTCTAGGGAAAGTGAGGGAACAGGTAGGAATTTTACCCAAGAGTACACATACTAGAGAATGATCTTCCTGCTGACAAGTCCTCCACTCTGTGTAGGCATATCACCCAAATGTGTGAATGTACAAATAAGAGTTTGAAGAACCACCAATGCAGGTAAGCAGTCCATTTTCACCTGGGCTCCATATGCTTGCTCATTAAAGGAGAGGGTTAGAAAGGTTTGGTGGGTAAGCACTGTTGGTAGAAATAATTTGGCTAGTGTTACAGCATATCTCAGTGTAATATACCCTATATTTATTTTATACAACGCTAAATATTTTGTATTTGAAAATTATAAAGTATAAGGCCCATACTTTGGGGAGAAAATAGTTTTCCATATAATATAGGTGCACCTGATTGTAATATTTCCCTAATATTCTTTGGTTACCATATTGTACAGGGAGAAAAATATGATGGGAGAAAAGCGGATGTTTGGAGCTGTGGAGTCATTTTATTTGCCTTGTTAGTGGTGAGTTACGATTCTCATCTTTACCATTGGTTTTTTTTCCTTTCTATTTTCACATTTCAACTTTGACTTTATCTATATTACTGCCATGTTCTTTCCTGTTTACTCAAGAATGAAATTTACTTACAAGATTCCCATCATCGAAATGCATGACAAATTATTCTCCTGTTTCCCTAAATTGCTGATACTCCTATAATTAGAGGAGTTTTATTAGAATTCAGTCTTTTTTATTGTGCTAAAATAGGGAGGATACCAAAAAGATTATAATTAAAAGACAATGATCAATATCATTAATTCTGTAACTCAACCACCATTTATTAATATAGTTCAATAATTAATCTTTATATCCTATGGTTTCATTTTCTTCCTTAAGTTGTGCATCAGTATTGGTGAGATAGATCAGATTTAAAGTAGCTATTATTTCCATGCATCTAAAGTAAATAAGAAGTCCCACTCAACATTTAAAATATTAATTGATTTATATGTCAAAGAACAAAACAGGCATATTGAAGGGGGAAAAAAACCTTTCTAGACAACCCAAAAATATAGACAAATGGATATTGAAGTTACCAATATTGCTAAAAAATGCATGTCTGATAGCAATACCAGCTGCAAATGACCCTAGTAGCCACACTTCTGGAGATATTTGGTGGCTTGCCAGTTCACAGCAAAATAATATTCTCATCCTCTGAACTGGTACAAGAATGGAATTAAGGAAGGCATGATTAGATTCACTTGACACACCATAAAAAGGACAGTTCAGAAGTGCATGACAGATGATATCTTTTTTTTTCAGTGTTCAGGGACAGGTGAAGATGTCAAAACATTAACAGACAAAAGTGAAACCTCTCCTGTGGATTGGACTATGAATGTTGGCTAAATACTTGGCAAAGGAGGAGAGGTCTCATGAAAAAGCCTGCTCCATATAGAAACAGAGTTTTGCTTAAGTTGTGACAGATACTAGTGTCAAGGACCATTTGTTTCAACTCAGATGATGGTCCTTCATAGGCAAATGAAATCAGATGGTGGGGTGATAGCATGTAATGTTTTTAATCTGTGATGATGTTGATGCCTTCTACCATGAACCTAATTTGCTTAGATTTGGGTTACTTGCCATTTCTACCTGTATCTGTTAATTAGGTTAGTTTAGAAATTAGTTTAACAAAATTAACAACAACGACAATCAGAAAAGCCAAAGTACGGCCAAAAATAAATAAATAATAATAATTCAATCCAATATTTGAAATGGCAAAGCTTCATTTCAATCTGTATGGAAATGTGGCCAGATTGTAGTCCCAGCATGGTTTTTGATATGCGCTGGGAGGCTTGCATCAAGTTCTCAAAAAATTACATTGAGCCACTTCTATGGACTTTAAGTTATGACAATAAATATGTACCCTGTGTAGCAGGTGGCTAATGAACTTGGCTCTCAATTTTTTTTATTGTGGCTGGAATGTGGTTATTGCCATTACAATTAATGAAATGCAAAATTGCATTTAAAGTTTATGAGTCCTAATGGTGACCTCCCTTTGCTTCTGATGCCAGGTTGTGGAAGTTGGAAAGATATGCCCAAATATTTAAACACTTTGTTTTGATCAGTGCTAAAGCCATTAAATTTTCAAGAATGGCAGTGAATAACAGGCCTTTTAGAAAAGGTGATCTCTCTAGCTCTGTAATAGTTGGCCATTGTAGCTAGTTCAATGTAGTGGTTAAGGCACCAGATTAGAAAGCAGAGACCATGAGTTCTAGTCCCACCATAAGCTACAAAGCTAGCTGGGTGATCTTGGGTCAATTATTTTCTCTCAGACTAAGGCAATGACAAACCATTTCTAAAAACTGCAGGTACTTTTTAAAAAAACAAGCTTTTTCCTAGCTACAATAATAGGAAGAGCAGGTTCAGCTTTGCTAGCATTAGGAGAGGAGGAATCCTGTCTCATTTCTTAACATAAAAGGACAAACTTTTGCATAGTAAATTGAGTTAGGACAAAAAGTGATGCGAAATGCAACCTTGCTCCACTCTTGTGTGCATGTGGATTATGGATGAAAGTGGAACACTACAGCAAGCATGCATCCCCATTGTGTTTGCATTTTGTTAAGATCAGCAGCAAAAGGTATCCATCAATAGAAGATTCAGTTCTTCTCTCCAGAGTCTGGCTCCAGGGATCAGATCAAAGACTATGGTATTTATAAATTTTTTAAAAGCAATGTAAAGAATCTTCAGAGGTGGCTGATACATTTTTCTATTTGATGGTGAAGCATAAGGTACTGCTGGAGTGCTGGCTGGCCTTCCCTGAAACTGGCGTCTTTCTTCAGCAGGGAGTTGTTTTGTACCATCTAATCTGTGACTTTTCGCAGAAAAGTACCTAGTGCATGGTTGGCTTCTAACGTTCAACAGGCCAATGGGGAAAAAATTAACTAAGCCTTTCCTTTTTTTTTACATTTTGATGCCATCAGACATGGTGAGCAGCTTCCATCTGTTATCAGGACATGCAGATTGTCCCCTGATTTAGGGAGTGCCATAGGCGTCAGTTCTCACCCCCTTCTATTTAACAGGTATAAGAAACCACTGAGGGGGGGTCATTTGAAAGTGTGGGGCACAGTATCATCAATGGTACATAACTAACCTGGGCTATATGGGAGAGGCTGTTGTCATTTTCCAATGCCTGGAAGTTGTCAGAGTTTGAATGGGAGAGACAGACTGAAACTAACCCCAATAGGTGTTGCTCTCTGGTCTGTTACTGCCAGGGTTGCTTCTTGACAGCCAGCAATACCTGTGAAGGAGCAGGTTCATGATTTGGGGATCCTTCTGAATTCACGGCTCCTGCATGATCAGCAGGTAGGAACCATAGCCCAATTGCAGCTGCCGAGCCAATTGTGGCTCTACCTGGGGTAAGAGGATCTGGATACAGTACCTCATTTGTCTGTACTATCTGGCTTAAGTACTGCAATATGCTTTACATGCAGCTGCTCTTACAAGGCAATTCAGAAACAACTGGCCTAGAACAGAACAGCTTATGTGTTTGCTGGCTCTCAGCACTGGGAGAATACAATGCCAATTCTGTAAATCCTACACTGGTTACTGATTAGGTTCTGGGTAGATTTGAAGGTGCTGCTTTGACTTATAAAGTCCTTTATGTCTTGGCACCAAGGGATGTCAAACTCCCGGATGCATCACACTCTGGTCACACCCACATCTGGTTTAGCGAAGTCCCAATATATCACGTGATGACAACGTGACAACATGAGTTTGATACTCCTGCTATAAGGCCATCCATTCCAGCCAGTATCAATCCAATCCAGAACAGCTAGGGAGAAACTCCTTGCAATCATACATATTCTGAGAGGCTCAGGGCACTGAAGTTAAAAGCTATTGCTTTGCTGTAGCAATGATGGTATTTTAGAATAGCTGCCTAACAGATATCCTCCAGCGAGCATCCCTTCCTTGATAATTTTCAGTAAACTGGTGAAAAATGAATTGTTTCAGAAGGCCTTGTATTTCTCCAGTGAGGTAGGCTGTCACAGATAGGAATCTGTTGCATCAGTTGTAGCTTGGCCAGAGGACGCTCATGTTGGCAGGTTCTCTTTGAGTCTAGGTCACAAGACATGATCAGTTGTGAGGCTTTTGAAGCCATTTCAGGTGTGCTGTTCAGTTGCAAATGGGAAGGGTAAACTCTCTGTCTGCCTCACTGTAGAGAGCCAGGAAGCGAATATTCAGAATTTGAATGAGCAATATGGACAGCAGGGAATAGCACTACAAAAGACTCAGGCTGGCCTCTCCCTGATTCACTGGGATATAAGAAGATACAGAGGAAAAGCACAGTCAGACTAGAGGTGGTATTCAGCAGGTTCTGACCAGTTCTGGAGAACTGGTAGCGGAAATTTTGAGTAGTTCGGAGAACCGGCAAATACCACCTTTGACTGGCCCCTCCCCCATCTATTCTTTGCCTTCCAAGTCCCAGCTGATCAGCTGAGTCTTCTTTTGTTGCCCTGCACAGGAGAACAGAGCTGGAAAGCAGGTTAGTGGGGTGGGAATGGAATGGAGATTTTGCATTGCCACACCCACCAAGCCACGCCCACTAAGCCCCACCACACCCACCAAGCCACACCCACAGAACCAGTAGTAAAAAATTTGAATCCCACCACTGAGTCAGACTTTCAAGATTTGGTTATTGCAGTCTGTCTCAATAAAGTATCATTCTAGTTTTCCTGTTAGAGATGGTTTCCTGATCTGGGTTTACCTCATAGAGCTGACACACATCTTGATAGATGAACAGCACCAGTAAATGTGCACTTCTCTGACCCCCAACCCGGATGTAAAATCTTCTATTGACTTAGGTAAAGGAAGGTGAAGTTGAAGTTTCAAGTTAATCTACAGTACCTAGTTTTATCTTATTCAAATCATCCAAACACCTTGCTTCTGGGTCTCTGCATGCCAGATTGAGAGCTGAACTGAATCAAGTGTTTTAATGAAGCTGTGTTGGATAACAAGGGTAGTTTTAGCTCTTCCAATTCTCTGAAAATTTTGATTTATTCATCATTTAAATAAGCCTTTTAACTAGTTTTCTTTGTAAGCAGTGTCAATCAGAGATTCTAGTAAGGGCTCACACGTGCAATCTGTATTATTGCTACTTAATACTTGGGGATTATATACAGGGATGAGAGAAGAATTGGTTACCTCATTACAGGAAAAGGGTTTGGCTTGTGGCCTGTACTTCAATTTAGCTATCAGTGACCTAATATCATTTTTAAAAAACTTTGGGAAAAGTTGCAAAGCACTAAGGAGATGGTTGGTTAAACTTTAATAAAATTCTGCCTGTCTCTCTTACAAGCCACAGATGCAGAGATAGCTCTCTGTAGTCTTGCTCTAGTCATTTTTTGTACATTATGTCATTACAGAATTTTGAATTAGATTTTGAAGCAAAAAAATATGACTGCAAAATTGTAGATTTATGTTTTTTCTAGATATCATATAATTTCAACCAGACAAATCAGTAAAATAAGACCTGTTAACAATTCTCCAAAAGCAAGAACAAATAAACATAAAAATGCAAGCACTAGTAATCTAATCCAAGGGATTATAACTTTAGCATGGAATTGTTTTGTTTTTCCTCCCAGAATATTAACATAGAAATAAAAATTGATTAGGCATCTTATTTGATTTTAAAATAGATTTCTGAGGAAATTCCTATTCTAATCAGTGGGTTTTGTTTTTAATTTTGGCTTAGTTGGATATTATGGTCATGCGTAGATGAATGAATAGGGCAATGTTCCAGTCAAATTCTCCTGTGTTGTTTCCTCTAAACCCATAGAAAGTTTTGCAACCATGTACATTTACATATAAACTTTTTGCCATGTAAGGAGCATGCATATATTGTGGTACTAGAACAGGGGTGTCAAACTCACTTCTTCATGTGATGTATCACAACTTTTTCCCCCTTCGCTAAACCGGATGTGAGCTTGGCCAGTGCATGATGCATCTGGCCCTCAGGCCGCGAGTTTGACAGATAGCCCTGTACTAGAATGATTGCCCTGATCCCATAGGATGATCATTCTTCTTTTGGGGAACCGTAATTTTGCCTAACTCTGACTCCAAGACCCTCCCAGTCTCATGATTTACCATTCAAACTATGTGAGTGTGTCTCATTGATTCCCCCACTCCCAACTGGAAGTAGCAGAACAGGAGTAAATAATATTTAAACTAATATAGCAGGAAAGATAATGTGAACTGTCTGATTTATTTATTTTTATTTCTTTGGCTAATCTCTGGAGTCCATTCATTTTATGAATTCCTTCATGTTACTCAAACGTAACTTGCACTCATTTTAATAAAGTCCACTCAAATCAGTAGTTTCACTTCTATGAAATTTCAGAGAGTTCTAATTATCAACTGTGGACATCCGTATCCTTCATGACTTACAGGCAGTCTTTTGTAATGTACGCGATTTTTTTAATTACTTTGCCCGTCTCTTGGTCTATAATCAGAGTAGCTTTCCTCCTTTGTTTAATGTAAATTTACATAATAACTTGCTACAATAAATATCCATTCCTAAAAAAAGTTTGCCTAGGAGGATCAAGGTATTAGGACAACAGCTAACTGTATGTGTGTGTGTGTGTGTGTGTGTGTGTGTATACCAGCAGATAATTTGCATGAAAACCATTCTGCTGTGTTGTTTTTCACTGTCAAATTGTTCCCTATTCCAATCTTAGTTTGTGAGACAGTCTTCCACCATTCTGCTTTTACCTTCTTCATTCTGTAATTGATTTTGCTCAGCCATATTATTTCCCTTCTTTTCTCACGCTGCTCCAGGGTGCTCTGCCGTTCGATGATGATAACTTGAGGCAGCTGTTGGAGAAAGTGAAACGTGGCGTGTTCCATATGCCACATTTCATCCCCCCAGATTGTCAGAATCTCTTACGAGGGATGATTGAAGTGGATGCCTCGAAACGGTTGACAGTAAGGAAACAAGTCATTGCTATCTCATGCTTTTTGCTTTCAAAGCCATCCAGTAACTCAACAAGCCTTCTGAAATGGGGTCCTTGCAGATATTTTAGATTATAACTCTCAAGGCCTCCAGTTATCAGAGAAGATGGGGAATTGTACATCAGAACATCTAGAAGGACACAAACTCATATATATTTTATTTAATGCCAGTGTTCTGCAGTAACATAATGTTAATGCTGACTCAGAATTTCAGCACCCTCAGATAAATGTGTTTTCATTTTAGGTTGTTTAAATGAGATTTTTAAAAGAATACACGTTTTTACTTCTTATGGACATGGAAACAAAACTTGGAATGAACCTGTGATCCTAGTTTAAATTATAGGAGCCAGAAGATATCTCATAAAATTATCAGTGGGGAGTAGAATTGATTTGTACCCTGCATCTTTGTAGTTTGAGGGTGCTGCCTTGAAAAATCTCAGTTGCAAAAACTCAGTTCCTGGGTTACGGAAGAGTATAATGACAATATTTAGCTATTACATACACCCAAACGAGCATGGTACACCCTACAATTCTTATACTGCAGCATTGTCCTAACACAGAGAATATTGAAATATTTGTTTTTAGCCAGTTAGACATCAATTTTAAGGACTTGGACCTTGGATTTTTCAACAAATTTGGGATCCCCAAAAAGTAGCCAGGACTCTTGGGAAAACAGACTTTTAGTCTTTCAAATATGTCATTGGTGGGGTTTTCCTATTTCTTCCAATCTTACTAAGGGACTAGAAAAAAAAGAGGTTATAGTGTAGGAGGCATCTTGCAAGGTTAGAACCCAAGACCATGTCAGTCCTCAAACGAGAAACAAAGGAAATAGTAATTCCCACTTAAAAGAAAGTTTCAAGTTCCATTACATCATGTGGGGGAAAAATAAAAAAATGATTTCATTGTAAGTAAGATTCGCTACTTTTGCTTTGCATTCTTTCATAAAGGCTTTTCTACAATAAGTCTTTCTGATTAGAAGGTGTGTCTCTTCAAATGCTTCCCAGGACTTGCTTCCAAGCTACCACTTCTGACCTCAAATGCAGAATTCACTTCATAATCAAAATACCATAGCAGAAAACAGCTGTAGCTCTAGGTTGAATTTTGGTGTTCTTAATGTTCTCTAAAGTGACTTCTCTTCCTGCAGACATTTCTTACCAGTCTATGTTATTTCATCCTGTACTGATGTTACCTAGCTTGGTAATAGAACATCTTCAGGAAATGAAGCTGGAACCCAAGAATCAGAGCCCCAGAAGACTTTTATAAGTCCTCCCCCATGTTTACAATTAAATTATATTTAATTAAAATTCAATCCTCTTAATTCTGTATCTCTAGAATAACTTTCTTATTCTATAAAAAGCCATTTTAATCCCATGAAGTTTTTTTTGCTATTATTCCTTCTTCTTCTGTGAAATTATGCCAGGGTAGATTTGCAATGTTTTTAGTTCACATTATGCTAATATGGTGAGTATACATTGAAAAATGCCAAGGTACTAAAATATATTTAATCAAATACTTGTTTAATTCATAGAATCTGTTCACGTGTGGGAATATGAAAGAAAACTGTGTAAAATTAAACTCTTCCTAGATCTTTATTCTGATGAGATGTTTATAAATAACAATATGGGTCAGGTCTCATTAGAATAGTAATTTAAATAGTCCTTTTTCCTGCCTTCTACTGCTCAGCTGGCACAGATAAAATTCAGATTCTTACACACTGCATATAATGGCCTATCTTTTAGTTGCTTTCATTATCACAACAGGTTGCATGCAATAGATGAATGATATATGCTAGATTGATCATCTTTACTTGAAGCTTCTGCACTACAATTTGTCTTTTAATTTCCACCAAAATAGAAGTACTGGATATAAGTGCTTGGATTCAAATGGCAGTATGAAAACTGCCCTTTGTACTAATTTGCTTGAACTCACAGTCATTAATTTATGCAATGTAGTGCAGAGAATCATTGCCCTATCTTTTTAATTTGACACTAGAAAGCCTTACTGAACAGATCGCAATTCAACTAAAAATGAACATTTGCATCTATTAGTCTATAAAGGGAGCCTTAAAATAGAGTCTGAGCTGAAACAAGACCATTATCCACACATAATATGGTGGGTCCTCTCAAAATCCAAAGCTGTAAAATAAGTGTCAAAAAAGAGAAGCAGGCTTTATAACTGGAACTAACATACCAGTTACAACTATGACTAGATTCTTAGATTCGTACTAGATTATTTTCTTATAAGAGTACCTTTTGCATATGCAATAAAAGCAAGTATCCAAGACTTGACCTCATCATCAGAGATTAAGCTTGGTCATGCCAATAAATAATTCTCCTGAAATACAATGAGGTACTCATGAGCTATTATTGGCATGCCCAAGTTGAATTTCTGAAGATGCCCAGCTATAACCTATGTACAAAATGAAACTTCATTTTCATTTTTATTTTCATGTCAGCTGTAGATTGATCCGATATATAACAACTGAAATAGTGTTCATGCTCAGGGCTGGAACCTACTTTGTGTGATGTCAATTACATTATAATGAATTTTGAGCAATTGTATCTTCATAAGTAGTTATTTCTTCTTAAAAATAGGATCCAGCTGGTCAGAAACCACTAATACTTAAATCCACATCATAAGGAAGTGATCATTTCAATGGCCAAGGTTGGCTTCCAACATTTTTATTTAGAAACATACATGTATTATTTTTAGTTCTGTGGCTTGCTGATGTCAGTTTTGCAATTTGTAATTTGTACTCATTTAAGTCTTTTCTTCCTGGTACATGATAGAAACATTTAAAAGATACAGTTTACAAATCCACAATATGAAACAGTCACTAAAGGAGATAGGGACAGCTGTTCAAATAAAAGCATAAACACATTATATACAAAAAGTCCTTCCTGAATAAAATATATTCAGCATCAATGAAAAAGAGAATTCCAAAAGCTGAATGTAACTACTAAGAACATTCAACATTGCAAAATTATTTACTTACTAGATTTATAAAGCCACCCAATACAATACAAACAATGTGTCTGTTCAAAGCGCAATCTTACTCCCTTTCAAATTAATACTGATATTTTCACAGTGATTGTGTGAAAATGCCTGACCATGTTTTTCACATAAATGGCAAACACTCTAAATTGGATTATGTGATACCCAGAAAGGGAACTTTTAGCACTTCTAATAAAATGGCAACCGTTCATTGTAATTCCATTCTCCCACAGCAAAACCTTAAAATCAAAGCCTTCCTTGTCAAAATCAGTTGCTCTACTTTGACCCTTACTTGTCACTTTAAAGTAAGTGAAAAGCAACAAAATGTTGATCCCTGAATCTTTTAAAACAAGAACAGGAAGAAGCTGTAAATATCTTGGCAGCAACAATCTGGAATGTGTGATGTCATAATAAAGTTGTAGCAGGAATCCAAATAGAGGTTGATTTTACATTTCAAATTTCTAATCTGAAAATCAGAAAATGGTTTCACAATGAAATAAAGGAATACATTTTAAGGGTGTTTTAAATATTTTTTCCATGATATAAATATTTAATTTAAATTGTAAAAGAATGGAAATAAGAAGTACCTTTCATGGATGTCCTTACAAGTTTTCAAAAAAGGAAAAAGCATCATGTATCCTTAGAACATTAACAGACGATCTTTTGCAGATCCTACAAAACATTTATTAGTCCTCTTTTTTTATGACAGGACCCCAAACAGTGTACAAACTGACATGAAAGTAGTTTCTCGCCTTTTTCTTTATTTATAAAATTTGTTTATCACATCAGTCCTCACAGACTTTAGGCAGCTATAGGAGAGGATTCAAAAAGTACCTTTTCAGGTAGGCCTTATCTAGAATATTATTATATGGGTTTTATGGATTTCATAATTATAGGATTTTATTATGGTAATAACTTTGCCCAGTTATTGAAAATGGGTAACATATGCATTTTCTAAACAAATAAAATAGTTTTTGCTCTAATCATGACTTAGCAACTGCTTCTGGACTTCGAACTTACTGTAAGTCTTTGTGACTTGGAAACTGTCACTTCTACCACACAGACAAATCCTCAGATGTGATCCATGAGGAATCTAGAAATAAGAAATATAAAGAATCTTGGACCTAGTCCTGTTTTTATTTTTAATAACTGCATTTGCATCTGAACTAATTAATGATGGCATCTCTTCATTACAGGCACACAAATATGGCAACAGGTGGAACAATCTATATGTGGCACAAGGTGGTAATTTACATGCCAGTGATACCAAAATAAGTTTATTTAGTGTCTCAGTTTAGGGATTAACCCCCCACACACACATCCAAAAATATTAATTAGAAAGTTGCAAATTCTTCAAATTACTAAAACTGGATCAATCAACTTTTAGCTGAGAATAATCCATGAATTTTATATAAGCTACTTTGACCTCAGTGGAGAAAAAAGCAGGATACAACTGCATTATAATTACAACTGAAATTAGAAGATAACTTTTTTCTCAGAATGTATGAACTGATAATATGTTAGATTAGGAATGTGGTTCCTTTGGCTCTTCAGATATTACTGAATCATGTCAGCCTTACCACGTAGACCAGATAGGGAACACAACCAGATAAGCTGATTTTACTTTATTAATAAAGCTACATTAATAGCATCTTGCAAGTCTAAAAATATAATTGTCCTGTTGTTTCCTTTTAGCCCAGAAATTTTGTGCCTCTTGCCCCACCAATTCTCCAGCTGTGGGCTATGCCTTTCTCTTATCTGACTATTCCCCAGGCTGTGTCTCTTCATCCCTCTTCTCAAGGTCTTTTCCACATACCATTACAATATACAACTTCCAGCAGTCCCGGCCAGGATAGGCAACTCTAATTCTGAAAGATCTGAATGCTCACAGTTTCTTTATCCCCGTAACAGATATTGGTTTTCCAAGATTCTAAGGAAACAGGAAAGTCATGCAAACTTCATAATTAAGCTGTCTGAGCTATCCAATTAACCTTGAGAGGAGTAAATTTTATCCCAACAGGCTCACACATGCTTGGAGTTAAACCAAATCAATAAATTGACTAAATAAATTTAAACAAATTAAATATCACTCTATATCATCCAAATAATTTACCTAAGGATGAACAATCCCTTCTAGTATTTGTGATCAAGATATAATCCTAGAGATGTCTCAACAAAATTGAACTCCTTTAGGTACTTCATAGATAGATCAGTTTTCACATCCCACTTTGGACTTACAGGGAACACTAAAAATATGACTCAAGACTTTCCAAGATATCCCTTTTTATGTGCAGCTGCCACCCAGAGTTGAGATAATTGATTGAGGAATAAGATGAATAAGATGAAAATTGATTTGTTCTATTTATATTTTTTTATAATTAGGGCATACCCAATTATCAAGTTGCCCCATTCCAAGTAAAAGGCGCCAATTGTTTCTGGAGAACAAGAAGGGAAAGCATAGTCTTCTACTTGCCCTCAATACATACTCTGTATTTTCCTGTTCCAAGTTGAAAGCAGCATTTTTCAGTATGTGCTGGTTCAAGCTTTGCCACCTACTTTGTTTGCTGTGCTTCCTTTTTTCTAAGCAAACCCATAGATTTTGACTATTATCAATCTCCTTAACCAGCATTTCCCATCTTTTCCTCAAAAAGATCAGAGGTGCTATTCAGGTTCTGACCAGTTCTGGAGAACTGGTAGCAGAAATTTTGAGTAGTTCGGAGAACCGACAGATACCACCTCTGACTGGCCCTGCCCCATCTATTCTCTGCCTCCTGAGTCGCAGCTCATTGGCTGGGTCTTCTTTTGTTGCCCTGCACAGGAGAACAGAGCTGGAAAGCAGGTTAGCGGGGTGGGGAGGGAATGGGATTTTGCAGTAACCTTGCCCTGCCATGCCCACTAAGCCACACCCACCAAGCCACACCCACAGAACCGGTAGTAAAAAAATTAATCCCACCACTGAATAAGATCTACTTTAGCTTCTGTTACAAGTATTTTACAGTATCATAGTGATCATAAAGCTTTCTGTGCAAAACATCCCCAATTCAGAACTTTAGAAGTATAGATACATGTATATGCTTGCTTGTGTAGGTATGTATGTATGCATATATATGTTTTGAATATATAATTTTTCTTTCTCTGAGTTACTTACTTTGTCGTTTGGCTTTCAAAACATGATTGTTGTTATAATAATAATTATTAGTATTTCAAAAGTATACCATTGCCTCATTTTTCTAACCATAAAAGGTCATTTGAGCTATTTGGGAGTGGGTAAGAAACCCTTCCATTTCAGATACCTGGAAAAATGATGAAACAGTACATTGGTTGACATTTGAAAAAGGACCATAAAATGAGTAGCTCAGGGAAAGAAAAATAGTAATTTAAAAAGTACAACTTGGCAGATTCAAAAGCCGTAAAGTTCTGCACTGCAGGGAAATGTTATAACTACTGTGCTACTAGGAAAGAACTGTAACATAAATGGCAAAAAAATCATACTGAGCTAAAAGTGGAAAAATTAAAAAAAATCCTGATTGTTGTATCTGAATATATCTGTATTTTAATATTTTAACTTTGTATATCTAAATTTAATTCATGTTTTGTGTATAAGGTGTATGTATATATGCATATAGTTTCAAAAGTATTTATGTCCAGTAAGACTTGGACACAGAAAGAAAAGCAATTAGCAGTTGTTTTCCTGGCATGAAAAGTTCGAAAGGTACAACTGCAGGGAATTGCACAGTGAGATCTACAATAGCTAGCAGTCTGGACTGAACATCTGGCAAGGTGTGCTATAGCAGCCTAACCTGGCCAGAATTTTCTTAAAACATTTAGCTTTAATTTTTCATTAAATATTTAAGCTGGCATCAGCACAGCTTAGGTGCAGCTTAAGGATGTGAACCAGATACGTCTTAAATTTGAGCCAAGCAGAGTAAGATTTATAAATAATCACAAAAATCCTAAAAGTTCCCATTATTTTTAAAGGAGGCCTCCAGACTTTCTCACCTACATTTAACCTGATTGCTTTTCCTTTACATTTTTTTTTCATGCATTGAACAAGCAGTCTCATTAGGGGAAAAAAAGAACAGTTCAGGATTGTTCATAGTGATTATTATAGAATACAGATTAAACCACTGATTCTGTTGTACCTTTCTGAGCCTCCCGGTCACAATCTCAAAGCAGTCTTCATTTTTTTTGTTCTATTCCCTCACATTTTTATGCAGATTATTTTGACTTGCCAGTTCTCATTAGCTGGAAATGAGGTGGAAAATAGTGAGAGCAAAACAGCTGCCATAGTTCTTGCAGACCAATTTAGTAGGTCTCTGATCTCATACACTCCACTAATAGGATTTAAACATCGTTCCAATTGTCTGTCTACCCCTAAGTCATACGTACTACCGAGCCATCTGCACAACGCATACTGACTCATATGATCTTATAAACTCACACTGTCATATGGGATCCATTGACTATTCAGCAGAGAGTCTATTTCCTTTATTAAAATTATAACCATGTTGATTTTGTCTGATAAATCAGAACAAGGGCTATTACAAACATACATTAAGAATAGTTGAAAGTTTGCCTGTATAACTGTAGAGTATGAACATCTTTGGAGAGTTCTCATGCATACGTGGACTTTGCTGCTCTATCTATTTTTATTTATTTATTTATAATTGTATTTGTATGCCGCCCCATCTCCGGGGGGACTCGGGGCGGCTTACACAAAATATATATACAATAAGTACAAAATTTATCAAATTAACTCAAATCCAATTGTAATAAAATCTAATTAAAATACCCTTAAATTTAAAAATTCCCAACCCTGTTCAGTCCAGGCCGGCCTGTGCAAACAGCCAAGTCTTGAGATCACGGCGGAAGGAGTGCAGGTCCGGGACCAAACGTAGCTCCAGAGGTAGCTGATTCCAAAGGGTGGGCGCCCCCACAGAGAAGGCCCTCCCCTGGGGGACCACCAACCAACATTGTCTGGCTGATGGCACCCCCAGGAGGGCCTGTCTGTGGGAGCATACCGGGCGATTGGACCTTGATGTTGTTAGGAAGAGCTCCTGCAAGTACCCCGGACCCGAGCCATGCAGGGCTTTATAGGTTAATACCAGCACCTTGAATCTTATGCAGAGGGCAACTGGCAACCAATGAAGATCGCACAGGCGGGGTGTCACATGGGAGAATCGGGCCGTTCCCATCACCACCCGCGTGGCCGCATTTTGTACCAGTTGAAGCCTCTGTATAGTCTGCAAGGGCAGCCCCAGGTAGAGAGCATTGCAGTAGTCAAGACAGGAGGCAACGACTGCATGAGTGACCATGCATAGGGAATCTCGGTCCAAGTAGGGGCGCAACTGGTGCACCAGGCAAACCTGGGCAAAAGCCCCCCTGGCGACGGCTCCCACCTGGTCCTCCATACTGAGCCATACATCCAGGAGGACATCCAAGTTGCGCACCCTATCCACAGGGGGCAACACCTCTCCCCCTATGGCCAAAGATGGAATTTCTTGGATCCGAGATGCCAGTATGCACAGCCACTCAGTCTTGTCTGGGTTGAGTCGGAGCCTGTTCCTCCCCATCCAGATCCGCACCGTCTCCAGGCACTGGGAGAGCACGGGGAGGGCATCACTGAGGTGGTCCAGGGTGGAGATGTAAAGCTGGGTATCATCAGCATATTGATGATACCTCACCCCAAAACCACGGATGATCTCACCTAGTGGCTTCATGTAGATATTGAACAGGAGGGGAGAAAACACCGACCCCTGAGGAACCCCACAAGTGAGGGGCCTCGGGCTCGATCTCTGCCCCCCCATCAACACCAACTGCATGCGTACCGAGAGAAAGGAAGAGAACCACCGTAAAACCATGCCTCCCACTCCCAACTCCCGAAGACGCCGCAATAAGATACCATGGTCGATGGTATTGAATGCCGCTGAGAGGTCTAATAGGACTAGGACAGAGGAATATCCCCTGTCCCGAGCCCTCCAGAGATCATCTATCAGTGCGACCAATGCCATCTCCATGCTATAACCAGGCCTGAAGCCCGATTGAAACAGATCTAGGTAATCGGATTCCTCTAGGAAAGCTGGAAGCTGTTGCACCACCATGGTCTCAACAACCTCCGCTAAAAAGCGAAGGTTGGAGACCAGACGGAAGTTGTTTAAATTGACTGGGTCCAAGGCAGGCTTCTTAAGAAGGGGTCTCACCACTGCCTCTTTCAAAGCAGCATGGAAAAACCCTCCCACAGTGAAGCGTTGGTAACTGCCTGGAGCCAGCCACATGTCTCCTCACGGGCAGCAAAAAGCTAACCAGGAGGGACATAATCCTGCATAATCCTGTCCACCATATCTGAGGATACAGGGTCAAACTCCTCCCAGATGACATCGACAAGACTCGCCGTTGACTCCACGTCTGACTCAAGCCAGTTGGTGTCCAACCCAGCCCGGATCCGAGCGATTTTTTTCCAACAGAGTTGACCAAACTCATCAGCTCGTCCCTGCAAAGGGTCTACCCCTGCCTCTTGACTAAGGAGGAAGCGGGTGACCCTAAACAGGGCAGCTGGGCGATTATCTGCGGATGCAATGAGAGTGGAGAAGTAAGTTCTCTTTACCACTCTCATCGCTCCCAGGTAGGTCCTCGAAAAGGACCTCAGCTGGGCTCGGTCAGATTCGGACCAGGAGGACCTCCAACTGCTCTCTAGGCCCCTCCTCCAATGCTTCATTTCCCATGGCTCTGTGGTAAACCAGGGGGCCAACCGGGATCTGTGCCGGGTTAAGGGCCGCAGGGGGACAACCCGGTCGAGCGCCCCAGAGGCTGCCTGTTGCCAGGCTTCCGCTAGGACCTCGGCCAAGTTGTGGGCCAGGGAGGCAGGTAATGGTCCAAGTGTCGTCTGGAACCACTCAGGGCCCATCAGGCGCCTGGGGCAGAACCACCTTGTCAGTTCCGCCTCCCAGCGGCGGGGAGTGGGATAGTGGAGGACCAGCTGAAGGAGATAATAGCCTGTCCATGACAGGGGGCGAATAGTTGGCGCTCCCAGACCATTACACCACTGTCCCGAGATAAAAACTAGGTCTAGAGTGTGTTTCCCTCATGGGTCGGGCCTTGTATAATCTGGGTCAGGTCCATGGCCGCCATGGAGGCCGTGAACTCCCGAGCCGCCCCCAACCCCTTCCCCAGGGAAGGCAAATTGAAGTCCCCCAGGACCACAAGCCTGGGGAATTCCAATGCCACCCCCGAGAGGAGGTCGAGCAGCTCAGACAGGGCCGTTGCCACACAGCTGGGAGATACGTACGCCAGCAACAGGCCCCACTGACCTCCCAGGCCCCACTTCATGAGGAGGAGCTCACATCTAGCCAGTGAAAGCAGTAAAAAATAAGATTAGTTCAGTAAAGATAGGGGATAAACTGCCTTCCAAAAGACAGCCAGATTTTGTCATATTGTAATGTAGTAGTACTCATGGGAACTCCAATACTTTACTGTTGAGGGAGGTCCTGGAGAATTTAGGGGCATCTCAGCCCCATGATCTCCAGATGATGTAGATCACGGGTGTCAAACTCGTGGAGTCACATTGCTGTCACATGACATTTCATGACATTTTCCCCATTTGCAGAACTGGGGTAGGTGTGGCTTGCATGTGATGCATCCGGCCCACCGGCCACCAGTTTGACACCCCTGATTTAGATTTATCTATTCCAACCTAATTTCAGGTACTGTTATGGGAGGGATGTTATTTTGGTCAGTATGGTGAATGATCAACATTGAGTAAACAGATGGATTGTATTGCTTTGATTTCTTTCAAACCTGTCTGTGGTTTTTACTACTAAGCAGTCTCAGATCATCTGGCTGAGATGGGATTTTAAGGCTTGTTTTGTGGTCTATGGCCTATGTTCTGTGGTAGCTACAGTCTTTCTTGGACTTACAGGTTACCAGTACAGGTTGTCCTTGATGTGTTACCATCATTGAGTCCAAAATTGCTTACTGAAACACTTGTGAAGTGAATTTTGCCTCACTGCAGTTGTTAAGTTAGTAACACAGTTGTTAAGTGAATCTGACTTCCCCATTGACTTTGCTTCTCAGAAGGATACAATAGATGATCACATGACCCTGGGACAATCATCATAAATATGAGTCAGGTGCCAAGTGTCTGAATTTTGATCACATGACCAAAGGTTGTGCTGTGGGGGTGGATGGTCATAAGTTACTATTTTCAGTGTCGTTGTAACTTTGAACAGTCATTAAATGAACTGTTGTAAGTCAAAGACTACCTGTACAATTTTATGGATATCAAATGAGAAGTAAATCTATTAAGCTTGCTTCCCCAAATGCTGAAAAGCTAGAAAAATTATCCAAAGCAACATATTTGAAGAAAAGGTTGTTTCATGAAACCATTTATTTTGGAAGGTCATTTCCATAGTTTTTGACTGAATCACTGTTATTATCAGATCTTGTAGGATTTTCTTTATCGAGGGAGGGGAAAGGGTAGAAGATAATATCCCCTGGCAGCCTGAATAATTTGCAATAGATTTTTATATTTACAACTCCCAATTGCCTCATAACAGCAATGTCTCCCTCTTTTTTCTATGATTTCTAAGAGGAGAAAACTTTTTGGAAGGACATGTGAAGATTTGGATTTATTTGCTGAGCATATATTCAGAGATATCAGTTCCTTAATTTTTAGTCTTCCCCAGTTTGCCTATGCCAATGGTGAATCTCAGGAAATAGCAAAATATTATATCCAGTTCTGAATGACACTGCTGCATTCCTATTGTATGAATGTAAATGCATTGGTAATTTTATGCAGAAATAGCATTTTGTATTTTAAGAAAAATATTAAGTAGAGTATTAATTAGCATTTGTTGTTATTTTGTTAGTCATTCCATTTTTTTCTGTTGACTTCTAGCTAGAACACATTCAGAAGCATATATGGTATATGTAAGTAACTTTTCATTAATATTTTAAATATGATTGTAAAGACAGTAATTTCTTTAAGTTATGCCTTGAGTACAGAAGCGTTAGTGTGTCCTTTTTCCCCTAAAAATGAAGATTATGATTATATCTTAACATTTAATAATAGTATTTCTGTTTCATTACATACATTATTTTAATAGTAGTGACATCATTCAGGGAATAAAACTGTACAAAAGCATTGCTCTATCTGATTAACTCTAGATACGCTCACTCTCTCTTAATTTTCCCGAAAAGCTTGTGTTATTGCTCAAAGAATAATATACCATTATTCTATCCTATAATAGAAATATCTTTCTGCAAACAATTTTGATCACAGGTGGCTAACTGGATCACGTCATATGACATATTGCGACATATTGCAATGTTTTTTGCCTTCATGGAGCCGGGTGGGTGTGGCCTGCATGTGACGCATCTGGCTGGCGGGCCGCTACTTTGACACTCCTGATTTAGATCAATCTTTTTGTGGGGTTCTACTAACATTAGATATGGCAACCAATAGAAATTAGCTAAAACAGCTTTGTTGTCTTGGAAAGGTTCTTAATTTTAAAGAATGGAATAAGGTATTTTTTTTAAATTACATTTATATATCATATACATTTGATATATGATTCACATTAAAATACTGGTTCAATATATCTGACCTAAGCTGCTAAGATATTAATTAGGGGCAGTAAATGTATTATTAAGAGAGTATGCTGTATTTGGAATGGAGGCTTTGGAAGTAATATCTAATCAGTAACCAGAACTGTCCATTAGAGATCTATAGATCAAAATTTCCTTAGGTATTCAAAGGACGTCGCCGTAGCCTTATGGAGAATTTTAATTTCAAATCAGCCTCATGTGTATTTGCAGTCAATTTCTGCTTTTGTCATTTTCTCTCTCTTGTTCGTGATCACCTGGTGATCATTATAAAGAGAAAGGGGGAAAATGGTGGCTGTTGTTGTGCTTCTAATTAATAATCACAGGAGCTGCTTGGAAATTTAAAGCTTCCGACTTTGAAATAGTTCTTGTGCACTTGCTAGCAGCATGAAAACTATTCTTTCTTTTGTTCTTTTTATAGCAATCCCCTGACACTGCAATGGCTAGATGACCATGCAGCTTTACCAAAAGATAATGGTAATGGAAAATAAGGCAAAGAATCTCATCTGAATACCAGTTGGGATTTTTAAAATCTCTGAAGGGGGCAGGGAAAAGACACCTTGTCTCTTCCAAAGGAACAAAACAGCCTCTTCTCCTCCATTTGACTCTGCACTTCTGTTAATTGCAACAGCCAGGATATTTAATTTCCTAATTGTGAACTCCTCTGATATATTATACGTAGAAGTCACTATTTAAAATACTGGGTCTCAAATACTTAATCAGAACTTGAATCTAAAACTCTGTTGAAGTTAGAGACAAACTGCTTGAGTTCCCTCTTTGGGAGAATATTTTCCTTTTGTATAGAAGTGTAATTATTTTTTTCTTTCCTCATATCTCTCTCTCTCCCTCCCTCCCTCCCCTTCCTCTCATCTAAAGAGGGGGTAAGAATGAGCCAGAACCAGAACAACCAATTCCTCGAAAAGTCCAGATTCGGTCCCTCCCTTCCTTGGAAGACATCGATCCTGATGTTCTAGATAGCATGCACTCTTTAGGTTGCTTCCGGGACAGAAACAAACTTTTACAGGACCTGCTGTCAGAAGAGTAAGTACTCTGTCTATGTATCATTGGTTAACTGTATAAGAAATGTCACATGTGTATTAAAGGAAATGAAACTATTTAGGCAACAATTATAGTTCTATATTAAAGAGGGGAAACAACATTTTTTAGCTGGGTGGCATCAGAACCCTCCCACATATAGAATCATTAAAGGGAAAGATGATACATAAAAACATAAGAAAATGAAGTGAACCATCTGTTTACCAAATATTCTGTTTCATATAGTGGCTGCTATGCTTTCAGAAAGCTGACAAACTTGGATAAATGAACAGAAGCTATCACTCTGTAGGAAGTGGGGAAGTGGTATTTAAGATAGTATAAGGCATCCAGAAAGTATACATGATATCAATCATTCCGAGACATATTCTCTCCAATTGATTTATTAGAAACAGATCTGGTATGTCTAAGGCATTTTCCAAAGTGAAAGAATTTTCGCGGGCGCGCGTGCTACACAGAATCCACCCTTTTCTCCTCCCACTTCTACACTACATAAATCACGAGAACCAATTAACTGCAACTGGAATTTCTTAGTACGACATACAGAATAACTTTGAACTTGTCAACTCCTCCACCCCCTTCCCATTATGTTGGCAGCTGAATTTCAAAGCTGACAGATAGGTTATCTGTGACTGAGGAATAAACAGCCTACATCAGGGGTGTCAAACTGGTGGCCGGCAGCCCAGATGTGTCGTGTCCACCCTAGCTCCGT
Organism: Naja naja; assembly: GCA_009733165.1. Lineage (NCBI taxonomy): Eukaryota > Metazoa > Chordata > Lepidosauria > Squamata > Elapidae > Naja > Naja naja. Next base: position 262,304,636 of record CM019148.1, read on the forward strand.
GAAGGGGAAAAAATTGTGATACGTCACATAACAGCAACATGATGTGGCGAATTTGACACTTCTGTCAAATTTGTCATTAATAACCCATTCCTCCAAAAATATAACCAAACTGTTCTTAAAACTTTCTGAACTGGTAGCCAGCATATTTGAAGGTAGTGATTTTCATAGTGTACCACATAGTGTAACAATGTTTTGGAATTCAAGTGTGTAGATCTCTCTGTCTCTCTCTCCCTCTCTCCCTCCCCCCCTCTCCCTTCCTCCCTCCCCCCCCTCTGTCTCTCTCTCTCTCCCCTCTTTTTATAAGGATATATCATTAACTGGTATGTGATAGAAAATGATATTTTTTGTCAGATTACAGATCAAACTTGCCCAGCTTTGCCCATTCTTCTTTTTTCTAATATAGTGGACTATAACTGATCATCCTTACCTAACATGTCCATGCTGGCTGAGGACATTGCATTCTGTAATCTGAAATGTCTGGTGGGCACTAGATTGGGGAACCTTACTGAATCTTTATTGAAAGTTTTCTTGAAGAATGCTGAAATTATTTTGAATTTAAGTCAGACCCTCAAAATGGTTATAAACAGATGCATAAACACTACTCTCAAACCTTTTCTGCTTTGGTTAATATAATCTAATATGACTCCCAATTTTAAAAATAAATTATTTGGAAAATTTTAGTATTCTTTCCTTCTAACTGTATTTGTGAGCACTTTCAAATGAATAAAACATTTCCCTAGCATTACCCCATTATAAACATTTAACAATCCAGGATATCTAGTTTGGATTATTATTCCCCGTTTTTCTCAAATAGAGGACTGAAATTCAGAAAGAATTTATAGCAGAGGGAGGACTCAGATTGGAAGGTCATTCATTTGTAGCTTAGGACGGTGTTTTTCAACCTTGGCAACTTTAAGATGTGTGGACTTCAACTCCCAGAATCCCCAGCAATCTGGCTGGGAAATTTTGGAAACAAAGTCCACACATCTCAAAGCTGCCAAGGTTGGGAAACCCTGGCTTACACACTCGGCACCATATAACATCAGTATCATGAAACAATTTTTAAACCAAGCTTCAAGCTGCAGTTGTAGATGATGAAATTGTGTATACAAATGCTCTTCGGTGTAAAAAAAAAAACCACTGCAGGAACACATGTTTGAATTACATACATGTAGAGTAGAGCAACTGTAGTATATTATCTTACAATTATATACTATAATGGGAATTCAGCTACACCAGTCCCTGATCAAAGCAAGAGCTATCATCAAATACTGAGAGCAATAGACATTGTTGGAACCCCAACTTCAGTGAATTGCACAGTTTGAATAAAGCTGCATAAAAAGCCCCATTCTACTCTCTGTCCTCTGTACTTCACTAAGCTGCCAGACATTGAATGGGATTTTTTATGATGACCTTAGAAAGTCATGTGGAGATAGAGCATATTTTATGTCTATTATGCATCAACTGAAATTTGAAATCAGTTGATGCATAGTAGACATAATAGACATGAATCTGAAACAGAATCCAGGAAGGATTACATAATATGCTCCTTTCACATATTTCAATTATCTCTTAACATTCTACTGTAGGCAGCCCCTTTAAAAAACAAACAATAATGTTACTAAAGAAGATCAAGACAGGTAAATAACATCTGCATTAGAACTTCCTTTCATTTACTTCAGGAAGTTCCACGTTTTACTAAAGGATGATGTTGATATAATGTTATAATTTTTCTAGGGAAAATCAGGAGAAAATGATTTATTTTCTACTCCTTGATCGGAAAGAGAGATATCCCAGTCATGAAGATGAGGATCTTCCTCCTAGAAATGAAATAGGTATATATATTTTAAAACTCTATCTTCTCTTAAGTCCCTCTCTTTTGCTGCTCTTATTGAGGGCAAAGTCACATCCCCATTCATTCTTATTGACAAATTTGTAAAATTCTAGCTAATGAAAATGTTTATTGCACATTCAGCAAGTCCAATGTATGAACAATAGCTGCTGTAATTTAGAAAAGCTTTTAAATGTACTTTAGTAGATTACTTTGCGTAAGCATTTTGTACTTACCTGAAATTCCCCTAACCACTGAAATAAAAACCTATTTAGATAGGAAGTTTATGTTCACATGGAAATGCCCTAAGAGCTTTGCATTGTACACACATACAGACAAACACGTGATGGAAATTATGGAAGTATATTTTCTGATTGATCCACCTGGCTTCTTAAACGGAACTGTTTTGTAGGGTTATAATTTTATGTAACTTTGTGTTTTGCCATAAGGGAGCAGATCAGCTTGTAATGAGTAGAATAGAGTAGAGTAGAGTAGAGTAGAGTAGAGTAGAGTAGAGTAGAATAGAATAGAATAGAATAGAATAGAATAGAATAGAATAGAATAGAATTCATTATTGGCCAAGTGTGATTGGACACACAAGGGATTTGTTTTGGTGCAAATGCTCTCAGTGTTCATAAAAAGAAAAAGAAAAAAATACATTTGTCAAGAATCATAGGTATAACATTTAATAGTAGTCAAAGGGTACAAATAAGCAATCATATCATACTAAGAAACAATAATAAGTGACCAAATCAAATCAAATTATACTAGTAAGCAGTCAATTTAAAAAATCATAAGGATACAAGCAACAAAGTTACATTCATGCAGTCATAAGTGGGTGGAGATGGGTGAAAGGAAGGATGAGAAGATGAAAAGTAATAGTAATGCAGACTTAGTAAATAGTTTAACAGTGTAGGGGAATTATTTGTTTAGCAGAGTGATGGCATTCAGGAAAAAACTATTCTTGTGTCTGGTTGTTCTGGTGTGCAGTGCTCTATAACGTCGTTTTGAGTGTAGGAGTTGAAACAGTTTATGTCCAGGATGTGAGGGGTCCATAAATATTTTCACAGCTCTTTTTTTGACTCAAGCATTATACAGGTCCTCAATTGAAGGCAGGTGGTAGCAATTGTTTTTTCTGCAGTTCTAATTATCCATTGAAGTCTGTGTCTGTCTTGGGTTGCAGAATCAAACCAGACAGGTATAGAGGTGCAGATATTTCAATTGATTCAATTTTCTCTTCAATGCAGGTATACCTCTGTTTTTTAAGGTAGCAGTTTCTCCAGCTTCTTCAATCCCAATCATACATCATGCTTCTTATTCATGCATAATGCAAGCTATAGTCTACATTTCCTTATATAAGAAACAAAAATATAGTCCTTAAATGTATTAGTTTTGTATTCAAGCTTAATATATCTGGATGATGTATCATCTGATTTTAGAATTCATATACATTATTATTCAAGGGAAGCAGAGTAAATGAATGCAGCTCTTTGCTCATTTGTCTTTAGAAATGCAGAGCAAGATTGTGTGTGTGTGTATGTGTGAGAGAGAGACACAGAGAGAGAGAGAGAGAGAGAGAGAGAGAGATTATCCATTAAATATCACTTCAGTTAAACAATTGTTTGGAGATATTGTTTTCTTCAAAGATACATATAAGTGCTCTCTTTTCCAGGTGGGCATCAGCATATAAAGGAAAAAATATCAGAATATAGGTAGTACTCACTTAACAAGGGTAAATGGGTGTGGCCATGTTGTTGCTAAGCGATGGAGTCTTAAACATGAAGTGATTTAAGGGATGGCAGTTGTGGCAATCCCAGCTGCTGGCCTGAGGCAGATCTCATGCAGCTGTAGCATGCCACAGCCACACTTTCCTCATTTGCAAACTCTTGCCAGCTTCCTCAGTGACTTTGCTTATTGAAAGTCAGCAGTGAGGATTGCAAATGGTGATCACATGACCATGGGTCATTGCAATAGGTGCAATTAGAAGGACCGATCATAAGTCCGTCTCATTCAGCGCCATCATAAATTTGAAAGGTTGCTGAACAAGTGTTCATTCAACAAAAGCTGTTTGCAATAGGTGCAAGATTCAGAATACTAGAAATCTATATTATATTATTCTCATTCTTTTAGGCTCTCTTCTTGTTTTTCATTGTCTGCAATTTTTAATATATATCTGCATCTTGTGATGAAGTATTGACCAAGATCCTATAATGGGATCATAATGTCACAGATCTACAAAGCCTGCAGATATCTACTTATTATTACTATTTAGAGTTTTCTAGGATAAAGCATCAAATGTCTATTCTTTTTCAAAGTTTTAGTGCAAGATTAGCAACAATAATATTTTGTAAAGAAAACATAAGCGTAAGATATAAAATGTAGCATTAGAAAAAAGAAAACTAGAATATAAAAATAAAATTTGTAGAGAAACAAAAGTTATTGTTTGGACCTATGATTTCCCTGAATAAAATGCCTATCCTCTTTGCATTATCTAAGCTCTGCTTTTAGGTCATATATGTGTGCTATGATGTAAGCTACTTTTGAAAAGTGCTTTAGATATATGATGGAATGGCAAGAGTAAAAAGGACCAGGTATGAGATGCAGAGATGTGGAAAGAGTTTAAATGGTTTTGGTTTCTATCAGGGTCCTCATCCCCTCTGTTGAGTTTAGAAAACAAATTGTGGGGACCCTGAGTTTTATCATTCCAAGACATTTGAGCCATCTTATAACCATGCTAAGTTGACTGCATTATTTCTGCATAAAGACCCTCCCAGAAAACGTGTGGACTCTCCAATGCTGAACAGACATGGCAAGCGGAGACCAGAGAGGAAGTCCATGGAGGTTCTAAGCGTGACAGATGGAGGGTCCCCAGTTCCTGCCCGCAGAGCAATTGAAATGGCACAACATGGACAGAGGTAGGTGGTCCCAATAGCAAACAAGAAGATCTTACATGCCATTGAGAAACCACAGGAGCTGGTATAGTGACTCAGTCATTTTTATCAGCATCAATCTAGGGTTTTTTTTGCAAGAAAGAGAAATTAATCCACAAGAAGCCTCTTGCTTGTTATTATGTCTTCTTCCTTAATCTTTTGTTTCTAACAAGCATTCAAAACAATGCTAGGGAGAAATTTATAACAGAAACCATGTACAGGTTTCATAGACTAGGTAAACACAAACAAAATGGAAATGCTGTATATTCATAATTCTGATCCCCTGTCCATTGTAAGGTTAAGCTTAGGATTTTTTTTACCCTCTAATGAAATATATCAGCCACATCATTGAACTGAAAATCAAATGGCAAAGCAAAAGTTCCTAAAAGTTATGCATTCAGATATTTATGGTCATTTTTGTTGTGTTTTGACTAAGGATCACGTTGCAGAAATAAAAGGGAATCTCATATGGATATGCTACATAGAAATGTTTTAAGAGACTCTATTTTTAAACATTTTAAGCACCCATCTTTTGGTCCTTTGCAGCATGAATTCATGGTCTCAAATATTATTTTTATGCAGGAAGAATATTATTATCTAGAAAGTTACTTCAGCAGCTAAAGAGAAAGCACAACTGCTTTAACAATTCCCAGCAACTCTGTATTATGCAGTTCCCTAAGGTTTACCTAGCTGGGTTCCTTGCTAAATATTGTGATTTTAATTCTAATGTACAACAAATGGATATCAAAAAAGGAAAACATACAGTTTTCTTGTGGAAAATGTCATGATGCATGTGGGACCACTTCTGCCACAATGGGTTAAGTTGCAATGCTGAGCTATTATTCAGTTGCAACCATTAACATCTTGTCTTATCTCTAGACCATCCTGGAAGATTTGACATATCCCTAAATGATTCAGGATTAGCATGCAAGGTTTCAGAATTTAAAAGCAGCAATTTGTAGTTTCTACATTACCATTCTCTGTATCTGAATCAGGTATTTAAGATAGATCAAGACAGGAGTAACCAACCAAGAAAGGAATCTAAGCTGGGAAGAGTATTTTTACTAAATTCTAAGATTATCTTACATTTATCATGATATATAGGGTTGTTTGTATTGTACCAGTGACTTTAACATTTTCATTTAAGTGTCACATTACAAAGTTGCATATTTTACTAACCTCAGCCATTTTTAACAAAATTATTTTTCTTTGTATATAATTATTTTAATAGTGAAAAGCATTGTAGCTGAAATCTGTGGATTTACTCTGTGTTAGTGAGATCTTTATTTATTTTCTGAAACACTACGTAAAATGACATCACAGTAAAATACAGTCCGGTTTTATGATATAACAACTGGCAAGAGCTATGATGCATGTGTGAAAAATAGGTAGGCAAAGCAGAAAATATAAAAAAGGAATTCATAATTTCATGGTGCTTTTGCACGGTATCCTGTGTCTCTGTGCATTCCTTATGCCACTTCATCCTCAAGTAACAAACACAACAATGTGTTGTTCATTCATACTGAGTATAAGCTTGTTCCTTAAAACAAAGTCCACCAAATGAGAAAAAAAAACATTTGGACATAGAGTCTACTATGAATTTCCATGTTACCTCTGGAAATCATTTTGAAGAGGATAGTACTACCTGGAAGAGCATTATTTTCAATGAGTAGCTATTCTACCATTTTCCCAAGTAATTTGGACACTGTAATACTGTGATCAAGGGACCAGAGAGGGAAGATCTCAAACTAAGAATTTTCATGGTCCTTACAAAACCACTACATTTATTTATATTTATTGTTGGAAGCCATACCAGTTAAAGTGACTGAAATGCAATGTCATCTATTCCTGGTACATATCAGTAGGTTGTTGCATAAGTAAATGGAAGAACATGAGGAGAACATCACCATCGCCTACTAAATGAATACACTTACAAAATCAATGAGGACATTTTTTAAAAATTACATTTATATGCCACCCTTCTCCGAAGACTCAGGGCGGCTTACAATTTTTGGGATACAACCCAGTGTGCTCAGCAGTAGCCTTCATTCCATTGTATATGCCTGCTTATTACTAAGCGGCATTTTTACAAAGTCAGCTTATTGCCCCCAACAATCTTGGGTCCTCAATTTACCTACCCCGAGAGGATGGAAGGCTGAGTCAACCTTGAGCCTGATGGGATTCGAGCCTACAGTAATTGTAGGCAGCTGGAACTTAAATGCAGGCACTTAAATGAGCCACCAAGGCTCAGTTAACAAGTAGTTTCTTTGGAGTGTGCATTCATAGGTCACAGTGAAATTATTAATGGCCTCTGCAAAGTGATTAAGCCTTACTTAGAAGTAGTTATGGATAAGTAGCTATTTATTTTTGTGAAAAGCATGCCAAAAAATAAGCGTAAAGCTGCCCACCAGCATAATTTTGTCTCCAATTTGCTCATGTCCAACTCTGCTTAAAATACATTACCATGCATTGTCTTCTTGAAATGTATTAAATAGAGTATATGTTGGTTTTGGCAGTTGCCGTTCCAAATGTCCTGTGAAGAGAAAATATAGTTTATATCTTCTTTCAAAATCTTGTATTATCTGATAGTTCGTACATTCCATGCCTCTTCCCTTTCTGTCCATGATATCCAAGAAGATTTGCCTGTGAAAAAGATGAATGCCTTGAAATCAACTTGGTTTTCAATTTTTTCCTACCAATAATCTTGCTTCCTCCATTTGCTGTTTTATTTATTGTAAATTTCATTTCCTTTTATTCTTGTGAGGACTTTGGTACTTTCAGTTGTTCTTGTTCCATAATCTAAACTCAGCTTTTCATTTTCTCATGGTACATTAATGCTGTCGCAGCTGCTATTTTCATGGTACATTTTCCTGTCACAGAATTTTTTTTCAGCCCAAAGATTGCTGTCAAAGGCTCAAAGCTTTATGTTAGATCAAACAAAACATGCTAGAGCTGAGGTACATTATGAATTGAAAGGAAAAAGAAGTACTTCCATCAACAAACTGACATCCTTTTCTTCCTGACTTCTTTACACTGATTACCGAAAAGACAGCTACCTGATATTAGGATCTGTTTTCCATCTGCCCCATCCATAGATTTCAGGCCCGCCATTATTTTTTTTCTGAGGGCTTGAAATACTTTTGGCTTTTCTTTGCAGATTAATGGGAGCAAGTGGGAACCAGTTATGTACTGAGGAGGCTACTTTGAATGGCCAAGCTGGATCAGCGTTCTTCAGATCTTGTTCAACATAGTAGCTTCCTTGAAAATTGGCATACCTCACCACCATGTCTCTGACAAATACGGTTCAGGTTTAAGCCAGCACTTAAGTGATAACTGGTGTTTGGAGAGGCCAAATACAAGAATGGTTTGTATTTAGTGACCCTTATCTCACATCTCACATCAACAAGATTACTAGAATTTTAGTTTACTCCTTCACTGGAAAAAAGCAGCCTCCCCAGTAACCCACATGCTACACGCTTCTATGGAAGGAGCTCTTAAAACCTGCCAGAATAGAACTGGGAAAGCAATTTAGCTCTCCACTCCATAGATACTTTTGAGAAGGGAGGGGGTAACTTTGGGTGGGTGGGACTGCATCAGGTGAATCTCATATGAATGTCCACATCAGTAACTCTTTTTTCTCACTTTGTTCCTGCCATAGTAAAACAATGTTCAGTAAAAGCCTGGATATCTGTGAAGCCAATCCCACATTCAGCAAAGAAGAAAGGTATAAAACACCAACAATCTGTTCCTCTCCTTTATCTCACTTCTATTCTTAAAGATGCAGTACTTCCCTTTTCTGCTGGGGATACATTTGATTTCATTCTTTGGAAAGAAATAACTCAAGCCAGTGATTAATTCACCTTTACACTATAGCATATATTTTGGCCTAACAGTCTCCAGATATTTTTGTATAGTTTATGTCTATGCTGTAAGATTCCAAGATCAAGCAAAGCACACTAGAGCTGAGGTACATTATGAACTGAAAGGAGGGGGAAACGCTTCCATCAACAAATGACAAGCAAAAGAGGAAAGGGAATCAGAAGAGGTGGTCCTCATTTAGCAACTGCCTTATACAGTGACCATTTACAGTTAAAAGGTAGCACATTTATGACCTCTACAGATCTGTAAATCAAATGAAAGCTAAGTACAGTCATAGTTTCAATTAGCAACCACTTCACTTAATGACCAAGTTGCTGATCTCAGTTGGGACAAAATGAACCTGTGAGCCCAGCTTCATCCATTCCACTAAGCTTCCTTGTTACTTCTGCTACTGCCCTTCTTCCATGCATATTGGAGATTAAAGTCAAATTTGACCCTAGTGAACCATTTACCCAACCTCAAATAAGTTTCATTTGACTCTTGTGTCTGGGATAGAGAGAATATGTTAGCTTGTCTCCTTGATGTTTAAGAATAAGCTTTGAACTTTGAAGATCAAGCTTTCTGTCAGATAATGATGGTTAATTGGTTCTTTTCTCTTTCACAGACAGCTTTAGTCTGGGGTCACTCCACATTTTGCTGTTTCAAAGAGGCAGAGGTTCTTAATTGGAAAACAGACTTAATATATTAACAGGCAGGATTTCAGCAAATATATGACATCCTGTAGCAACCCATTTTTTCCTCTCTCGACCGCTGAAGATTTCATTGTAATTTTTAAAATTGTTGATATTTTAGGGTCTTTCAATTATGTTAAGGAACTCTTCCAGCATTAATATTTTAAAAACTATGCATAAATTTATCCAGATAGGGGATCCAATTAACGTGCCCATAAAATCATGCTCTGAGTTTAAACAATCATCTCAACAACTTTTTCTGTAGTCTGAGAAAGTTCTAAGTCAGCCTATGTCCTTTCAAGTCTGCCTTTTGAACATAGAACATACAGTCCAAATCAAACAAGTGAAGTGTGTATATTGCATTTCTATTTTTTTAAACCAACAATTTTTAAAAATTACATATTCATAAGCTATTTTCAGAAGTGATACTTGTGTTCAGTCCTGTATTGCAATTAAAGCTTTTGGTCTAAAAGCTCTTAAGTTTACACTGTGCAGCATCAATTTACCTGCACAGGAAAAAAGAGAAAATATTTCCACCATAGTCATAGGCTAACGCAGCCAATATGCAATGTAGAGGAAAAAGCAACAGCAGAGATACCATCACCAACAAGTATTGTAGGCTTCTTTAGAATGTTTAAATGAGCTCATGGTGTTTTTTGTTTTTTGTTTGTAATGTTTACAGCTGACCTGAAAATTATATTAACATTTTTATTTTATATTGAGATTGGAAATTGATTATTTGAGTATATTGCAGAGGCAAGATTTGGAGACTTTTTGTCGCAATGCTGTACTAAATCTAATATTGAAAATAGTCCCCTGAAGTGAACTTGCACAAATCCTAGTTCACTTTAAGTTCACCCTGAAATGCTTTATAAGATCATTCCATTACATTTCTGAAAGTTATATCAGCTTCCCATTTTAAAAAAGTGGAGAGAGGAATTTTGCCTCTCAGCAGATGGGATGGTCTGGCAACAAGCACGGCACTCTGTTTTATGAGGAAGGGAGGGCTGTTGCCAAGATCTCATAAACCGTTCATAAGCTGGGGAGAAATAATGAGCTGCTGTTTGATGTGATATTCATCAGAGAATTCCTAAGCATTGTTGCAAGAGCCGGATACTTGATGCAAATTTCAGCCCAGAGTGACTGTAGTACAATAGGATTTTGAAAGCCTAACTATACCCTCAGATTTCTTGCCAGACAGATCACAGTGCTAACTCACCACCCTTATGGTTCCCCACCCCCCTCCTTCCTCTTGCTGTAAAATCCTTTGTTGGAGTAACCACCAAAACCCTTTTCACAAATAGTCCTTTTTTCAGAAAGGTTCCAACCTTTTCACAAATAGTCACAAATAGCACATTAACCACTACCCTAAAATGGGTCCTTATCAATGTCTCTTTGTTGTCCAAAGCACTGATAAGCTTCCAGAATCATCTCTTTTAAGCACTGGGTCTCAAATAGTGGAGAGAGGACCTACTTGATAAAGATTAGAGATATATCTTAAAATAGACTACATAGTTGTCTCAGTGACAAGTGAAAAGAAAAAGCTAAAAAGTAAGTATCCTTTTTAAATACAGAAATATGGAAAAGGATTGATGATCTTCAAGTTTTTCTTGAATTCTGGAGACATTAGACACACATTAGACACACAGTTTTCTTGGCCGCAGAGACAGAATTGATTTGCCATAGTCTTGTTTATCAAATTCCCTGACTGGACTGCAATTTTGGGATTGCCATTAGTCTTCTACCCAAGTGCTAACCAACCAGTTAGCTTCCGAGCCCCTATCAGATCAATAAGATGCTGGAACCCAATGAAAACCATAAGAACAAAGCAAGTATTTTTTTTTAATGTTTTTGGTTTTGTGTACCTTGATGAAAGAGTGTTTAAGGGAACAACCACAAAAAAGTAAGCTAAGGAATTACAGGGCTAATAAAATTAATGTAAGAAAGAAACTCCAACTGAAATATTATCTCCTTGGGTCACTGAATCAGAACCTTGAAATGATACCTGCTCAATATCTTAATTTTTTCTTTCCCTGTGGGTTCATTTTTTAAGAGGAATACTGCATCTTTAAGAATCTTGACTTCCTAGATGCACACAATTGTTTTGATAGCTGAGGCCACTTTTCTTTCTGCCCTCTTTTTTCCTATTTCTTCTCTCATTTTTGTACTTTTTTCTTTTACTCTCATTGTTGCATTCTTTTCAGTGTCATTCTCTTGGGGTTTTTTTTTGTTTTTGTTTGTTTCTCCCTCTTGACCTTGCATTATTTTTCTCTTCATTTTGTATTTATTTCTCTCTCTCAATTTTAAGTTTCCTTCCTTCTGGATCTTTTAGTGCTTCTTCTATATCTGGGTTGCTGCGGCTCAGTAGTTCACATGCTTTAATTCTTTAGGAAATGCACATATCTGCGCTGCTAGGTTTATTGTTTTGGGAAATTATTTTTATTTAAATATAACTGATTTTGCTTCTTTCTATTCCTCATTGTCAATTTGATATCCATTCGCATTGTTAAAGCACTTTCTCTTTCTGGAAAACTCATTAAGATTCCTTTAAGCATTTGTATGTCCATGTTAACTATCTGTATATTTCTATTTACTTTCCCTGCATTGCTTATGTCTGCATATGTGGAGACATATGGTCATTGGCATAAATGAATTTCTAGAGAATATTTACTTGGAACATTAGTTGTTAATACTTCTATGCTATGATAACCAATGTAGCTTTTTTTATATTCCAAAAGTAAGTAGTTTTGTAGCAAAATGCTTAAAACTTGAAATGATGCACTTTGGGTTAAAAATGTGAAATGCAGTGTTGTATGACTATTGGCAGTAATAGTCAAATAAGTATTAATTAAAAAAGAAACTGAAGTATGGCATTTAAAAAGATTAGACCCACCTCAAATAAATATCTGCAGGTTTTCAGAAGAGTAGAATATATAACATTGGAGCCTTTCATCTATTTGATTGGTGAGTAAGACATACCCAGGCAAAATAATACTCACTGTATATTCAAACGAATATAGAACTAGAAGTGCACACTCCATGACATGTTTTTACCTTTCTAAATCATGCCCTCATATTTCCAGGGCAGTGATTTCTCTTGATGGTATATCACTATGTCTAATCTTATTGTTCATTTGAACATAACAAGCAAAGCCACAAGTTATGCAGGCCATGATTTTTTAGTATAATATGATCTTATCATGTGCTGGAAAACATAAAATCAACAACAATAATAATATCTGAGGCCTATGGAACATATTTCTAACATTGATAGATACTCCAGCATGTTTTTTGGACAATAACATGCTGTTTCAAAGGATTATGCTTTATTACTATATCCAATTGCATAAAGTCAAGGTATCTATTTTCAGAAACTCCAGTTCTAGGAAAATATTCCATTAGTGCATGTGGCTCTTAAACCAGAGACAACTTGTGGGGAAGGCTGTTTCAAAAATATTAAATGCTAAATATTCAAGCTTAGAGAGGAATGAAAGGACCACAAGGCCAATAAAAGTGGACAGTTCTTAGCTAAGCTTAGGAAAGTGATATGAACTGATAGTTCTGTAATTTGGTGCTATTTATCAAACTTACCATCATGAAAAACCCCATGAATAATGTATTCTGAATAATAATATTTTTCACAAAAAGAATTTGTGCCCTTCATGAACCACACTTGGCCATATGCTAAGAATATGCCAGGGATTGTATGCCAGGGAAATGGTATCTAATAGCAGGCAAGACTGAGAAATAATAATAAAAGGCAAATTGGGGGGATGGGACATAATTTAATTGAAATTAAATCCAGTTATGCAGGTGTACCTTTATTGTGGTCTATGACATTTGATAAAAAGACATAAAACAGCATAAAAAAATTAAAACCCTAATATTAAGACAATATTTTTCCACATAAAGTACTGGTGTCCATAAGAAATTTTGCAACTGCTCTGAAGAGGTTAAAGCTGCAGAGTCATTTAGAGTTGATGGTATTAAAAGATGGATGGATGGATGGATGGATGGATGGATGGATGGATGGATAGATGGAATTAAGTTAATAAAATCATCCCCAGAACAGAAATACCTCTTACATGGAGTCATGACAGTAGAGCACAGGTTCCTATAGAAAAGTCCTTAAAGAACATGTTCCTTCAAATCACAGGAGCGCAATCCTTCTGCCAAAGGGATGTTATTATGGCAGGTAATATATTAAAGTGGGTAAAAGAGGGAATTTAAAGTGTGTTAGATAGATAATCTGAATTGGTAATTGTCTGGCTTGGTTCCTGTTCATATCTGACCAATATGGGTTATTTAGATTGGCCTGAAGGTCTACACTGGCTGTTAAATTGCAGCTCTATATTTCAATAGCCCCAGGACCAGAAAAATAAGCCCAATGTATTGCTTGCCTTTGCAAATCACTGATGTAGTTAATATTACTCTCTATAGGTTCTGTCACAATAAAATTACAAAAATCAGATAGCCAAACTGAGCTGTTCTAAGGATCTACATTCAAGGCTTTTGAAGCTTCATGTGAGTGTGGATTCTCAGTCTCTGCACCCCTGACATCAGCCAAAAATCTATATTTCCAGTTGAAGTTTATCCATGAAATAGAGATATGATTATAATTATATTTCTCTCCTATACATCATAATCTCATGTTTGTCCCTATGTAGTGTCAACTGCACACTTAAGAAGTTCACAAGTTTCATATAATTTGTTTACTTATTTAATTAAATAAAACAACAAAACAAACATACCAAATTTATACAACTTACACAATTTATATAAACCTATTGAGGTTCCTATATTGCAAACATCTGATAGTGATAGTACTTGCAAAAATCTTGATAATTCTTTGAGAAATATCTACAGACCTATCATCTAAGCTAAAAAGTCATTCTCCATTTTATGTTTTATATGTGATGTGATAACATCTCGGATTTTCACTGGTAGTATCTACATTTAACATCATTTTCTGATAAATGTCTTGCTGTGTATACATGCAACAGGATATCATGTTTTGTATTATACATTGTGTGTGTGTGTGTGTGTGTGTGTTTTGTGGGTGTTTGAGTCAACATTGACTCATGGTATCTACTTGGACAAATCTCAGCAGTTTTCTTAGCAAGATTTTTAGAAATGGTTCACTATAACTTGCTTCCTTGAAAGAAAAAGACTGGCCCATAGTTACCCACCTGGCTTCCTGCAATATCAAACTGGTGCTCTCATACTCTGCCTAGGGAAAAATACAAAAATGTGTGCGTTTCTTTGTACTCTTCATTTTTTGTATTCTTCCCTGTACATTGTCAGTTTTAACTTTGTATCTAATTTTCCTAGGATCGTATCAGTATTACACACAAATATTTTCCTCAATATACAGAATTAACTAATTGATATAAGTAAATAAAGAACAACTGTTAAAACTAAATTTATTTCCAAATAAGAAAATAAATGGGGGAAAAGATCTGTATCAGAAATACTTAAAGAATGTAGTTTCTTAAACCTACAAGAAATTACTTTTAGCTCAAAGTGCTCAGTTTGGCTCAATATCCTATCTTACCATCTCTTGTATACAGATAGCTCTTGTAAGGATTAAAAAGAATGAAAGCCCATATGAGGTCAGCCTCCTAAAGGACCAGAAAGAAAGAGCTGGGATGCCCTAAAGCAGGGTTGTCAAACTGGTGGCCCGCGGGCTGACACAGCAAATTTGACACACATGTCCCAGAGCAATCATCCCTATTTCATGTTCTGTTTCTCATTTCTGAATTAAATTTCAGAGTTTCTTTACACTTTCCATTTTGCACAGGAAGAATCAATGCATTATATGTTACAATAAATGTGCAAAAAGTATGTGTCTTTTGTGCTTGGTATTTGGATCATTCTCTATAAAAATGTTGTTACAAGGAGAGGGTTAGTTATACTAGCTGAAAGTATACTGATAATCTAATATTAAAACATTTAAATGAGAAAAGAGCAGTGAAATTAGAATATAGGAATAAATACAAAATATGCAAGCAGGGTTAATCCATACTACAGGCAACCATTGCTGCTTCTGCTATTGTTTCTGACTTGAAACAAATTGGCAGAAATATGAGTTGTACAAACTATAATCAGTTCCAATGCTCCTCTTACCACATTTATTTCAGCATATAGTTTATTATCTTCAAGTACCGTTCCAACAGAGAAACTAATTTTTATAATCCATAACTTTATTTTAATAAAAATATTGGATTCTAGCTCACAAGTCAGGAAGAAGTAAAAGTTGTATTAGGAATTTGAGATGCAATATGTTTGGAATTATTAGAGGAATATCAAATGGAGAGTCATGCTACACTGCACATCCTGTATTCATAAAGAAACTTCCCATGCTGCATCCTCAGTTAGAATTTTGTTTACTGGGCATGCATTGTCATTCAGGTGTATTTGTCGTTATGATCAACACATTTAATATTACATCAGTTATAGGCATACAGATTGGAAAAAGAGATTTCCAAAACCAATCTTTCCAGGGTAGAAAAAATATTAAAGAGCAAATTGTGGGGAAATCCACAGCCGTATTTGATAAATACAGTAGAACTTGCTATATGTAAACAAATGATATGCTTTCAAAAAAGCAATCAATCCAAAATGAACTTCCAGCTCTCCAGCTTAGAGCATACAAGCTATATTTATTTATATATTTTTACTTACTCTACTTGTCCCAATTCTAAAATTATAAGCAGCATGGGAATTTTGTGTATTATAAAACTCTCCCTTACCATAAGAATTCCCCAGTCACACATTCATCAGCAAGAGATGCTTGTGGCAAAGAAATTATGACCATGAACAGTTCTCTGAACCGTATTTCACTCTGCTTTTCATACTCTTTTCTCCACCTGTTTCCATTTCCCTTTCTTTTTTCTTCTTCTCTTTTTATTTCCCTCTGCCAAGGATGACGAGTGCTGACACCTTGGGGTAAGCTCCAGTTTTCAATTATACCTGTTGTAGAATCTTTTCTTATTTGGGGGGAAAGATTTCTTGCAATGATCCCAGTGTAAACATTCATTATTGTGCAATCAAAAATATTTCAGGAAGAAATATTTTAGTACAATGCTTTGATGGAAGGGGGGGTGTGCTCACAGGAGTGTGTGCTTCCTTACCTGACATTGTATTTATCTTACTGATTGTGGAATAAGAGAAAATTAAATGTGAAGTCTTACAATAGCAATAGCATTTAGTCTTATATACCGCCCCATAGTGTTTTACAGCACTCTCTGGGTAGTTTACAATGTAAGCATTATTTGCATATTGCCCCCAACAGTCTGGGTTCTCATTTCACTGATCTCGGAAGGATGGAAGGCTGAGTCAACCTTGAACCAGTCAGGATAGAACTCCAGGCTGTGGACAGAAGTTTGCCTGCATTACTGCACTACTACCAGAACTTGTACAAATTTTTGAAAGCTAGTGCCAATTGGAAGAAGGCAATTGAGGTCTGGAAAGAGCAGAAAAGTATTATTTATAAGTCATCTTATTTAGCAGAACAATATAGTCCCTTTTCACAGAATCATATAAGTAAGGGTTAGAAATAATCTTGAAGGTCATCTTGTCCAATTCTTTGCCCACTAAAGGAATATACCACTGTATCATCCTCAAATGATTATCAGCCTCTCTTCATATATTTCCAGTGATTGAGATCTCATCACCTCATAGTGTAGTGTTTCATTGTTGAACAGCTCCTACCATTAAAAATTCTTTCTGAGGTCCAATTAAAACCTGTTTCTGTGTAATTAAACCCATTGATTCTTATCTTCTGGAACAGCACTGCTTTCTACATGATAGCCCTTTAGATGGTTTTGGAGAATTATCACATCTTCTGTAGGCTAAACATAACAGTTAATCATAGGTGTTTTTTCTTTCATATTCCTTGTTTTTTATTGCTCTCCTCCGAGCATGGGCTTATTGGTCAGTGTACATCTAAAATGTACTGCCCAGAATTAGATGCAATGTTTTAATTGCAGTATGACTAAGGCAGAATATAGAGAAACTCTGAGTTTTCTTGACCTTGAGACTACGTTTCTGATGATGCAGTTTAGGTTTGCATTTGCTTTTTTGTTTTTGCTTTGTTTTGCAAAAGAATAATTCTGGAATCTATTCTTGAAGCTCCAAAGAAAAAGCTCTCCTTGACAGATTTGGTCCTTTTTAATCATGTTCCTTCATTTCTCTGACTCCTCCACCTTTCCCCTCTTCTTATCTTCTGGAAGACTTCTTGATGTACCATATGTTTCTTGTATTCAGTCCATTTCCCCTGATAAATAGGGCATCAGAGATGAACAGGTTTACTTCTAGCTCCAGCACTCTCATCTTCTCTTTCAGGAGGGTCATCATATGTAAGACTTGGTATTTTATCAAATGAAACAGCTATAACATGTCTTCTATAGGTCCCAACAGCAGTTCTTCCCATGGTTCTCAGATGAATAAAGAAGAAAGAAATGAAAACTTCTCACTTCCTGTGGAATTTCATACACATCCATGCAAAGCACCCTTACAAAGCACCTGAATTGTTCGCACTGCTATTGACTTCTCAAAAATTATGAAAGTGATAGTGGGAGGGGAGTTTACAAGCTTCTCTGTGATGATTTCCCCAACCAAACTCCAGTTTCCTTTCTCTGTTCACTTATTCAATGAACTCAACTTTGGAAAACAGCTTTCTTTTATATGTCCTGAACCTGCCTTGGTTAAATTTGATAGAAGGCAATGGTCCAGTTTCTTTCTTGGAGTGAGGAATCTGTCAGCAGCAGTCAGAAATAAATTGCCATCACTAGTCAGCAGTCTCTCCTTTGCTTTGGATCTTTTCCTCCTTCATGCTTCTTTTCTTTCCCCAAACTTCATTTTTGCTGACTCTCCAACACTTGCTCATCTTTGTTATCTAGACTAGGGTTATGAGGCAAGTATAATTCGAGAGTGAGAAGCAGTAATATAAGAATAGTCAACACCAACTGGAAGATTTGGTGCCAACATAGATTCCCATCTTTCAAGTTTAAGTTGTACCTAAGCAGGGGTTATTACTGGGCACCTCCAGATATGGCCTTGTTCCTCTATAAAATCAGCTCCACACCTATGTAGTCTTACCTTGTTGTTTCTGTTTAATAGCCAAGTGAATTTATTTTTCCAGTGAGTAATGGTTAGTCCTTTGAGGTTGTTCAGATAGGAAGTACAACCAAGTGCATCAACACTATTTTTATTGTAAAGTTACATTAAACAGAATCTTGCAAGAGGAAAATATTTTTCCCATCCTCTCTTTAGTTTCTGGAAAATTAGGAAGGGTCCCTTCTAACATACTTCCTATGTTTTCCTCCCATTTGCGGACTGAGCTGCCTCTTATTGCCCAGGCTGTGGGTCTTCCTCCTGTGCCCCATATCATAACAACTGTGGTGTGCCAAAGCACTATCCTGTTAGAACTGATAAAGTGCTTCAGAGTTGGCAGTTTCCTCAGTGAGACCCTCCTTGTTCCTGGGCTGAAGCCAGCCTCTCCCCTAACTTCCTTCTACAGTTCAACTACTCCGCTAATTGTAGTTCAGGGACAGTGCAACTTGTGGATTTGCAACTCCTCTTTGTGGCAACTGCATTAAAAAAAATTCCCATGAAATGAGCACCTTAATCAATTTAAGCCATGAAGAGGCAAGGTGCTGATTGAGAAAAAGAAATTTCCTCATCTTTTGGTTAATATCAATGGACATAAATGTTGGCCAACTATGGGACTAGAGAATTGGTAGTGATGCAGAAGTACCTGCAAATGAAGCTTAAACCAGAGGGATAAGGAAGAGAGGCTGTATTCTCAAAACAGGCAATCCTCTGGCTTCCCAATAGGATTGCAAGTTAGCAAGGGAGGGAAGGATTTTCACTCCCCTACTTACACTGTTGTTACAAATTCTGTCTTTTCACTTTCACTGTTACCTATTTATAGGGCTTCCATTATCTAAGCACTTCCTGAAGAAAAAAGAGGAAAGCAAAATAAACAGTTGCTTTGTATTTGTTTAATCCTGAAACTTCTGATACCTGTGCCAAATATGAAAGAAATTGAGATCCTGTGATAAGCTGGAGAGAATCCTATCCTCTTCTGATTTCATCTTCTCAGCCTTTACTTAAATGAGCATGAAAAACATCCAATGTGCACGCCTGTCAGGCTAAGCCCAAGAATGATGCAGAAGGATTCCTCCAGAGTTCAGTTCTTCATTTGCTTGCCCACAAGAGACAGAATCTTGCCTGCCTAAACCCTTACTAGTCTCACCCTAATGGATATAGCCTGTGCGATGGCTATTCTTACTCTTTTACTCTGTCTTTTATCAATCTCTGGGTTGGGCTGCCTCATCTCTCCCTCCCCCCTTCTCTTTCCTGGGAAACTGCCACTTCATTGTAGTCCATCACACCAGTTGGGCTCTATGGGCACTATTCACGCAACACCTCAAAATGTGAACCAATTAATAAATGGCGGCGGCGGTGGTGGTGATTTCAGCTAGAAATTTTTCTTCTTCTCTGTGAAAGAAGGGGAACTATTGTTTGTTTATTGATGGGGTTTTAGAACTGTTTCAGAGAACAATAAACTCAGCTGTTGGCAAGCTATAGGCAGAGGATGAGGGCAGCTTGCCTGGCATATCCTCTTTGTTCAACTGTTTACTGGCTGAAGCTGAGCAACATTTGCCTGAAAGTGCCTTCTGCAAGTGTGCAGGTCACTTTGGCTCTGTAAGTGCAAGAAATGGGATAGCTTTAAGGTGCATTGGAAATTGTTTACAGGTAGAAGGGATGGCAATGCTTCCAAGTCAGCACAGATTTTATCTGTTTCTTTAAGTTGTTAGACTGTTATTTGCTCTGGCATTTTTGCTTTTAATACTACATGACAGAAGTATTTTTTTTAAGTGTTCATTTTTCTGGCATAGAAACACAAAACAAGCAATGACATTTTTAAAAAATATATATATTTCTCTTTGCATAAATTATACCACTTTCTGTTGGTGAGGCAAAGTGCAGTTCAGGTAGTCCTCGACTTACAATCATACATTTAATGACCATTCAAAGTTACAACGGCCCTGAAAAAAGTGACATGAAGAGTTTTCACACTTACGACCGTTGTAGCATCCCCATGGTCACGTGATCAGAATTCTGTTGCTTGGCAACTGACATGTATTTATGACCGTTACACTGTTCCAGAGTCACGTGATTGTCATTTGTAACCTTCCCTGATGGCTTCTTTACAAGGAAAGTCAAAGGGGGAAGCCAGGTTTACTTAACAGCTGCACAATTCACTTAACAACTGCAGTCATTCACTTTACAGCTGTTGCAAAAAAAGTCATAAAATGGGCACAACTTACTTAACACCTTTCTTGCTTAGCAACGGAAATTTTGGCGTCAATTGTGGTCTAAGTCAAGGACTAACTATAGAGACAAAAATATGCTAGCCTCCATTTTTTTATAAATAAGGCAGAAAGAAATATTTTCCCGCCTTGTTTCTGAATGGTTAAAAAAATACTGAAATGCCTATTTATTACATAAATATATTTTTTTAATTCATATTTATATGCAGCCCTTCTCCGAAGACTCCGGGTGGCTTACAATTTTTGGGATACAACCCAGTGTGCTCAGCAATAGCCTTCCTTCCATTGTATATGCCTGCTTATTACTAAGCGGCATTTTTACAAAGTTTATTTATTGCCCCCAACTATCTTGGGTCCTCAATTTACCTACCCCGAGAGGATGGAAGGCTAAGCCAACCTTGAGCCTGATGGGTTTCGAGCCTACAGTAATTGTAGGCAGCTGGAACTTAAATGCAGGCATTCAACAGCCTGAGCCACCAAGGCCCTTGATCTGTTGATCTGTTTTGATTATTAGCTCTTGTTTAAAGTTTCTCAAAGGATAAAGTAACAGTTGCAAGCAAACTGCATGCAATTAATCTGGAGAAATCTCGGAAAGACTGAGATTCTGATACTTTGCTACCTCATACTAAGCATTAGGCTTTAGAAGTCGGAAGGGTGTAAGAAAAGCTTCAGCATCAGGAGATTTTTTTTCAGATAATTTTATTGTGAACAGGTGAGCTTTGCAAAATGGATGAGGCAGGTGAATGAATTCAACAGTTTATATATATGTTACTCTAATTTTTAACAAACCTCTCCTTAGAGGAGTTGCTTTAATTGTAACATTTATCAATGGTGGAGTTCTGTCATAAACTTGTACTAATAAAATATTTATATCACACTACATGGTTTGCCAGAGTGCATTAGAAGAAATAATACGGGTTGTACCTGTGAATCATTTGGAGGGCTCTTTTGGGCAGTAATAATTAACATTCTGAATATGATGCTCAAAGCATCAAGGTGCTTGTGTATAACCCCAACTGAAGAAACATCTTTTGGGCATGAAGACACCTGTGCAAACAAAATGGACAGGGGCTGCCCTGAGCCTTTGAGAAGATGAAGTTCATTTGGTGCCTCCTGTTTGTAGCAGTGTTTCACTCACTTTTAAGGAACTTCTCCAAAGGATTTGCAAAAGTTGTAAAAAGTGTAAAATGACAAACATTTTTGTTCTCATCCACAGATTAAAAGTGTCTATTAATTGTAAGAAATGTGAATGATCAAAATCATTTGAGAAAGGCTAAACTTGTGATGAACCTAAAGGCTACCAGAGATTAGAACGGTTACATGGAAACGGCTATTTTTTTTTCCATAATTGTATCAGTCTGGCATAGATGAAAGGCCCTTTTCTCAGACTAGATTGCTGCCTTGTTCTTCCTTTTGTTCACCCAGTGTGATTACTGAGCATGGTAATAGATTACCATATGGAGTTGTTGAAAAAGCAGGATTTCTATTAATCCAGAGCATCAGTGTTCTTTCATCCTAATGTTGCTTTAGGCCACTTTCATGAGAAAGGTCTCACCCCAGTTTAAATAAAACTAGTCTTAATTCTGTCTGAAGGGGAAAGAACAAGCAGAAAGTCATAATCCATTTGAAATTATAAATGTCATTGTTAGATAGCACTAGATGAAAAGTAAAATCTATATTTTCTTCATTACAGCTATGTCGTACATAGAAGAAAATATACATGAAGAAAATATAGATTGTACTCTTCATCTAGTGAAGAGTAAAATCCATATTTTCTTCATTATAGCTATTTGTTTTCAGGCACTGAACTGAAATTTTATTCCTGGATCAGTTCAGAGGTTATTTTATAAATAAGCTTTGAGTCAATTAAGATTTGATGTACCGTTTATATGTAGCTAAATACAGATTAATTGACACAACTCTTTGTTTATTCAGCAAGGATGAGCAGCCAATATTGGGCCTGATAAATACCAACGCATACATTCCTCTCCATAACTTCAAAGCTGTAAATTTTGGCAGAACAGTTTTATGAATACTTTAAGATGAGGCTTTCATTTTGCAAGCCCCCCCTCCCCCGAAAAGAAAAAAGACCATTTTGAAATCTCTCTCTCTCACACACATATACACACATACACAAACAGACACACATGGTGTGGGGGGAGAGATTTTTCCTCCTGCATCCTCTCTCTTTCTTTCTTATCATGATGTATTTGGATTCACAGGGCTGGAAGATGTTAGAAGACTTAGAAACATTTTGCCTTTCTCTTTTTCATCTTTCCACCCCCTGATAATTTTATTGATTGTCTGTTCCAAACTTTCTCTATCCCTATCTCTTTTATCATTTTAACCATTATTTTTTGATGTGTGTACATAGCACTATTTCATATTGCCTCCCCACACAATTTCCCAGGCTTATATACATGGGAGAGAATGTGGTATACTGGATGCACTGATCTCCCAGTCAAAATTTCTCCCTTCTTTCAGGAGATCTTTCATGATTGCATAATTCACCTTGATGGCACTGTAGGTTCTTTCTCATCCAGTCCACATTAGAAACCTAAAGTTCCCCTGAAAGCATTCACCTCAGTGAGCAGCTAGTATAAACTTTTCCTTAAGTTTCATGATGTGTCAAAATAGCACTCCTTTCATACCATTGCAGGCTGTTCATAGAATAATTGATGCCTCGGGAAGAGAAGGATTTCAAATAAAAGCACTGCATTGATAAGGACTACTCTTCCCTTCTCCCATATGAAATCACTTTACACACAGAGAGAGGCCCAAACACACAAATACAACCCCTTGCATATGTCCTTTAAGTTACTAAGACAATTGTTCGAACATTTGGCTACTATCTGGTGAATTCCTTTTTCCTGCAAGATCATTTTACGGAAGAGAAGCATTTTGATTTAGAGGCATGTTTCCTATGAGACTAATTGTCCCCCAGCTTTGGGTCCCAGGTTGTAGGAAATAAGTGGTTTCTGTAATAATTTCACACGCAGAAGAAACAGCTACATAAATGTAAGTCTTTGGTTGAAAAATGGGCTATGCATGTATATAAAATAACTGTTTTAAATTTGCATGCGTGATCTGCTTCTATGCACAAACCTCAAATCTTCTGCTCCCTTGACCTCTCTATTTGTTAATTACTTTGTTTTGTTCAGTGAAAATAACTTTACATATCTGAAGTAGGATCATTTGAGCCTGATCATTTGAGCCTCAAGTGAGAACTCTGGGTTGATTTGTTAGATGATCCATTGATTTATTTTCTTGGCTGTATATGATATTCTCAGGAATCTTAATATTCTTTCAGTTTTTCTTGTAAACTACATGCAGTAGCATGTAAAGTAGAACATTAGATACTAGCAAGGGCATTTTTGTGGATTGGCCTTTTGAATAATATCTAATCACCATTAAATTCTTATCCTATCTGATTTTGAGTGGCTTTAGATCACACATGTCTACATTTGGGGTTTTCATCTGGAGTTTGTGGGTGTATCATTTAGTAAATAATTCACTATTTTTACATAAAAACTTAGCACTGTTAAACATTTTGTCTGCCCTTCTGTTGTAATTTCTTTATTCTTTTTTATTAAAACTTAAATTGATACTGAATTTCTGATTAATATTAGACTATGGTCAAACCACATTATTAGTGATTTTACATTCTTATATTTTATGGAGCATATTTCATCATTTAAATAGCTTAGTAGTAGCGCAAGAATTCTATTCATCTCTCTGAACTTTTATGTCATTTTATGCAGATCTTCAATCAAAATAAAGTTGTCTTCCTTTGTGGATAAGTACTCTTTGAAAAGCATATGCCAGATCTATATGAGGTTTCTTTATAGAGGCATGAACTTATGGAGATTAAATATAGCAGTAGGTGCCGTGTGCAATGTGTTTTTAACAGAGATTTCTCAGGATTTTATTTTGACTTTGTGTCCACTTAGGTCTCGTTCAATCAGTGGAGCTTCCTCTGGCCTGTCTACCAGCCCTCTCAGTAGTCCAAGGGTAAGTGAAATTGTTTGGAGGTCATAATTTTAATAATCCTCATTTGAGCTAGGGAACTTTAATAACATTTTCCATAGTTTCAGGGGTGCGTTTGTCAGCCAGGAAACTTAAAGTGAGAAAAAAAGTTGCACTATTTGTACATATAGAATGTTGTATATATTATGATCAGAGAGATAAAGAGAACCAAAATGTAATTATTTTTTACATATACATTCATGTGTTAAAGCTCTTTTGTTCATGCATTGTTTAGCATTACATTGTTTAATTTGTGCCTGCCTCACTCACTACTTATATTGTTGCTACCTAAAGTAGCTTTATTTCCTAGCATGGTGGCAGTTACAAAATACTGTTGGAGAGATTATGACATGATGAGAAGAACATCTGCTACTCATTGCAAATTCAGCACGAGGCACTGAACCATAAAAATTAGAGCTACTTTGGGACTGAAAAGCACAGCTGAACAGTTTTTGAAAAACAATGAAATCTAGTCAGCACAGGAATTATACAAAGTTGGATTAGGAAATTGTTAGTATGAAAATGAAAGTAACTGAAACATTAAAGAAGAATGATATAGGAAGAATAAGAGACTGTATAAGTGAAGAATGTAGAATGTCCCAGGAGAGAAATGCGGATTCTCTCTTGCAAAGCTACCTTGCCCGTTTTCGTCATTTAGCAAGCCAAGGACATCCTTCTTAATCAGCAGCAATTGTCTTTTCAAGTATTACAAAACCATTAGAGAAAAGCAATTATGGACTCGGGTTAATGGCAAATTGGATGGTCGTATGTAGATCATTCTTGTTTGATGATAAGTTATAAGCTAGCCACTTTTTTTGTATTCAATTTTTTTAAACAATACGTATGGTCCCAGATCAATGAAACAGATACATCATTTTGGAGAACTTAATGAGTAGGATAGAAAAAAGAGAGAAGTTCTTAGAGCATTAAGCTGTAATGCACTTGATATTGAACAATATTTGAGAGCTTCTGTTGTATTACAGTGCTTTCTTGCTTTTGCCATCTTTCTGATTCACAGTTAATCCCTGAAATTTTGGTTCTGAAACCTCCCATTGCACATGCAATTTGAAAGAGCAATCCCATTCAATTTAATATAGGAATGTGTGGTCTAGTCTTGGACCAGATTTTCAGATGCTGGGTAAGACCTGATCTTAAAATGTCCCTTTTGCTTTATGCCAATTTATAATAATGACTGAAGCACAGTAAATTAAGTGTAGTTGTTCCAAAGATCTAAGTGTGGAATAGAGGAACTGAGCAGCAAAAGCTACTCAACCGATTATGATTTGAAATGGAAAATTTGTTATAGAAATATAAATTATAAGGTTGCTTTTTTTAAAAAAACGTACACATACCATAGAATCTTGTAGGCAACAGCAAATTATTCATTAATTTAAATGGAATTAAATCCTCCCAGAAGCTGGTAAAAAACCAATTTTTTCAGAAGAACTTTGGAATTAGTAATGGTGCCATCAAGATTCTATTCATCTATTTATTAATATATTAAGAAACAATATCTTATTGTTGTAATCATTAGGGATTTATGATAGAGGTATTTTTAGTGTTTGTAAATATAGATTAGTTCTGAAGAACATTGCATATTTTTAAAAAATAAAAAGCAGTAAATAATTAAGGGAAAAAATAGTCCTATCCAAAACATTCTAGGTTTTGTTTCCAGTTCTCTTTGAAGATACTGTATATAAAAGTATTTTTCTATCAGGGTTTGTTTTTTCTCTTTTTAAGGAACAAATATGACAGATTTTGGTGGATTTATATGTGTTTTAAAATAACCTAGATGAGAGAAAAAAATCAAATCAAAATAAGAAAACAGAAAAATTTAACATTAAAACCAACAACTAAAGTGAACTGACATCAACAATTAAAAATCTGCTAGTTATCTGCCATTTATTGTTAAACCTGATAAAGAAATTAAGCCCTTCAGTTTAGAAGGTAGTATATTCCAAAGGACCAGAGTGACTGTGAGGAAGATTGACGTTGCTGCAAATATGTCTGCAGCAACTATAGGAAAGAATGGGACAACATGCCACAGCCAACTCACTGTGCCCAAATCTCCACAGATAATTCCTTGTGGCCAATTCACCATAGCCATCTCACCACAGGATAACTCACCCTGGCCAGGGTCAGCTCACCATGGGACAATTTAACAATTTAATTTAATTATTTAAAATAAATAAAAACATTTTAATTTCTGTCGTTCGCATTTCATTCTATCCCTCCTTTGGCATCCGTTCTTTAATTATTCTATTGCACCATTTCTTTGATATTAGTGTAACTCTTATCCCGTAGTGAGTTGTCCCATGGCAAGTTGGCCATGGCTAATTGTCATAAACCCACTGTAGAACACCCTCCTCAAATGATCTCACTGAATTGAGGAATGGAAAGAGACATTGTCTCAGGCATCATAATCCCAAGAAATAAATATTTTGTATTTCTCCAGGTAGCAAATGGGTAGGTTTTGTAGTGCTTCTAGCTAAGATGTAATATAGTTTCTGAGTTCTAGAAATCAACCTGGCCATTGAATTCTATATCAAGTGAGGTTTCCAGATGACATACAAAAGGCTGTACATCTTTATTGAAGCCTGGAACATAAATCAGAATTTTAAGACATGTTTTAAGGAAGGAATGCTAACCCTTAAAACATGCCTTCAACTTATGATGTATATTCCATGTATACTCTGTGAAAACAGAGACAGCCAAATCCAGAGAAGCCCTTGTGAACTCTGCACCTGCTTCATCTGAGAAATTGTATCCTTTTTGTCCTCTCAATGAACACTTCAATCCTGCTTGGATTCAGTTTCAATTCATCATTCCCATCATTAAAAACTGTAGACAGACATTCAAGGGAGTCACATTGTTGCATGAAGATGCAACAGAGAAAGAGATATTCATGTTATCAATATTCAAATAGCAAACAACTCCAAATCTGCCTATGATCTCCCTCAACAATTTCATGTAAATATTGAAAGAGATAGAATAGAGTCCTGAGGAACTCAGTGCAATGACTTCTGTTTGTAGGAGCAATTCTGCCCAAGTAGAGCCATCTGAAGTATGAGGAATATGAATAGAATTACTGCAAAGTGGCGCCTTCTATTCCGAGATTCTTTAGAGTATCCAATAGTATATCATAATTAAAAACCAGCCGAGTGATGAAGAAAAACCAACAGAATTACATTCTTTCTGCCAAATTCCAGATAAATCAACTGAATCCATTTGTTTCCACTTGCCCTCATATTTGGCACAAAAATAAAGTTAGATTATAATTTTATGCTGTTTTAACTTCTTAAATAGTTTTAACTATTTGACCACCAAAATTACAGAAAATATGTTTGTATGTGTGTGTAATTTTCATGTATTATTACAATTTTCACTTTAATTTTTTAAAATTTTCAGTTGCAAATTTTCAAATTTTCAGTTACCGTTAAAATTTTCAATTATAAAATGAAGATCAAAAACAATGTTTTTGCCTTTGATGTTTCAAACTCTGCTTAATGGTCCTACTGATTGTAACAGTACTTTTTTAGAAATATGTCAATTTGTATTTTCTAGTATCTTAGCATATTTTATAATTAATTCATAATATCTAATATTCTCTAAGATTCACTTTGTTTTTTAATAGCACAGTTTCTTTTTTGTTTTATTTATTGTGACTTGTGGATACTTTCACTTCATTTTTGTTTATAACCAGATCCAAATAATAGAATGCTTGATTATCCAATGAAAGTAGGAATATTTGAGCAAATCTGATTTGTTGGATCATTGCGGGGATTCATAATTAAACACCATTTTCTCTGAAGAATTTCTATTGAAAAGCCTGATATAGAAAACTAAACTATTTTCTCTGGGTAGATGATCAAGGAGGAAGGGAAAGGATCTGCAAGAATACTTCTCTTTCTTTTGCATATGCGTGCGCGTGCACACACACACACACACACACAGAGTGGTGTCCCTTTGAAAGAAATGGGGGGAAATAATAAATGTAGTAATTTGTGGGCCTTTATGACTACCTGTTGCACACATATTATTTTTTATCTGCATTTCCCTGCTGTGTTTGGTTGTAGTAGACATTTTAATCTGGGAGAGGGCAAACTCAGCCTATATACCTACAAGCTGGCTGTTGCTGTGGTTTGAATGGTCCTCCTGTCCCGTCCTCACCTTGTCCTTCAACCTTGTCCTTCTTTGCCTGTGAAATACAGACCAGCTCAGGGGTATGGTAGTTTTTGAGGGTGAAGATTCGTTCTCAGAGCTTGTGGGTTGGTTTCCAAATGTTTCATTACCAGGCTAGATAACATCTTCAGCAGAGTTTAGGGAATGTCAGTGTCAGTGTTCCCTTATAAACAGAACACTTACATCCCCTAAATTCCACTGAAGATGTTACCTAGCCTGGTAATGAAACGTTTGGAAACCAACTCACAAGTTTGAAGAATGAACCTTCACCCTCATCCTACACCCGAGCTACAGATATTCTCCACTATGGTAGTTTTTCTCTGCACAGCTTCCCTGGTTCTCCCTAACCTGTTATTTTTAGTTTGTTTTCCTCCATATTTGTTTTTGCTGTGTGATTTTTCTTTGCTGACACATGGTTGGTTAATATGATAAAGCTTGTGACAAAATTGTTTTCACTACCGCTACTGCTGTTTTTTGATTATGCTGTGTTCCCAGCTAACTGCATGTTTTTTGTTTGTGTTTGTGTTTTTGTTTCTTTGCAAACCCTTAACCCCACCTCCTTTACCCTCATCACCATAACTCATATCTCTTTGTAATGCGCACAATTGCAACTGAAATGGGCTTTTTTTCTCCATTCACCCATGGGATGTATGTGTGCGTACGTATGTGTTGCTTTTCTTGATGTGCATGGAAACTCACTCTGTATGTGTCTTGTAGCCTCTCAGAAAATTTTTCATCCCCCCTCAGATTCCTGATCTCCCCATCACTCCCCGCCCCCAACCCTCCCTGGACTCTGATGCTTGTAGGAACACTTCCAGACCTGGACATGTTCTGCAACCAAAGCCAGCACTTCAACCCAACCCAAGGACACAAACTTTGCCTTCCAAGAATAAATTGGCTGAAAAACCACTTCAGTCTACCAAATCTAACCCACTCCCTTCTAATAATATTATTGTCCCTCCATCCCAGAATAACCCTGTACAAAATACTCAGGGTCATCCACCTGTTTCTGGGTGTAACCCACAACTGGCTGTTTCTACGGTGCCGACCAACCCTATGTCTCCGGTTAGGTTGCTCCCTTCCAGTACTGACCCAAGCACCAAATCTATCCCCATCATACAGGTTACCCCTCACCCCTCTCCAAGGGGCAGTCCCCTCCCTACCCCCAAGGGGACACCTGTTCATACGCCAAAGGAGAGCCCAGCAGGCACACCCAACCCTACGCCGCCATCCAGCCCCAGCATTGGAGGAATGCCCTGGAGAACACGGCTCAACTCAATCAAGAACAGCTTTCTGGGATCTCCTCGCTTTCATCGCAGGAAATTGCAAGGTACAAATCTTTCAAAACCATGGCAATTTAAGACTGACAAGGAAAATACAAAGGAATGTAAAGAAGGGTGGGTTAATATGTGACAATAATATGAAATATCGACAGGAAAAATGAAAGTTCCCTTATTACAATTTGGCTATGCCATGTCTGTTGTTATTCAAATAATGACCTTCCTGTGGTTTTTCAAATATGTCCTAATAACCATAAGTACTCAATTTCTGATTTTTTTTCTGACCCTGAGAATGAAAAATCAACCTTTTTTTTTTAAGCGTAACCTGGGTTTGATACTTGTACATTATAGTTCTGTTGTAATGCTTGAAAGAAAATAGATCCAATTGAGAAGCTGCAACTAACAATAGACTGATGACAATCATGTGCTGTTGGGCTTCTTTTTCCAAAATATGCAAGTTGCAATTCACTTGCATTATCATCTTAAGATATCTAAATGAATTATATGGAAATTGTATTTTAAGCTTTTTGTCCCTGTATAAATATATAAAAGATTATGTACCAAATTATTTTAATATTACAAATGTGGTAAGGATGGCAATACTGTCTGGTATCACCATACTGTAGATTCTGCTTGCATATGGGTATTTGCTTCAGGACTAATTATTAAATTTCCCCATAGTTTGTCTCTTAAACTACTATGTGTAACACAAGAGCATGTTATTGCTTTCAGACCCAGGTTGAGAAATAGTATGTGAATTAGTGTAAGAATATTTGTCTTGAACACATTTCTATTTTTAAAAAAACAGTGCTTACTTGATAAATGGCTTTTTACAAAATAGGAAAATTTTAGCAAAATGGGGTTCATTTAATTATGTCTTAGACTGATTTTTCCCAATCACAGACTCAAGACTTCAAAAATCAATAGCTGAGTTGTAATTCCTAGACATAAGCAAATTGAAGGCAGTCAATGAATGTTGTTGAAAAAGATGAACATTTTAATTTACATTATATGATAATACTGCAATTCATGAAGGATTCAAAAAGAGATTTGAAATGATGGAAAAGACATTCTGGCCAAACTCAGAAGTTTGTTATATTTCTTTTACATTTAGTTTTCTTCCATTTAAGAATCTTGTAGAGACTGGTCTTATATAACAACAACAAAAAGTAACCAATTGCACTGTAAAATCCCCTCAAAAAACCCAGACTGAAATGGTTGTGTTTGTGAACAGTGAACACTGTTGAATATGGTGAAACACTGCTTTTTAAAACAAGTTTACTAATGCTTGGAGGTTTTCTTAATTCTTAAGGTAATGAAATTCAGGAGAAACGTATAATTGAACAAGCATAGCCCTTATATGGCACAGAAGGATCATAATTAAGTGAAGAATTATTACCCTACATAAAAGTCCCGAACGAAGCAGAATAAACCTCCAACCTGACTAATATATTTTTACACATAGTAGAATTCATCTAGCATTCATTACACATTGACCCAGTACGGCATATCCTTTTTGGAACAAAGGTAAATGATCCATAATTGTTTGTGTGATTCACGATTCAGTTGGTGCTTGTTAATCATGATGCCATTTTGGTCTGAAAAATCACTGACAATTTCAAATAATTTTGCTAAATGACTCAAACCTACAATATTCTCAGTAAAAACATTGTTATTTAAAGATGCTAATAATAATTTCCTGTGAACCATACAAGGTAATGGAAAGTCCATTTTTCAGTTTTCTTTCACATCACATGAGCAGAGATGCACTAATCTTTAGATAAAGTACTGGACAAATCTGCCAGGGCCACAGGGTTGCTTTAATTTATGAAAGGACGCAACTGTTGTTTTTCTAGGGTAAATAGGAAAAGTATGTCCTATCAATGAAGATTCCCATATTTTCAAATCTAATACTGGTTTAAATAAATAAGTGCGTAGAGAATTCCTCACTGGGTCAGTTCTATCTTTGCTTGTTCCGCACTGAAATATTGTCTGTTTTGAGATTACTTCGGTTTCAAGGGAAAGCAGGAATAATATACAATTTTTAACAAATAATATACAATTTCTAACAAGTACAGGTAGTCCTTGACTTACAACAGTTCATTTAATGACCATTCAAAGTTACAACAGCACTGAAAAAAGTGAGTTACATTTGACCATTTTTCACACTGATGACCATTGCAGCATCTCCAGGGTCATGTAATTTATATTGGGATGCTTGACAACTGGTTCACACTTATGACAGTTGCAGCATCCCAGGGTCATGTGATCAGCTTTTGCAACCTTATGCCAAACAAAGTCCATGGGGGAAGCCGGATTCACTTAACAATTGTGTTACTAATTCAACAACTGCAGTGATTCAGTTAACAAATGTGAAAAGAAAAATTGTAAAATGGGGCAAAACTCACTTAACAAATTTCTCACTTAGCAACATAAATTTTGGGGTCAGTTGTCATAAATCAAGGACTACCTGTAATCAGGATGCTCTTGCCATATGTACCATGCACTAAATTTTAGTGGTCTGCATATTAGAGCCTCTTGTACATAATACAGACAACATAAGTATTTGAGCTACATGAGGGAGTCAGCACCAATATATAATTTATAAGAACTAAGTTAATTATTCAAGTTAGTTACATTTAAATGCAGCATTGGGATGAATTTAAAACATAGATTATTAGAAATTAAGACAGTCACAAATGCTTGAGTAATGTTCATGGAGTAAAGGAGACTTTATTTCCTTCTTTTCTTTTCTATTTGTCTGTGTCTGGATATATATAGTACCTACGCCAGAAGAGATGTCCAATTTAACTCCAGAATCTTCCCCAGAGTAAGTAATTATTTTAGTGTTACAGATATCGCTGCTAGTTTGATTTCAATGAATTTGACAGAAAAATTGCAGCAATATAGGGTATTGTACATCCCACATTTCTAACAAATTAAATTACCTTCAGTAGCTTATAGCAAACTACAATAAAATATGGAAATAGGTAACATAAACTTTAGAAATTCTGATGTTTCAAAGAATATTTTTAGTAAACTAACTGCAATAGTTCAAAGAAAGAGGTAAGATTACTTGTCTATCTGATTAAGTTAGAAAATTATTTGTGACCCCAAAGTGAACTATTAGTGAGGTGCGTATTATAATAACAATGAAAAAACATATCCATTATGCTATTCAATTTGCAATCTTCTGAATCATATCTAAGTCTATTATACTGTGGTTAAAAACCAATTCATAAAAATGACAGTGGTTGATCATTATATCCAGCGTTTCTCATAACCTCAAACATTTTAAGCAAAGCTTTAACTTCACCCATTATTCATTTTCATAATTAATTGATATCACCACCAATTTCACTCCTGCTGGCATCACAACTCTTCCCTTAGGTATTGCAGGGCCTGTAGTGACACTAATCCCCTCATTCTCTTTCCATGTAAAAGGGAAATAAAATCAGTTATTTTCAAACCTCTCTACAGCCGTGGCTTTTCTTCATGTTGCAATGCATCTGTACAATCACATGCTTTCAAAAACCCTCCAAACCAACAAGTTTCAAGGGTTTGTATGAGGTAGATCTGAAAAGGCTTTGAATCATCTTTCCTTCAAAAAACCTGAAGATCAGAAATGGGAAAAGGTTATCAACAAGCTCTTCAGAAACAAAGCGCTTTAATTAAATGCTTCAATGTTATTTCAAATATATCAGCTCAGTTCACAAATGAAATAGTTTAGCTAGCGATAATGTAGGAGCACAAGGATCCAGATTGGATTTGGAACTGATGCAGATCCCTCATATGCTTTTTAGTTTCTTGATTTTTGCTAAGAAAATGCCAGTTGAGTTGGGACCTAGCAGAATGTATACCTTGATAGTACCTATTGCAAAGATGGAGTACGTAAGTTACTGTTTAAATAAAAGTAACTGATTACAAATATTTAATGCTAACACATCAAGAATATGAGAAGTTATTCCTGGTGTACATTTAATTAAGATGTTCAAAACTAGCTTGTATCTAAATGCCCTTTTGAAATTTTTACCTGCAAATAATTATCCGGGAGGGATGGGGGTTCCTACAGCATCCATAGCAGATGGATTATTGGCAATTATTGTATTGACATACAAAATGTCATCTTTAACTTGTCAATGAATAATAGTAGAATAGAAAAGTAGTAAAATAATGAAAACAGTAGAAAATAAACCATTTTTTCCCAATATAAGTGGTCTCTTGATTTTTTTTTAAACATGGTCTTCTCTCTTCTTTCATTTCCTTTGTCTCAGGGATTTTTTTTTATCAGTATGTGAAACATGTATGTAATTCCTTTTCTTGCACTTCTCATTTTAAAGATGCTGGATAGAAGTCAAGGAGTCTTAGTAGGCAGTTTGAATGCAACTCAAACCCTAAGGCTCTTTTCCCCTCTCCAATATAATTGCTGAATTAATGAGTTCAATTGGATAGCACCCTGCAGTAAACATAATAGCAGTTGTAAAAAATAATGAACTGTATTTTTATTTCAGCCATTGAGGCCTTTATGTCTGTGGCCACTTTGGAGTTTAGTATTATTTTTGCTTTACCAACAGGATGTTTCAATGAATTATTGGACCCATGATTGAAATTTTAACATGAATGTAGTTCCATTGTCTGTGGCCGCATCCTTTAATGTATCTGTTTTGTTTAATGGTTCTGATGATTGGATATTGTATCTTAATATGTCTAGATAATGTGCCAATTATTTGTGGACAAGCCTAGACAAATTAATAGAAATTAAGTGAATATATTTTATATATGTTTTGATGTGAAGGCTCCATCTTTTTTTGCATTAATGTATCCATTTTAAAAATAACTTTAAAAAATCATAGAACCTGAGATGGTATTGTCCATAATAAGTAATAAACCAATATCTCCATCCAAAATATTTTTAAATCTCTTTCCAATATCAATATTCAGTTTAATCAAGCTATGAAATTTGAATTTGCACAGAGGGACACAGCAGCCCTGTTCTCAGAGTTCCACTTCACTTTTTCATAATCCTCAAGCCCTCCCTATCTCTATGCATTGGAAACGTGTCTAGAGGAAATTTCACTCTTGATTTCACTTTCCTTAAATTTTTATTTATCTCTTTTATGTATCAAATTTAGAGATCACCCATCTCATTCACAGAGCAAGTCTGGGAGGTGTACAATTAAATTACAGCTTTACATTCATCTAATATGCTGATTTTAAAGACACATATCATAACTGATGAAAGAGCAGTTTCTGCTATGAATAATTTTAATTGTACGATTGCACATCTAAATAGGACTAGTATTTTTTTTGCAATCTTATTAATATGTTCAAAGATGAGGTAGGCAATTGAGGGTATAGGTTCACATCCAAAACATTTTTTTGTTCCAAAAAGCAACTGGACTTTCTTGGTATTTTCCTTGAAAATATTTCACTTCTCATCTGAAAAGCTTCTTCAGTTCTGCAGTCAAGCAAAATCAATGGGGGAAACCAGATTCACTTAATGACTGGATGATTCATTTAACAACTGCAGTGATTTGCTTAATAACTGTGGTTATTAAAGTCATAAAAGCGGGCACAACTAACTTAACAACCACTTTGTTTAGCAATGGAAACTCTGGTCCCAAATGTGGTTGTAAGTCTAGGACTATCTTTACTTAATTCCTATAAACATAAGTACAGTTTGAACCAAAACATATACTGAATTCCAGCATAAGAGATAAGTAATTGAGAACATTGTTGGGATACATATGCTTTATCTAGGTGTTTTATTAACTACAGTGTCCCAACAATTGACTAAAACAAAGAGCAATTTTCACCAATGGTGCCAATGCTGGTTTAGCAGCAAAGTTTCAGTTCTGCAGTTTTCTAATCATTGGCTTGTTGTCATAGGGTGTGCAGATAGCCACTGAGATTACAGCGTACAAAAATACTCCTAAATCCTAATAGAAATTTCATTGATTAAACCCTTCAAAATGTGTTTAATCAATAATTGACAAAAAGGGATTTTTTCATAGAATACTTTAATACCAGATTTAATATGCTATATACTCATTAACTTGTCTCCTTGCTTTCTACCTTAACCAAATTTTCGTTGCCTGAGGACAGAGTAGACCGAGGTTAATTCTTAGTGTTAATTCTATATTTTCAGATATCTCTTATTTATAAATTCAAGTTCTTCTGAATCTTACTTTTGCCTTTTGCTTTTTTTCTTCCTCTTCCTCTTTCCTCCTTGGATTAAATTCTCCTCTCTAAAATGTAAAATAAAAAAGCTACATGGAGAGAGGAGCGTTTTAACTTAAAATGGTATTGTGTGTGTGTTTATATTTAAGTGTATTAGTGACACAAACATTTTTTTTCTTTTTATGACCCTGTAATTCCTTGCTTCAGGGTGGGTGACTGAGTGGAGCTAAGCGTTTACTAGCCAGATGCCCCTCCTGACAGCTATGTGGTGTTCACAGCAGATATTTTTTCTTTGAATCCTGGTACAGAAACATCTGTCACTGCCTAAAATTGAACTCTCAACCTTCCGAGTGGGAGGCAAGAGTCTTCACCTCTAGGCTAGTGACACAAACATATATTTATGCAAAATATATATTATGCAAAATATATATATTATGCAAAATAAAATTTAGTCAGATGCTTAAAAGTAAGCTATCCGCCATCTCAGTTCTGGACGTCACCACAAATTTTTTACCAGTCTTCAGAACAACAGTAATATAATTATGCTAAAGATTACTGAAAATTATCAGTTCCGAAAATCATCATAATAAGCATCCAACTATAGAAGTGAAAATTAGTATCAATCTGATTCTACTATCAGGACCTTAGGGATTTTTCTGTTTTCATACATTTAATAGTATGAATAACTTCTCCAGTAGATAAAGCTAAATAATTTGATTATACTGAATCCTCAAGAGAAGCATGCTATTTTTTTTTCATTCTTAATTCAGTATTATAAAGTTAAATATAAAAAAATATTATATCATATGTTCCACCTGAGCATTTTAATAGCTGTTTCTTTGTGGTTGTTTCAGATGATAGACCATTCTCCTGTTCCCAATTTTTTTTTTTTGCATGAATATTTTATATAAAGTACATAAAGCAAGAAAAGTTCCAGTTTATCTTGCATATGTACTCAGAAATTCAATATTTTTCAAATATTTTTCTCTGTGAAGAATATGCAATAATGTAATCACAAACACTGTACCCAATGATCATTATATTTGTAGACTGTATTATTTTAAAAATCTTCAAAATCTGGTTTTTGCTGTTTTATAAAAATGAGATCCTTTACTATATGTTTAGGTATTCTCTTGAAACATTAGAACGATTGGCAAAAATGTATCCAACAGCAAATCTGATCTGTTGGAAATGTAAGGGAAACCATGGTACCTTCTTCCAACTTTGGTGGACACATCCAGAAGTCAAAAAATTTTGGATTAGGATTAAATCATGGATAGAGGAAATCATCCAAGGTGGATTGGAGTGGAAACCTGAATTGTTTCTCCTGGGTATAATTAAAGGGGACTATTCATTTAAAGTAAGGTATTTGATTATTCATATCTTAACAGCAGCACGAATTTCACTGGCATACTACTGGAAAATGCCCAATTTACCACCTATATATTTTACTATTCAGAAAATGTATGAATGTGCCGAAATGGAATATCTTACATTAAAATTAAAAGGAAAAGATGACACAGAATATTATTGGATTTGGGATAAATGGTACAGTTGGATAGATCATAAAAAAAGAATGCATAAAATAAGGAGAAATAAGGACTTTAAGAAATATACTACCATATATATGTTAAAGGATACAAAATTATAGAACATGAGTTTCTATTCCTCTTTCATTTTGATTAAGCTATATAAATGACTTATTTATAAAAATACATATTTATAATCCAGGTGTAATAATAGATTCATACGTAATATATATTATTAATATAGTTATTTTACAAGGATAGGAAGTAACTGCTATTCAATACCTTCTATGAAATATTTAAATCACTATCAAACTGTACTAGAGGAAAACATGATTGGTTTCACTATAGAATGTGTCATGATGTTTATTTGTACAATTTTGTATTTTTTACTTTTGTATATTTGTATATTTTAATATTTTGTATTCAATAAAGCTTTTTAAAAAATTTTTTTAAAAAAGAAACATTAGAATGACTTTTCTTTATAATAATTGATGCATGATTGAATATAAACATTGAACTAATAATCCTTTATCTATTGAGTCAACTAAGAAACAAGGTACAAAAGATAAGTTGGGAACACATATGATGTAGATTTGAAAAAAATAAATATATCCTTGCTGTGAAGAATTTAAAAGCCACCACGTAGCCACCAACTGGACTTCAGTATATAAGTGGACAGGAGTTAAATTTAGCTGTCCAGCTTCCAGTTAGGAAAATGATGATTTAACCATCTCTGAAGCAAGATGGTGTTCCAGTTTGCTTTGCCCTCAGTTACTCAAAGGAGCATTCTTTTTCTTCCACCAAAGTTAAGGAGGGAATTTGAAATCAACCCATCTATCCTCCAGACTGTCTTTCCTCATGAACAAGTCATGGAAATGGACATTTCCCCGATCAGCAAGTGAGTTGAACAACAGAGAGGCAGGGTCTTCCATCAAGTTCATAGCTGTACTGGTCTAAATTTAAAGGCACTACAACTGACTTTCCTCATTTCTGATGCACTTTGGGGGTTATAATTTCTTCTTCAGTTAAAGAGAGACTTTCTTCAGGTACAAGTAAATGTTTCTCTTTGGTGATTTTCATTATTTCTGGGGTTGCAATATTTAGAAATATCAGAACATCATCAAACTTAGTTTGCCTCCCAAAAAACTGAGAACCAAACCAAGTATTTCAATGGAAAGAAATTTGTCTTTCAAAGAACGAACAGAAAGAAACTCTTGTATGGGAAACTGCCTTGTTTATATATCAACCATAAAACAAAAGCTTGAAAGTCAATTAGCAGACCACAAGATAGCTACTTTAAAGGGAATATTTGATTATGGGCCTATGAAGTGTTTGGACTTTTTAACCTGTTACTGGAACCAGACGTTACCACTGAAGATGAACTTTGAAAATGTTTCTTTTCTCATCCAAGAAGCTTCTTCAGTTCTAACTGGAGACAACTGAGGTGGATTCACTGCATTCACAAATGCAATTGGATAATCATTCAAAACTTGAAAAAAACATTGTGGATTATTCTTTCAAATTGAAATAGAAGAGATGGATTAGAGTTCTAATGGAAACTATAAGTGGACTTGAAAGATGATAAGAATCTCAAGAGAAAAGAAAAAGATATTAGAGGAAACAGAACTCAGAATTTCATTTATGAGATATAAGAAAGGTTAGGAAGAAGAAGGAAAAAATATGAAGTTACTTTATCTGATTATAGTTAAATAATGAGTTCTTATTTCTGATAATGTTAAATGGTTATCTGGATTAGCCAGTGTTTCTTTTGGAAATGTCTAATAGTTTTAATGGGTTCGTTTTTGATATCTGAATAAAGGGTGATCCTTATGAGCCTTGGTGGCGTTGTGGTTAGAGTGTAGTACTGCAGGCTACTTCTCCTAGCTGTTGGCTGCCTGCAATTGGACACAGGTGGTATTCAGCAGGTTCTGACCAGTTCTGGAGAACCGGTAGCGGAAATTTTGAGTAGTTCAAACCGGAACTGGCAAATGCCATCTCTGACTGAAGATTTTACAGTATCCTTCCCCTGCCATGCCACCAAGCCACGCCAACAGAACCGGTAGTAAAAAAAAATTGAATCCCACCGCTGATTTGACAGTTCAAATCTCACCAGGCTCAAGGTTGACTCAGCCTTCCATCCTTCC
This sequence comes from Naja naja, assembly GCA_009733165.1. Classification (NCBI taxonomy): domain Eukaryota; kingdom Metazoa; phylum Chordata; class Lepidosauria; order Squamata; family Elapidae; genus Naja; species Naja naja. Next base: position 262,344,630 of record CM019148.1, read on the forward strand.
GAGATGGGTAAAATGTCACCTTGATCATCTAGAGCAGGGGTGCCAAACTTGATTTCATTGAAAGCCATATCAGGGTTGTGTTTGACCTTGGGGGGGGGCATGGCCAGCTCAACTTATGTCAGGGGCGCCTGTGGTGGCCTGAGCACTCTGCCAGCGAAAACAGGTTCCCAAGTTCTCTTCTGCTTGCGACTGCCTCTTGCAACCTTTTGCCAGCAAAAACTGAGCTTGGAAGGGCCTCCCAGAGGCTTCGCAAGCTCTGTTTTCGCTAGCAGAGGCATCGCGGACTGGTCCTTGGCTGTTTCCAGGGTGGCCCCACAGGCCAGATCTAAGCACCCCATAGGCTGGATCCGGCCCCCAGGCCTTAAGTTTGACACCCCTGATCTAGAGCTAATTTCAACACCTTTTCAGCATTTGGGGTATGCTGTTTATTAGAATTCTAAAGCTCATTGTTGCTTTTTTAATGCAACGCAATATTAATGATTTTAACTTCAGCCTTTTCCGAGCTAAATTATCACATCTCTTCATCTCCAAAAAAGGGGTTCATCTCATCCATCACCCTCTGGTTTTTATCTGCATGAATTAGATCTTTTTTTTAAAAAAAAAAAGCCCTATAAATCATAAAAAAGAGCTTTTATTGAGATGAACAAGTTCTTAAAGCTATTATTCTATCACATTTGCTGCTAAATTATCCTCTGTGTTAAAATATATTCTTCAAGGAGCTGTTCTTTTTTGTGTATTATTTAAAAAAAACACCTTTCTGTATCACAGACAATTCCTGGTTATGCAGCATCACTGGAAATGAAAATCTTTATTCTAGATCATACAATCCTGCCAACAGTCTTTTTATTCCTTCTTTTAAACTCCAGTGCAACTGATTTATTTTGTTACCGATAAACATAAATGTGTCCCTTGCAATTTTATGTCTGAGCAGATAGTAAATCATATGCTTTCAATGGCATCTTCTTGTAGCATGGTATTTTCCCTAATAGAAGGAAGAGTTAAAGCATCAAGAAGAGGTGGAGATATCTCAATGGATGGGAAAGTGTATATATGCTATAGGAGAAAGAAATATGTAGTTGCTAAAATGTGTAGCATAAATATATGCAATATGGCAGTTAATTATATGCACATAACCATTAGTAATGCTCATCTGATCTATACCCATGAACCTGCATTTAAACGCACACAGTATCCTGGAGAGAACACTTCTGTTGGGATATATATATATATATATATATATATATATATATATATATATATTTATTTATATTTTCGTAGATTTTCACGGGTAAAGGTATGTAGGTCTTGGTGTATTCGGGTCTTGTCCCGTGTAAGATTGAGAATACCTTGGCAACGTTTCGACGAAATCTCATCTTCAGGCTGGTGTCTTCAGCTTCGTTCTCCTGGGAGAAGTGTGTGATCGTGGCTGTTTTTCCCTTTTAAACTCTAGAGTTGGCTGTGTTGTTACTTCTTGATTGGTTTGTGGAGTTGATGTATGCAGATTGGATGGCTTTTTCCTGAGACCCTGTGTGGCTGAGGTGCTGGCTGTGTGTCTCTCAGCCTTTTGTGTTGTAACGACCTGGGTAATGGGCTGTGTGATGACCTTCTGAGTTCTATTGTTGTGATTTCCAAAGAAGCACAATCACCAACCTAATCCTAAGGGAGACGCCCCCCAAAAACCAAGACACAGAACAGGACAATGGCATCGCCCTCCTCCCTTACATCAAAGGCACCACAGATAAAATCAGCAAAATTCTCCACAAACACAATATCAGGACAGCCTTTGGCACTGACCAAAAAATAGCCAACATCTTAAGAAACCCCAAAGACAAGATCCAGCTAGAAAACCAAGGAGTTTATAAAATACCATGCAAAATTTGCCCAGCCACATACATTGGACAAACCAACAGGAGAATAAATGCACGCATCGCAGAACACAAGAACGCAGTCAGAAAAGAAGAAAAACTTCCTCCCTTTTCCAGCACCTTAAAGCCACAGGACATGAAATTGATTTTGAGGGATCCAAACTTATCTCCAATACTGAACACTTCAACAAGAGAATAATTAGGGAAGCCATCGAAATAGAGAAACACCCCATAACATGAATAAATGGGATGATACTTCCCGCCTACCAGACATCTGGAAACTAGCCCTAATCAACAAACGAGTCCCAGCCACGAAAACCAACACCGGACCCAAAATAACACATGATGCCACCACCAATCTCCTTCACCAGACTCAAACCCAAGCCCACGCCACAGATGAAAGGCAACCACCATCCAGAAACCAGACCATGGCTGCAACACCAGCTGCTACACCCCTCCAACCCCCAAACTAAGCAAACTGACACACGCTATAAACACATAGCCAGACCTCAAACTCGAGCCAAACCAAGGCCCAGAATGCCACATCACAGCCTTCCACCCAGGATACTACATCACAGAACTCAGGAGATCACAACACAAAACATCAGGAGGTTGCAACACAGACAACGACCCAGGAGATTATAGCACCACACCCAGGACGTCACAACAATAGAACTCAGAAGGTCATACAGCCCATTACCCAGGTCGTTACAACACAAAAGGCTGAGAGACACACAGCCAGCACCTCAGCCACACAGGGTCTCAGGAAAAAGCCATCCAATCTGCATACATCAACTCCACAAACCAATCAAGAAGTAACAACACAGCCAACTCTAGAGTTTAAAAGGGAAAAACAGCCACGATCACACACTTCTCCCAGGAGAACGAAGCTGAAGACACCAGCCTGAAGATGACGGATGAGATTTCGTCGAAACGTTGCCAAGGTATTCTCAATCTTACACGGGACAAGACCCGAATACACCAAGACCTACATACCTTTACCCATGAAAATCTACGAAAACAAATATATATATATATATATATATATATATATATATATATATATATATATATATGGAGGTGTGTGTGTGTGTGTGTGTGTGAATGTTCCAGCATAACTCTGGAATGCCTCAAGCAATTTCAACCAAACTTGGTACACAGATGACTTACCCTCTGAAACAAATACTGTAGGGGTAAGACACCCCTAATACTCCTCGGGAGGGAGGTGCCTTAAAATGGCTTCTACTGTACAGCACAGTGGACTTGCCATGGTAACAGCTCACAGTACTCCAGCACTTCACAAGAGGGCTCCCTCTCAGCCCTCCAAGGAAATGTCAGACCATTGGCCAAGTGCAATCAAAAAAATGAAACACCAGCGTAGGGTGTGTGTGTGTGAGGGTGTGTGTGTGAGGAAGACAGATTTAGCAGTTTTTAATATGCTTTGAGTATTCTGAGGCTTCCTCAATCAAGTAGTATTTTTCAGAAAGTCATGATCAAATCAAATATGTAGTGTCCCCTTTGCTCTACTTCAGATTTCATAATAACCTGCTTAAATAAATGGCCATTTCTCTTTACCATTCTTCATTGTCATCTTTGGCTTGTGGATATTTTAAGCAATACTGCTTAAAATTCTCAGCCCCTATTATGGAGAAAGGGAGAGATTTACCAAACTGTAATTGTTTGGTTTTGTCAGGCAAAGTAGGGGAGGGGAGAGGGAAAGAGAGAGAGAGATGAATGCATGCATGCTCTTTTTAAATGTGTCTTCCCATTTACACACACACACACACACACACATCCTCCATTTTTATATAAACTATAAACTAGTTTTTGTTTTGTCTATAGAGGGATGTATGAGTAGTAAATAACCTCAAGCATGCATTATAATAGTTACTAATCTACAGTGCCACTACTAGTTGTATGTGTTCCCAGAGTTTTGGGAGCGGAGAGGGTAGAAAAACCATACCTGTTAAAAGATCCTGGATAAGCAAAAGATGCATGCACTATGGACAGGCTACTACCAGTGCTTTTCTTTAACCAGCTGCTTTTCTTTCTCATAAAGTTTCCTCACAGCCATATCCATTACTAATGTGCACTACAAAATTTTCACAAATAATACTAAACCTTCCTTTTCTGATTTTTGACCTGCAAAAATTTAAGGTGTAACTACAAGTTTTTTTGACATGGTGAATGACATCATATTAGGTGATAGAGGTAGTCCCAGGGTCTCTGTAATGAAATCTTGGCTAATTTAAGTTGTATGAAAACTACAGTCACATGCAATTTGTTATTGCCATTTTCAATCACAGTCTTCCCTCTGATGCCTGTATTTCCATCACTGCAGTCACCTGATGTCCCTCCAAGGTAGAGGGTGACAAAGTGGAATAGCTTGTATTTATTGTGAGGTTGCTCTTGGTTTGTGTCATAACAAATGCTACTGTAGAAGTATTACATTTAAGAAAAATTTAAGTCAGATTCATTCATGGGATGAAGATGAGATAAAGCTATGTCACGGGGACGTGGCTGAAAAAAATATACCTGTTCTGTGATGTAGAAAGACCTATTCTGTGCTGTTCCTAATTTTTATTGGTCTTTTCCTGTTGTTGTTTTTTCTTTCTTTCTCATCATATCAGGCTTGCCAAAAAATCCTGGTTTGGTAATTTTATCAACCTAGAGAAAGAAGAACAGATCTTCGTGGTTATTAAGGACAAACCATTGAGTTCTATCAAGGCTGATATAGTACATGCATTTCTGTCGGTAAGTATATAAAATTAAAAGCAAACATCCCATTCAGTTGGATGAATAAACATCCAAAATAAGACATGGTCTCTCAGCCACAAATGACCTACTTTTCCACAATAAAGGTAAAGTCTTTATCAAAGTCTAGTTTGTCTGTTGTGGAACATCCTTGTCCTTTTCTTGGCAACAATCTAGAAGTGGTTAGTAATTGCCTTATTCGGGGGTTGGTTCTTTATTAATTCCAATATAGGGTATAGTCTTGGATGTATGTGACCCAATTGCTTCATTTCTGAACCTAGATGACACTGGGTAGTGCCACATGGAATTTAAAAAGTGGCTTAGTGTGGCACATAATCAAACATTCTTTGGAAAGTCTAGTTATGAGAACTCTGCAAACATGATCTCATTTCAGTGAACTAAGATGCCATCTTTATCTGGATTGTGTAGTTGACTTCCAGCCCATATTTTAAAAAATGCTGCTTGTTGTGCTCGTTACTTTTAATTAGTTCCTCCTCATTTGCTTGTGTATCCACATATTTCATAATTGCGTAGTTTCTATTTTCTCTTGAGGAGGAACATAATTCTTTCTTACAGCTACTGTTCTTTCTTTTCTTCTCTTTTCTTTCTTTTTCTTTTTTTGGCCCACATATATTCAAAAGAAATTTTGTGATCAAACTCATTCAATTATAATAATTCAGATAATCATTTCTCTGAAAAGAAGAAGCTGGTAATTATTACCATCCCACAAGGAACAAAAATGGGCTAATTAAGATTTGGCTCAGGAATGCTCTGTTCATAACTAGAGAAAAGAAAGCAACATATTAAAGGGCCAGAAATGGAGGAAACAAGCCATTTCAAAACAAAAGATGGAAGTGGGAAAAAGCAACTGGGAAGCATCAATAGTAGTTCTTTGCCAATCATATTTGGCAGTGGAACTGAAATTGTATATACATTAGAAAAGATTAGTAGGCATCTTAAACATTGTATTATAATTGGAAGGTGAAAAGAGGTCCCAGTGAAGGAAAGCAATTTATTTTTAATACAGATGATCTATATAGCTTGAATAATTTTTTCAATATGTCAATATATGTTGCAGACCTACCCTATTCTTAAACAATCATAAAGTAACTAAATGAGAAGTTCATTACCAATTATTTCAGAACGAACAGAAAAATGTTCTTCTATAAAGCTGCGATCTTGTTATGGATAAAAGAATGGGTGAGGCTAGAAAATAAGAGAATGCTAACACTAGAGGGGCATGACTTACAAATAGGATGGCATGCACTTCTATGGAACCCGACAGACAAAAGACAAAACACACAACGAAACATATAATATGCAACTCATTGATTAAAAATTGGGCGAAATAAGGAAGAAAAACTATATAAAAATACCAAGGTGGCTCTCAACAATTGAGGCAACCTTTAACCCAAACACAATGGATTTAAATAAAAACTTAAATATTATCAGATATTGGATACAGATGGAAAATTAAAAACAAAACAGGATTTGGAAACACAAGGTATATCAATAGATAGTTGGGTTTACTTACAAATTAAAACAAGATACAATAAAGACATAAAGGAATATGGAATAGAAACAAAGAATACAAATCTGGATAAACTACTCTTGGGACCAGAAGAAAAGTTAATATCCAAATTATATAAATTACTATTAGAACAGGAAAGAGCAGGACAATTAGTAAAGGACCAATGGTAGCCTGGGAGCAAAATATAGGATACAAATTGGATCTGAATGACTGGGAAGAGATTTGGGAAGAAAATTTAACATATACAAAGTCAGTGGCGTACAAAGAAAATCAATACAAAATGATGTATAGGTGGCATTTGGCCCGGCTAGACTAGCAAAAATATTTCCCAGGCAAACCCAAATTGTTGGAAGTGTCAGGATAAACGGGCACTTACTACCATGTGTGGTGGACATGCCCCAAAATTAAAAATATTGGATGGGAATCAAAAATTGGATTGAGGATGTGACGAACTGTGAGCTGGAGTGGAAACCAGAACTGTTCCTACTTGGAATGATAAAGAAAAGCTTCCTCCAAAAGACAAATACCTGATTGCACACCTCCTAACAGCGCTCGAATCGTTTTAGCAAAATGGAAAGAATCTTCAATTCCGTCTATACAAGCAGTAATAAAGAAAATGTATGAATGTGTTGAATTGGAGAGATTAACTCTCAAACTAAATGGAAAAGAAGATTCAGATTACTATAAGGTATGGGAAATGTGGTACAACTGGGTGGAATATAAAAACGAAGGGAATGGGAATGTTGGAAAATAAGGTACTATTTGAAATATAAGAATCTATAGAAAGCAGGAGATAGCAGATAATAGGTTATGTAATAACTTGAAAAACGAGATAAGAGAAAATTCTAAAAGAGGCCAAATCAAGTTTAATATTATTTGAAGAAATATTTATGACTATATATGATTGTAATATTACATGGGAAAATGCATTCTTGATCTGCAACTAAAAAAGAAATGATAATGTGTGATGTATTTATGTTGCGTGTGACTATGTCTGTATGTTGTGTGTCTTTTTTAAAATTGTAAATAAACTTTTTCTAATTAAAAAAAAAGAAAAATGTTCTTCTATCCCCTTTAAAACTGTAAGGGGAAAAAGGCTTTTCAAAGATGATAAAAGAGCCTTGGTGGTGCAGGCTGTTAAACACCTAGCACTTAGTTCCAGCTGCCTGCAATTATTGCAGGCTCAAATCCCACCAGGCTCAAGGTTGACTCAGCCTTCCATCCTCTCGGGGTAGGTAAATTGAGGATCCAAGATTGTTGGGGGCAATAAGCTGACTTTGTAAAAATGCCGCTTGAGACGGGCCAAAAAAGCCCTAGTAATAATAAGCAGGCATATACAATAGAATGAAGGCTATTGCTGAGCACATTGGGTTGTGCTCTAAAGATTGTAAGGTGCCCTGAGTCTCCAGAGAAGGGCGGCATATAAATGTAAATAAAAATTAAAAAAAATCCTATCATGGTAACAGGATTTGTTTTTCAATTATCATTTTGTTTGGTCTAGATTCCCAGTCTCAGTCATAGCGTCATCTCCCAAACAAGCTTCCGGGCAGAGTACAAGTCCACAGGAGGCCCTGCTGTCTTCCAGAAGCCAGTGAAGTTCCAGGTAGACATTACATACACAGAAGGTGGGGAGGCCCAGAAAGAGAATGGGATCTACTCCGTCACTTTTACACTTTTATCAGGTAACTGATAAATTATTTTTTATTTATTTATTTTAAATAAAGCTAGGAGAAATAAATAATTGTCTCAAACCTGCTGTGTGGAGAATATAGATCGGAAGAAAGGTCTGCCTCAAATATGGCTAGTTGCTTCAACACGTTAATACAGCTTCCTGACGACACATGCACTCCCACCGGCAGGGCCTGCTCAGGGTGCCATCGGCCAGGCAATGCTGGCTGGCGGCTCCCAGGGGTAGGGCCTTCTCTGTGGGGGCAACCACCCTTTGGAACCAGCTACCCCTGCAGCTCCGGGTGGCCCCTGTCCTCGGATCCTTCCGCCGTGGCCTAAAAACTTGGCTGTTCCAACAAACCTACCTGGACTGATGGAGGGGGGGAAGGGTTTTTAGTGTGGTTTTTTTAGTGTTGTTTTTAATTTCAATTAATTTATGAGATTTTGGTTTTAATTATTTTTTAATATTTCTAGTGTGTTGTTTTTAGCATTGTAAGCCGCCCTGAGTCCTTAGGGAGATAGGGCGGCATATAAATCTCATAAATAAAATAAAATAAATGCAAAAATATTCAAATAGAGTATTCTGAGTGTTAGAAATATGTAATTGCTTCCATTTTCTAGTGTATAATTATTATCTTATGGACACATGGAAATAAATAATTAGTATAGTTTGCATAGCTTAACGTAAGATATCAATCATGTAGAATTTAGTGTTTCCTCCCAAGAATCAAATTGTTAGGCTTATGTAAAAAATAATAAAAAAGAGGAAAGCTGGTGGTTTTTAATACTTGAAATAAGAGGGATTAATTGAAATGTCTTAGAATTCCAGAAAACTTTGTGTACTAGTATACACAGAAGTGAGCTTGACCAGTACTGACTTCTTATTGCCTTCTTAAAATTTCAGGAATTGGGTGGATTATCAAGCACTTCACAGACTTAATACATAGTTCAAGTGGCATGGAATATTCTTGGTAGACATAATCTCTGTTTGTTACTCACATTTTGAAGCTATTCACCTAAAAATATCCTATTGCTTTTTCCCCCTCCCAGTTCACACAATAATGAGTCATACTGTGTGTTTAGCTTCATGGCTAATAAATTATTCTAGCTGTCATTAAAACATAGTTTGTTCTTTAACCTACAGATTGGCTTATGTTGGTGACAAAAGCTATTCAAGATCCATAAAATGAACCAATATCTTCTTTGTGGAAGACAGCTAAAAATGTGTAGGAACCTACAGACAAACCAAAGAGTTTAAGAAAGGAAAATAGAAGCTTTAGTAAGATTGAACAATGTATAACTTTATTAGATCTATCATCAACTATTGCTATTAGCTTTTACATTGATACCACCCAAGCAAGGTACAACATCTAGAGAACTGGTCATTTTTATTAACTAGTTCAAAAAGAGAGAGAAACATCTCAAAGAACAATGAGATGTCATATGAACAAAAGTTGTGAGATACATGTCTACGGAGATTCTCAGTCACCCAGGTCATGATTGTCCCAAAGGTGCTTTTTCAAAAGGCAATTGGACCTTCCTTTGTTTTTCCGTGAAGATGTTTTGCTTCTCATCCAAGAAGCTTCTGACTGTTAGAACTGAAGAAGCTTCTTGGATGAGAAGCGAAACGTCTTCAAGGAAAAGCAAACAAAGTCCAGTTGCCTTTTGAAGAAGCACCTTTGGGAGGAGTAAGATACAAGAATTTTGGAAGCAAGAATTAAAAAGAGAAAGAGGATAAATTTATTGAATAGAGAGGTAAGAGAGCTAAAAGTGGAAGAAATACTGTACTATCAAAGTACAGTACAGTATTTCTTTCACCTAGTAAATCATGTCTATACAGTGGTTTGTTACCAATAATATCTTGGCAGGGAGATGGGTAATGCAGAACTAGGAAGGAAGGAAGGAAGGAAGGAAGGAAGGAAGGAAGGAAGGAAGGAAGGAAGGAAGGAATCTGAATGGGAAATTAAAGAAATAGGCTTTTTCCTACCTCTGACACTCAACATTCAGTGATATTTTGCCTTATCTTACAGTGTAACATCTCTTTTGATAGGTCCAAGCCGTCGCTTTAAGAGAGTAGTAGAAACCATTCAGGCACAATTGTTAAGCACACATGACCAGCCATCAGTGCAACAATTATCAGGTAAGTTGCTTGTCTTTGCTTCATGCAAGGGCATGAACCAGAAGCACCTTTCAACGTCACATTGCACTTGAAAACTAATTTCATTCAGACCAACCAGTAAGACTCCTCAACACCTCCCTCCCATTTGCACTACCCCTGCCTGCCTTGCAACAATTCTCATTTCCTAAATTCATTCCTCCCCATGGCCCCGCCCTGCCCTGCCCTGCCCTGCCCCGCCCTAAGAGCCACCTGTCCCTGTTTCACAGGAAGTGTCATCAGCTATTTGTATCCTTCTAATGGTCTGTCCAGTATACAGACATGCTTTGAAACATCATACAAAATGGCTTTATTCAATTATTTTTTAAAACAAAACTAAGCAATGACTTAATTTAGTTCCTAAAGAAATAGAATTTTGAAAGCAGATCGGAATACCTGGAAGGTTAACGCAAGATTAATTTTTAAAAGGAATTTATACTGAAGAATCAGTGTGCCATTTTCTCTCCTCCCTAAATTTAAAATCATTCAACAAAGACAGACGGAGCTTGTCTTTTGCTCTCTCTGTGCTTTTTTCTTAATGGGATGACACATTCCCTGAAAGCCTTACTAACAAAATTTTGTCCCTGTAATTTCTCCTAACCTTTCTGGCCTTCTTCAAATCCTGTTCTTCACATTCTAAAAGTCACTTCCCTCCTCCCAAAAAGTAATTTTGTTATTCCCAAACAAAATGACTATAGGTGATATTTGTTAACAGGGAGGATATGGGAAAATGTGATTAAATAGATCCAAAATACAGTTAGGTCATCGATCTAAATGGAACATTTTTTTTTCATTTTCCTATGCTTAGGGAAATAAGAGATTTCTCCATACATTAGTGACAAGCCTAACCTTTTCAGATAATTTATGTAAGCATTTGGAGGCAAATGTAATATGGAAATGAAAGGGGATAAACAGTATCTGAAACTGGGTGCTGGAATAGGAAAAGACTTACAAGATATTCAAAATATTGCAACTTTTAGATAATTGGAAGTTGTTTATATTGTATCCTTTTCTCCAGCTTCCTCAATTGATATATTAGATTTTTTCAGCCATTCACATATAAACCAAGCTAGTATCTTCTATGTGCAAAATGTATGCCATTTAACTATGGGCAAATAGTGTATGCATATGTACATACATATACATATTTTGTATATGTAGTTGTTCATGTTAGTAAAAGAGAAAGGAATATCTAATTCACAGGAAAGTGAATTAGGATAGAATCCACTAAATTAACATTGCAGAATGTTTGCTTATTGATTTCCTGTCCAAAGATACTTTAGCCTAACCAGACTGTTCCTTGCACCAAATTTTGGCCCTGCTGCTAGACTGCATTATAATCTTAAAGTTTTGGCCAGTCACTGCGGAGAATGAACTTTCCATATGCAGTTGAACATCCGCCACACCATGTGAATTCACATTAAAACAAACGTCTGACTGGTTAGAATTCTTTACAAGAAACAAAGCATTTTGCATGCAGCCACAATTTTAAGTTATAACAAAAGTACAGGTATAATTGAATAAGAGCAATAATCAAGAAAGGCATCACAAGAAGGCTTTTTTCAAGGAGTGTAGCTTGCTAGTTATATTGAATAAAGAGTTAACCCCTTAATCAGTGCCAAATGAGTGTTGACTAACCATGTGAAAGAATGCTACTATCATTCCAATACCATCTTCTTATTTAGGAAATAAGGATTATATTCAGTTTAGCAGGATGTTTTTCCAACCTAAGTAATTGATAACCAATTCATAGTCTACAATGAACCATTATTTATGTAAAAAGCCACATTAGTTGTTATTACTTCATCCGACTCTAGCCTCTTAGAGGGGTTTGGAGAACATATTTTTTAACAAAATAGTGTTCCCCATTTTTCCAAATCAGGCACTATACCAGGTGAGTGATTGGATATTCTATATGAATAAACTATACTGTGAAAGGAAATAAGCTAACATAATGTATATCAACAAAAGCTCCCTCCTGTCTAGGTGATATACCTGGGAATGTTGTCTCTAGTTGTAACACTGCCAGCAGGGACTTGTGACTTCATGGAAGTGATCCTTGGCTAATTCTCCTGACCCAGCTTATTAAACTGGCTCACCTGGGTTTCAGAACTCTGTGGTTTCTCATTTTTTGCAAGTCCATATCTATGTTGGTGGTCATCAGGTTTTTCTCTACTTGTATCTCATCTCAGTGGTGTTGTCTGTGTGTCACATTTAAAGTACTGTCTTCATTCTCATTTCTGCTTCTTGGGACCTACGTTGCTTATTACGTTTTATCTAAACTCATCTGGATCAAGGCTTTAGGAGAATTGGTGTGGTATCAGGGTTCAGTAGTTTCTCTGGAATTGGGGAAACCTAAGATCAAGTCCAATGTCAGCCATGGAAACCTACTGGGTGTCTTTGGTGAGTACCTCACAGGATTGCTATGATGGAGATAAAATGTAAGTTGTAAGTTGCCTTGGGCAACTGAACAAAAGGCAGAATATAGAGCTAACAATAAAATAAGCCTGTAGAAATCAATTTGTACAAATGATTTTATCATCATAAGAATCCTGACCCATGGAATGCAGTTTTTGCTCTTGGAAATCCTTAAAGCTTTGGATTGAAAAGGAATCTGCCTAACTTTATGCCAATTAGTAAAAAGTTATGTTTGCAAAACAAATAATCTTTCAATTAATATGAACTGTGACCTTGTCTCTCTACCAGCAGGCTTTATGAACATATTAACTTTCTGTATGTTCCTTTCATAAAGTAAATATTACTTTATGAAATATTACTTTAAATATTACTCAGTCTAATTCCCTCTGCCCTATTATGGTAGTCTATGGTACTTTGTAAACTTTTTGAGTGTTATTAACAAGTACCAGCATTTAGAAATACAGGAAAGTTGACAATTAGTGTGCAATGACAGACAAGAAGTACCTTCTTCTGGTCCTGTTAATTGGGTAATTTCCTCTTCAAACTGTAGCATTAGAACCTCTTTTGCTCCTACAATAGTGCAAGCAAAAGAATTGAGAAGCAGATTTATGATAAGGGAAAATTGGTTTGCCCATAACTAACCGTGTTTTTAGGAATAGTTAGGTAATCTGAAGATCTCTTTTACACCACCATTGTTTTGATTCCCCAGTCTTTTCAAAACATGAGAACTTCTAGTAACTTTGAAATGCTGGGAGGAGGAAATGCCATGAACCTGTCAGCGCTCACTTACCGTTTACCAAAAACAGAATGCAAAATGTAATCAAATCAGTGTCCCACTGTTTCGAGCTATTCAAGATTCCTCTTTCCTCCATTCCACATAAAGATAAAGTTGCTACCCACCTACATTTTACCACTCTTGCAAGTTGTGAGTGAGCAGCTTCTCAACGATCTTGTAACCACTTTCTCAACAATCTTGTAAACAGCCTCTTTTGTCAGCTTCTTTCCAAGGGATGTAGATTTCCAAGGACAGGAGATACATGGTCAGTCCTACCTATGGGCAGACATCAGAAATAAGTTGTTAAAAATTCATTACCAGGAAGCAGAGTGAGACCAGGATTTTTTCGGGGGGGCTGCCTCCAAACTCTGCAGAGTTGTGGCATTGCTGGGGAGAAAAGTGACTTTTTCTTCTCTGGTTTCAGATAAACCAACATGCAACCAGGAAAAAAAAAAGACCACTTCACAAATACTGTATCAATCTTATGGGAATGCTGCAGTTCAGAAGAAAGTCTGAACTGGTACAAATGGCTTGTTGGGAAGTGCCCTAATTAGACAATGATATATTTAAACAAGTTTATATGATGATTCATTCATGTGATATTTCTGCATTTTTGCAATTTAAATGGTGAAAGCTCTGATTAATGGGTTTTCAATGTTCTATGATTTGAAAAATAATCTTGTTTAATTGGCAGTTCTCTACATAGATTCAGGAATCCACCGTTTTCTAACTTTTTTTACATTGGAAATTTAATCTGGGGGTTATTTGTAAATAGATGCACTCATTCAGAATTTATGAAGTAAAAGTGCCATCAAAGCCAATACAAATAATATTGTTTATATAGGGTAGATATAAATGCCCCCATAGCAGGAATGTAAGAATTCAGACTTTGAAGCAACCAGATCAGAAAGTGAAATACTATTTCATGGGACTTGGTTCTAAGCAGTCTCTAGAAATGAAGGGATTTCCCTGATGCACCATTGCATCAGTGGAGAAGTAGCCTCAATCTCCCGAGGTGCTACTCCTGTAGTATATCCTGGGTGTAACTAAACCTGGATTTTTTTTCCTAATACAGGGGTGAAGAGTCAATAAGTACACTGGTACTCAGAAGTGTCACACTGAGGACACCAGAACTATTAGTTTTAAATTGGAATGTTATTTTACATTAGAGTAATATATTGAAACAGATATAGATTATAAGATTAAAACAAAGTACAGATGCCAATGAGTTATACAGTCCTAGGAAGACCCTGGATAGGCTTATATGAAATTAATTGCTTATATGAAACAGTGTACGAAACTGCATATTTGACAGAACATGTTCATAGATACTTTTCAGAAATTAAGTATCTGCAGCAGATTGAGATTCTACTGAATAGTTTTCTGCTTCTGTGGAGTTTAATAAAGGAAAAAGCTATACCCACAATATGTTTTACCACTTTAGCCTAACACTATATTGTATCTTACTGCATGTGCAGACAGAGTTCACCTTTCATTTGATTACTGAAAATTTGAAAATCTATCAGGCTATTGAATGAGTTGACAGTTTCAGCATGTATCCATAGCTGTACATTATTGTTTTGATCCAAAATTCCATAGTGGAGCATTGCTTTCTGTAGGACTATATGCCAGATGTGAAGGCTTCTTCTGCCGTTCTTCATCAACTGCCTTTCAGAGCGTTGCCTTTGTTTCTCCTCTAACTAGACCAGGGGTCTCCAACCTTGGCAACATTAAGCCTGGCAGACTTCAACTCCCAGAATTCCCCAGCCAGCTGGCTGGGGAATTCTGGGAGTTGAAGTCTGCCAGGGTTAAAGTTGCCAAGGTTGGAGACCCTTGAATTAGACTGTACTCCATAAAAATACATTGTTACAGCAACATGGTTTGCAAGCTTTCCCATAACTTTTTAAATAAAATCTTTATTTCTGTTAAATTCTTGGCTTGTACAAATACACACCATATACATTATTAAAAGTATATTCTTTCTCAGCTGATTCTTAAAAACCACACCATTTTTCTTCATATATAGTTCTTTGGGATGCTATTTGCTTATCTATACTCAGTCCAATTTCACTTCTTTCTCCAAGTTCATTTAATGCATACTTTCTGCTTTTCTGTTCTTCCCTTAAAAATAATAATAATAATCTCACCTTTTTCAGAGATACCTGGGTTGAGTTGAGGCTATTCAGCTCAAAAAAGACTCTGGTGTCATGCAATAGTCCAATACATACATTAAAAGTACATTAAAGACATAATTGTATATACATAAAGACATAAAGATCACATAATTGCTTGGACCAAAATTACACTCCCCAACATGCAAAAAATCAGTAGAGGTTCTACAGCCACCTTAACCCCAGACCATGATAAATCAACCATTTCTGCTAGCATGCTTATAACCTACAGAATGGGGATGCTAGAATGTATTTTCCCCAAGTCTCTCCAACAGTGAGATAGGCAGCATATAAATTTAATACATAAATAAATATCCCTTGCATAGTTTGAACAGTGCTAATCCCTCTTGGGGATTATTTCACGAGAAAAGTTGAAATGTAATCAAGAATGTTAGGAATAAGTTTGAATATTTTTTTTAACACAGAGTCTCCCCTTCAGGTAAACTCTGAATCTTTGGGGGGAAAAAAGTGAAATTGATGGTGGGGCACTGAACAGAATCTTTTCAGGTTTTGGAAAATTCTCCATTCCTTCCCACCCTCCCCTCAGAAAGTACCCCATCAATTCCAAATCAATTACTTCTATGTAACTTTGCAAATGGTCACCTTGTTAGGCCCAGGAATCCTTCTTTCTCAGCCATAGCACCTGCACTGTGAAACCAGCCCACCCTGAAATTCTGGTGAACTGTGCTGCTGATATAGCTTTTTTAAAAAATGAAGTTTATTATAATATAAAACAAAAATGGAAACAAAGATAATAAGGAAATAGGGAAGGAAAAGAAGGGGAAATGGGTGCAAGATAAAGAGGAGGGGGGAAGCAGTTGACTTCCAACTTTTTTTGGTGCAGTGGGATACAAAATAGAGTTAAAACCTCAGCTTTTTGCTTTACATATTTACTACATACTGGCCATTTCTATAATAAAAAATCACTGATGAAGCTTTTATGAGGTATTGTTTAACTTCAAGCATCCCTGATTGCTGTTTGTAGCTATAGTTTTAAGCTCTGAAATGGGCAGCCCTATAAATTATTTAAGTATATAAATAATTCTAAACTACTTATTGTGGCCAAGAAATACCAGATAATGACTTGCTGAAGCACTAGTAGCTACAGCAGAAATGGTGCAAAACTCGTATTATGGGGCCAGAAGCCAAAACGACAAAATAATTACCGAATGGAATTTTGTGTTAATTAAATAATTTAGAATCCTGTTCAAAAGGAGGTTATTTTGCCAGGATTATGATGGAGCATATTTTCTAAAATACCTAATAAAAAGACTATTTTAATTTTGCATCAAAGGAGGAAAATGGGGCAAAAAGAGGAAAATGGGGCAAAAGAGCACTAGATGGGAAGTAAATGCAATACGTTCAATTGTACTTTCCAGCTTAAGCTAACGCAAGAGTAGACAGCAATATCTTTATGCTACCAAAAATCCTTAAGATGGCCCATTGTGTGGCCATCTTACGGTTCATAATCTGCCAACTGCGAAGTTCAATTTGTGTCAAAATACAGTTATATCCATACAACATTCAGGCCATTTTGCCATGACTATGCTACTATTAAGGAAATCCTGACCCAATTCAAAGTATCTGGTTCTGTCCCTCCATGCTGCTGCAAATCTAACAGTCCTTTATTTATGCTGCATGGAAGAACAGCTGTTTCATCCTTTGAACTGAGATTAGCTCCATCTCTTTTAATTATAGATGTGTTTACAGCAGTTCTGGCAGTAAGTTGCTGGTAGCACTAAAGAATAGTTAAATATATATTTTCCTCTGCCTCTTTTTAACATTAAGTCAGAAGTATTTATTTTCAATAAAACATAATTACTTGGAAAACATTTAAATGCCTTATTATTTATAGTCCAGCATTGGGTGAGAAATGGGACCCCAGAATTTGGCATGCAATATCTTGTTTCCCTTTTTGTTGTAGAATGCTCTGATCATCATGTTGTGTGTATTAATTTGATCTGGCTAATGTTTAAGTTCTCCGTGTCTGAAGGACTTCTCTGTCTTAGCAGCCTAGCAAAATATTTCATTCCTTTTTTGTGTGCTTACGTTCTATGAGGAATGGAACAATTTGCCTATGATTTGGAAGCACAATTTTGTGTTGTAAATATCAAAACACATTTAAAACCCTTCATTGATATTTCTGATGGCGAGGATATTTACAACATTTGTCTGAAGTTAATCAAGATGAACATTCTGATCGCCAATGTTTGCATGTTTATTGTAACATCAATATTAGACAGGGGAAATGTAACAGAGAAAAGGTTTGCTTTGTGCTTGAGTGCTGATTTCAAAATACTTTGATAGCCCTAATCAAAGAGGAAAAAAAATCAGAATCTGTGGCAGCTATGCCATGCCCATATAATATGCTTTCTGCTCAAGGAAATAATTTTGTTATCTTGCTAGTGTATACATAGAGCTCTAGAAATCATTTTTTTGATATTTTTCCCTTCCTCCTCTTTCCACCCTTATGATCTAGACACCACTAACTGTATGGAGTTGATGACTGGGAGACTTTCTAAATGTGGTAAGAACTTCCCTTCCACTTTTTCTTCCTAGCCCTCACTGAACAATACGATGGCTCAACATCTCTTTTCCTATGAAATCTTTCATCTTCTAAACACTCTTTTATAACCAGCCAGCTTGCTGCTTGCTTGCCTTTGGAATATGTGGCAATTCCAGTTTTCTCCCACAATACGCACTTGCCATGTTTTAAACAGCACAATATTTATATATTTATGATTTCACTGTTTGCGAATTAAATTCTTGCACCATCACTAGTTCCTCTCACCCCAGCGCCTAGTGGAGTGTATATATATATATTTGCTTTAAAGCCTTTGTTCTGACTTTAAATTCCAACAACCTTTTCTCTGCTTTGCACACTGTGCCACATTTCTTGCTGCTGTTCCAACAACTTACAATCCTTTCTGAGAAGGAGACAATAAGGTTCTTGCTTAATTTCCCAGTTTCAACCAGTGTGACTAGGGAAACTCTGTCTTTCTCCCATTATAAATGAAATGAATCCTTGTTTTATTCAGTGAGATGATTAGTTTGGCAAATGCAATAAACTTAATTCCCACCCAAATCTCTGTTTTGCTTTGATGGGAGTTCAATGTAATAGTTTCAAGTAACAGGAAATGCTCACGTTTCCACTGAACATTTCATCTGGTCTGGGTTGAGATTACACAATTATCCTGTTCCTCTCAACTCTGTCACTGCCAAAGGTTTCTCTCTTTCTCTTATTAAAAAAGTACAGGAAAAAAAAACCTCTGAAGGAAGACTAATACCATGGATCAGAGTTAAAATGTGCCCAGCTGCATTTCAGCCGCTAAGAATTACCACTTCACAGTACCTGAATAGCATTTGCCAGTTTGTGTCACTTAAGTTGCCAAACTTGCCATGCTGATAAGTGAGCAGGAGAAAAAGGCACCTTACTTCAAGCCTGAAGATGCTTAGGATAAATATTTAACTCAGTACAGGAATGTTTTGATGGAACAGTTGAAATTTGGATATAGAATAAAAGCACCTACTGACTCTTTAGATGCCTCAGTTAGTCACTTAGGGAATTATACATCAAAGTGGCTGTGCCTGCTTTGGAACTTATACCAAATGTCTATAAGTGTCACAAATCAAATCTGGCCTATGCAAACTACTCCTTTCTATTATAGTCTAATAGCTCAACCAGAGAGGGGTCTTTCAATTGTCTAAGGGAAATTGCTTTGATTTATTATCACAGTCATCAGAATGCATCATCTCCAATGTCTTCCTGGAGAGTCATTTAAATGCTAAGAATGTCTTTAACCTCTTCATAAAAACATCAGATCTTCTCTCACCCTCATCTCCAGTTACCAGAAGCAAGATGCTGGAACAATCCCCAAACTTACCATGTTCATGCAGGTTAATTACAGTGCACATCAATATAAGCATATTCTGCTCCATCTGGAGTCTTATGTTATCTGAAGCTTGTCTAATGCCATTTTTGTCAGTAGCACAGGATAATATAATGGCACATGAAAAACAGAATTTTAAAGGTAGTAGATAAGAAGAAATTCTTGAGCATATGTACAATACCTATGGGTAAAAATATCCAGATGTTATTGAGGCATTTTAGTATAATTACAGGTTTGCCTTTGTACCATTTGAAATTACTTGCTTTTTTGATCGATATAGAATGTCTTATATATCTATTATGTTATTTTATAAGAAATTTGCAAAGTGATTTGCCTGCAAATTCTAAAGAAAAGTTAATAATTTTCAGTCTGTTGCTACAGTTAGAAAGTAGGAATGGCAACTCTAGCTATCAGGGCACTGATGTACAAAACAGTAATGTGTTCTAAGCAAAGTGAACAAGCATGTATGTTTTCTGCTATTTAGGAATACTATTTCCCAAACAGTTATGTAAAATGCATATAGGTAATACAATCTTCAATAAGCTTATGGAATTAGCTATTTAACGGTACCTCATTTTTCCCTAAGAGTGACTCTGGATCTGAAATGAAGCCAAACAGGCTTTTCAAATTTGCTATGTAACTCTAAAATCCTAATTTGCAAGTTACTAGTAAAGTTACAGGATTTTGCCCATTAAAGAATATGCAGTGTAGTGACTGTAAGTCCCAGGAGACATTGCAGGAGATGGAAGGGAAGGTGAATGGAATGTAGAAGAAGACAAGATTGAGACACTATTGAGAGGATTATATCTAAGTTGGTTATGTAGAAAGGAATTCTAAGTTACATCTTACTCCGGAATCTTTCTTTAGGATCCCCCAATAAATGATACAGTGATCAGTGATGAACATTGGAATCTGGAGCATTACATAAGCATAGCTGACTCTAGTCTTATTGCTCTCCAACTTCTGAATTTCAATGCAAATGACAGATGTACAAAGTTTAAACTGTGTATGGAGATATTTACATGTTGTGGAATTCCTATCAAACTGGGCAAAGAAGATGGCTATTTGAAGGGTTAAACTGTTGGAAACTCCAGTTCAACTTTTCATTTTTCAAATTTATCAGGAGAAAAAGGCATCTTATTTCAAGCTGAAGAGGCTTAGGATAAATATTTAACTCAGCACGGGAATGTTTTGATGGAACAGTTGAAATTTGGATGTAGAATAAAAGTACCTATTGACATTTTAGCTACCTATATTAATGCACTTAGAATTAGCTAAAACATGAATGAGGACATTTAAAAACAGATAACACTGCAGATCAAGTGATGAAAAAAATGCATTCACCAATCATTGTATCTTAAAAGAAAAAAAAAGACTGGATAAAGCATTACCATGATCAAATTATATGAAAGCACTTTAAAAAAGTCACTTACATGAATAGCATCTCTATAAATACTTTGATTAATCACCAAAGGTGATAAAAAGCCAGCAAGATGTAGCTAAAATGGGACTGGGAATATAGTGTCAAATCAGGCAGAAATTATTTGTAATCTTTATAGATTATTGCACTATTCAAGGGAACAATATAAATTTTTATTGCAGTGAGGGGGAGCAAATACAGATGGCATTTGTTACAAGAAAACCTGGATTAATCTTGTTAACAAAATGCAAAATGAGCATGTGCAGGAGAAAGTTTCCAAAGGCCTTAGAAGGCCTATTGTCTCTAAAGAACAATAGATATTGAGGATGAGGAAGACTTTATTTTGGGAATGTTCAATAAAGATAAGTTGCGAGTATTAAAGGGGAGTGGTTAGATTGATACCAGGAGTTCCTGGGCATTTATTTGTAGTAAATGCCATCATGTAGCATTTACAAGCAAAGAGTTAAGTGGCTGCTAACAAAAATAAATAAATTATGAGCAGCCCAACACCTTCATGTGTTTGAGTCGCTTTATTATGAAGTTGGCTTGGATGCCGTTGATGATTTTATGTATGTTATCAAAGAAGATTTAGAACCACTGCTTGTCCAGATATCTATCTTTTCCTTTCATAGTCTTCAGAAAGAGACTTCTGAGCCATATTATGCTATTGCTCATTCTCAGAGTCAGCTGGATCAGTTGGTGGGACTGAAACAATGTCTTGTCCGAAGGGCTTATCTACTGAATTACTGCACATAGTTATAGTAGATGAGTCTATTGTGCCTGCTGCCCAAGACTGGGGGGGAATAACTATATGCTGTGGTAGAAGCCAAATTAAACAAATTGTTGGAGAATGGTATTGTACGAAAAGTACAAATTCAGGTACTAATGAAATCCATCTTTATCTCAATCTGAGAACATGAGATAAGGATATGGAGTAAGAACACCACTGTGCCTACAATATACAATATTTTGTATGCTGTGTAAGTTGCTCTGATTTTTGCTAAGTGAGAGGCCGCCAAAGTTGGTTAAAAATGGCACCAGAATCTTTCCATTGGATGACCTTTATTATTCACTGTGGTTGTTGTTAGGTTGGTATATGGATGATGTTATTGTCTATCCAGCAACTGTTTGAGGAGCTCTGTGATAGACTGAGAGCGGTATTTGAAGGATTCCATAAAACCAATTAAACAAGTGCCAATTTTGTCTTGAAGAGTTAGTTATATTAGAAAAAAAAGTTGTATGAATTAAACCTGATCCAAAGAAAGTAAAAACTATTCTGCATGACCCAATTCCTGAGAATCTGGAGTTAAATTCTTTTCTAACTAGCTGTGATTCTTATGAAATGTATTCCCAATTATGCAGATATTTCAGAACCACTGAGGCTGCTGATTAGAAAAAGTTGCTTGGCATTAGCCTGCAGCATTTGAGACTTTGCATTTCAGTAGCTGAAAGATATAACAGCTAAGGATAGTTGCTCAGCTTATTATAATCTGAATGCTCCAACTTCTGTGCTGACTAATGCCATTCCTGTGGGACTTGGTGCCCTCTTGCTACAGACTCAATAAAATGGATTATACAAGCCTGTTGCTTATGACAGCCAATCACCTTCTTTGGAGCAGAAACATTCATAGACCAAACATAAAACTTTGGGATGTGTGTAAATTATAAAACCTTTTAGGATTTATCGGTGAAGATATCCATTTTTGCTGATAACTTAACATAGACAACTTATATATATATATATTTCAACCACTTAAAATTATCATTTTGCCATCCAACATCTCAGCTGAAGATTACTATCTGATTATTTTCTTCTTCAACCTATTTCTAAAATTATGAAAGCAGCTGATTTTCTTGTTGCATTGTCCATTACTGATCAAGGATCACAAATAATTCCTGATCCCTGATGAATTGTTTAAGAATGTCAGTTACAAACTTTTTACCCATGATTATCACTTATTATGGGATGAGTAGAACATTACACCTGAATTTAAAGAGTGCATATTAAAAGTTCATTCATGAGGTGCACCAAGATATTGTGTGAACCAAACTAATTCCATCTAGTGTGTTTTACTGACCCAATATTGAACTTAAGAAAACTTTATCAAAACTTCTGTTGCTTGTATGCCAATTTAATTCTAATTTGATTAACCGTTACTCCCTCTGCTACCATCTCATCCATGAATCAAAGTGGACACTGATGTTGTTGGATATATGCAATAATCAGATGTATCACAGTTGAAGGTTAGGGTTCTTCCTCTTACTAAAAAGCCTAAAGTTACTCATACTGTGACAAGCATCTCTGTCACACAGTGAAAGTTGATTATTCAATCTGTAAGAGAACATAATTAACTATACCAAGAGCAAACATTGTGCTGAATTCACACATACAGTTAAATGATGCAGTTTTAAAGTTGGGGACTTAAAAGTTGCTGACGATCTTGCTGGTGATAAACTTCAGCCAACACATAAGACTCTTCCTTCAGAGCATTTCTGTGTTTTTCTTTGAACTAATTAACAGCAAAGATGGTAATGTTTTAATTAGAAATTTTAAGCACTATTGAGAAAAGATCCATCTCAGCTGAAATGCAGAAGGGTGGCAATCCTGTCTACTTTTGATGTGGTGACCTGCTGAGACTCCTATATTGCAGAATGTTGAAACAGCAGCTTAGTGGAGGGAAAACTGGAAGTCTTGTGATTAAATTCACCTTAGAAAGAACAACGAGAAGAGACTTACTGGATGATCTCCATATCTCATGATAAGCTTATGTTGTTTTCACTGGGATCTTCTTTATGTGTGCTTGTAGGTCTGTTTCATCTTTGGAATATGACACATTTTAATATTAGAAGAAATAGTTTGTCATGTTTCTATCTGTTGAGGTTTTATAATGTAGTACCAGAAGACCTAAAAGAGAGGAAGAGAAAGGATATAGGAAAGGAGCTGAGAACTTGAGAAAGTCTTAAACTGTTATGCAATGAAGAGTTCTATATTCCTTTGGAATCTTTCCTAACCCTCTTAAAACAACAACAGGATGTCACAATATGTTGCAGAAATCCTTTCTGAAGGGCATGAACAAACATTTGGTTTATATCCTGTTTATAAGAGAACTGTCTTTCATAATAGAACCAATGAGGGAAGGATATCAAAACATTCCACAGTAAATTCCCTATGATATTTCACTGCAAACAGATGCTGCAGATATCTTGTCACCTGAGCTTTGAACATCTTATTTACATTTATTACATTTGAGGAGACTCCATTATGGCCAAATTCTACATCAGTATAAATTATCTTCTCTCTTATCAGACTTTTATCTTATCCTCAGAATCACCTAAGGGGTGAGTCTGATGTGAATATTTTTTCTCTGCCTCCTGCATTCATGAAGCCTGAAAGTATTCATCTAAGCTTCATGAACAAAAATTCAACTAGTGGCAGTAATTAATTGTTTTTAATTGACCTTAAATTCTATCATTATTGAATCTTACTTCCCACTGAGAATGTTGCATCTGAAACATAGTTTGCTACCTTAAAGACTTTTCCTAAAAGCTTGAATTGTAAAATCTCTCTTGCCACTGTTTCATTCTCTAAATCTATTTTTTGTACTGTAAAGATTCTATCAGAGCTGGAAACAATTTAAACACAGCTGGCCTAATGATACAAAACTGTACAAAATATGTACTATTAGGCTTACCATCCTTCAGTTGCTGATGTTATTCCCTGCAGAAAGATGTTAAGTATCCAATGAGCCTATTTCAGCCTGTGTTTGCAGTCAAATCGTCATATCATCTGCATACAACAGACTGAGCAATCCATCTATTTACAGTTTTAGTGAAATGAAATTCTGTTTTGGTAAAATTCTCAGTCACTGAATTAATACACAGAGAAAAGACAATCATGAAAATAATAAATCCAAACTTTAAAATATTTGAGCCAAACTAAATTTGAATAATTGCATTTCTCATCTTCTGAAAGTGTAGCAAGAGATACAGTATCTCTTCCAGAGAGAATGAATATGGTTAAAATCTAAGTAGAATGTCATTTCATTTGCCTGTCTGAGGCAAGTTATCTTTAGCTGATTGCAATTTCTATGACTAATAGTTGTTCGGCTGTCTTTCTCCAAACCCTATTTTAAATTTGCAACAGCCAATTAAAGAGGGTTCTGTTTAAATACTTGAAGTGGGAAAGACATTTCCTCAACATTATCCATGTCATCATGAAATTAAGGGTGTCTTCTTAGAAGTAAATGAAATCCCCACTTTGATTAGGGACCCATTTTATTTCTTAAAGCTCACTTGGACTAATTTGACAGCATATCAGTTGGCTTAAAGAGTGACTTATTACTCATCTATTGCAGCATCTCCTATTTCATCTGATACTGTGTGTGATACTACATGGCCTGCCGAGATTACTCATACATTGCTAGGTAAGGAGTAAAATCTCCAAGAATCATTTCCTTCTCTAACTTTTAACTGCCAGGTCTTCTGGAGGAGTTTTGCATATTAATTTCTCTTGCTAGTTTCCCAGTCCCTCACTTTGCTCTTCTCCATTCCTTCTGGGATTTCTTCACATTCCCTTCAAGTCTTTCTCGCCATAGTTCATATTCTCTCTCAGTTCTGCCTTTTTCCAGCTTTCTCAGGACATCATTATATACTGCTCAAACCAGTTCTCTTTCTTCTGTTTGATTGATGGCAGCTAAGAATCAATTATAAGGTGATAATACTGATTGCACTATCAGTAAATGTTTCAAGCATCGAGATCACAGAAATTAAGCAGGTTGAACCTTCTTATTTATGAGATATATTTACTGTCACAGACTTACCAAACCTATTAGAATCATACTCAAAAGGAACATGCAGGTTGTCCTTAACCTACAACAGTTCATTTAGTGACCGTTGGAAGTGACATGAGATTATGTGTTAAGTGAACCAGATTCACTTAACAACTGTGGCAAGGAAGATAGTAAGATGGGGCAAAATTCATTTAACAAATATCTTGCTTAGCAACAGAAAATTTGGGCTCAACTGTCATTGTAAATCAAAGACTACTGTAGCCTCTATCTTCTAGATTTTTCACCAAATTCTTTTTCCTCTGAGTTCAGCTTGTTTTTTCCGACTCCAGCACCACAAATGCCACAACTATGTTTGGCATTCCATACTTTCAAAGCCCACTTGCTCTTCCTTTACCTATTAGTGAATATTTGTGGGAAATATGCATTTCTGGAGTCTCTTTAGACTTTTTATTAAACTCTGTGGCTGCCTTTATTTTCCATGCTTTGATCACCACCAAATGTTACCAGCAAAATGTTTACAATGCCATAAAGCCATAAATATCTGTCTTCTCTGCTTGCTAATACATTATATGTTCTTTGCCCAATGCAAGATTTTCAGATAATCAAAACAATGTTAAATATACAAAAAAAAAGCCTCCAAAGTAGAAAACCCTCATAGAAATAATGATGGGAGGTTTTTTTACGATTTTAAAAAGCAAAAAGAAAGAAAAGTCATGGAGGAACTAAAGAAAACTATGCTACCATAAGCACCTGACATGTGAACTGGGAATGAAGCCAGACAGATCTTATTTCAAGCTAAAAGTTGTACTGTGGGTTCCGCCTTCATCTTTTATTGCCAATTTTCTGCAAAGGTAGTTCCATTAAATGTATTGGAAATATAATCAATGCAGACAAGATCATGAATAATTATGCTATTTTTTGCATCAGTTGTTATGTCAAATCTACTTGATAAAAATCACTTTAGCTTGCCAAGGAATTTTAGACATTGTAAGGAAGGAGAGGCATGTTTGTCTCTGGTCACAAAATCTGAAGGAACCTTATAGCACTTTTTCTAACAAATTTAATTAACTGCATAAGCTTTTAATACAATTTGTCAGGTGGAAAAAGTACTTCCAGACCCCTTCTGATTTTTGCCAAGGAAATAGCAATAGCAGTTAGACTTATATGCTGCTTTATAGCCCTCTCTACGCGGTTTACAGAATCAGCCTATTGCCCCCAACAAACTGGGTTATTTTATCCACCTCGGAAGGATGGAAGGCTGAGTCAACCTTCAGCCTGGTGAGAACTGAACTACCAAACTACAGCTAGCAGTCAGCAGACATAGTTTGCAGTACGGTATTCTAACCACTGCGCCGCCACGGCTCAATTTTAGAAACTGAATGTTGCATATAGGGCTTTCTCCTTCTCTTTTGAATTGTACTCAGCCTTTAAATTATGCTTTCGAAAAAGAGGTATGATGATAGAGTCTGCCCCAGATGCGTTACTTTCAATTAGTCATATAAACGAGCTATGTAAATAAAGTAACAGCTTTCAGGACTGTTTAAACTAAGAGATCTAAGATAAAGGATCTCCATTGTCAGTATATTTTTATAGACTAATGATTTTTATTGACTGTTTCCTAGTATGATTTGATTGCTTACTGTACCCTATGACTAAAGTATTGTACCTTATGATTCTTGACTCTTGATGAATGTATCTTTTCTTTTATGTACATTGAGAGCATATGCACCAAGACAAATTCCTTGTGTGTCCAGTCACACTTGGCCAATAATGAATTCTATCTATATCTTGGCCCAGAAGTTGTGACTGCTTGCACTAGGCCTGACAATAACCAGAAATCTACAAATCTCTTTGAATTGTCTGCCTCTACTGCAGTGAACAATAGGGTGCTAATTATATTTTAAGTATTCTATCATTGATCAGGAAAGGATAGTCACCGTTGTTTTGCAACTTAGACTAAAACAGCCACACGCATTGAGGGTTTAAAGAATATCTCAATCTTATTCCTTCCGGTCTAGTATAACAATATAGTTCTCCAACAAAAGAAAATCATTCAGAGTGGCTAAAATAGTAAAAAATAAATAAAACTTTAAACACAGAAAATTAAACAGAACCCAAAAAATTACAAGAAGTAGAAATATAATCATTTACAATCCAGCATTTGGAAGGCAAAATACTTGCTTGAATAGAATAAATATTTTTAACTATCACTGGAAAGATTACAAGAGAGGTAGTTGAACTTCTCTTGACCAGGCGAGCATGACTGAAATAGCCCTGTGTTTCTTTCTTTCTTTATTTTTAATTGTAAGATAGCTTTATAAGGCTGCCCATCATCCAGCAACTTGGGTACAGATTAAAATCAAAACCTAATATATTAAATCAATGTTTAAAAAAAAATAAGGTGGCCCAAGCCAGGAAGAACAAATAAACCATCAAAAACCCATTCAAGTTGATGTGCACAAATTTAATGCTAAGCTTGGGGAGAAAGCCAACGCATGAAGAATGTCAGCCCTTCAAGGCAGTCCAGGCAAGAAGCAGCAACCATGAGTACTAGCTCTACTTTCATTGCAAGGTTACAGCCACAGAATCTTGCAAGACTGAAAGATTTTACTTTCCAGAAGAACTAGCGTCCTGTCCAAGATACTTCCCACAGCCCTTTTCCTCAGTGACCTTTTGCATGATGGTTGTCTAAGTGCGGCTCTTCCTCCTTCCTCCCCATGTCATTCTCACAGCCCATTACACGAAGTCAGGGCTGCTCAGACTTCCAAAGGGATCATCTTCCAGAAGGAAGACACTTGCAACCAGTTAGGCAGGCAGCCCAGTTTTCACATGGCTTGTCTCAGCTTATATAAATGCTCATCCATTTTACCAAGCCACAATATACTGGAGTTTAGCTTTGTCTTGGTGTCATTTGTGAAGGCAGCCATTTCATTTTGCAAACTTTAGTTTATGTGTGGCATAAATTTTACCTAGCAAAATGTAGTTTAGGTAGTGATTTATAGCTTAACATGGTAAATGAATGCAGCCATTGGATCATGCCCAGATGGCAGCCAGTGAAGTCAGGCTTCCTATAATTGGGCCCAGCCATTAGTCTGAATGCAGCGCCCTATAGAAGCTGAAGTGTCCTGAACAATCATTCCCAAGTGCATTATGGTAATTGTTGCAAATGGAATGCAACAAAGGCCTACCTCAAAATATCCAGATCTGATATTCTGTGTTAGTGCCATGTCAAACCTTAGGCCTCAAGGTCGAAAAGTGCACCCAAATTATACGTTTTCATCAGACATACTGTATAGCATTTGAATCTAAAATGAAACTTCTATAAAAAAAATTTGCAGTTTTCCAAGTGTGGTGGCACAGTAGTTAGAATGCAGTATTGCAGGCTGACCCTGCCCACTGCCAGGAGTTTGATTCTAACCAACTCAAGATTGACTCAGCCTTCCATCCTTCCAAGGTCAGTAAAATGAGAACCCAGATTGTTGGGGGCAATATGCTGGCATTGTAAACCGCTTAGAGAGGGCTGTAAAAGCACTATGAAGCAGTATATAAGTATTGTACCCCTGCCAGAATCTGATTCAAGAGGGGGAGGCCAAGCAGCTGACAGGGAGTGGGATGGCTTCGTTGGCTGTGCAAGAAACTAGGGAAGAGTACAGTCTGGCTGGGCAGAGCAGGTGAGAGGTAGAGCAAGGGAAAGGGAATTCAGAGGAATTCACCCCCACTTCATCCTAGGGCATGCAGGGAGGAACAGAGGAGGGAGCAACATGAGTTGCGTGGCTTACGGGAGAGGAAAGGGCCCTGATTCCCTTCATTAGCTGCAGCTGGGAACACAGTGTTTAAAAAGGCTGCGCACAGCAACTTGTTGGAAGCAAATCGTGAGTTATCTGTTATTGTCAAGGCTTATCTGGGTTCCTGGCATCTTCCCAATTGTGTCTGTTTTGTTGGCCTTTCAAGTCTGCAATTCCTTATCCTGCCCTGTCAAGTTAATTGCTGCAGCGTGGTTTGTATGGATTTTTATTTACAGTTTGTATGTACTTTGTTTTCAGACTGAATTTCCTCCACTTAAACACTGTTCTTGGGAGAGTTTTTTCTCCAGCCAAAGGTAACCTGGACATTGGGGGCAAAGTTGGAGGTATTAAAGGGACTCTTCTTACTTATGTGACTGTGTTGCCTTTGTGCCACACCCCGGGTCATCATAATAAGTCTAAGTACTGTTGCTAGTGCTGTTGCTATAAACTCAGAGCTCTTTCTTTGGTGGTACCTGTCATTCCATTTATACTGTTTATGGCAAACACCAGCACAGAAACAGGTAGTCCTCATTTAGCAACCACAATTGGGGCTGGCAGCTCTCTTGTTAAGTGAAGCAGTCACTAAGTGGGAAAGCACATGGCTGTGACATGCTTTCCTTTTTTCCCCACCACTACTTTTTGGAATGCTCACCCCAGTGCTGGAATAATTAGCAAGAAGAGAATTAATATTTGCATTAACATTATTGGAAAGAAAGAGATTACAAAAGTGTAAGCAGGATTTAGCTTCAATTCCTAATATCTCAAATCAGCACGGCTCTTCGTGATGAATGATGGGAAATGCAATCCTACAATATCTGATGGGATACAGATTGGCCTTTGTATTAAACTGAATAAATCCCATATTTTAAAAACTAATTCTGCAAAAGTTCAGGTCTTGGTAGATATGCTTCCACTGGGGTAATTTGTGATTTTTTTTCTTTTTTTCCTTCCATCTTTCTTGTAAATATATTTCAAAAAAGCTTTCTTGGGATTCTATCCCTTTAGAACTTGTTGACCATAAACTTGTTGGTAATAAAACAAGTAACCCAATTATTTCCCAGAACTCTTATACAGTATGTGCTCACTGTTTAGCATTAAGAAGTACTTGAAAATAAATTATTTGGGAAAGAACAATGAATACATTGTTTGCTTGGTACACCTGAAAATTATGTGTCTCTATAGAGTCAATAGAAAACCTTCTACCATTTAAGAATCTTTGGCTAAAATCTCTTCCATGCATTCTGAGCAGCTTCAGTTGAATGTCCTTTACTAGTGTGCCTTTCTGTTGATATAACCATTCCGTGCATTTCAGATACTTACTGTATATTCAAGTTTCTTTCTCTAGAAGGTCCATATAATCTTACAACTCTTGGGTTGATGGTGAACTTCAACAACAGCCACTGAGCCCTGTGCTGACTAGAATCCACATAAAAGTACTTGTCATGCTTTGGTGGCCTGAAAAACCCGCAGTGGTGGGATTCAAATAATTTAACAACTGGTTCTCTGCCCTAATGAGTTCTTCCAACAATCAGTTCGCCAAACTGCTCAGAAAGTTAACAACCGGTTCTCCCAAACTGGTGCCAACCGGCTGAATCCCACCACTGAAAACACGGTTCACCCTGTTATTTCATTTAGCCCAATGAAAGTACTTTTGTTCCCAAACCAAATTACTGAACATCTATTGATCTACTTTCCACTCTCACCATCTATTTTCCATCTACCAAAACAGTTTGGATTTAGACTTTAGTTTCCTCCATCTTACTTGTTATAGGATTCAGTTCCACAATTGTCTAGGATGAAGCAGAAAAATGAATGCTGGCTTCTTATAAGCTATTCATTAGATTTTCTGCAGAACATCTTTTCTTGACCTTTTTTAAAACCATTGATTTGACCTTTTGCAACATTTCATCCATCATATATCTGATCTTCTGCTCAGTTTGAAGTATTGGGGGTTAACTCTGGCATCAGTAAAAGTTTACCTTCCTGCCATTTCTTGTTTCCCTCATCAAAGGCTAAATTTCTCTTTTCCAATCATTGAGCACTTTGGTGTAAATGTATTTCTATTCACTAACCTTCCATTCTCTTCTACCATGGAACCCTCTACCTCATTCTCTTTATGTTAAACCTTAAAAAAAACTACAGCTACTGCTGACTTTTTGGGGGGTGGGGGAAACTTTTTGTGATTGTGACATGGTTCCATTGACCTAGAGAACTTTCCAAAGAGATTCTCCCTCTTGGTTTTTGTAAGGATAAAACAGTCCTTGCTATCTGTATATCTTTTTCTCCACATTAGTGTTTGCTTTTCATTTAGACTGAGATGTAGTATTATCTTCTTTCCCCCTCCCCAACCCTTCAGCTCCAGTTTGGAAACATTGCTCCATTTCCCAGTGTCTATGGCATCCTTATCTTTCGCCTAAATCATACGGCTTCATTCAGCCAGGACACCGGCTTATTCTTGGCTTTCCAGAGTCTGTTTTAAGCCTGCAGACTTTCTCCTCCAGAAAAATAGAGTTGGAGGACTTCTAGTCCAACCCCCTGCCCAAGCAGGAGACCTTATACCATTTCAGACAAATGGCTGTCCAGTCTTTTTTTAAAAGACTCCATTGATGAAACACTCACAACCTCTGAATGCACTGGTTAATTTGTTCTCACTGTCAGGAAATTTCTTCTTAGTTCTAGGTTGGTTTTCTCCTTGACTAGTTTCCATACATTATTTCTTTTCTTGCATTCTGGTGCTTTGGAAAACAGTCTGATCCCCTCTTCTTTGTGGCAGCCCTTCATATTGGGGCTGCCACAAAGATATTGGAACACTGCTATCATGTTCCTTCAGATGGATAATTTAAACTATGAAGCTTTGTTGTGAGCTGACTAAACGGCCATGTCCTCATCTGTGCCAAATTCATTCTACAGGAATAACAGTAGCTTCAGAAGGCCTTTTTTCCAGGTCACTTCCTGTCTGGAACAAGGCCAGGCAATTACATCTACCTTAATCCAGCATTATGTGTGTGCGCATGTCTGTTTGTATGCAATATTCATTCATTCATTCATTCATGCATTCATTCATTCAATCATTCATGAACTATGAATCTTTGGAAAAGCTATCCTTTGGTCACCTTGTAACAAGCAGACCAAGGGTCTTCAAACTTGGCAAGTTTAAGACTTGTGGATTTCAACTTCCAGAATTCCTGAGCTAACATGACTGGAGGAGGAATTCTGGGAGTTGAAGTCCAACTGTCAAGTTTGAAGACCCCTGAAGTAGACCTTATTCCCAGTCAGAAACTTGCTAATCATCCATGTGTGTGAACATTGACACAGCCCATCCTCTCACTCATTTGGCTTTATGATTTCTTTGGATGAGTTGTGTTGATCTCAGGAACTGAAGGGGATTCAAAGGAGTTGTGAGAAATTCCACCAGTTTAAGCTTTAGGAAACTCCAGATGGGGCACTGCACAGATGCAGTGTGATTGAAAACAGTTATTCAAGGGATGACAATTTCTAGGTAAGAAACCAGTTCTACCAGTTGGCAGCTGGTCCTGGATGTGCAAATACAGAATCTCTTTGCTGTATCAGATACTAGAAACCTGTTTCAGCATTCTGTTCCCAACAGGAAGTAAACTTATTTTTTGAACAACCACAAGCAGGACATAATGTAGATCTTGTCTTTTTGTTCCTGAGATTTTTATAATACTATAGTGGCTTTGTATATAGAAATAGAACTTCTACTTAGCTTCTTTCATAGGCATATGAAAACTATATCCTTAATCAACTACAATATTCTAAAGGCAAAAATGTGTCTTGCCCAATTTTGTTTTATACAAAGGACAACTTCTTGTTGAATTACTACTACTGAATTATTAAAGTTCCCATAAAGCTATTCTTTGCAGAGAAGATATCCTTACTTAATTTCTTGAGACATTTTTATCTGCCCTTTGTGATGATTTCCTAGTTCAGCCTCAAACTTCACATGAATAAAGGTGCCATGCTTCTTACCAGAGTGGAGTTTTCCAATTGTATATCAACATGGAATAATGTTTCTCAATGATCACAGTGAATATCTGAATTCTGAGAGAAGGAAATTGAAAGAAAGGACTGAAGAGGGACAGAAAGTTTGTCAGCAGAAGCTCATAACGGTTTTAGAGAAGTATGTTAAATAATTTCACCTTATGCCTCTTCTTTATGCCTCTTTCCACACCAGGCTTTTCCAAAGACATCAACTAAAGACAAAAATGTTAATGTGAGAAATGCAGAGAAACTAGCTTTGTTAATGGGCAATTGCTTTGGGTAATGTAGTTTAGGCTCTAAAATATCCAAGATGAGTTTATTTACTGTTTCCCAAGTCTTGGAGAAGGAAGGTGGGGGTGGGGGGGCAATTGACTGCTAAGGAAAAGTTTGAAACTGAGGATTTATCTTAACCCAGAGCTTGCTTGGTTGATTAGTTTGGCAGTTTCTTTTTGTGGAAATAATAATAAGGGTCTCATTTCTACAGTCAGTATTTTGCAATCAAAAACTCATTGTCATTGTGCCTAATACGACCATGCATAGGGCATCAAAATATAAAAATCTAAACGGTTTCTAGGTCTTGATCAGGATCATAGTTGTATTGGCTTTTTAGGCTAATTTTTAAAACTTTGATGCTACTCTACTGGCTTCCTATGATCACAAAGCTGAAGGTGCTTATGGAATTCATTTGGAAGCTATTTTTACATTAATTCTTTGGAAATTCTGATTTTCGTTTGTTTGTTTCACACAGAGTTTTAATAGGATGGCAGGGTTTTTAAATTTAAATTTATTAAACTTGTTTGCCACCCATCTTGCCACAAGGTGGCATTATTTATGCCACATGTGTTGAGTTCATCCAGATGTTAAGTCTTTCTCATTTACTTCTTTTATATTCAGGGATTTGCTTCCTGACCTGTAATTGGGTGGCATTTCTCATTTCTTTGAGTTAAAAAAAAAATCTTGCTATCTCCAGCCTTTTCATAGGATTAACCAATATTTTAATTACATAAGCATCATTCTCAGAGTAAAGTCATAATATTCCAAGGTATAAAAATATTCAGTCCTTTTGATGCATGTTCTGGTAACTTTATTTAAACAGTGGTATAATGCAATAAAACATGCTATTGCTTACTACCGACATTACTTCTCTTATAACCCTCTAGTTGCTATGAGGTGTCCAAATGGCTGAAACTTAAGAGCGATCAATATGAGACTTTAACTGTAAAATTAATTCATTTGCAGAACTTCAAGTGTCCACTATTCATTTAAGCCAATAATCATTGCCTCAAAAGACCACGACATGCAGAAATCTGTTTTTAATTGTTTCACAAACTGCCAGGATGTGATTGAGCTGATTGACTTACTTCTAAGGAGATAAGGTAGAGATTCATTTGATTTAAACTCAGCTCCTAGTAACTATATATGCATATCCATATTGTTTTCTTGGTAACAATGAAAGTGGCTTGTTGCAGCCTTCTTCTGAAATATTTCTTTAATTCCAATTTTACTGTCACATTCTGAGATTTCTCAGTGGCCTCTCTTCCAAGTATTAAGCAAGTCGGATCCTGCTTAGCTTTTTAATTTAAGTTAATATCAATAATTGTGACTGCTGCAACCTGAACTGGCCATTTCTAAAAAGACACTTATTTTATTCTCAATTCAGGTACTGTGGAGAAGTCAAATGGAAGGGCTGCCATCTCTGATTCCCTAATCATTCCTCTCTCCCTTGGATCATTGTTTCATCAAAATTTCACAAGCTCTATCAGAATCAGTTAGACACTCTAATTAAAGTCACCACAGTAGGCGCAGTAAAGGTGAACCTTTACTATTGAAAACATCACATGGGATTGATAAATTACAGAGCAAAAAAAGAGGAAAATATAGATCCTCTATCCAGATTAAAATATTAGCATTACATTGAAGCCTCTAAGCAAATATCCTGCATTTTTTGGTTTGCCCTTGTCTTTTGCTTTGATCTGTGGGCAGAGCTCAATGTCCATGCTTTCTCCCATGCTTCTTCTGCTTTTCTCCTTGATCTTGCTGAATGCATTTCTTAGAAAATTTAGAAATGTGTAATATTCGCTTCCCTTTCCCAGCAATACTTACAGTGTTTTACCAGTTTTACTTCACACTTTCTGTTCATTGGTTTCATTTTGCATATGAAGATACAGGGTCCAAAGCCACGCAGGTTTCCAAGTAAGCTATTCTGAGACATAGAAAGTTGCTATGCCTTATTTATTATTCCTGTTATATAATCATTTTTATACATAAGGCTTTCATGAAACTCACCCTCTTCAATTCTTTATATATCTGATTGTTGTTTTGGGAGAAAGGGTGAATGTGGTGGATAGGCATTTGTTGTGGGAATTAGCCTTCTGCCTATTTTTGCAGTGTATTAGAGAAAGTTCCCATCATCTGAAACCAGCTAGTCAAGTGTTTATTCTTAATATATACAAACATTTATCAATGTTTAAGGTGATTCAAGTTGCATTAAAAACTACAACTAAGAATTTTATGGTCATTGTAAGCTGCCCAAGGTTGCTTAAGATCGGCAGCCATATAAATCTTTTCAATAAATAAATATATTCCATTTCCACTGTGGATTCTCCATGTTCTCCTAAATAAACTCCTAGTCTCCTAAGAGACTAGTTTTGAACAGTGGGAAGACAAATTTATGACCCCAGTTATTCCGCAGATTAAAAACCTGGTGTTATTTCAGATTTATGAAGATGTTGCTTATAGAAGTAGGTTATGGATGGATGGTTACAATAAAATTAATCCCTCTTTTATTGAATTTATTGTATAAACAAAAACATATGGGGTGTACCAAAAATTATTATATCTGTTTCATTCGGTGTTCAAACCAATTGCCCTTTTTCTTTAAGACATTGTCTTACTTGTTCGATGCATGGCATTTGAAATTTTTTTAAGTTCAGTGACATTTTTTCTGGTATTCAGAAATTCTAATGTGATAGTTTCCTATAGACTGTCTATTGGTCTATGGGGTCTGACTTTTGGTATACCCTGTATAAAGTGTATAGTCCTTATATCCTTTTGTTGTGTTGCTTTCTTTTTTTGTAGTTGTGTTACTCTTTTTTCACCTTGTTCTATTTTATTAACTAAAGGAAAATATGCTGGCTTATGAAATGCATCCAGGAACATATCCATTAAAATCCTGTAAAATAGCAAAATTACTATATGCCTCTTTGACATATATTCAAAATATATCTTAACGTTGTTGCCTTTGGTCTCTTATTTATTTCAGTAGCTGTCTGACTTCTTCAGTACAAATATACTGTTGAACTTCAGTATTGTGAAATAGCCACCTAAATCTGAAAAGGGCAAGTAACCCAGATAGAATATGCAGTTAGCTCCACAGAATAAGAGAAATCTATTAACATCTTACTGGATTGTCTCCATTGTGTCATTTTTTTGCTCCTTTGTTATGAACTAGATTATTATTTATTTACTTACCTACCTACTTACTTATGTTTCACAGATGAGATAGTGACATGATTTTTAACTCATTCCTGCTGTAAATCAGCACGAAATCATGCACATGCATCTATTAAAATGCATCTCCAAAAAAAATAAAGCCTCAAGAGACATAGTCATTTGGAAAAGTATTCAAAAGAAACTGCTGTTGCATTAATGTCAAACAATAAATTTTCCTGATTTCTTTTGAGTTATTTTTATAATAACAAATTAATATAGATGTTTCTTTGATTGAATTAATTTTCATGAAATACTGTACCTTGCAATGAGTATCTTGTATTTGCAGCAGCTTTACACTAGTATAATATTGTCCGATCTTTATTTAAATGTTGTATTTTTTTAAAAAATCATGATTCCAAACAAATTTCAGTGAGAAATTTCATTCAATGCCCTGTTGCTACATCGTCTCCAAGTTGCAGGGGTGACGGATATGTATTTTTCACTTTCTTGCCTCAACAAAGACCAGGCAAGTGGCTGAGCACCATAGCAGCTGCTACCTGCTTTAAGTGCAGGTTTTTGAGATAGCATGGATCCAAAACTTTACTAACTACATTAAATATATATACTTATACTTGATTGCTGTCCCAAAGGATGGAATTGCTCTAAAAGCTTACAAACAAAACCCAACTTTTCCTAACTGTGTTTTGCTCAAATTTCAATCATTCAGGGGAATCACTTTTGAGGTCAAACAGGCAACTCCTCTTCAAGTCAAGCTTAGCTATTAGTGATTTCATGCCTGTTTTTTTCTTCTTTACAACCATAGACAAATATTACCACTGCCCCACATCTGAGATGTTTTTTAACCCTTCCCTGCCTAGCCTGCAGCCCTGGTAATTCCAGATCATGTCCTGTCCTGATATCAACCAGTTTGTCTTAGCTTTTTCATATCGGTTTACAAGGTAGGGTTGCTAGTGAGTACAGCTTCATATGTGGGGGACAGAATACCTTTTACCACCACAATGGCATATCTCGGTTGCTCAAAACAACCTACCATGCCATTAAGATTTGGGGCCTTAGTCATGAATGAAGAGGCGGAGAGCATCTCTGTAGTTCGAGAATGCATTGTGTCTATAGGTGTGCATTTCATTTTCTTCCTTCCTGTGCATTTTGCTAGATGCATATGGATTCTATGAAATCTAAAGGACGAATCTGG
Organism: Naja naja; assembly: GCA_009733165.1. NCBI lineage: Eukaryota > Metazoa > Chordata > Lepidosauria > Squamata > Elapidae > Naja > Naja naja. The sequence continues at coordinate 262,382,499 of CM019148.1, forward strand.
TTTGCAGCAGATGACAGAGACTGGCGAATCAGGTTCAGTAGCATTATTAAAGTACGAAATAAGGCACTCATACAGAAAATGGTTAGGAATGCATTTTTTGTTTTTACAAGTGGCGCAAAATTCATTTCAAAGGAGAACCAGATTTGCGTGTTCCTCCTTTGTGCACACAGATCTCCGCTCCTTGAAATTAATGATTTAATTAACATAGATAATTAAGTTACTTGGAGCACACTTGCCTGCATGTAAGGTTCCTTGAATTCAATGGAATAGAATTCCTAGTCAGCACGCGTAGGATCCACAGCTAAGTATTATTCCTGACTCCCTTCAGCTAGGTTGATTTCAGAAGAATTGCATACAAGCCCATCGTGATATATTGTGATCTTCTGCTACATAAAGCCTTGCAATAGCTTTGCTGGATAAATATTCTGTACTTGCTGAACAGGGCAGGATTCCAGCTACCCAGCGGGGCCTTCCTTGCTCCAGGGTTTCCACACGCTTAGTCGGTGCTCCCTTCCTGATGCTCTTCCTTTTTTACTCATTGTCTTCATCCTCCACACACACCCATGCACGTGGCTCTGGACCGCTCATCATGTTCTTGTTTAAAATCCCATTGTTCATTTGTTTGTTTGTTCTCTTCCTCTTCCCTTTATCTCTCTCTCTCTCTCATTCTCTCTCTCTCTCTCTCTCTCTCTTGCTTTCTTTTCTTTTCTTTTTGTTTTTTGTCTCCTCTGTTTTGTATACCCAGGCAGCCCATTGAGTAACTTCTTTGACGTAATTAAACAACTTTTTTCAGACGAGAAGAACGGGCAGGTGAGCCATCCCCCCGGCACGCCAACCAAGCCTAGCACAAACAGCAAGCGGAGCGATTCCGATAAAAATGACTATGGGTCTAGAGGAGACACTAAGTTCCCCGCTGGCAAAGAGAAAGCAAAGATGGCCTCATCACTCGGCTTACAAGACCAACCTTAAATAAATGCACTGGGGGCGGGAATTAAGTCAATCCAATAAAATCACCTAGAAAAGTGAAGAAAAGCTCCCCAAATGAATGAATATTCTTTAGCCTCTAAACTAGATGGGTGTATATAATAGTGCTACCATAGGACAAAGCTGTCTATAGTAAAATTTTGTATGGAAAAACAATGTGTGTATATATATACATACATATATATATATATTTAAAAATGATATATATATATACATGCACATGTAAATATATATAATCCACACATATACATATATAGATTTATATGATACCTATACAAATAATGCACACACACACATGCACGTAGACACTCACACAGACATATAAAAGGAAAAAAAAAGTAACAATTGACAAACCCATTTCGGCAAATCCTGTTTGTTTGGGTTTTGTTTCCTCCTCCCAGTACTTTCCTTGCAATAACTCCTTCCTCTCACCGTAACACATCCCCGCTTCTGATTCAACCATCCCCATTATATTCCTGTGTTCTCTCTTGTGTTTCTGATACCACCGCTTGTTTCCAATCTACTACCAGGAATTATCCCGAAAAGTTAACATGTCAGCCAACATCTTCACCTTCTGTGCTCCGCGAATGCTTGTTCACGGAAGGCCAATGATGTAAGACTGTCCACGGACTGGTTTGGGGGGGGAGGGGAACTTCCGGCCTCCTGTCTCCCACTGCAGGAAATGGGTCTCCTCCATTCCATTTGCCCTCAACACACAATTTTCTTTTGGTGCTCTGTGCGGAGAACGGCTGAGACATTGCAACCTGTCACAGTTGGAATTCCTGGAAATCATCGCTGGCTGTGACTGCACCCTTTCCTTCTGGTGAAGCTAGACTCGGGGGGGTGGGGGGGAGAGGATAGGGGATAGGATGGCATATTGTTCTCATTCCATACTAAGATTTTTATAAGAACTACCCCTCCTCCCTCTCTTTCTTCCCATCCGAATTGTTTTTCAAATTGTGTTTGTGTTTTTGTAATCTCAAATGGGTTTTGTTTTTGTTTTTTTTCAAATGGCTGGAGAGGCAGCCATAAACTTAAGGGAAACAAAAATATAAGGAAACAGACAAGCAAACATGGACACTGAAGCTTAGGGAAAGGCTGCTATCAGCAGCAAGGACAAAGGACAATAATCTGATTTTGGGGCACAGCCACACCTGCTGCCAAGCTCTGCTCTGGCTACCACCTTCACCGTCATCGCCAGCGCTGTTAGGACTTCTTCCCTTCTCAACTTGCTCTCTCAGACCTTTCCTTCCACATTGGAATTTCCCTTCGGCCGGCTGAATTATCTGCTACATCACACATCTGGATGCAATTATGGTGTCAGTAGTGCTGCATTGATATATCAGTATTATTATTTATTTGCTGGTTTTGTTTATTTATTTGGGTTGTGTATGTATGTTTGGGTTTGTTTCTTTTAATGCAAAAGAAGACTATGAGATGAGAAATGGATTTCCCCCTTTTTCCTTTGTGCGTGCCTGTGTGTATAACCACTGGTACATAGTTCATTTGAACAAAATATGGAGGAGATAGCACTATGGACGAGTTCAACACAAAGCTACTGTAAACTTTTAAAAGTATTGCAAGATATTTTTATATTTGTTTTGGGGTTGTTTTTTTTTTCTTTGTTTTTGAAGAAGGATGAGTGGGCTGGATTTTCTGTGTAGTTAAGTTATTATTAGGTCTTGGTTATTATTTATAATGCATATATATAAATATAAATATATATATATTTAAAATTTTAAGATGTTAGATATATCTTCTGCTTTCATTACTGAATAGAGGTGACATTGATTTGTATTTATTTGGGGGTGGGGGGTTGGAATTTCAACAAGAACACAACTTGTTCCTCTCACCAATGCTCCTTTTCTTCTTTTTTCATTTGATGTCTCTTTCTCTCTCTCCAAGTATAGCTGGAGAGGAAGGTTTTAAAATACCATAAACGACAGGCAAAAAAGATGACAAAATTCTAAAATCCAGTATGTTTTAAATGTAGAGTTAGTATTCAGTCCCTTATTATCTTCAATTGCTATTGTTTGGGTTCCTGTAAGTGTGTGTGTTTAAAACTGCAATATTTTTTAATGTTAATATTAGATTTCTCTTTCACTGTTTGTGTTTCTTTCCAATTATTTTTATTTCTATGTTTGTCCTGGTTCATTCTGCCCTTATTGGACCTGTTTTTCCTGTATATAGGTTTGAAGAAAAAAAAACCCAATATTTTGAAAAAGATCCACAAAAGTGGAGGGTGTTTTTCGTTGTGGTTTGGTTTGGTTCTCCTAATCTTAACCTTTTCTCTTCTATTGCTATGTGCATGTTAGACCTTAGTAGGGTGGTGGCTGGGGATAGAGGGAGGTGAGAATGTAGAGGTTTGGAGGCAGTTTTAATTGCATGATATTGCTGTAAATTATTCTCTCTTGCTTCTGTTGTCTTTTCTGCCTCCATTTTCTCCTTCATTCTCTCCAAAGCTTCCCTTCCACCACCCTCAGTCCATTTCCCTGGTTTTTCTTCCTTTATGTATAGCTTTTAAGACTTCTGTTAACTTGTACCTCTACAAAAGGCTGGGATTTCAAATAATAATAATAATAATAAATAAATAATAATAGCCCATATAGTACACACAGGAAGGAGATCATTTACACAAGACATAAGAATAAATGAAAGCAATACCTCTTGTTATCCTTCCTATTTTGTACTTGGATGACACATGCATACACATGCACACACACTCACTCGTGGACACAATCTGATATTATTTAACAGTTCCAAAGGACAAAGAGGAACCTTCTGATGTATCCCTTGTTAAATAACTGTGAACAACTTTAGTTCAAAAACAATAAATTCATTCAGTAAAGATACTGGCTCTTCGGGTGTCTTGTTTATGACAGCTGGCCAGAAAGGGCTCAGGTAAGTATTGTGCCTAATCTCTATCACGTATTTCATGTAGCTTCAGAATATGGTCCAGTCACTACATCAGTTTCCTCTGGTCTAATCTTGAGATTTATCCAGGACTGGCAGAAGACACAGCAGCTGGCTTTCCGTAGTGAAGATCCCACTATAAGTTGAGATCGAAACTGAAGTGTGGAGATTTTTTTTAATGTAAGGGCTTTGTGGGGGTTCTGATTCAACACCACTAAGGGGATGGAAGGTTGTTCCCAGTCTTCCAGTTAGGCTTTGATTAGCCTGGCACCTACAGTCTCATGACCAGGTCCACAAAGTGAGCATCTTTGGCACAGTTTGGGCACTTTACTGAATAAAAGGTCAGGAATATAAGCAAATGGTTTGTGTCCATATCATATGCATAGTCCTCAACTTACGATTACAATTGTGACCAGAAGGTTCATTGCTAAGCAAGGCACTTATCCCAGATGATTTTATGATCTTTCTGTTATAAGCAAATCACTGCAGTTGGTAAGGGAATCACAGCGTTGTTAAGCAAATCCAGTTTCCCCATTGACTGCTTGATGGAAGCCAATTGGCAATCTCATGACTCCATGCTGGTTGCTAAGTGCCCAAATTTTGAACACATGATTATGGCTGCAACAATTATAAGTTCAAGGACTGGTCATAAGTTACTTTCTCCAGCACTGTTGTAACTTCAAATGATTTCTAAATGAATAGTTGTAATTTAAGAACTACCTGTACTTTCTCCTTCAAAAATATTAGAAATGCATGCTTTTGAATGTTCCCTGTATCAGTTGAATTGAAATTTGGTGACACAATCAAACTTGGTCTTTAATGTAGGCAACCTAAAGTTGTAGTCAAGCAGACTCTATTTCAAGGGAAGGCAGGACCTTCCCCAATGTATATACTGTAAGAACTCAGCTAAAAAAAAAGAACAAATCAAAGCATTTTATAATGCCTTGGTAAGGCCACACTTGGAATACTGCATTCAGTTTTGGTCGCCATGATGTAAAAAAGATGTTAAGACTCTAGAAAGAGTGCAGGGAAGACCAACAAAGATGATTAGAGGACTGGAGGCTAAAACATATAAAGAACGGTTGCTGGAATTGGGTATGTCTAGTTTAATGAAAAGGAGGACTAGGGGAGACATGATAGCAGTCTTCCAATATCTCAGGGGCTGCCGCAAAGAAGAGGGAGTCAACTTATTCTCCAAAGCACCTGAGGGCAGGACAAGAAGCAATGGGTGGAAACTAATCAAGGAGAGAAGCAACCTAGAACTAAGGAGAAATTTCCTGACAGAACAATTAAACAGTGGAACAACTTGCCTCCAGAAGTTATGAATGTTCCAACAGTGGAGTTTTTAAGAAAAGATTGGACAACCTTTTGTCTGAAATGGTATAGGGTTTCCTGCCTGAGCAGGGAGTTGGATTAGAAGATCTCCAGTGTCCCTTCCAATTCTGTTATTCTGTTAAGAACTTTTCACTTTGCCTCCTATAAGAAGTCAGTCTCCAGGGGAATGCTTCTAATGATTCGTTATTGCCATGTTTCCAGCAGAAGACATGGACGTCCTAAACTTCAGGTAAGAGCTAATACAAGAAAAGGGCCTTGTTTCATGATGTTTAATTCTAGTTTTAAAATATATATATATAAAACTCCCATTTGTTTTTATTTTCATTTTCCATTCGATAGATTCCTGGGTATATATTATTCTACGAGTTTTTTTTTAATATGCTAACAGCAAATTTATTTCCATGTTATTTTCTATTATTCCCTGGCTTTGCTCCTGATCTTTTTACAGTTAGATCACTTTTCCTACAGTAGGTGGGTAGGCATATGTTGTTTTGAATCTTAAATGTTTATCTGGTACTGTCAAATATAGATTTTGGAAAGCAATCCATGGAACAGAGAAAGATTGCAAGAATTTTGAAGGCACTTTTAGTCACCTAATAACTGCAATAAATAATTTTCTTTTGTTTTCCATTAATGCATTTACTCTCCTTTATGCCACTCCCAGCCCTTTGGATTTACCCTGTACAAAACCATGATTTTGAAATCATGATTTGTTAAACAAATGTGTCTTACACATCTAAACCAGAATGGTTTGAATCTTTGAAACCACTTCTTTTAGGGCTGCCTAAATCTTCTTTTAACATTTAGTTCAAAAAAACATTAGCAGGAAGCTGTTAATTCAACTGTTTAGCTGGGCAGGAAAAGTAAATTCTAGCTGAATTATAATGAAGAGTTTCTGAAATTCTGAACTTGTCCTGTAAATACATGGCCATGCATCCTGAAGTATGACATAGCCCACTTTGGTTCAAGCCATTTTAAAGAGCCTTTTGAAATAATTCTTAATTTGTTGGATGCAACAATCAAGATGTTACAAGGAAACCCTTTGGCCATAATTAAGAACTGATCTGCATGACCATTTCATACCGAGATGACCATGAACCAGGAATCATTGTTGCTGGAGAAACCTACAATGACCTCTGGTATTCAGCTCCTACCAGCTAGGAAATCACTCCCTGCTTGTCTTTTATGCTACACATCCATAGTGCTTGCTGACTTATCTGATTTACTTGTTGTGGTTCATCTTACTATAGATCAACCCCTTTACTCCACTTAACTACTATGCAATGTGGCAGGACTGCCTCTCCCCCCACTCCAGTCATTGATCACTGCCCTTAAATAAATAAATTTATAAGAGAAGTTGGATCTTTTTAATGAATTCATTAATTGAATATAGTGCCGATTTTGTTTTCCATTTTGGAAACCAGCTGAAATTATTATTATTATTTATTAGATTTATATCCCGCCTCACTTCCCCCAAAGGGGAACTCGAGGCAGCGTATAAAAGGATAAAAAAAATTTCTATACAATATAAAAACAAGAAACTCATTCATACCAATCCAAAACATACACGGGGAAAAGCAAAATCTCAAGATCTCAATACCATGCCCTCCGACAAAGCCAGGTCTTAACGGCTTTGCGGAAGGCAAGTAGATTTGGGATGGTTCTAATCTCCGTGGGGAGCATATTCCAAAGGGACGGTGCCACTACAGAGAAGGCCCTAGCCCGTGGACCCTCCAGCTGACATTGCCTGGCCAATGGTATCCGGAGCAAGCCCTCCTTGTGAGATCTAACCGGGCGCTGGGAGGCATAAGGTAGCAGTAGGTGGTCTCGCAGGTATCTTGCTCCTAAGCCATGAAGGGCTTTAAAAGTTGTCACTAGCACCTTCAATTGCACCCGTAAGACCACTGGTAACCAGTGCAGCTCGCAGAGGATAGAAGTTATATGGGCACATCTAGGTGCACCCATAATCACTCGCGCGGCCGCATTTTGCACCAGCTGAAGTCTCCGAGTGCTCTTCAAGGGCAGCCCCATGTAGAGCGCATTGCAGTAGTCCAATCGAGAGGTGATAAGGGCATGAGCAACCATGTGAAGAGCCCCACGGTCCAGGAAGGGTCGCAACTGGCGTAACAGGCGAACCTGTGCAAAGGTCCCTCTGGTCACAGCCGTAAGATGGTGGTCAAAATGTGACAAGAGTTCTGCCATTTTCTTCTGAGTAACAGGAGACATTATAATATGTTGGATGAGCAAAGAAGCAAGGGAATTCAGCAATCATGAGCATCAGGGTAAATATCTAGACAGTACATTAGGTTACTACAGCAGCCAAAGCAGAAGAAGGGCTTACAGTTCAGAAAGGGATTTCTTAAATTGATTACATTTCCAGACTGTTTACTCATGCAAGGCATGCAACTCATTGTAGAAAAAAAAATGTAAGTGGTCTTTTCCTGTTAATTAGGAGTGCTCAGTGGTAAGGTAAGCCAAAGAATGCTGTAAGTATTAATTGCAGATCTATCACAGTGAACATACATTATTTAGAATAAAGCAGTGCATTTTGTAATCATTAAAAAATACCAAGTTATCATAAACATATATATTGCCTGCTCATTGCTAAAGGGGCTGGGGATGACCTGTTAGTTTAACTCTCAGGGAAAAAAAATAGGTGATCTTGACATAGAAGATGGAAGAGTATTATTTCCTTAAATCATGTGAGCAATTTCTGATGAAATCCCCAGATACACATCAGTGTGCCAGACAGTTATACATGGAACACAGTAGATGATTAAATAAAGTGGGAAAGTGAAAATATTTACTGAAAGAGATTGCATCTGTAGGGCAATGTCAAAACAGGCAAGATAGCAGTTGATATTGCAATTACTTGGATTGTACAAATTTGTACACATTTTATTACATCCTTGTCAACATATATACAAAAGGGGTGGATTTTGGATGAAGCATCATCTTCAGAGGTGGTATTTAGCAGGTTCTGAGCAGTTCTGGAGAACTGGTAGCAAAAATTTTGAGTAGTTCGGAGAACCAGCAAATCCCACCTTTGACTGGCCCCGCCCCCATCTATTCTCTGCCCCCGAGTCCCAGCTGATAGGCTGGGTCTTTTGTTGCCCTGCACTGGAGAACAGAGCTGGAATGCAGGTTAGTGGGGTGGGGAAGGAATGGAGATTTTGCAGTATCCTTCCTCTGCCATACCCACCAAGCCATGCCCATGGAATCGGTAGTTTTTGAATCCCACCATTGATCATCTTGCCTGCTGTGATAACACTGTTTACAAATTGGGAACAGCCTGCAAAATATTCTTCATTTTATCACTGTCGGGTTGCAAAGTTTACTTTATATAACCTTGCATTTCACTTTGTATACTCTTAATCTCTTCCATACAAATGGGTTAGCTGTATTGATTTTCCTTCAAATGGCTAGTTGCTAGTTCAGAGAACAGGGGAAATGTCTCATGAAGGAAATTGCAGGAGATTTATTTATTATTTATTTATAAAATGTATTGGCCACCCCACTATCATAGGGTAACTCTGGGCAGCTTGCAATTACATATACAGTTAAAAATATAAAAAGTTAAAATCAAACATTAAAACCAAGAACACATAGGGAGGGCAGGGGCAGAGTGGGGGTGGGGAGGTGGGATCTGATATTAATCAACCACCTCCACTGCATTGGTTCCCCACTGGGGCCCCAAGTCGACTGGCACAGCCACGCATTTAAGAGGATTGAGGTCAACCTCACATTAGAGCAGGCAAGATGTTCCTGAGGGCAGGAGCAAAGTAGAGAAGGCCCTCCTGGACCCCATGAACTAGAATAACCCAGCTGATGGGACCTGCAGCATTGCATATAATGTCCCAAAACTGATGACGCTTCTTGTATGAGAAGTGAAACGTCTTCAAAGAAAAACCAGAAATTCCCGTTGCCTCTTGAAAAAGCAACTTTTGGACAACCATGACCTAGATGACTGAGAATCTCCATATAGATATTCCTACATAATGTTCATATTGAGGCTAGCCAGATTAGCAGCTCTACTGGAATCCATTCCCCAAACTGGACAAAATAAAGACACACTTCAAAGGGTTAACAACAACGTTAGTTGATTTGTGACTTGATTCAAAAAAGCAGTTTTGTTTTTCCTGAAACAGCAATTGCAAAACAACAACAACAACAACCCATCATTCCTGGCACTTTACATGGGACTTTGGTCTCTGGGAATAGCATCAAGGAAGCTGAACAAGGAAATGGGAAATATACTACTCCCTTGTCACTTTTGGCAATGTCACTTTTAGTTTCAGTTTAGGTGCAGTGTACAGCATGCCATTTTTCATTACACTGAGTGCCAGATGGAGTTTTCTAATTTGAATGTAGTTGAGTCACAAAAGCAGGAATTTCATGTCAGTGACAAATATGGAATTATTTGCATAACTTTAACAGCTTAAAATGTATGTTCCCTCCCCTAACAACTTCAACCAGTTGTAAAAACATGGTCCCTCAGAGTCTTTGGAAATAGAGTGGCATATTGACCACTCATGTCCACTCATTCACTCAACCTAGTAGGGTAAATTTGAGGGATTGGCTGAAAAGTCCTGTTGCCTTTAACCAGGAAGGCCAATAGTGAGTCATGTTGTCCAGTTATCACAGGGAATCAGAAGGAATTCAGTAGCTTCTGATTCTCCCCAGAGGGAGTGAGGTTAAGAAGAATCAAAATAGATCTTCTATAGATAGTCCTCGACCTATGACCACAATTGAGCCCAAATTTTCTGTTACTGAGACATTTGTTAAGTGAATTTTGCCCCATGTTACAAACTTTCTTGCCACATTTGTTAAGTGAATCATGGCTTCCTCATTGACTTTGTCAGAAGGTCGCAAAAGCTGATCACGTGGCCCTGCAACCGTCATAAATATGAGTCAATTTGCCAAGCATCTGAATTTTGATCTTGTGGGACCATGGGGGATGCTGCAACAGTCTGGTGTGAAAAATGGTCATAAGTCACTTTTTCCAGTGCGTTGCAACTTTGAACAGTCACTAAGTGAACTGTTGTAAGTTGAGGTCTGTCTGTAATGTATTTTGTCAACTTCATTTTTAAAGCATTCCTGTTGACCAGCAGGAAAACTTTTAATAGGTAAAGGACATAAAATGTTACACTCAGAATACGAAAGTGACATGTTGAGATGGTATTTTGGGCTAGTAGGATCCATAAAAAATTGGACATACAATAAAAAAGGCTGGGGAATAGATACAGCCCTTGGGTTTGCAGGTAAAACTATGCTGTTCATGTTTCATAACACAATTAATAAAAATGGAAAATAACATCCTAGATTCAGACACAAAGTATGAATATTTCTACCACAGCCACTTATCTGTATGTAAACATTCCACAATCTCCAACCAGCAGCATAAGATTGGGCGATACAGCAAAGTTTTTGTTACAGTTGTTTCCAGTTCCCCCACTGCTATGACGTATCCCCTGCATATTAACTCTCCTGAATTAGCTTCAGTGCCCTCATTTAAAAGGGTGGGTATCAGTGGTGAGATTCAAATTTTTTTAGTACCAGTTCTGTGGGTGTGGCTTGGTGGGCATGGCAGGGAAGGATACTGTAAAATCTCCAGTCAGAGGTGGTATTTGCCAGTTCTCTGAACTACTCAAAATTTCCGCTACCAGTTCTCCAGAGTTGGTCAGAACCTGCTGAATACCACCCCTGGTGGGTATTCTCCTTTACAAGTCTTTATAAGGAGCAGGAAAGGCCTGGGAGACATCAGCAGACTGGAGCCAGAAACATGCAGCTGCTTTTTTTTTTTTTTAATTCGCATTTATATGCTGCCCTTCTCCGGAGACTCAGGGCTTACATTTTTGAGCACAACCCAATGCGCTCAGCAATAGCCTTCATTCCATTGTATATGGCTGCTTATTACTAAGCAGCATTTTTACAAAGTCAGCTTATTGCCCCCAACAATCTTGGGTCCTCACTTTACCTACCCCGAGAGGCTGAGTCAACCTTGAGCCTGGTGGGATTCGAGCCTGCACTAATTGCAGGCAGCTGGAACTAAGTGCTAGGCATTTAACAGCCTGCACCACCAAGGCTCTTAAGTGAAATGTTGCTGGGCTTCATGTAACCCAGGGGTGTGGAACTCGATTTCATTGAGGGCCACATCAGGGTTGACCTCAGGGGGCCAGAGCAGGAGTGGCCAGGTGGGCGTGGCCAGCTCAGCATCACTCATGTCGGGGGCGCCTCTGGTGGCCTGAGTGCTCTGCCAGAAAAAATGGGCCCCTGAGCTCCATTTTCGGCTCCAATGGCCTCCTGCAACCCTCTGCCAGTGAAAACAGAGCTCCGTTTTTGCTGGCAGAGGCACCATTGGCCAGCCCTTCGCTGTTCCCAGGGCAGCCCCATGGGCCAGATCTAAGCATCCCACGAGCCGGATCCAGCCTGCAAGCCTTGACTTTGACACCCCCTATACACATCTTGTATTTAGCAATGGCATTGTGGGCATTTCAGTGGCCAAAGACACAACATAGAGAAAAACTACTCTTAACATGCCTGTAATTCAGAGGTGGGCTGCACTTTCATTGACAAGGGGTTCGCTGGTTGTGATTTCATTATTTAGGGAAAGCATAGTACAAGGGTGGGTGGGCGAGCCCAGCCAGAGATCACAGCCAGGGGTTCTCCTGAATCTCACCGACCATCCAGCAGCCCATTACTGCTGTAATTATAATACAAATACCTCTCCCAATTCAACTTAGATCCTCCCTCTTAGGCTAGTGGTTAATGCACCAAGCTAAAACCCAACAAACTGTGAGTTTTAATCCCACCTTAGGTACAAGAGCAGGATGGCTGATTTTGGACCAATCCCTTTCTCTCAGCCTAACTCACTTCAAAAGATCACTGTGGTGAAAATAGGAGGAAGAAGGCATATAAGGTTTGTTCTCTGCCTTGAGTTATCTATAAAAATAATAAAGGTGGGATAAATAAATAACATTTTAAAAATAAATGAAAATAAATTGGATGGCTGGGTAATTCTTTCTGTGTAACCTCAGTTTCTTGTTCAAGCATGGACAATCCATAACAAAAGCTGGAACTATATGTTGGGGCATTTACCTTCCATTTACAGAAAATGCAGTTTGTTGGCGTTATTGCTAATTTCAGCTTAGCTAGAGTTCTCTGCCTCAGGCTTTCTCTGTTGCTCTCATCTTTTACAAAATCAAAACCGGGCAATTATAAACTCTATTGCATTTACATTCAGGTTATTTCCACACTTGCAATCTGTTAGCTTAACTGATACAGTTCGGATACAGTTTTATTGCAAGAACAAGTTATTGTACCAGGCTCTAATTGTGGTTCGGCCACACTTTAATTGGTTTAATTGAGATGTGGCCCTTTGATTCCAATAAAAGCAGTTATCTATTTAAACAGGCAGAAAGTGTTTATACACTGCAGGAAGCAAATGTTAAAAAGGCTGTTCTTCTTCTCCTAAAAGAGAGGAAGGTAAACATATTCTTGATAATTATGCATTAAAAAAAATAGAACTGAAAGAAGGCAGATTGTTTAGATTACCTTGCTTGACACCAGTATGGTCAAGTGAATTCTGCTTGCAATCTAATTCTGAAATGGAAAGGACCACTGTAGGGAGCTGAAGTGGAAACAGGCCCATTGGGCCGAGCCTAATGTGGTTTATTTGTTTGCTTATCCATCTGATTTATATCATATCCTGTAATCTTGGCAGTTTTATAGTAATTGGTCTTCTGGATGCTAGGATTTCTTTCTTGCCCCTTGAACTTCTAGAATATGTTCCTGAAACTGAATAGTTTGGTTTATTCCATGTTGATGGCTACCATCCCAAATCAGCAGTAAAACTTGGTTAAATTCATTACAGACTTGTATTTTTAAGGCAACAGATTGTTAGTCTGAGGCTGCTCAATGCAGGTTGTCCGGATTTGCAAAAGTGCAGGAATCTTTTGTTCTCAAGTGGTTCAGTAGACCAGAATCTTGTTACTGTACTCTGGATACTGCTGCAGCCAATTTGAAAAGGGCTGGTTTGAATTAAAACTAATCACTCTCCTACAAGGACCTGAAGAGATGTCTGAATGGGATGTGCAAAACTATGATAAGAGAATTATTAAGGATTAGTTCTAGCTGCCTAGAGTAGCTGCATGGTGAGATAGGTGGCAAATACATCTAACAAATAAGTATAAATAATTATCTGGTATGATGGCTCTGTAGAGAATAAGGAAGACAATTTTGATGGAAGTATGCAGGCACTGCCGCCAAGACAAAATGGGCTGAAACATTTTTTAAGTCCAGGATGAGATAATATTTCAACGCTTCTTAGGAAGACCACCTTCCTAATTCCTGAACTATAAGGAGAAGAGGGACAACATGAGCCTACTTTTAAGGTTCTTTTCTTGTAGTTCAGTCTCAACACAAGGAGTTTTAGCCTTCCTGTGGAGTTGATCTCCTGACCTGGTACATCTAGTGGGGCTGACAATTTCTAACTTGAAGATTCAGAGCCTGGTGTATTTGTTCTGCTTTCTGGTGTTCAGGTGGTTCTCCAACCTTTCTTTTTATGCTCAAGGTTTCTTCTGTATAAATTTGCTTTTCTATTATCCCCCTGTCCAATAAATTTCTGCCCAATAATTTTCTTCTGTAAGGATTGCAAATAGACAAAAGACAGGGAATAGGATACATTTGGTGGTCTTCTGGAAGTGAAGATGATAGCTGTTCTCTTCCTATTCAATCTGGAGCAGTCTGTATTCTCCATAAGTTGATCAAGCATTACCTATATCGTAACACTGCTGTGGAGATTATTCACCAGGGAAGGCAGAGAATGTAGGTCTTTTATTTATTTTTTATTTATTTGATTTGTCAATTGCTTACAATATAATAGGTATAAGTGTAAACATGAATAAGAATACAGAAAATGGCTTGGGTCCAGGGTACTTGCGGGAACGTCTCCTGCCAGCGTCACACTCAGATCGCCCTGTGCGCTCCCACAGGAGGGGCCTCGGGATTCCGTCAGTTAGACATTGTCGGCTGGCGGTTCCCAGGGCTAGGGCCTTTTCTGTGGGAGCGCCCACCCTGTGGAATCAGCTCCCTGTGGATCTCCGTTTGGCCCCTGACCTCCGCCCCTTTCACCAAGACCTGAAGACCTGGCTATTTCAGCAGGCCGGTCTGGACTGACCCGGGGGTTGCTTTTTAGGGTGGGTTATTTTTGTCATTTTATTTAAATTTTAATTAACTGTTTTTAGGCTTGTAGTTATTTAATTATTTTTTATTGTAATCTGTTCGGTTTTTATAATGTTCGCTGCCCTGAGTCCTTAGGGAGAAGGGGGGCATACAAGTCTAAATAAATAATAATAAAATACGTATGATTAAATGGGAATAGGGCAGGGACAGGAGGCATGATGGTGCACTTATGCACGCCCCTTACAGACCTCTTAGGAATGGGGTGAGGTCAATAGTGGATAGTTTGAGGTTAAAGGAGTGGGGGTTTGAGGATGTAACTACAGAGTCAGGTAGTGCATTCCAGGCATTGACCACTCTGTTGCTGAAATCGTACTTTCTGCAATCAAGTTTGGAGCTGTTAACATTGAGTTTGTATCTGTTGTGTGCTCTTGTATTGTTGCAGTTGAAGCTGAAGTAGTCACTGACTGGTAGGACATGTAGCAGATAATTTTGTGTACTATGCTTAAGTCCAACCGTAGGCGGCATACTTGAATATTGTCCAAGCCCAAAATTTCAAGTCTGGTGATATAGGATATTCTGTTGCGAGCAGAGGAGTATAGTACTCTTCTCGTGAAATACTTCTGGACTCGCTCAATTGTATTAATGTCCAATATACAGTGCAGATTCCAGACAGATGAGCTGTATTTGAGTATTGGTCTAGCAAAGGTTTTGTATGCCCTAGTTAGCAATTCAATATTTCCAGAGAAGCTTCATAAGATTAGATTTACAACTCTTAATGCCTTTTAGGCAATGCTGTTACAGTGAGCTCTGGCACTTAGGTCATTAGATATGAGTATTCCTAGGTCCTTGACAGAGTGAGGGTCATCAATGAGGTCATATCCACCTAGTTTGTATTTGGTGTACTGATTTTTTTTACCAATGTGTAGGACAGAGCATTTGTTGGTCGAGATTTGGGGTTGCCAATTGTTTGACCATTCAGACACATAATCAAGGTCACTTTGAAGAACAGTAGCATTGTCGGTGATTTGAATAGTTTTACATCATCCGCGAAGAGGATGCAGTTGCTTATAAGGTGATCGCAAAGGTCATTTATATAGAGTATAAAGAGTGTGGGTCCTAGAACGCTGCCTTGGGGAACACCGCTGTTAACTGGAGCAGGGTTTGATATAGCGCTCCTTATTTTTACTATTTGTTGCCTGTTTGACAGGAATGCAGTAATCCACTTATGAAGGGATCTGGAAATGCTGTAAGAGTTTAGTTTTAACAGTAGTTTGTCATGTACCACTGAATCAAAGGCTTTGCAGAAGTCTATGTAAATTGAGTCTATTGCTTTACCCTGGTCGAGTAGAGTAATCCATATGTTTTTGCAGTGTAGGAGTTGTAGGTTGCAGGACAATTTAAACCATTGGGAATAGGTTGTTTGGCTGTGGAGGGTGATGAATTGGTTAATGATTGATTCCATGACTTTGCTGAACAACACAGTGAGATTGGTCTGTATTTTTTACTAGGTAGGTTGGCACTTCCTTTGTTCTGCTGTTGGTTCTCAATCCGATCATGGAATGCATCTAATTTCTTGTTTCCCCTCATTATTCTGTCAATGCACACAGAGAGATCTGACATCTTTATTCTTGTTGACTTGGGTTGGATGCTTTTGTGTTAGGTTCCATCTGACACCAGGGGTTTGTGTTTTGTGTGCTAACCAGTAAAGATAGTCCTCATTTAGTGACTACAATTGGTTCCAGCATCTTGGTCATTCAACAAAGTGGTCACAAGGTAAAAATCATATGACGCCAATTGTGCTTATGCCAGATAAAAGGCATACATTAGAGCCTTCCCCCCCCCCCATTCTTCCATCCTTTTAAATGCTCACCACAATGCTAGAATAATTAGCAAGAAGAGAATTTATGTTCATATTTATATTCCTTGGAGAGGAAGGGACTACAAGAGAGTGAACAAGCACACAACAGGGAATACGCATTGAAAGGAATGTATTAGCACTAGCAGTTTGCCCAGTACTCTTGAGGCTGCAAGCCATGAATCCTTAGGAGGCAAACAAAAGCCTTTAGTGTGAAATCGATTAGGGTCTTGTCATTTGTAATTTCGGGCAGCAGCTGCAAGCCCCACTGTCCTAATCAACAAATTAAGGTCACAGAGCTGAGCTTATTAACATGCGGTTAGCACTTTTCAGAGATGTATTGTGGAGGAAAGCAACCCAGGAACAGATAGCTTTTTAGGAAGTCTCTGCACCCTGGAAGGGTAGAGGAAAAAGGAATGAGGTGCAGGACAGTATGTCCTGAGAGAGAGATGCTACATAGATTATAAGTGCAGGCATTGGTCACAAAATTATGTTTTCATCATAATTGCAGTCACTATTTGAGGCAGTCACTAAACAAAGACAGCCTGTACTTTATTTGTTGTAGGAAAGGCTTATCTAAGTCACCTTTAGCCTTAACTATTTACTACCGCAAGCCTGGTTGTTTCTGGAGGTTGTCATTTCCTTGTTTTGTAGCTGTTGGTTTTTTTTTAATTACATTTATATGCCTTCTCCAAGACTCAGGGCTTACAATTTCTGGGATACAACCCAGTGTGCTCAGCAATAGCCTTCATTCCATTGTATATGCCTGCTTATTACTAAGCGGCATTTTTACAAGGTCAGCTAATTGCCCCCAACAATCTTGGGTCCTCAATTTACCTACCCTGAGAGGATGGAAGGCTGAGTCAACCTTGAGCCTGGTGGGATTCGAGCCTACAGTAATTGTAGACAGCTGGATCTTAAGAGCAGGCATTTAACAGCCTGAGCCACCAAGGTTGAATCTGAGCCTGTTCTCAGCCCTCACTGATCAATTGGGGCAGTTATCAGAAGTCATCTTAATTTTCCACACTGATGCTGCTTTTTTATAGAGACAAGAGTACAAGCTTGAAGGGAAGGGTTTTCCTCCACAGGAGAGGAATATGTTTTGTCTTCTAGCTAGAAGAGTTAAGCCTTTGGTGTTTTTTTTTTTAACCGAACAGAATAAGAGTTGGAAAGGGACTTTGGGGGGTCTTCTAATCCAAACCCCTGCTCAAGCGGGAAACTCTACATCATTTCAGACAAATGGTCGTTCCAATCCCCTCTTGAGAAACTCCAGCGATGGAGCACCCACAACTTTTGGAGCAAGTTGTTTGACGGATTAATTGTTCTCACCATCAGTAAATTTCTCCTTAGGTTTAAGTTGCTTCTCTTCCTGAGAAGCTTGGATATTGCTTCTTGTCCTGCCTTCGGGTGTTTTGGAGAATAGGTGGATCCCCTCTTCTTTGTGGCGACCCCTGAGATATTTGGAAGACGGCTATCACGTCACCCCTAGTCCTTCTTTTCATTAGACTAGACATACTCAATTCCTGCAACCTTTCTTCGTACCATTTAGAAGCGAGCAGACTCAAACCCAAGAGTTGTATCTTTGCTGATGGAGAAAAAGGAAATTACAATGTCAAAGATAAAGTCATTAGTTTATGCTGATGCAGTGGATGTGTTGTGCTACAACTAAATTTTGAATTTGGTGATTAATTGGCTGCCTAATATGTAAGGAATTTATGTTTGAAGGGCACAATGGCATCAATTAGTCTTTACCTTTTACATTATATAATAACAAAAGTTACTTTGGATCACTTTTAAGCAGTGCAGTTTTCTGTACATGGATCAAAGAAGTCATTAATTTTTGCTTAATAAATTTTCCACGCATGAACATGAATTTTAATGTGGAAGACTTTGTACATAATAAAAAGCTAGTTGTGCGTAAGCTGTGTCAATTTAGAACTGCAGGAGTGATGTGTTTAATAGAAATCAAAGTTCTTGCAAGAAAAATGAATCAACTGTTTACTCTTTGAGTTCACTGTAAAAATTATATATTGTTAAAAATAATGCAGTATTTTTGTTTTAAATACATTGTTTCCTTCCCTCAAACATAGGAATAGCCATCATTTTACACTGGATCAGTGTGACAATCCAGTTTATAAATAAAAAATGTTTCTAGTATCAATAATTTCTTTTTTCACTGCTGTATCTATGGAAGCCGAAATTCCAGTGAGGTGATCGCTGCAGTTGGAATTAAATGGCCTTGCATAATAATCAGTCAGCCTCATTACATATTAAGAAACAGAAAATAGAGTGCCACTTGTACTTTCCTCTTTCTGGGTCTTTTTGTTCACATTAGAAACTGCCTTATCTGCCATAAATTCTGCTCATAATTATGCCTTTTAACAGAACGGGGGTTACTCACTCTGGAGTTGTAGGGGCAGATTTTTTTTTTGGTATGTATAAACTCTGAAGAGCATAGACTGAAAATACTATAAATGAACTGCAGGTAGTCCTCGATTTACAACAATTCATTTAGTGAGTTACATCATCACTGAAAAAAGCAGCATGATCATTTTTCACACTTATGACCATTGCAGCATCCCCATGGTCACGTGATTTAGATTCAGATGCCTGACAACTGACTCATATTTATGACGTTTGCAGTGTCCCGGGGTGTGTGTGTCATGTGATCCCCTTGTGCGACCTTCTGACAAGCAAAATCAATGGGGAAGCCAGAATCACCTCACAACCGTGTTACTAACTTAACATGGCTGCAGGGATTCACTTAACAAATATGATAAGTAAAGTCATAAAAGGGGGCAAAACTCAACGAATTTCTCAACATAGCAACATAAATTTGGGGCTCAATTGTGGTCATAAGTCAAGGACTACCTGTTTTAGGATACATTAACCACAATGCAGTTTAAGTTAGAAGAAGGAATAGTGTGAGTCTATCCCTTTGCCAATTGCATTCTCTTTTCATGAGTGCCATATTTTCCTTTGAACAACTAACCTAATTAAGCAGTGGAAGAGTTTGCCTCCATATTGTGGAACAACTAACCTAATTAAGCAGTGGAAGAGTTTGCCTCCAGAAGTTGTGGGTGCTCCATCACTGGAGATTTTAAAGAAGAGATTGGACAACCATTTTGTCTGGAATGTATAGGGCCGTGATGGCGAACCTATGGCACGCGTGCCACGGGTGATATGCAGAACCATTTGTGCGGGCACGCAAGCCCCAGCCATACTTACCTGCACTGCGTATGTGTGTGCCTCCCAGCTGATTTTCAGCTGGTTTGAGGCCATTTTCGCCCTCCTGGAGACTCAAGAGGAGCCTCAGGAGACCGAAAAACGGGCCTTCCGGAAATACCAGAAGTGCCGAAATGGGCCTGTTTTCAGTCTCCTGAGGCTGCAGAGGTTTCCCTCATGCCTCCAGGAGGATGAAAAAGGCCTCAAATAGGCCTCAAATCAGCTGGGAGGTCCACGCATGCGCAGTGCAGGTAAGGGGGGTTGTTGCGCTCGCATGCACAGGGGAGGGGAGCATTGCATTGTGGGTGCTGGCACTGCGCTTTTGGCACACAACGAAAAGGTTCGCCATCGCTGGTATAGGGTCTCCTGCTTGAGCAAGGGTTGGACTAGAAGACTTCCAAGGGCCCTTCCAATTGTATTACTCTGTGTTCTGTGTGACTTATTTCTTCCTCATTTCCCCACTCTGCCTGGTTCTTAACTTTGTCTTCATCTCATGAGGGCCATTTTGGAACCAAAGATACATTCCTTGAATTAAGATGGATTCTCACAATATATGTGCAAATCCTTTTGACCTGCAATTGTGCGTTTTGTACAAAACAAATGAAAGAAATTATAAGGGGCTATCTAGGAAGCTCAAATGTTCATACTTTCACCTAATCGATTCCTCTCCAAAAAAAGAGAAGCGGAAGCATTAAAATGTTTGCCAGAAGTTTTAGTTCCCAAGATAAAGAAATCCTGAAGTATTGCAAGCACTATATGCAAACATAGCTAAAAATTGGCTTGAATACAGCATGTCTCAATTTTGGGGCAATCCTACTGGGAAGCGGAAGATGAGGAAAGTTAGGGCACTGTTCAAAACCAACATTTGAACTATTTGAGACATCAGTTATAAAAATAGTGCAATCTGTGATAAAGCATATGATTTTGCTTATGGAAGATTCCAGGTTTAATTCTTGGAATTTCCAGATAAGCTTGAGAAATATTTCTGGCGCTATTGCCAGCCTTGTATAGACAATATGCTGGCAAAAAAAACTATTCTGGCATAAGGCCACTTCCTTCCTTCCTGTTAAATTACTCCTGTTTTATTCAGAATCATGAGCTTTTGGGATCTTCTTTATTTTAGGGCAATCCTGGTAGAAATGCCAACTATGATACATGTGCGTGTTTAAAATAAATGTTTCAAGCTGTATGATCGGTAGTTGCTTCTTCTTTAAGGTCTCTGAACATTTTTTTATTTAAACAAGAGTGCAAGTTCAGTAGTCAGCCCCTCCTTAACTGATATATTAAATAATACAACTGTCCAACATAATAACATTGAATAGTAATCCTTCAGCGGTCTAACCAATAGAAGGCACTTATACAGTGAGCATGCAGTGCTTTGTGCTGAGCGTGATGTAATTTTGTTAAGTCCCGGGCAGAAGGGTGATTGATGCAAGGAGTTCCTGGCTCTTAGAGAACACCTTTGCTCACTTGAGGCTATAAAACTGTGATGGCGAACCTATGGCACACATGCCGGAAGTGGCGCGCAGAACCACTTCTGCTGGCACGTGAGAGGTTGCCCGGAAGAGCCCCACTGCACATGCACACGTGTCGCCTGCCCGCCAGCTGATTGTCAGATATCTGGTGCAGGGGGCAAGGGGTACATGGGAGATGGAGCCATCTGAGAGACGAACTCGTGAAAAAGGATGTGGCAGGAGCCGCTCTTATGGCCCACATCTGATTGGTGTGCCCGACGTAGAGACAACTCGGCCCTTTTGTCTTCTGGCTTGAAGGCCTCCTCTGCTTCAGTTGGAATAGTAGAGGAAGATTCCAGTGCCACTACTGGTTCATCTACTGCTGGGGTATCAAGAAATTTTGAAAAATCCGAAGCCAAATTAAAGAATTTCCTATCATATCCAGTGGGAGGGGGATATGCCACTGAAGAGGCCCATTGTTTCTGGACGAGGTATATATATATATATATATATACACATACACACACATACATACATACATACATATATATATATATACATACATATATATATTTAATTAATTAGTATTATATATATATGTATATGTATATATATAGTTGTAGAATATATAGATATTATGAGACAAATATAGATATTATAACTGATATATTGAATATATATCTTGCAGAACAGTTAATCGAATTGCAAAGCCAATTGCAAACACCTTTCAGGACCTTATAACAATAGAGTGATCCTGCAGTCACAGGCCCACAACAGCTTCCTGCACAGGCAGACACAGGCTTCTCGCTGTTACTGTGCTGCTGACTTCTGTGAGGGCTGCCAACTTAAAATGAAAACGATATTCAACCTCAGAAAGAGGTCAGCAATCGTAACTATCCCCTGGACCCTCAGTAAGAGAGCTTTGTGAGGGGAAGTGGCCCCTCAACAATAAATGCAAGAAACTCCAGTAGACAAAATGGCACCAGTGGTTATTTTAAGCACCAAAGTATAGCAGCAATGGTCGCCTCTTAATGGAAGCCGATGTCAAAGCTAAATAGAAATCAACGAGACGATCTAAGGGGAATCTGGGCTTTACAGCCTCCCCTTTAGGTGTTCTGGTTGGGGAAGGCAGGAAAAAGCCTCGATCGTTTAAACTGGCTGCTCGTCTCTCAAGCGGCACAGCAGGGCTTCGCAATGACAATGATTTGCGATGTCAAGATAATGGATTTGTTTAAAACGCGGCAGAAGCGGCTGAGAGCTCCCAGGGAAGCTGATGTGTCGTCCGACGACAGAGTTTGCCAATTTGTCGCTGGAATAATGTTTTTAGAAGCAACAGAATTGTATTATAATTTAGAATTGCCAAATTGAATATTAAGCTGTAAATTCAAACCTGTTTAAATAGTCCTAGTCTGGCCAAGGAAACAACCAAGCTGCCTGACTTCCCGAAGGCTGAGCTAAAACTGGGGGACACTGAGGAGGAGCGAGTGAGGGAGGCGAGCGTCCTATCAATCAAGCCCAGCCTAACCAATCGAAGCCTAAGCACCTCCCAATGCTGGATGCTCGGAGCAGCTCATTGGAGAATGAAGATGAGTACCATCCCCTAGAGTCAGACATGACTGAATAGAGGAAACCTCTATATTTGACTTTTTATAAAGAGAACACACCTAAAAGGAAAAATAGTTTCACCTAAGATATTTTAAATAGTCTTCTCCCTATCCCATGTTTTTGAAATAAATTGTAACATGAGAGAATGTAAATTAGTTCTTGAGTGCAACCTAATATAAACAGAATACTGATTCTCACAGCAGTTGGAGCACATTATCCCTGAAATTGAACATGAACTTCACAGGAAATCTTTCCCTTGATCTGATCAGAAAAGAGCTTGAGTTCGTTTAGAATGAAATGCAAAAAGAAGAAATGCCAAATATTATCAGAAGGATGTGTAACTTGGATGGAAAATATCAGGCTTAATATCCTCATCCTTAATATCATACCTTAAGAAAATAAAACTCAAATGGGGGGTGGGGGGGAAACCCCAAATAAACCCATAAGCAACTTCCCATGGTATGTCCAATGAACCTTTAAATTTACATTTCTACCATGCAAAGAAATGCAAAAAATGCCTGCTAATGCAGCAAAGAAAATGCAACTTGTGTCTGATAGATTTTTTTTTAATTTTTATTATTATTATTATTGGACAGATGAACTAAAATAAGCCAACAACATAATTATATGCCAACAGCCATCTCTCTTAGCATAGTGGTGGCAGACTGTGTGCCCCCTTCCCATCCTGTCTCAGGCCCCCTTTGGCGAAGAAGAAGCAGTCATGGCTTTTACCACAGGGTGGGATTCCTCCCCTGGCTACTATATCTTTCGGCATTTCTCTCTAGAAATACCAGAACTTTTGTGGGTGCTTTCAAGATCCACACACTGAGGCCAGGAAGATCAGGGAACCACCTTCCTTAAGTGCACTGGAAGCCTTATTGCTACTTTAGTTGGGCCAAAACAATTTTCCTCCCCATTAAAACCCAACGAAGGGCTGATGAAAAAGGTCTGAGGGAAGGAAAGGAAAAGGGTCAACTGAAGTAAAAACAAAGACAAGTCTCAATGTGCCCCCCCCCCATGTAAGCCACTTCACATGTTAAGTCATGGTTTACAACTTTTTTTAAAAAAAAAATGGTAGTATCACCATCTTAGAGAGGAAATGAGACAGATAAAAAGGGAGCTTGCATTCAAAGACAAGGACCACTTCCCAAAAGGAAGTGGGCAGAATAGGGGTGGGGAGGGGAAAGAAACACAAAAGCAGTAGCCCAACTCAAAAAATGTGGTTCGTTTCTTAAAAACAGCACTCATAATCCATTGGATAAGGAAGAAACAGGAGAGAAATGGAGGGAAGGAAAAAAAATCCCCACAGAACTGGTGCAACGTCTTGCCAAGGATGATGCATTTAACCAAAACTCCATACAGTCCCTTGTGTCTACATGTCCTGTGGTGGCAGCATACTTGCTTAAGCTGTCTTGGTTGTGTATGTCTGTATGTGTGTGTGTGTGTATGTGTGTGTATGTACATACATATATATATGTATATATGTATATATATATATACACACACACACACACAAGCACATATATATACGCATACATCCGAGAATAGAGAGTAATTTCCTTTTTTAAAAAAGTGTTAGCGTTGGTTTTGCTCTGGTTGGGAAGACTCATCTCTCTTTCACGTGGTTCTGTGCTACTGCACTACTACTACTGCTGCCGCTGCCACCGCCTCCACTACCATTGCCACTTCCGTTACTGCTACTGCTCCCACTACTGCTGCAGAGGATCTCTGTGAGGTCATCCATGATGGTTGTTTCTTTAGGGTCCACCAGATTAAACTCCCGGATGAAAAGGATGAAGTGTACGTAGAGTGTGTTCAAATGTCCATGCAATTCCAGTGCCAGGGTTTCCTTGAAGTGTGATGAATAGATGTGGGCTAGCACATGGAACAGATACTTGCAGATCTTCTTCACTAGGGACTCAAATGAGTTTGGGAATTCTTTGCCTGTTGTGAAAGTGAAAAGGAGGGAGAGTGAAAGGAAGAGAAACCATCACCTTCTGAAAATATCTGCTTACTTGAAAAATTATCCTGAGGTGATTTGCAAGCAATTAAAAACAGTAAAACAATAATTCATTAAATATTGTTTAAAACAAACCGCACATTTCTAGACTCCTTCTGCAGGGCAATTGGTGTTCCTCTGGGGGAAAGCTAATTGGCCTTCTGCAAGAATTGTCCCATCAGCCTTACTTCCTATTCTTTCAGGGTGTGTATCTTTTACAGTGCAGTTACTAGCAGTGGCTCTAAGGCCAGGAGGACAAGAGACTAGCTGAAGCTCCTTCAGCTTTGATGGCTTTGGTAGTGATGGCCCACAACCTCAGTCCTGAACAACACCTGTTCAAGCTACTGCGCTGTATTTTTCTTCTTTCAACTCTATTACCGTGTTTCCCCGAAAATAAGACCTACCCCGAAAGTAAGACCTAGCACTATTTTCTAAACCTGCCATAATATAAGACCTACCCCGAAAATAAGACCTAGTGTAAATCTCCAGTTCCAGGAAGACTTTTCAGGGAGCAACCGTGCACCCGCGAAACACCCCCCCTACACACTCACACCCACTATTTGGCACCATAAATATATAAGACCTACCCTGAAAATAAGACCTAGTGTGTTTTTGGGAGCCAAAAAAAATATAAGACAGTGTCTTATTTTCGGGGAAACACGGTAGGTACATATTAGGTTGACAAGCCTAAGAAGGTTTTTTTTAGCTCAAAAAGTGTGACTTGCTCATTTTGGAGAAGGTGATTATTCCAACCCCCAAACATCATAAATTACAGATTTTAGATGGAAAACATTTTTGGTCAAGTCTGTTGCTGAACTAAAGGTAGCTAATGAGTAGTAGAAATGTGCACACACAACAAAATGAGATATGATTTAAATTCATTTAACTTAAATTGGATCAAACACCAATGAATGAACTGTAAGACACATACATTGATCGATATAGAATTTGTATATGCTAAAGCCATAAAGATCTAGCTGAATTAGTTTTTTCTGAGAATAAACATACCATATTTAGTAGGAAAGACATCCTCATCCGTCACTAACTTCTGCACCGAACTCATGACAAAGTCAACATACTGAGGGGCTGTACATTTGATCTTCTTTCCTCGCTCATCATACCAGTAGTATTGTCTGTGAAGAGAATGATCAGTATGGTGACATCTGTTCTGGATATGTAAGTTACCACATAAGCTATAACCCTCACACGAGGCTCCCATGATTATCTTTTGTGGTTCTCTTCACCTCCTCAGCTATCCTGGAAAGAAGTCAGCAAAGAATTGGGGGATTTAAAAAATAACTGAAATATAATGTGTGTTTAAATTCTCTCTTTACACACAGTCTAAAGCACACCACACAAAGCCCAAGGGCAGCTCTCAATCTGAAAAAATAGCTCATCTCAAGCCCACCGAAAAGCAAACAATACTGCCTTAGCTGAGCAGCTAAAAATTCCAATTAAAGTTTTAGAATACTGTTATTAGAGCTTAAGCACTCCATTGTAATTTCAGAATGAAGTTTGTAAAACTAGAAATTGGTAAGAGTCTGGTGTCGTGAGTGATACTGCTGTAGTGCTTAGATCAGGAATAAGTTTCAGCAACTGCCATTTGTTTATAAAGCAATTCTATGAACCCCTTGTTCTACTTTAAAAAGCAGATCCTACAAATGGAAGAGCCTACTATAAGCTTTATCCTATGTTTCAATTTCAGAGACACACAGAGAGGACCCAGTCACACTTTAGGATGCCGTTTTAGGCAAGGTGACGCAAGCAGGGGTTGGGATTCTACCAGTTCACACCTATTCGCTAGAACCAGTTGTTAGCATTCTAAGCAGTTTGGAGAACCGGTTGTTAGAAGAAATTACTGGCCTAATCCTGTAAGGAAGGCAGGAAGGAAACATTCTGGTGTTGCTTACAGAAACTGCCTCTCCATTAACCCTTATTATATTCTTGGCAGGACTAGACTTCCTGTCTCAGTTTTTTCCCCCTCCTCTGCTGGTACTTTGCTTGTGTGGAGTGACCATTCAAAGTTACAATGGCACTGAAAAAAGTGACTTATGACCATTTTTCACACTTACGACTGTTGCAGCATCCCCACAGTCATGAGAGGCCAGGCGAGGAGATGTGTGCCTAGATGTGAGTGATATTGAGTTGGCCACACCCAGCCAATAACATGACCACCAAGCCATGTCCACCCAGTCACATGACCACCAAGCCATGCCCACCACCTAAGCCACGCCCACAGAACCGGTTGTTAAAAATTTTGAATCCCACCCCTGGACACAAGCCTTCAGCAATGTAGTTTTCATAAACTAATTCATCACAGAATGAGTATTTTAAAGATTTACTATGTACATATGGACACACTTCAATCTCAGTTTTTAAGGAAACAGGACTTGAAAATGCAGCAGCCTTATTTTGTTTTCAAAGTTAGCAAATAGAAATATTTGCTATCTTTAGTTCCAGATTCATTTTCAGTTGAAAAAAATAATAATTACAAACAGTTCCTAGAAGTTTTGATTTAAAGAATTAATATCCCCACTTCATTCTTGACACAACTTTCATCATATGTGTTACGGATTTAAACAGATGTGTACACTGTACTGAGTCAAGTGGAAAGAGAGTTACTTTTCATAAAATAAATAGAATTTTTGTCCAGTTGACGAAAAGTATTATGCTAAGGAATTAATCCCATAAAATGGATAACTGTAGTTATAGGCAACAATTTGTAAAGTTCCAATTTAAAATATATATTTAAATTGAGTATATATTCTGTTGAATTAATCTTTCTCTGAGCATATCCTTTTGTATTCAAATTCAGGCCTGCATCTTATTAATAGAAAATAAATGCAAAAATATAAGAATAAACAACTCAGTGCAGAATTGTAAGCTCTTGGATTCTGTTTTCAACAACAGGCTGATATATGCAAGTGCAGCAGATTTTGTATAATAACATGAGCTGTCAGGAGGTGGCAGCATAATAACAGATAACTTAGCTAGCATACTTCTCCAGCTAGTCTTAAACATAAAGCTAATTTTATGTGCATTTTTAAGTATAAACTGTAGTTGGTGGTGATAAATGTTGAGGCTACTACTGAGACATTTCTGAGAAGTATCACATCAATTCAAAAAGCTCCTTCAAAGGAGGTATTTTCATCACAACTATATGAATAAAGATTCTGTGCTCTTTCCATGACATTTTTAAAAGGAATGCATATTACATGTAAAGGTGCATTTCATTCATGAGGCTTCAGACTGTATTAGTGAATTTTTAATGGAGCCAGCACATGTCTACATCTAGTACCAGCATTTATAATTAACTTAATATTCAATGAAATCTTACACTGCTGAGGGAAAATATATGACACATACTTAATTGTCATAGGTGTGTTATTATTTGCAGAGCCAGAGTAGGGCGGTGGCTAAGAAGTTGTGCTTGACACCCCTGTTTGAAGCCAGCCATGGGAGCTCAACTGAGTGTCTTTGTGTTCAGTCCCACCTGTCCCAGGGGTGGTTCTTGTGGGGAAAAAACATAGAAGAGGGAGTACTGTGAACAATGACCTGAGCTCCTGGAAAAAATTAAACTGTTTAAATTGTACAAATGGGATTTTAAATTTAATGTTCTTCACATTCAATAAATAAGCTACACAGCTCCATTCATTGTGAGGTTTATCATCAATTTTGGTGTTCAATTAACTTCAGCCAGCCTAACCTTGAGCCCATTAAATATGTTGTTTTGTATCTCCCAGCCAGGAAGACCATTGATGAGGCTGGATAGAAAAATGTAAAGTCATAATTCTAATTGGAGGGCAACAAACTTTGATTTACACTGTTACTATGTTTTTTTTAAAATTCATATTTATATGCCGCCCTTCTCCAGAGACTCAGGGCAGCTTACAATTTTTGGAGCACAACCCAATGCGCTCAGCAATAGCCTTCATTCCATTGTATATGCCTGCTTATTACTAAGCGGCATTTTTACAAAATCAGCTTATTGCCCCCAACAATCTTGGGTCCTCAATTTACCTACCCTGAGAGGATGGAAGGCTCAGTCAACCTTGAGCCTGGTGGGATTTGAGCCTGCAGTAATTGCAGGCAGCTGGAACTTAAGTGCTAGGCGTTTAACAGCCTGCACCACCAAGGCTCTAACCATTGTTTAGTGAGAACCTTATTGTATGAAGCAACATCAATTACCAATCTGTGCTATCACTAGTGGAATTTTGTCAGTTTCAGATATTCTGTCTAAGGAGCTCAACCTACCTTCAAATGCTATCTAAACAACAACTCTCATTCTTGATAGAGAAGAAGAATTTGACTCTTGAGATTTATTTTTATTTTTTTTTTAAAAATTCAGTTGCAAGCAAAGAGAATAGGAATGGAATTCCTCCAAATTCAAACTGCTCTGATCATTAGTGGAGTCACTGAAGAATCTCTAAAACAAGACTACATTTCCAAAAGGACAAGATTTCATTTTCCAAATGTAAGACTTTGTTCCTTTTGCCTAATGGTTTGGAGGTCAGCAGTTGGATAATATCCTTGCCCAGGGCCCTTCCTGTGTCTCATTTTTTACAAGGAGATTAAAGGGGAATATTCCAAAAACACATATTTAGTATTCTGTCATAATCCCAAATAGGATGAGCATAAATGACCTTTCTTCATTTATGCAGACTAATAAGGACAGAATGTAGGAAAAATTTATCACATGCCTTTGTTTATCAACATGGATGAAGAAGTCCAGAAGTCATTCCAAAAACAAAGATTAAGAAACAACAGCAGTCTATGTTCCCTGAGCTTGTGTGTTAAGAATAAAATCAAAGTCTAAAATTTTGGTAGACAAGAAAAGTTTCTAGTACAAAAGTGGGCAATCTAACCTTCTTCCTAACCTTCTGAAAGGCTTTTTTCTTTCTGAATGTTTTAGAATAGGAGTGAGAGGCCACTGTACTTTGATCGGTCTGCTTTTCTAGATGTTCTGGTGGCTCCCTCTGAACCAGCACAATTTATTTTACATATCTCCATCTTTGATAGGGAAAAAAAACTTCTCTGCGTAGAAAAAGATGAAATGACAAACTTTATATCTTTATAAAAACTTGGGCTTAAGCCTACCACCCTCATTTTGTAAAGGATTCTTTCGTGTACAAACAAAAAACTATTTTGTGTCAAGATAGGTTAACAAATATTGGTTCAGAGCACAAAAATGGCACTTTGCACGCAACCATGTTCAGAAACAGGGTTAGACTATGAGATGTTTTCATAGTACTCAAAAGAGGATTTAAGTTGTGTCTTATGTATTTTTAAACAGTCATGAGCTGCAGAAAATAAATTCCATATGAAAGTTTTGAAAAAGATCAAAGGGCAAAGAAAAAACAGTAGCAACAGGAAAATCTCGCTTCACACAATCAATAGGGGAAGTTCCCATTTTAGCAAAGAAACAAAAGAAGAGGTTAAACGTTAAACTTTGACATCTGTCTCTAGGCAAGCTCAAAACTGCTGCTCTGATTGGCAAGTCTTAGTCTCTATATACAATTAAAAAACCTGGCAAAATCTGGCTACAGAAACTGGAATAAAATGGAGCGATAGCAATAGTCTTAAAGACAGGCAAATCTTTAAGAAACAACAATCTATAGAGAAGCTTCCTAATATAGTATAGGAACAGCTAAACACACACACAGAAACACACTGCTGCCCCATATGATTTTTTTTATTATTCTACCATAGAACAAATATGCAAAGGTCAGCCAGTAGTAGATCCAATAGATGCATAGCTATTGTTGTATTGAATTGTATTGTTGTATTGACTGTAAACAAAAAGGAAATTCATGCAGACAAAATTTAAACATGTTCTCTAAGTCTTACATGTATTTTGCTTATGTCTGCAAACTTCTATGAAAATAGCACTACACAATTTCTTTTGCTGCTACTATTTTGTTTAATTTATTTTACTTGGCTACCTGTAATAAAAGTAAACATAGCTAGTGCACCTAGAATTTTTAACTGTAGTTTGCATGGGAAATGCTGTAAAACCCATTTTAACATTTTACAAATGTTTTATTTGATTAACTCCAATAGCCTTATTTGTTTAAATTAATTAATTTAATGGGAGGAAATCTTGTTAATAATTTTCAACAATAATATATGGTGGTATACTAAGTGATGCACCCCATGCTTATTTTTATTTGTTCAATTTTTATATCTGTCCACCTCACATACAGTACATGACTCAAATATGAAGAGTTTGAAGGGATCTTGAATGTGTTTTTATTTTTATTATATATGTTTGCTTTTAATCTGGTTTACAGATGTATGCCTCTCAAGAACTAGAGTGATTTCAGCAACTTATAAAACCAATAAACAAACAAAATAACAATTAAAGTAAAACTCTGGATAAAGCACTGAATTTCAGAATATTTTACAATAAATAGAACTATCAACAAGAGTTGGCCACTTTCACCATTATTGTTTATATCAACAATGGAGCCTTTAGTGCAAGTAATAGAATTAGATGTTTGAAGATTAATGGAAAGGAGTGTTTCATTAATCTTTTCACAAATGTACAGCTTTAACCATAACGTTTTTCTATTGATTCAAGAAAGCTTAATTATTCAAAATTTTTATGTTTTGATGTTTAATATGGGCTTAAAAGCTAGAGTGACAATAAACTGTATGAACCCAAAACTTTAAAAGCAGTTTACCCATTTACAAAGTAAAATTACTAACTATTTATGTAGGTAAATAAACTGAATTGTGTGTTAGTCATCAAATGGCTCAAAAAGAAAATCAGAAGTTGGAATAGAATTAAGCTTTTGAAGTGCTGCTTTCAAGATATCTTTATTATCTAAGTGGTAATTATTTCAGGTTCTTTCAACCAATGTGTCTCCACCCAAAATTGAATACAAGAAAATTTGCCTTTGTCCTTCATACATATAGATTTTTTTTTAAATCAAGATTTTGTTTTTAGAGCAGATTATTTTGACTGGATATCTTCAGTCTCAAGAAGTATTATGAAGCTGCACGACTGAGAAATATCATGTGATTGAAATCCAACATTGAACTTAGGTTATAGTTTGCTTTGGAGTTTCATGACAAATTTAAAAAAAACAACTAAGTTTTAAAATCATTTTGTGTTAATTGTATTAAATGATCACTTCTACTTACAATCTATTTTTTAAGTTAGGTATTGATTTTTGGACAAGAATATCCTTTAACTGTTTATGTTTATGCAGTGAAAGGGGTCTCAAAATAGGATTTGTAAATATTGTTGTACTCTGACTAAACAAAACAGTGCCTAAACCAATATATAGAAGTGACACTGAAAACTGAAGCAGGCAGGAAGAGGAAATAGTAAACAACTGAATCAGAGGGGATCATTAGTATGAGCATTGAAATCAGCAAGCAGCTAAGTTAAGGGGCTGACTGAAGTCTGAATTGATATATGAAGAAAATTTATATGAAACAGAGCTGCAGCCAAATGCAAACAGCAAACAAACAAACCTCCATAGAATGAAGAATAAACTAAAATGGATAGGATTTGGAAATATTTTTCTGTGAGAGAAAGTGACTATAAGGATCAGAATAAGAGGAAAAAATAATGTATGCTGATTCAGGTAGGTTTTTTCCTATGCTATTGTGCTCTGCCCCTCCCATGCTGGAAATGTGGATGCCATTCCTAAGTAAGTATTCTAATCTCTTGAATCCAAATGAAATGTCACACACATAACAGGAAGTTCCGTTTTAGCCTTCTGAATTGACTGATCTCTTTTTAAAATGTTAATGTTTTTTGGAACAGTTTTGGAATGCCACCCTGCAGTTACTACCAGTATATTTGTCCTTAGGAATATCAAACTAGAAGGGTAGATGGAAATAGTGAAATATTCACCTGAAAATTTAAATGCCTGCTAGGTAGATTTTACCTTGTATTAACATTATGTGAAGTCCAGTGACAATGCTATTTGCATTGCCTTTTTCCTATTCTGAGTTAACAGCAATCCTGGATGCTATCTCCACCATAATGGAGAAACATTCAGCCTCAGAGGGACAATTGATTTGCATCCCTCAATTGGAACAAAAGAAACATTCATGCCATCAAAATACAACAAAAAAGGTACAACTTACGTATTGCATACTGCCATGGTCTGACACGATTCTCCTGTACAGAATTCGGAGATGGTACTATACTGTAAATTGATATGGTGGAAGAACGTTGTTGCTGAAAGACAAAAGAACACCAAAGTTTCCCTTATTACCCTGCATATTTGGGGGCTAAAAAAGAGGGCTTAAGAGCTGGAAAATTAGACATAAGTGAAAAAGGTCATTCAGCATAATCACAACTAGCCAAGCATTTTCTTGCTGAAAATTGTATTAGCCATAACTGGCCCTGGGTGTCTTAGGGAATGCCTTTCGCCAACAGTTTCTCCTCAGCCTATCTAAATGACTAGGTAGCACTCTCTAAGGTTTCTCCTGCTACCAATAAGTGGTGGACATTCCCTATAAAGAAACACTTTCCTTTAGAAGAGTTTTCCATGAGATAACGATCACCCCCACCCATACAGACTTCAAGAAGGAGGTGAACACACCTATTTTTTTGTCTGTCTGTCCGTCCATCCATCCATCCATCCATCCATCCATCCATCCATCCATCCCTATCCTATCGTATCCTATCTCATCTCATTTATATGGTCAACCATCTCACAGAAATGGGCAGCACAGAACAATAAATAAAAACAACAAATACATAAAATAGTTACTATAAAACAAAATCAACGTAAAAATAAAGTCATTATAAAAATAAAACCTATAAAGCCATTTACAAAGAGAGTAAAGAATCACCTATAATGGAGCCATGTAGGGGTATTCCCAGTGCCCCGAGTCTCCCCCAAGTCTGATGACATATAACCAAGTCTTGAGGGAGTTCTGGAATCATAACAGGGATAGAGCTAATCTGACTTTGGGGGTGGGAGGAACAGAGTGGTTCATAGGGCAGGTGTTACAGCAGAGAAGGTCTGCTTCCTGGGATCCACCAAATAAAGCCCCTGATGGATGGTATTTGCAACTTCTTACTCTGGTAAATCTAATGGGGTGGGCCAATGTAATTGGAGAGCATTCAGACAATCTGGCCCTATGTTGTGAGGGGCTTTAAAGGTGACAAACAGCCCCTTGAATTGAGCTCAAAAGCCAATGCAGCTTGGGGGCCAGAGGTGTAACACTAGAAGTGCTGTTCTGGGGGCACACATAACTGATAGAGACCAAGAACTGGAATGTGAAACTAACATAAGACAATGATTCTGTGTTCCTGGTGAACGACCCATTCCCTGTCTCACACAATACTTCTCCATGGTGCTTGTCTACCTTCTTGGCAGCCTCATCCCCAAAACCAAGTCTACAAAGACCAGGGACCAGGCACTTCCTATTGTCCTCACCAAGCATCTCTGGAAGGGAAAAGCTCTCAGCACCAGCAAAACCCCCACCAGCCGCCCTCTCCCCACACACTACCACCCACCCCCTCGTAGCACAAGACTCATACACACACATGTACAAACAAGCTCCCTCCCACGCTGCTCTCACCAGCTGATAGAGGGCTCCTCACATTTTTCAATTCAAAAAGAAGCTTCTTGGATGAGAAGCTCAACATTTTCAAGGAAAAAAACTAAGGAAGTCCCGTTGCCTTTTTAAAGCACCTTTGGGACAACCATGACCTGGATGCTTTTGAGGATTTACATAGACGCTCTGCAAAGCAAAAAGGCTCGCTGAAAAGGATCACTCCCAGAATCCAAGCAGAAACTCAAGCTTGGATTTCAGGAAGATCCTTTTCCAGCTAGCTGTCAGGAAGCCAAGATTCTCCTTAATTTTTTTCATGCTTTTGGATTTTTTTTTGGAGGGCGGGGGACTTGTTTCTTGTGAAATGGTATAATCTGAATGTGTTAGGGAAATGCTAGATTTCAGCCAGTCTAAGAACCACCTCTGAAAGTGGGAAAATAACACATTTCACATGGAAGGAGGCATTGAGCATTTTTATTTGTCATAGGTCTGGTCTGAAAGCAGCTGATTTAATCTGGTAGAGGTGGGTGGAGTAGGGAAGACAAAACATTGAGCAAGCAAGTGGAGGCTCTCTCTTTCTGTCTTGTCCACATCCTTGAGATCTAGGAGCTGAAAAGAATTCATACAAACATGAAAACCTGTTGCCAAGGTTACCTCTATGCCATCCCCCAGCACTGAAGCAAATGAGCCAAATCCGAAAGATTTTGTTTCAAAAACTCAGAATACAGCATTTTTAAAATAAATATCAATCTGAATGCAAAGATTGTTTGCATTTTGCTGAACATTAATAGCCTGCCTTTATCTACTCTTTTACTTAAAAACATCTTTAATTACGAAAAACAACCAGCACAATGTTCAGTTGTTGCAAATCTCATAATACTTACTGTTGCTAGCTAGCCACTCATTAAGATCTATTTCACGTGGCAATATAACTAATTCTTTGAATTCAAAGTCAGTAATCCTGGACTTCGTATATTCTGGTTCAAGATACAGTTTCTTTTCTTCTGCTGCAGGCTTTTTACCATTTGGTTTTCCCTTGGATTTCCTGTAAAAGAAATGGAGAAAAAAAAAACAGATCATGGATTGAAATCAAAAATAAAGGTTATCTAAACTTATGTTTTATGCAACTTAGCCTGAAGTTTCTGAATATTTCTCTGAAACATTTCTCTGAAACATTTGCTAACACTACAATCACACCATACTGTCGTATGGTTCTTTTTGTGTGTGATTAAGAAAGGAGCAACTCCCTCTTTTGCACATTTCCAATCCTTTTTTTCTGGAAAGAAGAAAAAAAAAACCCTTTATACGTGTGTACTTCCATAATCCACATTGTAAAATAATATCTTCAATTTTCAAAATTCTTAATCAGAGTTTTTTTTTTCCCAGTGTCCTGAGAATTCTGGGAGTTGAATTTTATACAATAGGAAAGGAGTCCAAGGTGAAGTTTGCTATTTGAAATAATAAGAGAATGACGTTTTGTTTTACTAATCAAGGAGAGAAGTGATCAAGAACGAAGGGGAAATTTCTTAACAGTGAGGACAATAAACCAGTGGAACAGCTCGCCTGCAGAAATTGTGGATGGTCCATCACTGGAGGCTTTTAAGAAGAGATTGGACAGCCACTGATCTGAAATGGAATAGGGGTTTCCTGCCTGAGCAGGCGATTGGAGTAGAAGACATCCAAGTTCCCTTCCAATTCTGTTATTCTGTTCTGTTTAGTTCTTTTATACTGTAGTTCCTAATAATATACAGCTACATATACACACACACACACACACACATGCATACATTATTGACAAATACTTTATTTTCATCCTGTTCATGTTTCATGAACAATCTATTTTATTGAAGCCTCCCTTTGCCAGAAGATCAATTAATGCTATGTTCTGTAGTTCAGATGTTTAGTCTAGAAAAGAGCAGCTTCAAAAAAGTGAAGCCATCCATAATGCTAACGAAACACCAAGGTGGCATTCGGGATTGTTAAGTACACAGAATAACTTGGCCACTAATGGTCTGTCAGTACTGACAAGAAGCTGCTGTAAAAAATTCAAAACAAGATATATGGAACTTCAAAAGCTTTATTTCAATTACGTTGTATTTGTTTCTTGACTCTGAATTATATTAAAATAAATCTGTAAGTCCCATGCTCTTGTAAGAGTCACTGTTGTTATACTACAGGGTTTTTTTTGGGGGGGGGGGGTTTACATTTAATGAAGTGAGATTCTGACTCCTAAATTTCTTCTCATTTAAACCTCAATTTTTCTCCAGAGACTTCAAGACTGTAAAGC
This sequence comes from Naja naja, assembly GCA_009733165.1. NCBI lineage: Eukaryota > Metazoa > Chordata > Lepidosauria > Squamata > Elapidae > Naja > Naja naja. Next base: position 262,418,864 of record CM019148.1, read on the forward strand.
TCAATGTCTCCATCGAGTCAGGCTTGTGCTTTTCCTCTGGCCTCCATTCAAGCAGAGTCACGATTCAAATGCCAAATACTATTTAGAAAAAAGGAATGTGGAGATTCATGCACTTGTGAAAAACCTGAATCTTTATTTCTTAGTCTAACTAACTATAATCATTGGAAGCCATCGGATTGACCTCTTCTTCTGCAGTGCCAAGCTACAATCATTGGATCCATTTGTCCAACTAGTAAACAGTACAAATCCAGTTGAAACAAAGCACTTTGCCTCAAGCTAGCCAAGAAAGCACACCACCCTGGGTTTGCCTCATTCCAAAGAAAGCCCTGTTCAACCTCTTGAAAACTGCAGACAAACTGGCTGGAGTTGTGTGGTCTGTTCTTTAAGAAAAATCTCATCATAGAAAAGGATTTGAAAAGCTACGGAATAGATGAAGAACAAAGAATGCAGTAGTCTTAAAAATAATATTTGCCAAAATTGCAACTACTTGAAAAATTGAGTGAAATGGAGTTTAATATTACAGAGTCCTCAGCCTGAGATGTAATCGTAATGGATTTCTTGCTCCAGTAACAGGTTAAGCTCAGTGACCTTTGAGCATCCTTTTAATTTCATGATTCTATATATCTGACTCTGGGTAAAGTTTAAAGGCACACTGTACAAACATGGACCATTTTGCCACATTCAAAGAGATTGTTTTAATAAGGTTTCTCTTTGGATTGAAGTAAACAACAGTTAAACTTGAGTTGGTTTACTTTTTTTGCTAGCTTCAGGTAAAATGCCTCATTTCAACCAGATTGGTACTATTTACTAAGCAGGATGAGCTGGAATTTGACCCTCCTGGGTGGGAAAAAATTATAGAGTCTGCTTCAAATTATTACAGTCAAGCTATTGACAGTAGCAAGAAAAAGTGGTACCACTGTTTTCCTGTGGAGGAAAACATCATACTAAAGATAACAATTGATATTGTTACATTTCCTCATTTAAGATGGAAGACTGTTGCTACTTAAAAGGTGAGATTGAAAAAAATACATTTTATGCTTTTAGGCAAGAGCAAATATCCACAAGGTGGAAGGGAAGAGGACAAGGAAGACATTATTACATCAAGAAACCAAACAGCCATCACAAGATAAGCATACAATCAATCAATCAGGGAGGTATTTTAAGAAGCAGAGAGCTTGAAATTAAAAATAAACAAAACATGACTGGTTATATAATTAATATTAAAGCCTGCTTATTCAGAATGCATGTAATTTGCTGAGCTATCTGTTTTCAGCTTGACAATGCAATGTAAAGCATCCAAGGGTCGCAACTATTTAGGGCTGGAAGGTACATTTGAAATTTTAGGCACATTCATAAAACACCATCAACCAGCAGGCAAACCACTGATATTGTTCTCTGCTTCCTCTCAACTCTCTAAAAACTGCCTATCATTCCAATTTTCTTTCATCTTCTAGAGAGGAAGGGGGCGTAGTTTTAAACAAAGCACTGAGCTTCAGACAGTTATCATTTCTATTTCCAGAGAACGTTTATGGTGATGCTGAAGGTTAATATTCTGCAGCAACTTGGATTCTGAAGGAAGTATACATGGGCACAATGGTGCACATAAGCAACATATTTGGAGATCTAGGATTTTTTTCAACATGACATCATGTGATATCATGATATTGTATGAGCATCCTGGATGTTAATAAAATATGTTCATTCCACTTTCCTTAGAAAGTCACATTGAAGATATTTGGGGAAATAACATGTTTGAAAAGCTGAAAGTGTTTTACAAATGAGCACAGAGTTCATATTTTGTAATTCTCAAGATCTTCAGTTCAGGGGTTGGCAGCTGTTTGAAATACTGGCTACTTTCAGTTCCTGCAAAATCCTGGCTCCTATTTGTAAACATAAATGTGCTGGGCAAAACAGGCAAACTATTCACACTAAGATTTTTTCACAAATCATATAGGAACATCTATGCCCGCTTCTGCGTCACAAGATATTCTTTCTACCAGTACCTGATTAATCTGTAATCCTTCCACTAAAATATAGAATACACAGTTAAAGAGGCCAATGAAAAGCCTCTTTAAAGTCTATTTCATGATCCTTAAATGTCAATTAGCATTCAGTTTATGGGTAGGCTTTTTCTTTCTTGATGGCTCAAAAGTCAGTTTAAATCTCTTACAGTCTCTAGGGAAATAAAACTAACTACTGTAGCCAGGAGAAACAAATGTGAAAACATTTTTTTTCTCTCTCAAGGAACAACTGATCCAAAAGTTATCCAAACCAAACTTGATAGACAAATCAAAGAAAAGGGAGAGCAAAACAGAAATGAATGCCAGGAAAATGGGTGGGAAATTGTACAATAGATCAAGGATGTGTTGCTTTTAACTTGTTCTACACACAAACACACCAGCCTACTTCAAATATAGTTGAGAAGAAGCAGTGTTGGAAAAACTTCACTGCAGCAGAGATTACATAAAGCATCCCCTTCTTGGAAGTTCTCTGTCAGCCTCAAGGTTGTTATTTCTGGTGTTCACAAAAGCTCCTACCAGCTTCTCACTTGGACCAAACTCTCCAAGCACTTGGTCAACTTTCTTTCTTAATTTTATTGTGCTTGTCTCAGAGAAGATGGTCCCTGACAGATGACTTCCAAGCAAATCTCATTTTTAAGGCTGAGGATGGAAAAAGGACATATAAAGTTTGTGGGAGATAGAACTCAGACATTCATGCCTTAATCCCAACTGCTTCCCATTGTCTTTTGATTTTACTGCATCACTGAATAATTTCTTATATCTAATCAGAGGATGGGATGAGTTCTAAATTCAAAAACAAAAGACTGCCCATTTCTGTATTAAGGAAGAGAAAATTGCTTCCTGCCTTGCACCTAGTGTGTATGCTTTAACTACTAGGTTCATTCTATTATTTTTATAATCTTATTTTTTAAAATCTATATGAAAATTCATTTTTCAAAAAGTATTTCAAAATACAATCCCTTATAGTGGTATTGTTGTGTCTGAAGTGTCTATGGGTTGAAATGTTTGCAAAGTCAAAATGTTAATGAATAACTTAATTGCAGTTCACACATCTTTATAAAATTAATTGTACACATCTATGATCTCAATAATTACCAACAACAACTTCTTATAAATAGCAGACCTAAATAGTTATTATAATAAATCTCAACTGTAGTAGTTAATAATTAGGTTCCAAAAACTTTTTCCAAGCATCAGTAATACTTCACTTCCTAGATTAGCATTGATGGCTTTTAAAGCTTGGTGATGTTGAAAACTTGCAAACCAACTTCCAAACACACCTGGTTGAGTTGCACAGATGGACGCACATTATTTTGTACCTGGAAACTATTATCAAGAACTATTATCAAGAGCCTTGGTGGCTCAGGCTGTTAATTGCCTGCACTTAAGTTCCAGCTGCCTACAACTGCTGTAGGCTCGAATCCCACCAGGCTCAAGGTTGACTCAGCCTTCCATCCTCTTGGGGTAGGTAAATTGAGGACCCAAGATTGTTGGGGGCAATTAGCTGACCTTGTAAAAATGCCGCTTAGTAATAAGCAGGCATATGCGATGGAATGAAGGCTATTGCTGAGCACACTGGGTTGCATCCCAAAAATTGTAAGCCGCCCTGAGTCTCCGGAGAAGGGCAGCATATAAATGTAATTAAAAAAAAGAAAAAGAAAAAGAAATAAAGCTCACACCCATATCCTGTCAATTGTAAAAGTCCCAAGCATAGTTAAATGCCTCTTTATAAGAATGCATTTTCTTTTACAGTGTATAGAAATTGTAAAGGCAGGATTGAGTACTTAATTCCCTTAAATGAGAGGAAGATAGTCCTGTTTTAAATGAACAATCCAGACACATGGACTATATAAATGTATTTTTAACTATAAGTACAACTACAAAAAATAGCTAATCAGCCAGAAGATTCCACAGAAGAAAATTATAAACATTAGAAATTTAAGTGTCACCCATATCTTCTGTGAATCTTTTAGCCAAATCAAGTAAATTAGAAATGAACTGCTTTCACGGTCAACTGTACCACTGTAATCAAAATTAAAATTATAAACTGTGTTTAACTAAAACTATATATAGTTTTGTGCTATTATTCACCAAGAGCTAGGAGCATGCACAGATAACAGATAATCAGAGTTGGAAGGGACCTTGTAGGTCATCTAGTCTAACCCCTCGCCCAAGCAGGAGACCCTTCACCATTTCTAACAAATGGCAGTCCAATCTCTTCTTGAAAGTTTATTTTATTTATTTTATTTTTATTTTATTTTTATTCATATTTATATCCTGCCCTTCTCCGGAAACTCAGGGCGGCTTACAGTTTTTTTGGGATACAACCCAATGCGCTCAGCAATAGCCTTCATTCCATTGTATATGCCTGCTTATTACTAAGCAGCATTTTTACAAAGTCAGCTTATTGCCCCCAACAATCTTGGGTCCTCACTTCACCTACCCCGAGAGGATGGAAGGCTGAGTCAACCTTGAGCCTGGTGGGATTCGAGCCTGCAATAATTACAGGCAGCTGGAGCTATTAACAGCCTGCACCACCAAGGCCCAAAGTTTCAAGTGATGATGCTCTCACAGTAAAGAAGATGACTGATCAGAGGAGGTTAACAAGAGTCTCATTTATCACAGTTCACTTAGTGACTATTTCAAGTTATAACAGCATTGAAAAAAGAAACTTATGACTGTTTTTCACTCTTATGAACATTGCAGCATCGCCATGGTCACATAATCAAAATTCAGGCACTTGGCACATGATTCATATTCATGACAGTTACAGTGTCCCACGGTCATGTGATCAATTTTTGTGATCCTCTGACAAGCAAAATCACTTAACAACCATATTACTAACTTAACAACTGTGGCAAGAAAGATCAGAAAATGGAGCAAAACTCACTTAACAAAAGTCTCAATTAGCAAAAGAAATTCAACCCTAGGGTAAATAGACAGAGTTGTCCAATCTGGGAGAACATGAAACAAAATAAACCTATGGAGATTATTCCCCCCCCCTCCCTTTATTCTGCAATGCCCTCTAAGTTCAAGACATATTCAAGATAAGTAACAAGAAATATTCTTATTTATTGATGTACTTCAAGAGCCAGTTTGGTGTAGCAGGAAAAGGTATCAGGCTACAAACTGGGAACCCCTGAGTCCTTATGCCCAAAACCAGCTAGGTGACTTTGGGCCAGTAATTTCTCTCACTTACTTTCTCTTACTTGGAAAGTAATGACAAAACCATTCTCCAAACATCACTGCCTAGGTAAATGCACAGTTCATGTGATTACCAGAAATCAAGACTGCCTTAAAGGGTGTGTGTATATACACATAAGCAGACTTCAGGTAATGATCAGGAAAGTTACTAGTAATTCTGTACAATCGTAACCTTCCCCAAACTGATGTCCTCCAAGTTTTCCATCATAAATTCTAGTCTGTGTGACTAATGGAAAAATATAACAGGTTTTAAAACACCTTATGAAGCACCAAGTTGAAGAGGACTCTCATAATATATTCTACCATCAAACCGTTGATGAAAATTTAACAAATTTAGTAAGCTATAGCACATAACATGAGATGCTGGAAATTCTAGATGGCATATAACAATGCCAGCTAGTTATATAACTGAATACAGTTATACTCACATATTAATTAAACAATAGTGTGATTTGGCTGGTTTTGCTTAACAAGTCCTATGAACCCAACCACTATGATTTCTATGACATAGTTTATTTTATTGTGATGTATTCAATAAACCATTGTAACAATAGCTTAGCATAATGTTCAAATATTACTACAGTCACTTTTGGCTAATTTCTATAAGACAACTAGCCTCCCAGCACAAAGTATTAAATATGATCCATAGAGACATAATATTCTGATGACACCCCATTTGTGTATTTTGTGTTTTGGGGGAGTCAATATAGTTAGGAACTAAATATTAAATCAAGTAGAAAAACATGCACAAAAGTAATTTTCCTCAGAACTCCAAATGGCTACCTCCAAGAGAGAAATCATACACAGAACTGAGCTTTGTTTCCTACATAAACTTTTACTTCTGAAGAAAAGATGGTTGACACAAAACGTTGCTTGTCAATTTGCCAATCACAGAAAGAAATGATAGTTTAATAATGAACACTACTGCTGTCACAAAAACTTATCATGTCTCTTTTATTGCTTCTAGCAAATTTCAAAACACGATATGGGGATTTTCAGATGATTTTCTTGTTTAATTAATTGTTACACAAAATAAAAGTAAAGCATAGTGTAATATTTATGGGTAAAAATCTGGCTGAGAAAGTAGGTTTTTTTATTATTAAGACTAGAGTTAGTGAAGTTTTGAATGACAAGGTGACAATGATGGCTTAGTTATATTCAAGGAGATTTGGAAAATGCCTAATTTGACTCTGTTTGTGCGTTATAGCCCCCACTGCACCCAACAAAAGAGAAACAATTATTTCTATAAACATTTTTGTTTTTAAAAATGCAGTTTGCTCCTGCATATGTTCCCCAGGATCTGCCATGTGCCATTTGTCTTCAAGCAGTGTTCTCTGTCTGTTGACAGGCCCTGCTGCCAACCCAAGGCAGCTCCCGATCTGTCAAGACCATAATTTTTAAAGCAGTTCCAATGAATGCTCTTCCATGGCTTCTGTAGCTTCCAAACATCATGCAAAACATGTCATGTTCTCAAACAATTTCCAGAAGTTCCAGAGGCTGTGCAAGAGCACACCTTATTTGAACACAGCCACTGCAGTTTCCAAAAAGCACATGAGAATGGGGGGAGCATGCTCTTCAGAATAGCTATTGTCAAGTGTAGATGAATGCTGGGATGTCACCCAAACCATTGTGACATTTCACCTTTGACAGGCATGTTATGGTTTCACCTTTAGTGATATACCCCAAAGCTTTACAAATCTCCCTGTTTAATTTATTACAAACAGACATGAAGCATTGTTAAAATGTCAGCTTAGATATATCTGGAGAAATGCTAGCTGTAAGATAAATAACATACATCTTATCATATTCATAATGTTTTATAATTACCTCAGATATACACCTAATCACATCAATATTACAGCTTAGGTTTAATGTTTGTTTTTAAGGTATATTCTTCAAAGAGGACAGGAAAGTTGCAGTCCTCGGGCTACCTGTAAACTCTTTTTATATGGTCTCAGAAATCATACTGTGGATTTTCAATGGTAAACCACTAAGAAACAGAAGGATTATTTCTTGCCATTTCGGCAGAAAATGAGATAATACCTTGAAATCCCAGTCTCAACTGCACCTCTGACAATTCTACCTTCCTCAGTGATATATTTGACCTTCTAATAGAGTTTTTTTAAAATGGCTGTTGAAGTATCCTGACTGACACGTAATAGTTCTATCACTTCTTTTCGCCCTGCATCCATCAAGTCTTTTTACTGTTTTATGATGAAAGGATGAATGGATGGATGAAACAAAGGAAGGAAGATATATATGAAAAATATTTTTGTCCCTAGTTTAGACATTGGACTTTATAGTGGTTTAATTCTTTTTAATTATTTATTGTATTTGTATGTTTTAACTGTGAGCCGCCCTGAGTCTTCGGAGATGGGGCGGCATATAAGTCCAATAAAATAAAATAAATAAAATAAATAATATTAAACCTTGACCACATAGAATAAAATTATCCCTTTGTCCATTATATTAATCAAAATTCAATTAATATAGAAATCAAACACTTACTGACAATCCAAATTTGTAAATCCGTTAGTTACACTGTCTTTGTTAACACTGTAGATTATTTTTTTATATTCTCCATGCTTGACAAATCCATAACACCTGATACAATCCAAATTGTTAACATATAACTCAAGGGTATTGCTGATTTTTCAACCAATTATGGATATTAAACTAAAATGTGGCAATAGTGGGACAAACTAATATTGTATGAGTAGATATTCCTTCACCCATTTCACATTTTTGGCGTAGTGAAGTAGATTGCCAATCTTTCTCATATATTCTCCGAGGGGGTACAAGAAATGATGAAAAAAAATCATTTCAAAAGAAATACACTTCATATTCTTTACTATTAGTAATCCATTTGTTAAAATGAGATTTCAACTAAGATTGACTTATAGCAATACCCTTTAAGTGTTTATACAGAAACAGAAGTTCTAATACAGTCAATAATTGGGAAGTTTAGTTGCTACTGCCTCTAGACCAACTTGTGAAATCAAGAAATATTTTAACGTAATACACTGTCATTTCACAATGTTTAGCAATCTAAATTTCTTTTGCAATAATGCAAATGGTTTAAATATTTGACTGGCAATAAACTGATCTAAAGTGTTAATTATTTCCACTTATCAGTACTATCACTTCAAACAATCTCCCCACTTCCCCCAAAATGAAGGAATATGGGACAGAGAGTAAAAGAGACACAACAGAGTGGTTTGACTAGAGGGCAAGCAAGATATAATTGTGGTTGATCACACCTGTTTAGACTGGATTTGGCTCTTTTGTGTCCATACAATGAGTCCTTCTCAAGGACCTGGGGTAGGCAGCTGTTGTTTAATAGTATGAAACACTATTAAATATTGAAACTAATTTCTGTGAGAAGCATCGGTAGCAATTTTTCAACCTATCAATATATTCCAATATAAGGGAATATACATAGCCCAGGGTTGAACTGTGGAGTCCTTGACGCTTTCTAAGCTTGGTGCTTGGTGCTTTCTAAGTTTGTTTGGAGATGCTTCATTACTCCACTAGTGCCCCATGATATTTATTTTTATTTTATTTATTTATATTTGAACTTGTATGCCGCCCCATCTCCGAAGACTCGGGGCAGCTCACAACTAAAAACACAGAACAATAAATATTTAAAAAAACATTAAACCAAACAAGCCCAAATATAAAACACAACAATAAAATACATTAAAAACCCATCCCTCCCCCCAAGGAAGGGTCACAGCCCGGGTTGGTCAAACAACCAAGTCTTTAATTCGCGGCGGAAGGTGCGGAGATCAGGGGCCAGATGGAGCTCCAGAGGCAGTTGATTCCAGAGGTCGGGGGCCGCAACAGAGAAGGCTCGTCGTCGGGAAAGTACCAACCGGCATTGACCCGCCGATGGAACCCCGAGGAGTCCTTGCCTATGAGCCCGCACAGGGCGGCCGGCACTAGCTATTGGAAGAAGACGCTCCCTCAGATATTGGGGACCCATGTCGTGTAGGACTTTGAATGTCAAAACTAAAACCTTGAATCTCACCCGGAGCGCAATCGGCAACCAATGCAGGCCACGAGGAGGGGGTAACATGGGAGAACCGGGTAACTCCCATCACCACCCACGCGGCCGCATTCTGCACCAGTTGCAATCTCCGGATGGTATGCAAGGGCAGTCCTAGATAGAGAGCGTTGCAGTAGTCGAGTCTCGAGGTGACAAGGGCATGAGTAACTGTGCGAGGGCGCCCCGTCCAGAAAAGGGCGAAGTTGTCGAACAAGACGGAGCTGGGCAAAGGCCCCCCTGGCGACGGCCCCCACCTGCTCCTCCAACCGGAGCCGTACATCCAGGAGGACCCCCAGATATTGCCTAATGAGGTAGTGAAACTTCTTCAAGCAGATAACCAAGCTCCATACCACTACTATTTTCTTTGAAGCTCTTGAGCAAGCTCACAGTTAGAGAGCTATAGCATATATTTGGGTAGTTTATTAATATACATGTTGAAAATATAGAGCACACACCCTCAACCTGTATCTCTAGTTCCAAGGCCAGCAGCCTCTCTGCTTCCACAGCAAACTTGATCTCTTCCCCTTCTAATAATGTATACAATGCATTCCATTCCTAAGGTACATGCACAATTTCCTAAAGCCTTCATCAACTGCTCACTCTGTTTTTCATACCATCTACCTAGACTTCTCTTTATTCTACGCACCCTTAATGTAAGAAAAAAGAAAGGGTGAAAGTTTCTCTTTCTACCCAAAACAGAAGGACTCAGTGAAATGCAAGTAAAACATTTGATAAAACACAAAATATTTTGGACATAAAGGAAACAAGAGTCATTGAAGAAGAGCCTGATATTTGAAAACATCAAAGGCAATTAAGAAAAGACTCCACAGAAGATATGATCTCCTGGTACTATCACTGATATCACGTCCATGAGTTTACAAGAAGTAGTCACTGGCAAACAATCCTGGTGAACTGATGTTCATCAGGTCATGAAGAGTCAGAAGTGACTGAATAATTAAACAACAGGAAACATCTATATCCCGTTAACCACAAAATAAAACCATTTTTCTTACAATAAAGATATGGGACAAAGTATCAAGTTAATAGTTGTAAACATTCCATGTAATAAAGTAAATATAAAGTTTCATATAATAACCCATAGTCATCTACCACCACTTTAAACCTTTCTCCAAGTTCTGGCCAAGTTGTAGTTTTTATTGTGATAAAAAGTAAAAAAACAAAAGGAGAGGAAATCATCATATTATCTGCATTTATTACATTTAAATTAAATATCCAGTCAGGTTTAGTATTATCCTGGCACCACCTCTTTCACTCACCTGATCTCCCCCATTTTTGGAGCATATCACTTAAAAGCCAAATCTGTTTGGCTTGAAAAGTTGTATCCTTCTGAAAGCAGTAAAATTACTGATGATTCTAGGTAAGCATTTTAAAGATCTTTCTGCTGAAATACTTCAATATCAAAACACTTGAAGGGATATATGCTTTTAAAAAAAATGCTCAAAAGGATTTGAACTGGCTAATATACAGGGAGTCCTGGACTTATGACCACAATTGAGCCCAAAATTTATATTGCTAAGTGAGAAATTTGTTAAGTAAATTTTGCCCCATTTTACGAACTTTCTTGCCACAGTTGTTAAGTGAATCACTGCAGTTGTTAAGCTAGTAACATGGTTGTTAAGTGAATTTGGCTTCTCCATTGACTTTGCGTGTCAGAAGGTCACAAGAGGTAATCGGTTCACCTTGCGACACTGTAATTGTCATAAATACGAACTAGTTGCCAAGCAGCTGAATTTTGATCATGTGACCATGGGGATGCTGCAACAGCCATAAGCGTGAAAAATAGTCATAACTCATTTTTTTCAGTGCCATTGTAACTTTGAATGGTCATTAAATGAACTGTTGTAAGTTAAGGACTACCTTTATTGAATAAAAAGCTAAAGCAGAACAAATGTTTGGTAAACACATTGGTTTGGGAAAAGGTTCCTTCAGTATAATTGTCAGCACCTCTGTTTCCTTTGAAAATGCTGTTTGTCTTTCAAGACAAAGATAATCCCATTACCCATAAATTTAAATGCATCAGCTCTTTAATTTTTGCTGGCACTTCATCATTCTAATTAGGCAAGCAACAATGAAAAAAATAATGGTTTCCGCCCATATTTGCATATTAGTCATTCTTGTACTTGCTTTTTATTTCCTTCAGTCTCCCAGACAGAAACTGGTTATCTATGTCTTGCTATTAAAAAACAAAACTGGTTTTCTAAAAATTCCAGAAACATTCTACTGCATGTACAAGCATGTATTCACTAAGTTTTCCTATTGGGTATTTTGGCAGAAGCAAATGCCAGTACTATTGCTACCAGAAGCAAGACTACATTGTTTTTTCAGTAGGCCAGCTTTATACCAAAGTTTCCTAGTGATAGAGATGAGCGTGCCATTCAGGATTTTCTCTTCAAGGAAAATACCTACAATATTTTCAATATGGTACAGTCAGTAAACGTTCCTGAAGGTTCACAAAAGAAAAAGAAAAAAAAATACCCCCGACGAGAACTGCAAGAATGTTTAAGAATAAATCGGATAAATGTTGGAAATGTCATCAGATACGTGGATCATATTACCATATGTGGTGGACTTGTTCGGATGCAAAAAGATATTGGACTAAAATCCACATATGGTTGGAAAAAATGATACAACAACACATAGACTTGAAACCAGAAATATTTTTATTGGGAATTATACCAGATATTTACAATAAAGAGTTGAAATATTTGATTGTAAATGTTTTAACAGCAGCTAGAATCGTATTTGCCAAAAATTGGAAGAATGATAAAATACCTATGCAGGAGGAAGTGATTAGGAAAATTATGGACTGTGCTGAAATGAGTAAATTGACATTTGAAATTAGAGAACAAGAAGATTAACAATTTTATAAGATATGGGATTTGTTTTATCAATGGTTGGATAAAAAGACTTGGTAATGCAATAGACTATATAATTTTGTAATAGAAATATAATAGGCTGATATAAAATATAATATTGATATATATAACCACTGGATGAAAGTATAACATAAATTTTAGATTAAAAATATAACTCGTATATATGATGAAATAAATAGTTTAATTGTACACAAGTAATAATTGATAAATACATAATGTTTTATTGATAATATGAGAAATTTTCTTTTTGATTAATTGTGAGTGATGAATATGAAAGGATGACACAAAGGATTTGTAACCAACTGACACACTGTATGTATATATGGAAGATGGTTTTTATGTTTTGTATGTCCTGTTTGTATGTATCAAAAATAAAAAAAACTTTTTTATAAAGAAAAAAGAAAAAGAAAAAAGAAGGCAAATTTCTTTCTCAAGCTGCATAAAGTCAGAAATCATTTTCCAACTTATCTTTTTAGACATGAGCTAATTGTGGGCCCAGTGAAACCGCACTCACAAAAGAAGGTAATACAAAGAAAAGCAAAACACATTTTTTTAACTCACTGGTAGTTTATTTAGGAAGAGAAGGAAGGAAGTGTGTTCTATCCATGCCAGGGAAAAGGTTTTATTTCATATTCTCACAGCAATACTTTGCCTTAAAAGGCAATCGCTACATTGGCGCCTGATCGGATGGGAAGCCTGGCAAGCTTGTGAAAGAGGCCAAGTACCACAACGTTACTTCATAATCTAGCTTTCTCAGTACAAAAAAAAGGGGCTCTTCTGCCTTTTTGATATTGAAAAAGTTCATGATATTGAACTAATGGTAAGTCTAAGAATGATTCCAAACATATTTCTGGAACAAAACATATTGAATTAAAGACTCCTGGGTCACTTCTCAATAAAAGTCACAAAGAGTCAAGATTTGGAAGAAAAAAACACAAAACAATTTCAGGATGTAGAGGCCAATGCCATTGCCAGGGAACATTGCAAGCAAATGCTAACAAGTAAGTGGGAGTATAAGGGAACGCACAATGGTCAACACAACCTTCCTGTGAAAACAAAGGGGGAATAGCACAGTAAAAATACAGGATACAGATGTTTTAAATTAAATTAGTCAAATAACGATTTTTCCCCAGCTACTACAGTTAAATCTAATCATTTTAGTTAAATTTATGTAGCTCTAGTGTCACATACTTCAAAATGCAAGTAAGAGATACAGTTTTGGAATGTTCTTCCACATAAGCAGTCTCTGTAAGTAGAAAACTAGTATATCATGGGTAAAAGATCTAATGAGTTCTTTCCAGTTCTTTCTGTTTTCAGGCAAGCTGTTTTTTACATGTAGTCTAATATGATTTTTACTTAAAACTTCTAGCCCATATTATACTTTCTCATCTTGCTAATTACACTGACCAACAACAATGGCATTAAATTAGTCCTCTTCTAATATTTTAAGCATTCCCACTAATTGTAAAAAAATAAAAGTAAACTAGAAGAATGCTAATCTTTCAAACACTAATTGTAATTCAGGAAAATATATTTAGCATTCTAAAAGGCATGTATATTTTAACATGCCTTCCATCCTTTCTCATACAGAAAAGAGTAGCACATACAGGGTGTAAATATAGGTAGTCCTCAACTTACAACAGTTCATTTAGTGACCATTCAAAGTTACAATGGCATTAAAAAGTGACTTAAGAGTGTTTTTCACACTTATGACCATTGCAGTATCCCCGTGGTCATGTGATGAAAATTCAGATGCTTGGAAACTGATTCATATTTATGACAACTGCAGTGTCCCAGGATCATGTGATTATCTTTTGCAACCTTCTATCAATTAACAGCCATGTTACTAACTTAACAAGTGATTCGCTTGCAGTGATTCACTTAACAACTGTGGCAAGAAAGATCATAAAATAGGGCAAAAGTCACTCAACTAACGTCTTGCTTAACAACAGTACCATCTGCCTGTAAATGTGAACTGGTGAGACTACAAAATAGAGAAAGCAAGAGAATATGAAAAGGCTAAAGTGTTCTGAGGCTATAGAATTGAAACAGGTAAGCATCTACCACATAATATCCCAGATATAACAATAAGAATAAGAAAGCCAAACCAATTTGGATAGTGGGCATGGCAGAACCTGGACATAGAACTCGGAGAAGAGAAAGAACTGGACAAAATTACAAAATACAAAAAATAGCAAATACAAGTAAGAACAAATGTGGCAAAAGAAAGCAAAGACAGTATCAATAGTGATAGGCACCTTGGGCACAATCCTAAAACATCTGAAGCACCTCTTGAACATGTAGCAGCACTGACAAAAACACCACCAGTCAATTGCAAAAGGCAGCTTTACTTGGAACAGTTTATATCCTGTGACAATAGCTTAATATCATTAAACAGCAATATCTGTTTATTCCAGGTACTTGAGAAGGACTGATTAAGTGAATAAAAATGCCTAATCCAATCTAAATATCTGGCTGATTGTGCTGCCAACCATAATAACTTGTTACATATGGGCTCTTATGTTAGAAGATGCAAAATGAAGGCAAAGCCTGCTTAACATTCAAACTAGCAGGTTAGTCTTTACCAACATATCATCTTTTGGACTACAACTTCTATCATCCTTGGGAAATATTGCTAATAGTCTGGATTAACGGTTACTGGAATGTTCTGGAAACAAGATGGGAAAGACATGAACACAAAATATACTACTGTGCAAGTATTAGCAGAGAAATAATTCACTTTTATTTTAATGCAAAAGAACTAATTTATACCACCTCAAGAGATTTACATCCCATTGCCATTTCTCACTAAGCATGCTGCCCATATGCTGATCAACAGCTACATATTAATGAAGATAGAAGCAGATCCCATTATGAAGGGCTACAGTTGGTCCCTATTGAAAGACAATAATGCTTTAAGGATCCCCCTTTATTCTGCACTGAAACACATTCTATTTTTTAACATCATACATAGGTTACGAGTCAGAGGGTTGTGGACAAGAGCCAATGAGCTGTTTACAAGAACTTATGGTGTCAAGCAAATGTTTAAAGTGAGAAACTATACAGTGTATTTCAGAAATAGAAAATGAAAAAGAAAACTATTCTGCTTCTGAAAAAGTGGGAAAAGATGGCTATACCATCTAGGTATTGATAAACTTACTCATCTTTTAACTTACTTTCCTTTTCCCTTAAAGTAGCAATTACAACTATTATCAAATGGCAATAAATTGCTGCTCATTTTGCATTTATTTTTATGCATAATTCAGCCAAAACAAGCACAATTAGGTTTGCACATTTGCTTATCGAAACTATATTAAATACACCATGATTCAATCAGGCAGCAAATTTTATTGGCTTTAAAAATGAGTTGAGAAATGGTACAAGATGTGTTGAATCCAAAGATTTGTCTGTCTTAAACAAATAAAAACTTATTGGCTGTGATAAGTTATGTAATAGGTAATAATATTTTAAATATCTGAATAGGTATATAATTTAAAAAATGCCATTCTGTAAACTAGTCCAATATGGTGATACCATTTACTTTAGCTGTGGTGTAACAAAAGTTCACACACTGGTCAATTGCATACAGTAAAACTTCGCAACTGGAAAGTGTGGGAATAATCATATTAAAACAGGATGTATGAAAGGTTATCTTTTTTGCTCATAATTGCAACAAAAATCTACAGACCTAATACCATGACGATGCTACAGTATGATGCAGATGACCAAAAAATGACCCTCTTCACTTATTACTAATCCCTGATCCATCCAAGACAGCTCAGCTTCTCAGAATGTATGTTCTCTGTTCCACAGTCTTCTATGGGGTAAATATTTTCAACACGGCACAACATGTCAGCTGAGATCAGCCATCTTATTGTTTAAATTCCCTGGAGTGAAAGAACAAGTAATAGGCCTGTCTTTAACTGAAACTTGCCTGGTCTTGCCAGAAAAGCCAAATAGGGATGGAAAGAGCTCCAAACTGAAGCAAATTGGTTTGTTTTATGAGAGCAGAGCAAATTCAGACATTTTCCATATCTCCCCACATCTGGTCTCATTCACCTTGTGACTATAGCAACAGGACTCTTCTATGTTGGCCTTTTGGCATTTGTATACTGAAGCCAATATATGAAAAAACTGCTGGAAGCATATGGATATTCTAGTTAACCATCTGTCAATATTTAACCCGTTACTAGCATAAGATGAGCAGCCTATTATCAAACAACACCTGAACGTGAAGTTGGCCATCGGCTTGATAGGACTGGCATTCAAAGCAGAAGGAATCTTGAATTTTCTGACAGGATGACTGACAAGGCTATACTGTTTCCTTAGATTCAATCCATTCTATTAAACAGTATGCTGTTTCATTTTATCAATATATATTATCTTTCCGGACATACTATAAAATATTTTAAAAGCTGGTTTGCCCGAAGGACTTGCAAGCTTACACAATTCTTAGAAATATAAGGAATTTCATTCCAAATATTTTGATAATTTAAAAGTAAAGATAAAATTTCCTTCAAGTCGAGCTCCATGTTGATGCAATTTTCTTGGCAGCAATGCGGAAGAAGGATGATATAGTTTTCTTCTGTGACATTTTATCAACATACTGTTCTACCCTGTAGCTAAAATATTCCTCAGAGAGCTCCCGTCCAAGTGCCTGACTCTGCTTATTCTTTAAGCCCAAGTAAGGGGAGCCAGGGAAATGCCATCTGCTGATAAGGTTGCAAAACCTTAAATTTATTGTTCACTTTCATTCTCTTTCAGAACTTACAACATTCTGTTTTGTTATTCCGTGGCTATGTAAACAGCCCTCATTTTTATTCTAGTTAAATTCTAAGACTCCAGAAAAAATATAACCAAAATGATAAATTATGAAATTAATGATGTACAGAAAGTTAAAACTGAAGTAAAATTACTATACCAAAAACAGAAATAAAAAAAAATCTAATGCAACTCCTTGGCTTATTCACTTTCAGTTTCCTGGTCTTCAGCTTCTTCAAGTTTCCAAAGTTCATGAAAGGCTATGGGGAATATGCTGGCCCTGACTTTTTTCCACTCTACCTCTCACTCTCTCTCCATAAAATTCTCTGGGAATGTGGGTTGTTAGTCTGAGCCTAGTGTGCAGCATACATACTGCATTCACAACTATCAGTTTTTGTGTGTGTGTGTGTGTGTGTGTGTGTGTATGACTACCCATCTCAAATTCATGAAACTGGGTACCAGAGGTGGTATTCAGCAGTTTCTGACCAGTTCTGGAGAACTGGTAGCAGAAATTTTGAGTAGTTCGGAGAACCTGCGAATACCACCTCTGACTGGAGATTTTACAGTATCCTTCCCCTGCCATACCCACCAAACCACACACACAGAAATGGTAGTAAAAAACATTGAATCCCACCACTGCTGGGTGCTTAACAATACTTAAAAACAGCATAAAACATAAAACAATAAAAAGACAACAGTATGCACATAAACCACAACAGAAATCAGTAAGAGCCATTGCAGGCTTCAGATCCTCCCAGACCCTCATGCCCAGAGATAAAACAATGTCTTTCAAGCTTTGTGAAAGGTTGACAGAATCAAGACCATGCTAACTCTGGGTGAAATGTCTTCTAAAGAGTGAGAAAACCCTCTTTTCAGGCCCCACACTTCTTAATAGACAAAATCTGGAATATAACTGTCCTACCGGACCAATGAGACTGGTAGATGCAATTGGGAAGAGTGGTGCCTCAAAACTGAAAGACCATCCCATCATTTCAAAACTGTATTAGAGGCAAGTCATTTCCTATAATTACAAAGACATTTTACATTTTAAACCACAACCTATTATTGGAAAGCTAAATTTTGCTAGACTGTTAGTTTTATGTTTCCCCACGAAGTTGATGTAGAGAGACTCACTGGAAAACAGTATAAGAAAATTGTTTTGTCAGTATCAAAGTGCTTCCCTAATTAATAACTCCTGATAATCTTTTAAAAATGCAATTAGTTTTAAAAGAGTAATCGTTATGAAGAATTTTCACAAAATATTTTTGTTAAATTAGAAGCTCCTATGAAAATTACTATTTTCGAGGGCAGTTCTATCTTTTGTGCCTCACTTTTCAAAAATTAAATTAAGACTAATTTCTGAATCAGAACAAAGTCCATGTATTACTTCAAATCAATATTATTGGATATTGATTCCAATATTCTTGAGAATGCTGTATTTCTAAGTGCGTATTCTTCAAAGAATTTTTGAAGCATCAAACAATACTTCTACAAATTTATACCGGAATCATTTAGCTACAACAAATATAACATTTCAGAATGAAATCTCCAGGTTGCTCTGTAAAATAACCACATTGGGCCAGTATTTTTTGACACTCATGAGGGCAGCAAAAGGTTAGAACTCCAAACAGTTTGATTTAAAAAGTTTGCTATTTCATTTGCATTAGTATTATATATACATGGTATAAGATTACATTAATATATACCTGTGTTTATTACTTTTATATATATTTTATAAAACAATTAAAGCACTAAGACCTGAATATACTTGCAAAAGCTTTAAGGCACTGAAACTGTAAGGTTAGAGAAGGGGTAGCTAATCTTTCAATAATCATGAACACACAATCTTTTTGTGGCATTATTCTATCCACTAAGCTTTGATGGAGTCAATGAGATCACTCAAGTGGACAAATTTCCAGAAATATTTTTGCATGCAAGGAGGGTTGTTCATTTTATTATTCATTCATTTGTTTTTAAAGAGGCTTATTATACCATACCCTTTTATTCATTATGAAAAATCAATTTATCTTCAGTGAACTATCAAATTTTGGATATCCCTCCCCCCCCCAAGCAGTTCTAGGATGTACAAAAAGGAATTGGTAGTCAGTAGTTTATCATGCCTTCCATTCTAGTAGTCCACAAATTTTGTTTCTTTGTAAAAAATAAATAAGAGGAATCACAAGCAAGCCATGATGTAAACAAAAACAAATATACTTTTGTGGCATTATTTAATAAGTTTATAGTTGAGCTTCCTGAAGCAAAATATGTAATTTAATCATAAAATATACATCCATCCATCATGCACAACTATTACATAAACTTTGCTTAAACTTTTTTCATCAGTTTAAATAAATGTTACCTTCCTACCAATTTTCTACCAGTGAGGTAAGTACTACTTGATGTATTTCTAATAAGAGGCAACTGAATTTTAACTTGGAAAGATCAAAAGATGCAGAACTCCAGTTGCAGACAATAATTTGCTCTGTCAAATGTTTTGGTTGCTGAACTATTTTGGGCAAATGGAAAGTTTGAGAAAAGAACAGAACACGATAAAAATAGTTCAGACAACTCCCAAATTACATTTTGCCCACTGATCTGCTCTTTTTAAAAAAATACTGTTTAAACAAGTTTCTATGTTATTAGTTTTCTAGCAGTGTTAATCAGTAGATCAAATTGGGAAAGAGAGCTTTTTATTTAAGCTTCTTACTATCTGAATGAAAAATTAGATGTTCCATTAGAAATAAAATTTAACGTATTCCTTAAACAAAGATTTGTTATAATCTTGTTTTAAACTGGATAAGTATGTAATAAGTAAACTACTTCATAATAAGTAGAATGTTTTATTTCAAATATTTTACCTTTTACTTTCAATTAAATTACTACATCAAATTACTATAAAATTGATTGTGGCCTGGACATACCTACCCAGCAGGATTGCTAATGCTGTCATATTATTTCTAATTTTTTATTGCGGGAAAAATTTCTAGGAGGCAGAAGTTGCATTCATTAAAAATGTTATCATATCAAGAACAAAGCTAGACATGTAACTAAATAAATACGGAATAACAACTTGCTTGTAATTTATTTCAAGCATAGTATTTCATCTGTTCTACTCTATACTAATTATTTAATCAATGCAGCAGACTTAGGCAATTTAATATTTCATACAATCCCATAAGACTCTGCAACTGAATAATGTAATGGACAGCCACAATATCAGAGAAATAACCTGTTTCAGTACTATACTATTTATAGCTACTTAACATTCAATAAAAGGTGGTTCAAAACTACAGGTTCAAAAAATGACTTATTTTAGTTGACTATTTCAGATATAAATGGATTGGCTTCCTCCCCTAAGCTATTGGCATACATCTCAATTCTGTTTCCTACTTTTTATTCTGAATCAATCTAGGTGGAAAAAAAATGTCCTAGTAATAGTGGATAAATATAAATACTGGGATGGAGACATTTTTAACTGCATAAAAAAATAACTCTGAATATTCTTGATCGCTCCTCCCTAATTCTCTTAGCAAACGCTTTAACAATGGCAACTTATTCCAACTTTTATATAATTAATGTGTAGTTGCTCTATTTAACTTGGCCTATTTTCAGACTCAGAAGTCTATTCTGTGATGACAATTTAATGGAACCCCAAAAAGAAACAATATGACAATTATTAAATCAACGTATCTACATTTTAAAAACATTACTGAAAAAATTATTCTGAATTTTACTGGCAGAGACTATCTACCATTATTGACACTCATAGTCAAAACTATTTCCCTCCAGGTAATAGACATGTTGTCTGAGAATTTTGTGAATCGTCTATGAAACATCCGGATGGAATCAGATTATAAAATATTAACCAATTCTATTTATGCATTTATTCTTTGGGGCCCATATATGTTAATTGTTTCCTTGTGCCCCTTTTCTAATACTTTGATTACTGTCTATTTGCTCTAACAGAACTCTTAAACATTTGTACCATCAATCCTGCTAATTCATTATTCCAAGCACTGCAAAGAAATGTGCAAAAAATTGTCTCTTTCTGATCTTACTGGCATCTTATTTGAGTATCGGAGCACATTTGAAATTGCAGTTTGTAATTTGTTCCATTGCCTGTTTAAAAAGCCAAATGAACTAAAGAAATTCTCCACATTTTTTCTTTGATTTAATCATATGCATTGCTTAAGGCTACAGAAACACACACAAGCACAAATTCTATATCAAGAGCACTCAAATTCGGTGATTCAAAAAAGTTGAATTCAGTTACTTATATAAATTAAATCCCATAAGCACATTTTCAAGATTCCCTCATTCTTGGATTTTATTCTGTCACTCTTGATCACAGAGAAGAGAAGACTGTCCACAGGGGGTTGAAAACCTGCTGCTGATTACCCTGTTTTCCCTCTGACTTCCAAGATTTCACAAGACACCCTCATGTTTTTACATATATCTTAGCAAACACAAGAGCTGGAAGCTTTTTTGCTATTGATTCATTTGCTCTTCTTGTTTTGCTATGATGTTTGCCTCATTTTGAATTATGCTATTTTTCTTACGCATCTCAGAATACCAAATTCTTAAATATTGAAGGGGAAAGAAAGAAAAAGAAAAATCAAACATCTCTTTTTTATAATGTACTGGAATATGTATTTTCTAGGCCAAGGTTCTCTTAACAAACTTGTAACAAACATGCAAACTTTAAGTGTCTGGTAGTTAAAAAGGATACAATGACTGTATGATGCTATCATCTTTTCCTTCTTTCTTAATTAGAGTTTGATTCGGCAAAAAAAATAGCAGCCCACACCATCAGGCAAACCACAACTCCACCACAGAACAGAGTCATTGCATCTAACTCCCTGCAAGATAATCATATTCTGTGCCAAGTCATTAATGTTATATTCACAATTATGGTGCCTTTTATAACTGGCAAGTTTGCTATTTTTTCCATCTGCCACGTCATAGCTACTATGTGTAAAAGTCAGGGACGGTCACTTTCATACAGAAAGTAATGCAGCTGATGACAATTTAAAAATTACGATTTGTAGGAAAATATGTTAATTTCAATTTACTGACATGGATTAAAAATACGTTTATTATAAATCCATGTCCTTTCCACGGATAAATACCATAAACAGGGCAGGAAAGAATCAGCATTTTAAAAAATGTTAACTTCCAAAACACAGAGATGATATAATTATGAATGTATATTTGATTTCCTAAGCCACATTTATTAGCATTGTTCCAGAGCAACTTGTGTATATACATTTTAGCCAAGTTTACAAAGTTGGAGTTATTGTTTTGCCATGTAAGTTCCTCAGGTATCAATCAAAGAAGACTACAGGTTGAAATAGAAAGTGGAGGAAGAGGAAGAGGAGTACTGTAGCTTTACAGACATTACTGTTGTGCACTGAATCTCAGAATAACAGTAACGCAAATTAGAAGCTGCCTGCTGCTTCAGAAATCCAGGTCCGAAGAAATTATCCAGTTACCCCAAAAAGCCTTAATGTAAGAGTCATCTTCATAGTGTCATGTGGCAATCACAGTAGCCATACCCTCTCCCCAAAACACAGAAACACACAAATAGACACACAGAGAGATGATATTCTAACTATTCACACCGACTGAACATAAAAGCAGCCTCCTCAAACGTGACCAAAACAAGATTTCTTACAATAAAAAACTACCACTCGATGAATAACACTATGTGTAAAAATACATCAGCATTTGATTTAAGTAAGATTTATTCCTGCTGAAAAGTATTTTCTATTTTATGTCTACAAAAGACTTTCTATATAATCACAACGGGCAAGTACATTTTCCCAACTAGAAAACTGTCCCTATCTCATAGCTCAATGTTATGCTACACTTTTCTATGAATCAATACATATTTTCAGCATGTTTTATCATTTCATCTCTTTTACTTTTTTAGGTATATAAGTTCTGTTCCAAAAATCTGTTTTTGGCTATACTACAGATTTATAAATAAAAACATTAGAAATAAAAGTCTTTAGGAAAGACTTACAGTCAATTTTCAAAAATAAGACACTGCATGCAACAGAACTTACTTTAACATTTGGAAAGGATTAACTGTGATATGAACATGTCAATTTATTTCTCTCATTTCATGTTAGTGGCATCTGTAAACGGAGTATTTAAGCATCAGCATGCTTGAAAGGTAAGTTCCACTTTTGATTCTGAATGCTAAATAACAAAAAATATTTGGGATAAATTCAAGCCATTTAAACTAATGTCATCTTTACTAAATTTATTTCTCCTAAATGTGAGACATTAACTTAATTTTAAAAAAAACTTCCTTGCAACTTATTTCTTCAAGGTATCAAGACTGCATTCCTGCCCTCTTAATCTGCTTTCCCCCTTAGTCTGATTCAATCAATGGTGGTTTTATCATTAAGTATCAAAAGGGGGCAGATTATCCCACAAAGTAATTAGTACCACATATACTGCAGAGTAAGACAGTGATATATAAGAAAAAATGTATAAACCGTGTTTACCTTAATACTTTTCCTACTGCTTGTAGAACCATTTTGCAACTTATTCCAGTTTTGGGAGTTTGAGAAAGTACAGGTCTTTCACTGCTGTGGTTACAATGATCCCCAACCATGTTCAAAAGAGACAGAAAGAGAAGTGGGGAGAGGGGTGTTGTGGTGATGAGAGAGAAAGAGAACTGGAAGCTGTTAGTACCGATCTCGATAGCTCACCCTCTCTTTCCTATCCTCCTCAAAAAACTAGTCCAACTACATTCACAGAGTTCATAACTTACTTCACTCTAGCCCTTCCTCCTTCCTTGCTTCTGCCAATAAGAAAGCAGCAATGGAAACAGGGGAAAAAAACACCCTCAGCTAGAAAAAGGCAAACAGCTGCTCCTTTTTACAAATTCTTCAGTAAAAGCCAAGCCTGGGAAGTTAATGCCAATAAGGAAGCATCTGAATTAGTTTTTTCAGGCTGGCACCGGCTGTAAAACAAGACAAGAAAAGTAGTGTGGGGAATAAGCAAGCTTCTTTCAAGCGTCCAGTTTGGACTGCAGTTTTATTAGGGACGGTGCATGGATAGAGAAGAGGGAACTGCTTTAATTTGTAGCATATTAAAAAAACAGAGCTGAACAAACAAGTGAAAATATTTCATGATAAGCCAGTTTTCGATCTAAATCTTTACTCTTCCAAAACACCAATTAGCCTTTACCAATTTGTCTTTCATAACTAAGAAGTTCAATCTGATTTTTAACTTAGTAGCTAATGTAGTCACCTATCCTTTTTTTCACAGTTGCATTGCTTCTCTTTCTCCCCCCCCCCTCTCTCTCTCACACACACACACACACAGAGTGCTTAGCATGAAACTATACTAGCCTAAATGTTACATGCCAAATGTTCTGGCACTAGAGTGGTTCAGTTAAGATCTGACTGATATCAGTCAACAATCATGCTATTTATTCACTGTTTCTTAAATCACTAATGCCTATCAACAGTGATAGACTATAAATACTTGAGGTCCTGCAGTAAAGATACAGATCAAGCATCGTATCTCTGTCTCAAATGCAAAGAGCTGCTTTTGTAATAGCAATAAATGGCTAATTTAACACTGGAAGGTATTTTATAAGTATGCTCCATTATGGTTTTAATTCATTACTAACAGTGTTACGTTTAGTGAGAATTTATCTATTCAACAGATCTTTCAATTCAAGCATAAGATTAGTAAACCAACACTAGCTAGCCACATTCATATCCCTATAGTTATGAAACAAGCAAAAGGAGAAAAGTTGTAAATAATAGTGAAGATTCAATAAAATTATGAATATATATATATATATATATATATATATATATATTTTGTTTTCGTAGATATATATATATACACACACACACACACACACACACATATGAAAATTACCTAGTTACAGTATAAAGGCAGTCAAAATAATGATCTGATCTTGTTATATGCATGTTTCTTATTTTTTTATGGTTATTTTAAGATGTGTTTCACTGCCCAGTCATATTTGCAAGATGCTATATAAATTTGATAAATAAAATAAAAATAAATTTATTTATTTATTTATTATTTGCACTTGTATATCTCAAGACTCGAGCGCTCACAGTTAAAATATGAAACAATAAATACTTAAAAAACTATTAAATTTAAATTACAAGTCCAAATATAATAAACTAAAACCATTAAAACTATCCCAACCCAGGGGGGGGTCACAGCCCGGGTTGATCAAACAACCAACAATAAATGAATAAAATTATGTCCAATTCCTTGGAGGGGAGGTTGAAATAGTTTATAGAATTAGTTTATGAAAGAAGCTAAATAGATTTTTTCCAGATATACTTCACCTTCCATTGGAATGCAAATACGTTTTCTGTAATGTACATTAAAATAAACTGAAGGAGATAAAACTGTGCAATTTGCCTAATAAAATTACATACCAGTATACCAGTGCCCCCCAATTTTTCTGGCTTTGCAGACCGGCACCAGTGGGATGGTGGTGGTTTTGTATGCACATTTACCGCTTGCACAAATGCAGCTGTGAATGCTCACTCACTTGCCCGCTGCTTGCACAGTCCAGTTCCCAAGGGGCAGCAGTCCAGCAGTGGGCTGAAGACCGGGGTTGGGAAACCCTGCAGTAAAGCAAATGTCTACACTCTCATTTTCCACTTTCAATCTTATGGTCAAATGGTCTCACGAGAAAGGGCATTGGTTCTTACCTGATACGCCTATTCTCTGGGAGCTGTGAAGAGCATCCAGGTCAGGGTTGTACTTCCGTCTGCCGTTCAATAGGCTGAGCAAAGAACTGAGGACACCCCCCCTTGCTGTTTGTCCCCAGTTTTGGTGAAGTCCAAGTTGTAGATTACTCTGCTGCGCTCTTCGCTTGCTCATCGTGCTTGACCAGGAACAGACCCAGACCCAGATGGTCATCTGGGTGGGGCTGGATGCTCTTCACAGCTCCCAGAGAATGGGTATATCAGGTAAGAACCAATGCCCTTTCTCCAGTGAACTGTTCCAAGCATCCAGGTCAGGAACATACCCAAGCTGGCGTGTCCTTACGGGAGGGCCTCCATCTGGTTTCCCAGTCTCCCTCACCGTGTCAGTCTCTCTCACCGTGTGAACCCTTTGCAGGACATGTTTGTCAAAGGCAGCTTCTGCTGATGCAAAAATGTCCAGTTTGTAATGTTGTATGAAGGGCAACAGTGAAGTCCACATTGACGCTCTTCAAATTTCTGTGATAAAGGCTTGTGTCACCCAAGCCGCTGATGTGGCTGCACTCATGGTGGAGTGTGTCATGATCCCTCTGGGCACCGGTAATGTCTGGAGTTCATACACCTTTGCAATAGTGGCTCTGAGCATCTGCCACCGTTGAAGCTGTAACTTTCCTCCCTAGGGTGGAGGGTTGAAATGAGACAAAGAGGGCCTCTGCCTTCCTGTGGGTGACAGTCCTATTGATATAAATGCCGAGAGACCTACGCAGATCTAGAGAATACCACTGTCTTTCTAATGCATGAGCCAGTCTAGGGCAGAAGTTGGGAAGAATCAACTCCTATGCTCGGTGGAAAGAAGTATGGACCTTGGGTATAAAGGTTGGGTGTAGGCAAAGAACCACCCTATCCAAGTGGAAGACACAAAGATCTTCCCTCATCGAGAGAGCTGCTAGTGCAGATATTCTCCTGGCAGAGGTTATAGCCACCAGGAAAACCACCTTATAGGTTAGAAGGTAGAGACTGATAACCCTCAAAGGTTCAAAGGGTGGTTTGGTGAGCGCTGTAAGAACCTTATTCAGATCCCAGGTGGGGTATCTATGGACCACAGGAGGTCTTAAGTTAGTGGCCCCACGTAGGAAGCTATATTCTTGGATGGTGAGCAAGAGATTGGACTCCACCACAGGAGAGGACTGAGGGTAGGGCCACTACATGCCTACACAGGATATTGGGAGAGAGGCAATTATCTAATCCCTCTTGGAGAAAGTCTAGAACATTTGCCACCAATGCTGAGGCGGGGTCTAACTTATTTTTGTTGCACCACCTGCAAAAGATCTTCCATGTGACGTTATAGATGCGGATCATGGATGGACATCACTTGTCATTGTATTGATTACAACGCCCAGGTGCAAAAGTCAAGTGGTAGGTGTTAGATGGCTTTTGTCCAGGTTGACTGAAAAACCATGGTCCTGAAGGACCCAGAACGTGATTTGTAGATCTGTCTCCGCCTGCAGGCAAGATGAGGACTGTATTAATATGTCATCTAAATAGCACTGTAGACAAATTGGTATGCTCCGGAGATGCGCTGATAGGGCCACCAGCACCTTTGTGACAGTATGCTTCGGTCAGGTCCACTGAGATCAAGACGTATCCCTGCCTAAGATTTAGAAGAATAGATTGCAGGGAACTCATTTTGAATCTCCTGTATACTAGGGAGTGGTTCAGACATTTCAGGTCTAGAATCGCTCTCCACCCACCCACCCCAAACTCTTTGGGATCACCATCAACTGTTGGTGCCTGAAGCGACCCAGACAGTTCTTGAGCCATATTGTAAAATTTCCTATCGTACCCCATGGGATTGGGATAGGAGCCTGTAGAAGCCAACTGCAGCTTGACCATATCTACGAACATCTTTGGCACTGGTATGACTTCTATCTCTGTGATAGGTTCAGAAAAAATTAAATCCTCTGACTCCCCCTCCTTAAAGACGGCCTCTGACAGGAGTGGTGTTTTTTGCCTTGAACAACAAGGACTTGAAAAGCTGCAGACGGAACAGCCCCATGAATGTAGGCTATTCTAGAACCAGTCCTTTGTCCTGACATGTCTTTATCAAGTTGGCCCTCTATCTCTGACAGGGAGGAATCATTGTCGTCTGATGAGACAGAAGAATAAAGGTCTTGGCCCTCCAACTGTTCCCCAATGAGTTGCGTGGGTGAGGTTGTGGTTAAAATTGATTTAAATGCCCTATAGGGTGCATAGGTTGGGATGGTACCTGGAAGTCAGGTGGATTAGCCTTGAGTTGCATGGGTTGAAGCTGCCCTTGATGATGGATAGATCCTGACATCTGAGACCTCATCTGGTAGGTCTGTTGCACATCCTCGGCGATGCCCTTCCTGATCTCCTCTGACATCCAGAATCGAACGGAAGGGGGAATGTCCAGAGGAGAACATTGCTCTGCACAGAGCCTGGCTGCAGTTGGTGTGAAGGTGGCCTCCAGTACCAGTCTGGGCCTCTTGTTTTGGTAAGTGTGACCCCCTGTTGGCATGGCAACAGGGTACATTAAGTCGGTCATGTTGCCGGTATCTGGTCCCGGGGCCTAAGAAATGCAGGTCTCAGGTGCTCCTGTTGAGGACCAAGATAGGGCCCTCAAGTTGTTACCGCCTCTGGCGGTGACCAAAAGATCCAAAGGTGGGACTGACATGGGCCCAGGAGAAGATATTGCAATCACTGGGGAGGCTGATTGCTGGTTTTTCTCCGCCCCTCTCAGGTTCCTCTCCAGGTGCTTCTCCAGTGCCTTCTGGCAGTGTTTTTCATATTTTTCCACTGCCTTGGAAGTCTCTTGGCCCACGAGGCCTTAGAATTGTTTCATGTCATTGCTCGGGCTGATATTCTGGATCCTGACTCGCTGGAACAAGCTGAGCCTTCCTCCTCCATTGCATGCCTGAATTACAGGTGTGTTTACTGTGAAAATATTTGTTGGGGTGCAGGTATTTGCCCACCTGGGAGTCTGCACTGGAATGCAGGCAGTGACTCCTATTAATATTGTCCCCCCCCCCAAAAAAATTTTGAGATGTAAAATTAAATTTCAAAAAATTGACAAGAATGGTAAATGGAGAATGACCTATCCCAGCTGAGTGGGGGAAATTTTTGATGAACCCTTCAGCTCCTAGGTCACTGAGAAGGTGGTCTTTTGTATCAAAAAACAGTATAAGAGCGCAGGCTGACAATGGCCTAGGCACACATTGTAAACTGCCCTGATGGTGCCAGATGAGAACCTTTGTTGAAGAAGAATTCCAGAGGCTAGTAAAGCTTCTGTATGCCTTGGTAAAAAAAACGAATGATACACTTTGCGATGGGCTTTTCCCAAAGCAGAGCTGTTGGGGTTAAAGACCAGTTTTTAAAATGAAGGTACCTTAGTCATTCTTTTGAAATTTGGTGGGGAAAAAAAGAAAAACACAGATTCAAAATAGCATCGGCTGCTTAAACCGCTGGCATGCAATTCAAACTGTATGGGCAGTTTCTTTGGGGCATGTAGAATAAAGATTATTCTTTGACACTTGTTAGCACCGAGGAGCGAAGCTACTTCTTCCGCTCAGGTCAGTCTAGCTGTTAAGCCTCTTGCAATCACAGCGGAGAAATTGAGCTCCTCTCTTCGCGCCGCTGCAGTCCTTATAAGGACCTGCTGCAACCGATGAACAGCTGATAATGGCCATCGGTTGTCAGCGGATTAGAAGGAAAAAAAGGTATAGAAATAAGACCTTTCAAATCCTGAAGGCTTGTCAATGAATTAATAGCAGCTTTCGTTGACTCCTGGTCAGGAATGCACTTCTAGCTCGAATGACAGCTGAGCTAAAACTGGGGACAAGCAGCAAGGGGGAGCGTCCTCAGATCTTTGCTCAGCCTATTGAATGGCAGACAGAAGTACAACCCTGATCTGGAAGTTCGGAACAGCTCACTGGAGAATCAAAGAACATACAATAAAGATTTCCTTTACTGTATCTTTAATCCTAGAACATTTTATTTAAATACTTACAGAAACTTTTTATTTTATGTATTGGATGTATTTCCTGTCCATCTCATAATAAAACAACTGCAGCTTAGAGCATTAAAATTCCAACAAATAAATACATCTAAAACAATAGAAATAGAAATCCCAATCAAGATAAAATTATAGTTAAAAGATGGGGAGGGAAGGAACAGAAAGCATAGGGTGGTGGTGGTGGTGGTATTGCCTCTTAATTCATCAATGACTTCAGTATGAAACTCCCTCATGGCATCCCCACAGCAATCTGGCAAAGCCAGGTCTGCAGACTCCTGCAGAAGGTAAGAAGGGTGGAAGCCAATCTCACTGCACAAGGTAAGATGTTCCCAAGGGCAGGAGCCATGGCAAAGAAGGCGCTTCTCCTGGACTCCATCAGTCAGAATTCCTCGACTGTCAGGGCCTGCAGCATGCCTCCTCTGCCAGCGCAGGTGAGTCCCAGTGGGTGAGATGGTTCCTCAAGTAACCTGAACTCATGCCATGTAGGGCTTAAAAGATAATAACCAATACCTGGAATAAATTGCACCCAGAACAGACTGGCAGTCAGTGCAGCTCACCAAGCAGTGATGTAACATGGGTCATTCTATGGACTCCAAAAACTAACTGTGCCTTCACACTCTGCACCAGTTGAAATTTCCAAATGCTCTTCAAGAATGGCTAAACCTGGCTACATTTAAGCCAGTAACAGCAAAACACTTTTCACATCTAATGTAAATGGATATTAAAACAAACAATACTGAGAATGTAACTTTCTGTAGATAAACTATAGATTGAAGATTTAAAAAAAAATCCCTTCAAATGAGAAAACATTTCCAAAATGTAGGGTCCATATTATGTGACTTCCAATGTCAATATTAATTTAAAGGAAGATGGGTATAAATCAAATGAATGAATGAATGAAGTAACCAAGTTCAATCACTGTCTGTTAAAAAAGTTTATCTGAAATGTATATTATATACTTTTTTTACATACTGTTTGAACCCCATGTCCTGAATTTGCCTCACAGCAGTAAACCCCATATTTGTTATTATGCATTCCTTTCGACTTACATACCTCTTTATTCACTCTAATGAAACAATTACTAAGCGTGCATGAACATTCAAATACATTGTTAATGTTCAGTCTGATGAACTGTAAACAGAGCACAGCCATTTTGCCTCAGTATAAGGAAATCCTCTGCCTAACAATTATGTAGATAAGTTTTGTAATGCACGTAAAAAGGAAAGGTTTACAATAAGCTTATAAGTTATTATCAAAAGACAACTGATTATTATTCTAAGCAACAAAAAGTTTTGTTAAAACTCTTAAAACATAAGCTTTGCTTTAGTTACTAGAAAGCATTAATAAAAGCATAATACTTTTAAGAATTTATAACATAACTATGATCAACTGTTGCTTAAATAGCTGTTTGCCTCTTTCTGGAGTAGTCATTAAAAATACAAATATTAACATCATGAGGCCTCAGAAGAAAGACTTTTCTCTATTATAATGGCAACAATGAAATAAGCGTAATATTCATATTACTGTTAAAAGTACAAAATAACTTCAAGAAATGCAGTTTGCTAAGCTAGCTTGAAAGGCCATGTAACCTAAATTGCAACCTATATTAAAACACCAAATTGTAACCTACTTATGTACCATGTCCTTGTTCAACTTACTTGAATGACTCTATTTCAATACTAATTGTGCTTCTGATACTATCTGAGAATTTAACCTAAATATACTAGAATGTATTTTAAAGCCACTAGAAAAAAACATTTTCATTTAAACATCTACCAAGGGCTTTCAAGCAAGGAAAGATTAATTGCAGGCTTTTACATGAAATTACTGGGAGAGTTGTATCTGTGCTGTACCAAGCTATTTGAAGGATGAAGCAAGAACAATTTTTACAACTTTTTCTTGTATGCATTAACTCCTAATGATGATTTGCTTTCTATGTTAAAACTATTTCCTAAAAGAAGATTTTCTAGAATAGTTTTGTAGATGCTTTTAATTTCTTGGTTTCTAATTTTGTTTAATTCCTTAGTGCTAACATGCTTGATATTTTACTCACGTTATGTGGATTTTTCCACAAAATTCTACCTACTTCTTAATTTTTCCGTCCCTAACATTCTGAGGTATAATGTAGCTACAAGTTCTTTTTAATCATCATTGCTGGTTTATAACCCTTGTTCTATAGCATTCCATAGCAATTCTGCAAAGTATTTTTCAATACGGGGCATGGAATATTTACCTAGAGTATTTGACACCTAATTTTTAGCACAAGTTTAATTACAGATTGCATTTAGGATGATTAAAGGCTTGGAGACTAAAACATATGAAATACAGTTGCAGGAACTGGGTATGGTTTGTCCACAGAAGGGAAGGACTAGGAGTGACATGACAGCAGTATTCCAATATTTGAGGGGCTGCCACAAAGAATGAGTCAACTTATTTTCCAAAGTACCAGAAGGCAAGACAAGAAACAATGGATGGAAACTAATTAAGGAAAGAAACAACCTGGAATTAAGAAGAAATTTCCTGACAGAAAAATTGACAGTGAGAACAATTAACCAGTGGAACAGCTTGCCTTCCGAAGCTGTGGGTGGTTCATCACTACAGGTTTTTAAGGACAGTCACTTGTTTGAAATGCTATAGGGTCTCCTGCTTGAGCAGGGGGATGGACTAGAAGACCTCCAAGGTCCCTTCCAACTCCTATTCTGATTGATTGATTTTCCAAATTAATTCTGAATTTAAAAATGCTTTATGGAAAAGGAGATTGGGAAATGCTTAGAATTGCAGGGCTCAATCTTCCATTCTGGTATACAGTAGAACCTCTTCTAATTATTTTTCCACTGTATTTATCAGCCACTCCCTCTCAAAAAATTGCATAAAACATTTAGGCATGCTGATAATACTAAGTTTGCTTTTAAAAATAAGTCTGGGGATTTTTATTAATTCCTGCTGAATTAATAGATGAATATCATTCTCTAGACTAGAGCAAGTGATGCTAACACACATACAAAGGCCCACAATTTTGCCTAAAATGAGAAATTAATTTATATTTACATAAACTTTATATTTATGCTCAGTAGAGAAAATAAACTCTTGTACAAGAAGCACGTACCAAGCAATGGTTAATATAAGGGAATAAATAAATAAAAATCAGGCATTTTTGCCCATCTTCTATCAAATGAAATACAAAAAATACCTTAGTTCAATCACAAAAAAAATTACTGACTTCCCTCTGAAGTCTGTCATGACAGTAGGCTTTAACATTACAAGGCTATTAGCTACTTATCTATCATATTTATAATTTAAAGCCCAGGGAAAATTATTTAGAATTCTTAAAACAGAAGCCATTTCAGATGAGTCAAACGTAATACTTTTATCGGACTTCTGGTTGAGAGCCACAGCGAGCTAAATGTCTATTTTTCATTATGACAGAGATCAGTGCAGGATGCAGGATTTTGGCTGCCAAAATTCTTTCGGGAGAGATCTTTAAGATAGCCTGTATGACTCCTTAAAGCCGCTTCTTGTGAGTAAACTGCAGGAATCATCTTTTTGCAGTTTGCTTTTGGACTGAGCAGCTGGGATTTGAGGAAGGAACCATATTTGCTCACAGTCCTTAATGCAGCCATTTTAAAGGACATTAAACTTGACTGAAGCTGAATTCTTAATCACTTTTTATTTGTGCTCCCCTCCTCCGCTGGTTTAGAAAAATTAATACGCTTCAGAATAATGTGATACTACCTTCACTGGGTGAGTTGCCTTCACCTTAGAGAAAGAATGTTTAAATATAATTTTAAAAACTTTTCAAAAATATTGCTTTAACCAAAAGGGTGCTTAGAATATGGATTTTAAAGAATTGAACAGTGGATTAAGAACTCAAATGGACTTGGAATTATAACTAACTTTTCAGAAGATTTCTTCTCGTGAGAAAGTGGCATTGTTTACTTTCTTGCTAGCCAAAATAAGCTAATGGGACTTTAAATGTTGGATACCAGAGTTGGACACTAGGTGGAGTTGGACTAGAGTTGGACACTAGGCGGAGCTATAGGATAACAAAAGAATGGAAGGAAATAATCTAATAGTGAGCTATTTGATGGAAAGCATGAAAAAATTATGAAGATTTTTGACCAATAGTCTTTGAAACTCTTGCAAATGACTGATAAGGGATGCAATGGAAGAAGAATAGAATGCATTGGGTAAGTCTGAAATTAACTTGAACATGGAAATAAATGTAGAAAAGAAGGATACCAAAAAAGGATGTATTAGAGTTTCAAATGAAATGGATGATTATTCAGTGCCATGCACAGAAGTTATCATGAAGGAGATATACAATTATGGAACAAAAAGGGGGAGGGGAGGAGGTGTGGGGAAGGGAGAGACATATTATTTTTTCCACTGAATGTACAAAAGACATCTATGAAAGTTTTGAAGGACTTTCTGAGAACTGATCTCCAAAAAAGGACAAATTTCTTTATCACATTAACAAAACAAATTTACTAAGATTTGAAAGATCTTCTGGGGAAGGATAAAAAACAATGGCAAGAAATTAAGATGTGGGATTTTATTTGAAGAGTTAAGAATTAAGATAGTTAAAAGGATAGGAAAGAATATATAATTGACTAATTTGATCAAAGTTAAAATAATGTCTTGTATCTGACAACCTTTACTGGACTTTTCTGGCAAGGAATGAATAATGTTAGTTAAGAGATGAAATATGCAGTAAAGAGTATAGGTTGCAATCTAATATGTGGAAATAAATTGTATGCACTTGTTGGGGTGAAAGGAGGAAGTTATTTTCCTTTTTTCCCCCTCCCCCACCTTTTCACACTTTTTAGATTTTTGTAGTTTGAATAGCCTGAATATTTAATAAAATTGTTTGAAAAACATGATATATCCATCATAAATTGTGATTTGTATTTCATCTATTGCGTCTCTATTAAATCAAACAAAGAAATATAAGTGGAAGAATTAGCGCCAGAGGCGGCGAAGGCAGCAGCAGATCATGGCATGGAAGACACTGCAATACTCTGTGTTTCCTTGAGTTTAGGCTTGGCATTGTTGGAACCATGTTCCACCAGAATGGATTCCCACCACCACCAACAAATATGAAAGCCCTGCTGCATGGCAGACCATTCCAGCTCACAAAAATCCACCATATCACATGGATGCAGGTAATTTGCAAGGAAATTATAAGTATTTCCAAGACCTGACACATTTAATTGACAAACATCACATCAATTAAAATCCAGGATCCACAAACACCAGCTGGCAGTCAAACACCACAATCCCAAATCCCCTACCCACACTGACACTGAACAGCCCCAGTTTGATTGGAGCAACACAAAAATCATTGGCCACACTACCACCTGCCATACTTGTGAGTTCATCAAAGCCCGGCACTCTACAAGCAATTCCATCCGCAGACGTACTGACCTACAACCAGCCTATGAATTTCTCAGAATCCAAATCAACCGCACAGCCAAGCGGAGACAGCGCCGACCCTCAGTCAACTCATGCAAGCCTCCCCAACCAGCACTTCACCTCCCAATGACCCTCACCTGATGTAACTTCCCATCACAAGAGTCTCACTGATGATTCACACCTCACCCATCACAAGACCCTCACTTGACACACCCACACCTGAAACTTTATAAACTGAAGAACACTCTTATTTTGGAATCTACTTTATTACCACTACACAAAGTATATATGAAGAACAGTAGAATGTAACCATTGTTTTGACCATTTTTCTTATGAGAGACTTTCACAATGGAAATTTCTTTTTTAAAAACTCCCTTTTGTTAGAGAAAGGATAAAGTATATAGTGCATATCTACAGTCAATTAATAAGATTAGCTTGTGCATTTTTGTTATTGAAGTTATGTTATAAATATATATTTAAAAGGTTCAGACTGATAATATCTTCTAGGGATGTGCAGAGATCTGGTCAGGGCAAAGTATGATTTAGAATACACACACACACACACACACACAAACTAAGATGTTCTAATTTTAAGAAAGACTAGTTTGGCTGTGATGTTAACTACAGTTTAACGTTATAAGAATAAGCTGCAGCAGGATTAGAGCTTGAACTCTGCCCTCACCAACAGAATGGTTAGGGGGTGTCTGAAAATATTCGTTTTCACTGTGTTTTAATTGTAGCATTCTAGGTCATGGAAACTTAACTTTAAATGTGTCTTTTTCAATTACCAGAGTTATAATTAACCAAATTGGAAGGCCAGAGAGGAAAAATGGAAGCTTATGAGTCTCAAGGCTTTATTTAATACAAGTCAAAGTTTGGCATTACACCCAAATACTTACTCAATTACGATTTATTATGATTAACATAACTAATGTATCAAATAAAAAAAATCTGTTAAGCTTGTGAATTCAATACTGATGTGACAAAAAAAAAGCTTATCTACAATGAAAGCTATTATAGACAATATAATGACCCAAGGGGTAGGACATCTGCTACGTGAAGTAGAAAAACAAATTTCCATAAAACAAATGTGATTATTTTGTTGTTGTTGTATGACTTTCATGTGGTGGTGGTGACAGCGGTGGAGGGAAGGACAGCCAATGGGTGTTGATCTTAGGCATTGCTAAGGTGACAGCAGCCTAATTGTATAGGGTCCACTATAATTATAGTCAGCACAAGTAACAATTTTCAGTAGATTTGCTGTTACAGATTTCAGATTTGGTATATTTGATTTTACAAATATATTTACACCAGCATTTAAAAGATCTGAAGTCTGATTAATCTTGAATTAGAAATCTTCAATAAGTATTCTGTCTTTTAAAACTAGCAGTTATAGGGATCATCCTGAAACAAGTGAAAATTCAGTTATAGCTCTTTCAACTGTTTCAATTTTGAAAAATCATTATTTTCAAATAAATTTAACTTAAATATGATTCTGTAATAAGTGAAAATGAATATTGCTTGATAGCTAGAAGTTATTGAACACAAGCTTTGTTAATTTCAAGTGATAACAAATTATCACGTATAATCATTGTAAAGGAAATTAAAATTTCAAAAGGAAAAAAATGATTTATATAGGACAGGTAGCAGTGGTTTGTAACATTAATTATGAAGTTCCATTAACTATCACATTTAAGGCCCCAAATAAAAGCCAGCTGTACTACCCATGCCCCTGAATATGTGTTGAGATGATAGAAAATAAATTCTCATATAATCACAACCAAAGAGTTTGACACTAAGTCTGTTATTATTAAATCCGTTAATTATCAAAACACAAGACTGGTACAAATCATTATTCCTGATCAAAAGAGAGTGGCTTCAAGCCAATGACACGGAGAAAGAGGCAGAAGAAAATATAGAAATAGTCCTTACTCAGTGGTAATTTTACAATGTTAATCAGATTGGATTTATTATGTTGGAAAAGGGTAGGAATATGTTATCCAACAGACTACGTGTTATCTTCATAATCAGTAACATTAATTTTTGTTTTCCATCTCAAAAACAATTCATGTCACTTTATTATAGGGTGTTTGCAATCCATGGAATTTCCTTAAACAAGGATGAACACTGGAAAATAAAAAAGACGTAACTGTCTAAGCCAGAAAAAGTCATATATATGGGAAAACCACACTGAGTCAGCAATAGAGGCACAGCATGATAAAGTCAGAAAGGAGATTAATTCTAAACTGCAAAGCTAATGTGTTTGGGGTTTCTCAAAGAGAACTCAAATGTCCTCCACATCCTATTCACAATTACAAATTCAAATTCAAGAACATAGCTGTAATCTGGTAAAAGAGGAAAAGGAAAAGCTAGATTCTCCACCCTACCCCAAAATCTTCCTATGATAAGGAAGTAAGTGCTTATTTGACTTTCCCCACACACAGTAATTACTTCAAGGCTCTAATGTTTCAGAGTAAAGGTTCCCTGAAAGGGAATTTCATCTATGGGATAACATGCATTATAGTAGATACCCATTAGGCCTTCCATTTCCTTATATGATTAAAACTGAGTATTGAGACTTGTATTCCAAGTCCTGCCAAAAAATGTGCTGTAGGGAGGCCTTGCAGCAAGATGGGCAGCAAACAAATTTAAATAAATAAATAAATAAATAAATAAATAAATAAATAAAGTGTGCAATCAGGATTCTAAATTGTGTGGAAAATCTGTATTAGTAAAATAGGTCCTGCTCCAATGCAAGGAGTTAATTTATTTTTAATTAATTTTAGTTAATTTCAAATTAACTAAAGATTCCCTACTTAATCTCCAACAAGGTACATGGAATGATATTATTTATTTATTTATTTATTTATTTATTTATTTATTTATTTATTTCTAAGCCGCCCTATCTCCCTAAGGACTCGGGGCAGCGTACAACCATAAAAACAACACAAAATATACAATTAAAAGGACATTAAATAGGAAACCCAATTTATAATCCAAGCAGTAAAAACACCAAAAACAATCATTAAAACTCCCATCTCCCCCCCTCAGTCCAGGTCAGAGAGTTGGAACAACCATGTTTTTAGGCCCCGACGGAAAGAGCAGAGGTCAGGGGCCACCCGAAGCTCCAGGGGCAGTTGGTTCCATAGGGTGGGTGCTCCCACAGAGAAGGCCCTACCCCTCGGGGTCTCCAGCCGACATTGTCTGGCTGACGGAACCCCAAGGAGGCCCTGTCTGTGAGAGCGCACAGGACGATGGGAAACAGTTGCTGGCAGCAAGGTCTCCCGTAAATATCCTGGTCCTAAGCCATGAAGGGCTTTATAGGTCAAAACCAGCACCTTGAATCTCACCCGGAGGGCAACCGGTAACCAGTGCAGTGCACGCAGGAGGGGTGTAACATGGGAGTATCGGAACACTCCCATCACAACCTGTGCCGCCGCATTCTGGACAAGTTGAAGCCTCCGGGTGGTCCTCAAGGGCAGCCCCATGTAAAGAGCGTTGCAGTAGTCCAGTAGGATGGAATTATATTGAGATTCTTTGGCAGAACTATGTATTATGCACATAATCATAGGTAAGTGTACAATCAATTAGTCATACTGTCACAATAATGTAGATCAAACCATGGAATTGATTCTGCTAAAACAAATTTCATCTCTGAATATGCCTCATTAAGTATAAGACACACATCAGATAAAACAGATAAATTTACCAACATGTTTATCTCAAACCCTGTAACATTAGTTTCTGGCATCACAGTCTATAAGAATCTTCTAATGTCCCCTCCAAAATCAGAAGCAGCGGCAAACTGATAGCTGAACCACATAGTCAAGAGTGCTATAAAATTGCACTTTTAAAAACAAAATCCTAGAAATAAAAATTTCTAGGTGAGCAAATAAGGGATGTTATATTTATGAAGATGAGACTAATGTGGGCACTGGGATAATGACAGACTTACTCCTTTCTTGTCTAGTGTCATTGCTTTTTACAACTGATCAGTTCAGCGATTTAATTCTGCATTTTTTTAGTAGCATGTGACATGTTGGTTATGGGAATGGCAGCGAGTGATTAAGCAAATGGGAGAGGCTCAGCAGATTAATGATAGAGAGGTATATTGTTGGGTTACCCCTGGATTCATATATCAGCAACTGACTAACAAACTTTGGATGGAGAAGGACCTAGAAATGAATCCCCAAAATTTACAGCGTTGCTGTTTGTCATCGTTTAAGTATACCACTGCACAAATTAATTATCACAATCTTTACTTTTTGAAAAGCATATGCAATGTAAAGAACACACAATACCTGAAGATTAATATTAGGGTTGCATTCTACATGGCATCAAGGACAAAGAGAAAAGTGGGACCTATAATTCATATTTTACTTTTTGAAGATGTAAAAAGGCTGACAAGACTTATACAGTTACAAACTCTAAACTTCCAAAACTCCTACACTTTAGTTAAGTGGGATACAAGTGATTCTTAGTGCTACCAAGAAGGAGTCTCCCTCTCCCCTGGCCAATAAACATTTTATTTCTGACATCTGCACTAAAATTACTTAAAACAAACTATTTGTGGTAATTTTACCCTGCTTCCCAGCAGAAAAATGCCGTAGAACTGGCTTACTAAGATCAATAAGTAGACAAGCATTATATTTAGGCTCACAGTACAAAAATGAAAATTGAGGGAAAAGAGATAAGTATAGGCACAAATTCTCAAAGTTACACATTCTGCTATAGATTTAGAAACCTTTTAAAATGGATTTAAATTCTTTTTAAAAAGCTTTTGGTTCCTTCATCTTCCTCTGTTTAGTGTTTAACATTCTTTCAAATTAAATGAACAGAAGGCCACAGAAGTCTCCAGGGGCCAAGGCTCTGGCATGGAAACTGAACAAAATTGTGCCCTTCCACTTTTAGACAAGCTTCCCTGACCCTGATGGAATGTTACTACACACATGCAAAACTGTGAATCTGGCTCCTTGGGAATAAAAAAATTGCCAGCTGAATCTGGGAGGGAACCACTTTAAGTGCTGACAGCGAGCCAAGAGCCTCTTATCCTTGCTTCTAACACCACCCCTTTTGCACCTGATCATTTTAGATCCGGTATTATACCTTTGGAATTGAACTTACACGCTTCCAAATTCTCCCTACTGCGATATACTTTTTCTCTCCAGTTCTTTCTCCGAGTCTGGCCTAACTATTAAAGACTAAGAACACTCATTTTATGCAGGTATTTTCATTAGGATTTCCTCAATCGTTCATCTAGGACAGCGGTGGGCAACTATGGCCCCTTTACGATCTGTAGACTTCAACTTCCAGAATTCCTAAGCCAGCCATGCTGGTTCAGGAATTCTGGGAGTTGAAGTCCACAGATCTTAAAGGGGCCATAGTTGCCCACCTCTGATCTAGGATTTCATAACCCAAGGTTTGATTGTTACCTGTAAACGAAGTGGTTATTTTTTTTAGTTTACATTTTTAATGGCTGAATTTTGCTTTCCATTTCTTTTTACTTTTGAAAACTCAAGTATACAGTTAAGATCTAGGTTGCACAGATGTTCCCGTCCTACTATTAAAACAGGAAATGCACATCATTAAGATTTTCTCTTCTCTGGAGTATATTTGTTTTCCCGAATGCCACTAATTAAAGATTATGGATTGAAATGGCACAAGTAAACAATTCATGCTACAACTACTGCTACATCACAATCCTATGTTCTACCAGACAAGGAAATAATGCACACCCTGAAGCATTACTTACACTGTTGCATAACTGCTCATGTTTTTCAGCTACATGGCAGGCTGTAAAGATAAAATGATATAACAAACAGCTGCTTATTTTTTTCTTAAAATTTCTTAGACCAAAGAGATAAATCAATTATTATTGTGCTTCTTCATGACAGAAAGGAGAAAAAGATTCAAATGATTTTAGCAGGAAAATAAGATTACAGAACTATTTTCTTTTCCAGATAAGGTAACTTATAGCCTATTTTGAAAGAAAAGTGGTACAAAGTGAAAAACGATACACATTCCACAATCATATTTTTCCCAGGTTTGTATACCACTGTATCTATTTCCATCATCTCTTTTCAGACTTTCTTAACCCACTTAGAATGAGACACTTAGTGCAAAATTAATTAACTATAAGTAATGGTTGTTAAGAGGACCTCCTTTATACGGACAAGCTACAGCTTTCGTAACCAATGAAAAGTTTAAGCTGAACAAAGAGATATTTTCCTTGGCACTGTTTCATTAAATAGTGCTATGAGGCCACCTGCTAGTCTTAATTACTGTGTTTCTCATAAAATAAGGCTAGGTCTTTTTTTTTTGAGCCCTGAAAAAACGGCTAGGACGTCTTTTCGGGGGTGACTTAATTTCCTCCCCCACTCCCCTCGCCATGAGGCCGTTTCTATCAGCCAATGGAAGCTCCACAAAGGCAGAGTCACCAGCCGTTTCTATCGGCCGGTAGAAGCGGCCTTGGGGCAAGCAGCCACACACACTCCCCTCGCCCCGAGGCCACTTCTACCTGCCGATAGAAACAGCTGGTGACTCTGCCTTTGTGGAGCTTCTATCGGCCGACAGAAATGGCCTTGTGGCGAGGGGAGTGTGCATGGGGTGCTAGCCCCGAGGCCGCTTCTACCGGCTGATAGAAGCGGCTATTGACTCCGCCTTCGGGGAGCTTCTATCGGCTGATGTTCCACCGGTAGTAGATTGGGGTATTCTAGCCTAGGCTCCCTGCAGGGCACTCCTAAAGGCAAGTTTTCTCCCCCCGCCCTTCCCCCCCATTTCTCTTCACCTCGTGTAGTTCTAACGAACGATGTGAGAAATGGCGGGGAAACGCATGGTTTAAATAGGCCTAAATTTTGGGGGAGGGCGTTAATTTCACCTCATGCCTAGAAATCATGCTGGGCCTTCCTATTGGTGGAGGCCGTATTGTTGGAGAAACACAGTAGAAATAAATTAATCTTCTTACCGGTATTATTCCTTAAGTAACAATTTTGTAAAGGACCTCACGGCATATATGGGTTTAAAAAAACAGCATTTCAAAATAATCAAAACAGTGTTTCATGTAGGAAAAGTAGTAGCAGAACCTGGGGGAGGAGTTAAAAGAGGAATTAGCCTACAATCCCTATGTAGCCACAAGCGAACTAAATCCAGCCTCCCTTGAGTTCCACTGACTCATATTTAAATCCAAACAGTTGTTAACCGTTAATTGAGAAGATTCCTGTGCATAGGCATGATTAGCAATAAATCAGTTTAACTGGACCTTCATGTGTGGATCTGATCTTTTGCACCTGACACTCCAATTCTTATAGCACAATAAAGTTTTGTGAAAAATATGGAACAGTGATGCTGATAGCAAGAATCTGATCGTCCTGTCCTTAATTTTATATTAAAGATGAAAGAGGAGATGAAAGTTTCATACCTAGATTTCTTTCTGCAAGACCAAGAATCTCATGACTGTAGGGTCCTTGGTGCTCCCTGAGCTTGGTTGTTTCCTTGCAAACATTTCATTAACTAGGTAACATCATCAGTGCTAGAAGAGAGTGGGGTTTGTTCTCTTGGGCTTGCCCTGTCAGTGTTGTGGGGAGTGTGCCAAGGGAACTCTCCAAGGCAAGTCAAAACTTTATCTACCATTAGAGAAAATGTAAAGATTTTGAAACATCTAGAAACAAGCAAAGTAATAACTAGCAATCAGCACGGGTTTGTTAAGAACAGATCATGCCAAGCCAATCTTATTTCATTCTTCAACATAGTGACTAAATTAGTAGACCAGCAAAATACTGTGGACACAATATATTTAGATTTCAGCAAGGCATTCGACAAAGTAGACCACAACCTACTTCTTAGTAGGCTAGAAAAACGTGGAATAGATAGCACCACCAATAGATGGACTTGCAACTGGCTGACAAACCATACTCAACGAGTAGTCCTTAATGGGTCTAAGTCTACATGGAGGGTCTACATGTACAATAGCGAGGTCATCAAATATCCAAAGATGTTTGTATAAAAATAAAATCCTTAGACATAACTGGTTTTTAAATCCAAGGCAGTATTGATTATAAATAAAGCACACATAAGCAGACATCATATTGGGGAAAGTTCATGAACAGGCTTAAAAGCAAGTTTTCCCATACATTCAAAACATTTTTACTCCTTTTTCCTATTAATTTGGTAGATAGAAAATAAGAAATAATTGAAGGATATTCTTACCTGTTCAGTGTGTAAGACCCATTCTTCTTAAGTCTCATGTTTGCAAATAGAAATGTTAGGGGGAAAATCAGAAGAGAATGTTTGTCCAAGTTTAATGAGAACAAAAGCACCTGTTTGTTAGAGAAGCATTTGTTGGTCAGAGAATCTCTTTCCTGTTTCAGTCATCAGTGGGAAAATCAGAAACCGCCAATTACTAGGAAGGAAATCATTAGTCAAAACAAGAGCCCGAGGATGTAAAATAGTCCACCCTCTTTACGAGCAACACTACTCAAAATTTAACAAAAACTATTTTAATCTGGCAGCTGAAGCAAAGGGGACAATGGGGAGAAGAAAGTGGCATCCCCAGACATGTTTTCAAAGGTAAGTCTGCAGAAGTGAAAAGTCAAATGGATGGGCTTTGCCTTCTTCTTTTAATTAAGTTTGCAAGCAGTTCCAGTGATTCCCTGTTCCTCTCACTCCTACTTGACTTATTACTCAAATATTCATGACTGCCTCAAAAGAACAAGAAAAATGACAAACAAAAGCAAAAGAACTGGTTTCCATATTCTTTAATGTCATAAAGATTACGCAGAAGACAATCAAACAGGAAAGTAGGTGAAACAGACAGTTATAATAATGTCAGCAGATTTGACTGCTGCTTAACTAATTTAACACAAAATGTACAGTCTGTTATTCTTGAACAGAAGCATAGTGGCGGTAGGAGGAGCAGAAGCTTCCATGGGCTCAGTCCTCACCAAGCTGCCTTCAATAAATCACGTTG
The DNA here is from genome assembly GCA_009733165.1 of Naja naja. Taxonomy (NCBI): domain Eukaryota; kingdom Metazoa; phylum Chordata; class Lepidosauria; order Squamata; family Elapidae; genus Naja; species Naja naja. Next base: position 262,462,922 of record CM019148.1, read on the forward strand.
TCTCTGATTAAGTTGTTTAGTTTCTCTTCCTGCACAGCTCTTCTGCTCCCTGACTGCTGAACATTACATTGTCGAACAAAGAAGTTTTTGTAATAGGTAGTCAGTAATTATGCTTCATGTGGAACTTGAACATAAGTAGCAAGATACAACCCAGATTGGAGACTGGCAAAGTCTAAAAACAGACATGCACATATAATCAACATTTAGATGTCACAAACATCTCATCAGAAAAACCTCTTCCAAATATAATTTACTAAGTGAATTGGCAAGCAAGAACAGAAATGGTACAGCTTCTCTGATATGACTGCAACTGAACCATTTTAAAAATAAAATATTAAATTATATACCTACAATTTAGGCAAATCAAAATGAAAATTAAACAGAGAAATCTTTTATGCTTAAACAATGGAGCAATTGAGGTTTGACAGATCAAAATTTGGAGTTCAGGGCATTAAATTACCATTTATCTCATGGGTTTCCAAACTTGGCAACTTTAAGACATGTGGACATTCACTCCCAGAATTCCCCAGCCAGCATGGCTGGATGAGGAATTATGGGAGCAGAGTCCACAAGTAGACTCCTGATTTATCTGAACATACCTAAGGACACATGGAAAATAAAATGTAAAATGGGACAATTTTTCTCATAGGTTGGTGTAATTTGTAAGTTGGTGTAATCGGAATAATTTGTCCCCTGAACCCGCACAGAGAGAGTCTTGTGAGAGGAAATGGCCTCTCAACGGACAGAATAAATAGAGATCCCAACGGAATGTGAACATTTTAGCAAAATTCAGCAGGCGATTAAGGGAGAATTTGGGCTCAGAAGCCCCCCCTTTAGGTGTTTTATTTGGGGAATTAGAGAAAAGCCTTGACCGTTTAAAACTGGCTGCTCGTCTCCTAAAGCGGCGCAGCAGCAGGGCTTCGCAATGTCAGGCTGATCTGATAGCTTTCACGATGTCAAGTGGTTGTGAGCTTTTCCGATCACCGCAGAAGCGGCTGAGAGCTCCCTGGGGAGCCGATCTGTATTCCGACGGCAGTCTTTGCCAATTTGCCATCAGCATAATGTTTGTTTGAAAGAATTTAGAATCAATTATTAAGTTGTAGTTCAAACCTGTTTAATTTCTCCTAGTCCGGCCAAGGAACAACCAAGCTGCCTACCTCACGAAGGCTGAGCTAAAACTGGGGGATGCTAAGGAGGACTACGTGGAGGAGGAGTGTCCTATCAATCAAGCCCAGCCTATCCTAGAGTACTTGCATCCAGTTTTGTTCACCACATTACAAAAGATGTTGAGACTCTAGAAAAAGTACAGAGAAGAGCAACCAGGATGATTAGGGAACTGGAGACTGAAACATATGAAGAATGGTTACAGGAACTGGGCTTGGCTAGTCTAGTAAAGAGAAGGACCAGGGGAGACATGATAGCAGTCTTCCAATATATTTGAGGGGCTGCCACAGAGAGGAAGGGGTCAAGCTATTTTCTGAAGCACCTGTAGCCCAGACAAGGAATAATAGATGGAAACTGAACAAGGAGAGATTTAACGTGGAAATAAGGAGAAACTTTCTGACAGTGAGAACAATCAACCAATGGAACAGCTTGCCCTCAGAAGTTGTGGGAGCGCCATCACTTGAGACTTTCAAGAAGAGATTGGACTGCCATTTGTCAGAAATGGTGCAGGGTCTCCCTCTTGGATGGGGGGTTGGACTAGATGACCTACAAGGTCCCTTCCAACTCTGATTATCTGTTATCTGTTAAGTCTAAGCACCTCCCACTGCTGGATGCTCGGAGCAGCTCATTGGAGAAATAACTAATTAGATGAGAAGGGGCACAAATTGCTAAGACTGGGCAAGAGAAATATAAATTAGAACTGTACTACATACGCTTGAAAGGTCTTTTAAATAGAAGAAAATGAAATAGAAAATGAGTGGAAGTTTACAAATTGAATTACAGACAGGATGGACCTCCACACATATGATACTCTTCCCACTCCCAAACAGGAAAAGTGTTAACTATAACTTTGTTTGCTGTAAAGGGTGGATAAAAAGATTAAGGAAATAACCAGTATCTTAGTAATAGGTGACAATTCAGTTCGAAGGAACTATAACCCATTCTAAAGCTTACACTGGAAACCATGTTTATTTGTGACTTTTATTATTCATTATTAAATATTTATTCTGCATTATTCATTGTGAATGTTACTAACCAGATACTAAAGCCATCAAAGTATATAGAACGTGATTCCCAAAACATACACACACAATTTAAGGCTTGAGCATGTATTGGCCATGGTCCTAGAGGGGAGACATGATAGCAGTATCCCAGTATTTGAGGGGCCGCCACAAAGAAGAGGGGGTCAACTTATTTTCCAAAGCACCTGAAGGCAGGACAAGAAACAACGAATGGAAACTAATCAAGGAGAGAAGCAACCTGGAATTGAGAAACTTCTGAACAGTGAGGACAATTAACCAATGGAGCAGCTTGCCTTCAGACGTTCTGGGTGCTTCATCACTGTAGGTTTTTAAGAAGAGACTGGACAGTCACTTGTCTGAAATAGTACGGGATCTCCTGCATGAGTAGGGGGCTGGACTAAAAGACCTTTGAAGTCCCTTCCATCTCTATTTTGATTCTACAAAGAGCTGACAAAACATGCAGAAGATGATTTTCAAAAAAGGAAGTGCACTGTAAATTATCCCTACCGTTTTGACCTGTTGTTTGATCCAAACCATTTTCAATTAAGCAGCAAAAGAATCTGCAGAAATGCAAATTACAGAAAATGTGTTTGTGATGTCTTAAGAGTTCCAAAGCAGGAAAAAAATTAAGTACACGTACATGGAAGTACAGCTTTCGTTCTACCTCAGTGCCAGAACTAGCTTAGAAGCAAAAGTCAGAGGGCAAAGACTGTATCTGCAACCTGAGGATTTGCTTTTTACAAATATTTCTTTAGAGGGCCACTTTATATATGTGTAAAATAAAACAACATGGGTGAAATGGGCTGTTAAAACTCCTTAAATTGGAAAGCTTGTAGTATTCAAATGAGAGTCTTTGAACACAAAGAGATTAGTCTTCCATATATTGAAGTTGTACAGTAAGATATATTTACTAGAGACTTGATGTGATTACATATATAAAGTGGCTGTCAGATTAAGAGAGTTGGAAGGGACCTTGTAGGTCATCTAGTCCCGTGATGGCGAACCTATGGCATGCATGCCAGAGGTGGCATGCAGAGCCCTCTCTGTGAGTACGCGAGCCGTTGCCAACCTCAGCTCTACCGTGCCTGTATGTGCACACCTCCCACCGGCCAGCTAGTCTTCGGGTCTCTGCCGTGCATTTGCGGGGGGTGAGGCACATGTAGGGGTGGGGCGCATGCATGGGGGAAACTGGGCGCATGCATGGGGGATGTGCACGCATGTGCAGGGGTGGGGCACATGCGCGGGGATGTGCACATATTGCATTGCTCACTGATCTAGTCCAACCCCCTACCCAAGCAGGAGACCCTACACCATTTCTGACAAATGGCAGTCCAATCTCTTCTTGACAGTCCAAGTAATGAAGCTTTCACAACTTCCGAAGGCAAGCTGTTCCATTGGTTGACTGTCCTCACTGTCAGAAAATTTCTCCTTATTTCCAGGTTGAAACAAGGAGAGATTCAATTGAAGTTGTCTTTAGAAAAGTAATTTTAAATACCCCTTAGATATCCAAATTGAAAATTAACGTGTCTTAGGAGCTAGCATTTCACACCCAGTATAAGCAGAGGGGGGAGGTTGTCTATGTATTTCTATTCTGCCCTTTGCTTTTGTTCACTTCTTTTCATGATAATGCCACATTTTAAAATCAAGCTTCCACATCTAATTTTGCGTTATCAAAAGCCAGGTTCTTAAATTACCTTGTACTTGAATTCCTTATATCCCCAATATCACTCCAAGAGTAAGAATCACATAAAGAAATTATTTCATTTATTTCTATATTCGGCTATTAAGAGCTTGTAAATAACCATAAGCATGAGGGGAGGGGAGAGTAGAGCTGCTGCATGATAAAAGCTGCTTAAGTAGATTTAGAAGAGTGAGTTCAAGTTAATCAAAGAGTTAAAATGTATTTCAAAAGTCCTAATTTAACATTTTTTTAAAAAAATACAGTCTTGTAATAATAAATATTTCTCCCATTTAAGAAATTTGTAAGTGGAACTATCAACAAAAGGCACAGATTACACACAAGCATGCTTAACTATATGTTGGATTGTGGGTAACATTCTTAAACATCCCAAAATATAAGGCTACTACTCACAAAAATCCATGTTTATAACATTGCATACATTATTTTTTTTTAGAAAGGAGGAGCAGGAGAAGAATCTGCTGTTTATTTTCCCCTCCTTTTACAGCAAAGTTATAATCAGGTGATTGTGCATAAGCACATTTGCCCAAATACAGGAAGCGACTGCACAACTTGCCAATTTGCTCCACCCAAGTGCTCCCAGTTAGTATAAAAAGCAGTGCTGCAAAATATAGTCCCTGACATAATCCAGAAGGCGGAAAGTTTGGCGGTACTATGGGAAAACAGCAGTAAGGCTAAATTTAATAGGGAGAGAAAATCACTTCAGCTTATTGGAATGAGAAGAGCTGACAATATTTTACCTTTCAAGGTTTTTAGAAGTATAATGAAATGCTGCAATAAATCTGAGGTCATTCCCACATCATTAGGCAAACATATAACAGTTAACTCTGTAATATCTTAAAGACATTGATTATATCTTTTAATTTCACCATACTTTTATCAGTTGCATGACATGTAGCTTTGAGGCACAAATATGTATGTGTTCACATATGGAGCAAAACCAAAGGTAAGCAGAAAAAATAATAATTAACTTATTAACAATAGCCATTCACGAAATAGATGCATGATGTAATATAAAAGAAAAAAGCAGTGTGTGTGTGTGTGTACACACACACACACGTTAAAATCTAACATTTATGATTACATATTAAAATGGATATTCAGTGCTCAGTTTGAGTTTATTTCCAAGTATAAGCTTGGAAGTGGAATCTCTTTTCAGCTCCTAATGATTACATAGATACATCTGAGCAATATTCTTGCCAATGCTATGGAAGTAGTTTGTCATTGCTTACTTCTGGTATGGGTTTAGATGCCCTAGTCAAGCCTATTGTTTGGGAATTTCCTCATTGTCTCTGTTCCTAAATCGGCCTAACTTTGCTTCACTTCTAAGTCCTAACAAGACCAGCTACTGCCAAGACAAAATATAACAGCAGATGTCAGCTGCACATTCATATAGCTTCATTAATCGCAGTTGTTTTACATGTCATTCTGCTATTGTGTTACTAACATTCTGTATATATCTTCAACTGATGAGCCACTCACTAGAAGTCAGGCTGCATTAGAACTGGATTTCCATTATTTAAATTATCCATAGAAGTCATTCGTTGTGTCTTAGTACTTCAGACCTAACTATCAGCAGGCAATCTGGATGGAAACAATATCAACAAGAAAAGCAGGTAGCTCTGGTGGCAAATCCAGTTCTAATGCAGGCTAACTGCTAACAAATGCAACAAAATGCCTAAGATTTAGCAATGATTTTAAGCTGTCAAAAGAAGAACTTTGAAAGTCCTGATTTTATCTTTTATGGATTTTGATTTTCTTATGTGTCTATCTTGTTTAAAACTTATTTTTGAAAAAACTCAAGAGATTAAATAAATCTATATGATGAAACTGATTTACATATTACAGATGCACAATCCTTAGTTTGATCTCCTCAACAAGCTCCTTCTTTCAGATGTGAGCATCTGCTCTACCAACTAGATGCTCCTATGTACTAAAGAGGAAACAATTTCCCTCCCCCCCCCCAGCATTACCTCTAGTGATATTCCAGGAGATCCAATAGCTCTTTAGACCAGATTCTTATAGTCCTTCCTGTACATGGGACAGATTAACAAAAATAGTTCTCTATTCTACTGATTGCAATGTACTGTTTGCAGAACTGTGCAATGAAAAATGAATCAGTTTTTAAAATCAAGTCCCAAATAGTTGGTTCATAATATCTTTCTTGCTAACTCTAGGTCAAAAGTGAGAGGCATTATGTTCTTCCTCCAGGGCTGATCTCAGCTGGTGTTGATAGGAGTGGAAAGGCCTAAGGACCACCTACTGTAGAATTCCACAGGGCTTCACATTCTCCCCACTTCTTTTCCACAGCCTCTTGGATGAGGGCAATGCAGGGTCAAGTGTCATAAATGTGCAGGTGACACCCCACCTTTATATCTCATTCTCTGTCTGCCACGCAAATCCAGGCTCGGTACCTGGAGACTGTGAGATCTAGATGGGGAGGATCAGGCTTAAACTGATCCTGAGCAAAACCAAGTGGCTTCCAATTCTAGAATCACCTGTTTCCAGGGACTAAACAGCTCTAGTTCTTAACAGGCTGGCACTCCTGCAGGTAGAACTCATGTATAATTTGGTGATCCTTCTTTACTCTAGTCTCCTGTTCAATGAATAGGTGGAAGCTGTGGGTATTAGACATATCCATCTTATATGCCAATTTGATACTTTATATACTCAGGCCTTAGTCACCTCCCATCTGGATCCCTCAATATGAAGTGTTTTATGCTATTGTTTTTTTTTCTTTTCTGGTAGCTGTGAGCCACTTAGCATCATTGTGTGAGATAGGTAGTGTCATGCCCCTGTTGAAGACTGACTCCGAGGGAGAGGAGGTACAGCCGACAGGAGTGGAAGTGTGGCTCCAGAGGTTGTGGAGGAAGCTGAGGAAGGGCACAGGCCGGCTGGGCAGTCAGAGGAGGACCCAGGCCCATCCCTATCCATCCTAGGGCACACAGGGAGGAGAGGATAAGAGAGAAACGTGAATGGCATGGTCTACGGGGGAGGAAAGGGCCTTGATCCCCTTCATGGGCTGTAGCTGTGAGAACTGGTTAAAAGGATGGACTGCGCATGAGCCAGTGCTGGAAACAAAGCATGAAAATATTTCTAGTCTGTCCCTTCTTACCTGAGTTTGGTGTCCTTCCCAGTGTGTATTCCAATATTTGTGAATGTCTTCACGCCCTTATCTTGCCTGGTTCCCTTAATTGCTTCAGTGTGGTTTGTGTTGTTTTTTCTAGTTATAGTTTATAGGTATTTTTAGTTTAAACGGCATGTCCTCCTTTTTTGCAACTGTTTGTGGGGGAGTTTTTTGTCTCCAGTCAAGGATATTTGGAGCTTTGAAGCCAAGTTGAAGGAATTAAAGGGACTTCACCTGTTTTTGTGCCTGTGTTGTTTTGTCATCTGGTATCACACAAAGACCCTTCTACACTAGCAGATTTGCATGAGGAATGGTCAGCTTGCTTTCTAACTTGAATTCTTTCTATTCAACATAGCCATGTAAACAAGCATGTGGGTTTCCAGACTTCACCCCACTATCTTATAAATAGCAATGTGACTAACTGTATCTAATTATCAAAACTAATAACATACATTATGTAGTTTTGCTTTCAGGATTTATAACAGTCAAAAATATTTGAATTATAACTGTAACATTAGCCACTCACAAATACAGAATGGTCTTATTTTCATTAAATCTAAACCATAAATTAATACTAGAAAGAAAGAAACAAAAGAAAGTTTATTTCAATCCCAAGGTTTCTTGACTCCACAGCAACTCTGGACATATATGTATTTGTTAGTTGGTTGTTTATTTATTTATTTAAAAGTAGCAGATATTGAAAATCAAAAGGAAAAGAATATAGCTGACCAGAACTAACAATCAAAGGACTCAGACACCACCCAGCCCAATACTTGGAAGAACAACCAGATCTTTAATAATTTCCAGAAATTCAGAAGAGTGGGAGCAGTATGGATTCCCCAGGGAATATTATTCTACAGGGCAGGAGCCATCACTAAGAAGGGATGCTTCCTGGTAAAGATAAAAATGCTTAACTTACAAAATCTGGAGTGTGCTCAAACTAACTGGAGCAAATTTTATTAACTTTACATGCTGGCCATCTCCCTTTCCAAACAACTCTGGTAGTTTTTAAGAGCAGCCCCTTGTAGAGTACAATGCAGTAGTAATTTAATCTAAAAGTGATCAAGACATGAGTGCTGTTTGAAGGGCCTCCCAGGCCAGGAATAGTTGCAACTGGCACAGATAAACTATGTAAAGGCCCTTTTGGGTAGTAGCTGATACCTGCTCTTCAAGCAGGAGCTATTGAAACCAAGAGAATCCCTCAACTGTGCATTAGATTTGCACAGGGAAGCACAACATCAAAAACTAAAAAAAAGGAGCATCACCAGAACCAGAGGCCAAATAAACACATCATTCAGAGTCCATTCAGCCCCATTCAAGCATACATAGCCTTCAGGCAGTGGATCAGGATTTTAACAGTGTCATTTCCACAGGCTGAGGTTGTGATGTATAATTGGTATCATCAAATCAAACAACAGTGGGAGAGTTAAGCCCCATGGCATCCCATGTGGATATGAGCTCTCACTCCTTCAGTGCTGATTGAATAATGCCACAGAGAAAGGAGAACCACTACAAAGTCAATCCCTATGGACACTGATGGTATTGAAAGCTGCTGACAGATCAAGGAGCATCAGGAGGGACACACTATTCCGTCCTTGCTTTGCTACGGGATATCAGAGTCCTAAGTTTTAATTAAAGCCCTGCGTAATTTGAAGGAAGAATAAGGCAAAATTCAGGTTTACTGTACAGATTTTGTTATGTTTAACCAAAATAATTGTGTGCAGAATAAATCAGCTAAACATTTATATTGTTTATATTGTAAGAGCCTCGGTGGCACAGTGGTTAGAGTGCTGTACTGCAGGCTACTTCTGCTGACAGCCAGCTGCTTCCAATTGGCAGATCGAATCTCACCAGGCTGATTCAGCCTTCCATCCTTCAGAGGTGGGTAAATTGAGGACCCAGATTGTTGGGAGAAATATGCTAACTCTGTAAAATGCTTAGAGAGGGCTGTAAAGCACTATAAAATGGTATATAAGTCTAAGTGCTATCGCTATATTGTTTATACTGTAAAAATATGTAAAGGTTCTGAAAATTGTTTAATTAATTTTTCACATACTCAACAATGAAGTTGTACATAGATTTATTGGAAAAGAATTAGCTTCCTTAATGTGGTCAGTATTTCTTTTATAAAACCATGAAATATTACAAACTGAAAAATTCCAAAAAGCAAATATCAACTGGAGGAAGGGAGAGGGGGGAGGAAATGGATTTCTACTGATGTATAATTGGTCTCACACTCTTTCACTAGCACCCTTTTCATGCATCTGTCATGCTTCCTCTACAGCATAGGTTCCCACTGTGAATAGTATTGGTAACAAATGTAGAATATTCCATGTGTTATGAGCACTTTTTCAAAATATCGGTGACCAGTCACAAAATAGTCATTTAGTAGAACCCAAACTGCTGAAATTCTCTCTGTAATTGTGTACTTTGGTTTCCCAAGATGTTTTCCACCATTCAGTTTACATTTGACTTCTGTCTGGCCAGTCTTAACTGGGACCCATAAGCATAACCAGAAACACATGTTATGCTTGAGAATGATATTTTGCTTCCCATTCTTTTCTTTTCTTTAAAGAATCTGACAAATAAAATTAAGACCAGGAAGCCTCCTAGGTGACAAGGTGCATGTTGGGCAGAATGCTAGGAGCAACACTGGGGATCCCAGCTCAAGAGATTTCCTCAATCCTTTGATGCATATTTAGAGAGGGATGCATCCAATCCATTGACAAACATACATAATTAGACATCATCAACTAAAGTACCTCCTATATTAAGGAGCGAACTAATAGAAAATGCATGCAGTTGCTCAGCTTTTTCATAACATCAAGAAAAGTTAACAAGATCATGCTTTTATTTTGAATTGTTCAATATTTTGTGTTTCTTGATCTGCGTGGCAATCAAACGGTAATGCAAATATTTTTTCAAGCAGTTTAAAATATCAACAATTGCACTTACATGATTAAATAAATATTCTAAATGGATGAATAGAAACCAAGATCTGAACATCAGTGTATTACAAAATACTGTACAAGCTTATTTTTATGGACAGTTGATTTTCATCTGTAAGTCACATCTAGTCCTCCATCTTATGTGATCTATGAGTCTGCTTTAAAAAAACTTGTTTTTCAGGATTTCCCAATTTTTAGGTCACAAAGCCAGGCACACAGCTGGAAGGTGACCCAATACAGAAGGAAGCAGTTTGGAAAAGTGCTTCCTTTCTTTACACAGTTGCCAAATAGCTTATCTCAACTTGTCAGCAAAACCTCAGAGGGGCTATTGAGAAATAACACATTTATTGCCAAATATCCATTCTTTTATCTATCACTAATGACACAATTTGCCACAAATGTTGATGAAAGTCCACAATACAGAGACACAACTTCACAATATGTTATATTTATTTATTTATTTATTTAGATTTATATGCTGCCCCATCTCTGGGGACTCGGAGCGGCTCACATAAAAGTCGAAATAAAAACATAAATACAAGAAATTAGAATATAAACTTCCAAATAAATCTCTAAAATGTAATAAAATCAATTAATTAAAAGAAAAACCCCAAACCAACCTCAATCCAGGCCGGCCTGTTCAAACAGACAAGTTTTAAGATCGTGGTGGAAGGAGCGAGAGGTGGAGCCAACCAACCCAGGGGCAGTTGGTTCCATAGGGTGGGCGCCCCAACATAGAAGGTACTCCCCCGGGGAACCGCCAGCCAACATTGTTTGGTCGACGGCACCCCAATGAAGCTCTGTCGGCTGGAGCGCACTGGGCGATTGGAACTCAATGGCGGTAGGAGGCACTCCTGCAAATATCCTGGACCCTGGCCACGGAGAGCTTTATAGGTTAACACCAGCACCTGGGAATCTTATCCGGAGGGCAACTGGTAACCAATGTAGATCGAGCAGGAGGGGTGTCACATGGGAATATTGGGTCACTCCCATCACTACCCGCATGGCCACATTTTGCACTAGTTGAAGCTTCCGTATAGTCCGCAAGGGCAGCCCTAGGTAGACAGCATTGCAGTAGTCAAGACGGGAAGCAATGAGTGCATGGGTGACTGTGCATAGGGCATCCCGGTCCAAATAGGGGCGCAGCTGACACACCAGGCAAACCTGGGCAAATGCCCTCCTGGCGATGGCTCCCACCTGCTCCTCCATACTTAGCCATGTATCCAGGAGGACACCCAAGTTGCGCGCCCTATCTACGGGGGGGCAATACCTCTCCCCCCATGGTCAATGATGGAATTTCTTGGATAACCTGAGATGCCGGTAGGCACAGCCACTCAGTCTTGTCTGGGTTGAGCTGGAGCCTGTTTCTCCCCATCCAGATCCGTACCCCTCCAGGCAATGGGACATCACGGGGAGGGCATCACTGAGATGGTCTGGGGTGGAGATGAAGAGCTGGGTATCATCAGCATATTGATAATACTTCACCCCGAAACCATGGATGATCTCACCCAGTGGCTTCATGTAGATGTTGAACAGGAGGGGAGAAAGAACCAACCCCTGGGGCACCCCACAAGTGAGGAGCCCTGGGATCGACCTCTGTCCTCCTGCCAACACCAACTGCGTGTGTCCTGAGAGGTAGGAGGAGAACCACCGTAGAATGGTGCCTCCCACTCCCAACCCACGAAGACGTCGCAGTAGGATACCATGGTCGATGGCATCAAAAGCCACTGAGAGGTCTAATAGGACCAGGATAGAGGAACATCCTCTATCCTGAGTCCTCCAGAGATCATCCATCAGTGCGACCAATGCCGTCTCCGTGCTGTGACAGGGTCTGAAGCCCGATTGATGGATCTAGGTAATCAGCTTCCTCCAGGAAAGTCAGAAGCTGCTCGGCCACCACACTCTCAACAACCTTTGCAACAAAGTGAAGATTGGAGACGGGATGAAAGTTATTGAAATTGGCTGGGTCCAGGGCAGGCTTCTTGAGGAGGGGCCTCACCACCGCCTCTTTCAAGGCAGCAGGAAAGGATCCCTCCTGCAATGATGCATTGGTAATTGCCTGGAGCCAGCCACGTGTACCCTCCCGGGTGGCATAAACCAACCAGGAGGAGCACGGGTCCAATAAACATGTGGTGGCACTTAGCATAATCCTGTCCACAGAATCTAAGATCACAGGGTCAAACTCATCCCAGTTAATCTCGACAAGACTTGTCATCGCCTCCATGTCCGACTCTAGCCAGTTGGTGCCCAAATCCGAGCGATCTTATCCAGCAGATGCTGACTGAACTCCTCGACCCGTCCCTGAAGAGGGTCCCCCCTCACCCCCTGATCCAGGAGGGAGTGTGCGACCCTAAACAGGGCGGCCAGGCGATTATCTGCAGACGCGATAAGAGCAGAGAAGTAAGTCCTCTTTGCCGCTTTCATCGCAGCCAGGTAAGTCCTAGAGAAGGCTCTCACCTGGGATCGGTCGGATTTGGATCGGGTGGACCTCCAACGGCTCTCTAGCCCCCTCCTCCGATGCTTCATCTCCCGGAGCTCCACGGAAAACCAGGGAGCTAATCAGGATCTGCGTCGGGTTAGGGGCCGCAAGGGGACAACCCGGTCAAGTGCCCTGGAGGCAGCCTGTTGCCAGGCATCCTCCAGGGCCTCAGCTGAGTTGTGGATCAGGGAGGTAGGAAACGATCCAAGCGCCATCTGGAACCACTCAGGGTCCATCAGGCTCCTGGGGCGGAACCATCTCGTGGGTTCCACCTCCCAGCGGTGAGGAGTGGCATAATGGAAGACCAGCCGAAGGAGATAATGACCTGTCCATGAAAGGGGGCAAATAGTTGGAGAGCCCCCCCAGATCATTGTACCACTGTCCCGAGATAAAAACTAGGTCCGGTGTGTGCCCCCCCTCATGAGTCGGGTCTTGAATTATCTAGGTCAGGTCCATGGCCGCCATGGAGGCCATGAACTCTTGTCCTAGGCCTGATCCTTCCCCCAGGGAAGGCAAGTTAAAGTCTCCCAATACTAAAAGTCTGGGAAACTCCACTGCCACTCCCGAGAGGAGGTCGAGCAGTTCAGGCAGGGCCATTGCTACATAGCTGGGAGATAGGTACACCAGCAACAGACCCAACTGACCACATGGGCTCAGCTTCATGAGGAGAAGCTCACACCCACCTATCTGCGGGACAGCGATCTCCCTTGGACATAAGGTCTCCCTAATGACAACAACCACTCCCCCACCCCTACCCTGGGCTCTTGGCTGGTGCAGCACCTGGAAACTTGGTGGGGATAACTCAACCAGGGGACCCTCCCTCTGGCCCTAACCAGGTTTCCGTGATGCAAGCCAGGTCCGTCCTCCTCCTCGATCAAATCATTGAGGAGGGGAGCTTTATTTACCACAGACCTGGCATTTAAATAGACCAGCCCAAGCCCAGGGACCTGACCTCCCGGATCCCCAGGGTAGCAGGTGGAGAGATGGGGGTCGGAGCACGGCACTGCTTGCAAATAGCGAGGGCACACCCCCATTGAATGATACGGCCCCCTGCCTCTTCACCTCCTACCATATCCAATCACTGTGGGGATCTTATCCCCACCCCAGTCCCCAAGGTTCCCAAGCCCCCGACCTCTGCCCCAACCCCACTGCAATCTATTCTGGACCTGGATGGAGTTGGGGAATGACTTGGCAGAGTCCACCCAAGTCTCTGACCGAGTCTACATCCCACCCCACTCCCTAACCCCTTTAAGAATTTGGTAATAATAAAATTTAAAAGAGACCCTTTAAAACCTTTATGATTACAAAAATTAAAAACCCTTCATGCGATGCCACTCTCAGGATCCCAGGATCCGTCATAAAGGTAGGCTTTGGGTAATCCGACAGGCCAGACTAAGGACAGGGGGACCTACCTTAGGGCCTGTAGTTCTGCAGCTGAGTAGGAAAGAGTCATATTTCATATAGAGAGAGAAATGGGAGTAAAGGCTGGATGTTATGTCCAATGTCCGGTAATGTCTAATCTCAATGGGAATCAACCCGTGGGCCCTCTCACAGTCCCTTCGGGCGACGTTAGGAGATAGAAACAGCTCTGGACTCTCACTCCAGTCGATATCCATTGGGTAACAGTTAGATGGACCAAGGGGGGGGGAGAATCTTCTCTTGTCAGTGCCACTCTCTCACTGCAGCAGGGAGGGCCTAAGATGAAGAAGGCCCCAAGGTAGAAGCCAGTCATCCCCAGTCCGGACAATGGGGAGGGGAAGATGGAAAAAATGAAATGAGAACCTTATCCAATAGATGTAGGCCATGATCCCAGGCTCAGAATGGTCCCAGCGCATAGCAACAGTTAGGCAGGGGAGCTTCGTTGAGGAGAGCATCACTGCTAACCTAGGAGACCCAAAAGAGTCAGAGAATAGGCTGTAGGCCAGAGAATAAGGACAGAGAACAAGCAGGAAGCAATTTGGGACAAGCCCCGACCCCCACAGTGATCCACCGTCCGTTGCCATCAAGGTCCAATAGGCATCCATGGGCCTGGAAGATCTCCATTTCCAAAGGCCCTTTCCATTGCCTGTCGTCCTCATTGACCAGAGTTCCCTCAGGGCTTGACGCCACAATTTGTCAAGGACACTTAGAGCCATCCTCTGCTGTCTCAGCTGCAGCTCATGTCACCACGCTCTGCAGCCCACCTCCATTCACTCAGCGACCATAACAGAAAATCACCTGACACCAACAAAAACCTCCAATATATTAATATATTAACAACTGATCCCATCCAAGCCTACAATAAACGACAGTCATATTATAGTAGGAACTGTTTATCTTATACCAAATTCTGAAAATTTCTTCATCCAAAGAAGTATCTTTAAAAGGTTGCTAGATGGTCACAAAAATTATTAAAAAGGTAAAGTTGTCATACAATATAGTCCTAATGGTAACAACCAATCTTTTCATCTTAGAACTGGCATCAAGGCTACTAAGATAAATTATTGTATTAACCAACCTGGTGCAAATAAAATAAAATAAAATAAAAAGAAGTCTGCATAGGACTGAAGCTGTGACAGGAATATACACACAATGAATATACATTCACTGTCTTCTGAAATGCCATCTATCTTAAACAGTGTTCTAAAACAACTTCTCGCTACCATTAATTATGTGAATGCCATGAACTATATTACATCAAAGGACTAAGCAAAATAAGATAAAAATACATGATCTGTGTTTCCAATAATTGAAATCAGGGTCTGATCAAATCTTGAGGATTTTGCTTGAAAGAATGAAAGACACTGCTATTTACCAAAGCCTACTGCTACACTAGTCTCAGTCAACAAAGATAAAATCTATTCCAGCTCCCACACATAAAATTTATTCCAACATAATGTGGCTGAGTTTGCTATATTATGCTTACTTAGTTCTAAAAAAGAAGCAATCTAAATTACATGAGTAAGGTAATTACTCCTCCATTATATGAGTAATATATGAGGTGCAATCTAAATCACATTTGTCTACAACTTGGAGTCACTCAACTGAATTTTTCCTTATTAGAGAAACTATATTACCAACTCTTAAGAAATACCAAGCATCAAGTTACTATCCTAGGAAGATCAGGTAGCCTCAGTAACAGAAAAAGCAGTTAATATTCCTGGTAGCCAAATGCAAGTCTCTTCACAATCTAGATTTTATACATACAGCATTCACACACCTAACTCATTCTCACAGCTTTTAACAGTTAGTAATAAAAGTGTTTTAAAAATTATGATCTGGAAGAAGAGGCTAATAGAATAAGAAACACATAAAGCTCAATGGTGTGACAGTTGTATACAGAACATGTTATCTTCCCCACTGATGTTGATTTCTGCCGGAAATGGGACTTAAGACCAAAAAGGGACCAGAAGCTAATTGCTTATTATGTTGCCCTGTTTGAAATCACCTCCCTTCTCATTTGAGAGTTAGGCTGCATTTAGTTGTTTACAAATTATTATCCCCAGGAAGTCAGAAGACTTCAGTTTCAGGATTGCCGTTTTAATTCTTCATACCAAACTTGTTAAAATAAAACAAGTTGCGTTCTGCCAACAAAGAAAACAGTCTCTCCCCAGACAACTATGCTCTTTAACTCTCCAAAATACCCTCTATCATTTAGACTGCCCTGACATTCTTGTTGTATCTGCCAGGCACTGATATATGGGTCTCAGCAACAACATAACAGAGCTCTGCAGAAACTTTTCTAAAATATGCCTCCCACTCACTGCCTCCTCCACTGGAATTCCTTCACTCTCCAAGTTGAACATACAAAGTTTCTCATAGTAGGATAAAATAGGTTTTATGAAAAGTTATCTAGAAAATGTTTATAACAAAGTGAATTTAAAAACGGCAAAGACTTTTTTTAACAAAGTTTTGAGCGATTTCTCAAATTTATTTTATTTATATATTTAATTGGATTTATATGCCGCCCCATCTCCGAGGGGACTTGGGGCGGCTTACATGCAATGTATAAACAATACGTCTTTATCGAATTCTCAATCCAATTATAAAATCAATTAAAATACCCTTAAATTAAAATTCCCAACCCTGCTCAGTCCAGGCCAGCCTGTACAAACAGCCAAGTCTTGAGATCACGGCAGAAGGAGCGCAGGTCCGGGGCCAAACGCAGCTCTAGAGGTACCTAATTCCAAAGGGTGGGCGCCCCCACAGAGAAGGCCCTCCCCCGGGGGACTGCCAACTGACATTGTCTGGCCGACGGCACCCCCAGGAGGGCCTGCCTATGGGAGTGTACCGGGCGATCGGACCTCGATGCTGGCAGGAGGCGCTCCTGCAAGTACCCCGGACCCGAGCCATGCAGGGCTTTATAGGTTAATACCAGCACCTTGAATCTTATACGGAGGCAACCGGCAACCAATGAAAGTCGCACAGGAGGGGTGTCACACGGGAGAATCGGGCCGCTCCCATCACTGCCCACGCGGGCGCATTTTGTACCAGTTGAAGCCTTCGTATAGTCCTCAAGGGCAGCCCCAGGTAGCGAGTATTGCAGTAGTCAAGACGGGAGGCAACGAGTGCATGAGTGACCGTCCATAGGGAATCTCGGTCCAAGTAGGGGAGCAACTGGTACACCAGGCGAACCTGGGCAAAAGCCCTCCTGGCGACGGCTCCCACCTGCTCCTCCATACTGAGCCATTCGTCCAGGAGGACACCTAAGTTGCATGCCTTATCTACAGGGGGCAACACCTCTCCCCCTATGGTCAAAGATGGAATCCTACCATGAAATAAAAAGGGGGGGAGGGGTTAATTCTGCAACCTCTGTTGGATGCTCTACATTCCAAAATGGCAGATAACAGAAATGTATTATGATAGAACTTAAAGGGTTTCTAAGAACCTGTATCTTCCTATGTTTATCTGTGCAGATCAACCAAACATACATATACATACATACATACATACATACATACATGGGTGCATGTTTGCATTTGTATATTGACACATTATGTAATCATAACAAGAACTGCTATTTTTATTTGGTTGGAAGAGATATGAGGTCATAATCAGAATTAAATCATTACAACTGGGCTACTCTGCTAAAACAGAATTCCATCCTTAAATTATTGAGAAAAGGATGTATATAACAGAATGAACTTAATGAGGAATAAGTCTATTATATTTGCAATTGCAATTGCATTTTCAGAAGATGGAACTTAAAGAATCATTCATAAGCTAACAGTACTGAATCAACACAATTATTTCAATAGAGCTTCTTTAAACAGAATTAAATCTGGATTTTGCTCATATAAGGATAATTTTCTTGAAATTAAAGGGCAGGTTATTCTCCTTTTCCTACAAATTCAAATCCCAGAGCTAACATTATATGCTTTAGGTTCTCATAACAAAACTGTTTCAAGTTCTGCCTTCTCATGATCAACCAAATATCCTACTAACCAATCAGCCTCACTTAAACTTCTTCTACAAATGGAAGCGGTTATATTGCCTAGGAATCCCATCTGGAATGTCTGTATGTATGTTTTGTTGTTATTTCATAATCTAGAATCGATTATTGAAATATAAGAGGAAATACACCACAGGTTAATAACATTGGGGGGGAGGCATTCAGAAATGGTGGAAGATATGCAGTAGGACTGTCCCTTTAGTGTGGCTAAAGTGATAATATGAGATTTAGTGGCACCTTGTCCACATAAAGAAGTATCTTCTGTTCAAACAGAATAAATTTTAACCTCTCCAGGACAAGCCTGTTCCTTATAGCAAGACTGATTTAATTGATAATTAAAAGCAACATTACAAGACCTTGGTGAACAGTGGCCCAAACTCTTATAGACCTAATAAATATTCAAGTACTCACTTTTTATAAAGCAGTCGTTCACAAAATTATCAATAATATACATAATGAAAGGACTGAGTTAATGCTGTATGATACAGTTAGTTTTCTTAAATGTCCAATGTCTATTATAAATGTATTACAGTACATTATTTACAATAATGTAAATATCATACAAGTAAAACATTGTCTACTAATTAAGACCACATATTATGGAAAAAAGTAAGTTCTACCACAAAGGAAAAGAAGCAAAAAATGCCACCTGACTAAAAATTCCATAAATTTTAGTTCAGAAGTTCTAGTAAAGTTCTGGACATCTGCAGTTTTATACAGGTGTTCTATAATTGAAGTTCCATCTTCACCACAGATGAGTTACTAGTATTGCAGAACTTGTAATGCCATTTTCTGCATTCCATAATGTTTTGAAAATTGGCTTTGGCAACTCCACCTCTTCTCAATTTTGAATCAACTCAAGTTCCCATGCTATCTATACATGTTCATGTGTCCTTTCTGTTGAACAAAAACTATTTATTCAATAGGACTAAGCTTATTTTAAGAAGCCCCTTCCACTAAAACCATTAATAGGAAAATTTCAATATTGTAAAAGCTTATATTATTACAATATTGTAAAAACTTATATTATTTTTGATACTTTTAAACTAATATAATGAAAAAAGTAATATGGTATCATTGGCACCTAAATTCTCAGTGATATAAAATAACTTCCTTTCTTTCCTTCCTACAAATGACTTTTGTAATTTAGGATGGCAAGTTTAACAGGTTTTTTCAAACTCAGATAACTTACTACCTTTACAAAGAGGAATATTCTAATTTACTAGACACATGTCATATCAAGTGAAAACACCTGACTTTGGCTAAACTCAAAAGAACTGAGCTAGATCAGATCTGGTTAATACTTGGAGAGGAATTCACCAGGAAATTCCAGGACTGGAGTAGAACAGAAACAGACATCCTGACAAAGACAATAGTCAGCCTTTCCCTACTGTGATTATGAAAATACATGTCAGAACAGTTACAGTAAACGATATAGTTACCAGAAGTCAGATTTGGTTGTGTGAGACTTCATCAAGGACATCTATGCATACAAAGCTGATACTAACTAAAATAAGATAGTATTATGCAGGTATAGTATAGGACATGGGCGTCAAACTTACGTCACCATGGAGGTGGCGCGTGACATATCAGGGCATGGGCATGGCCAGCAAATGATGCATCCAGCCCGCAGGCCAGGAGTTTGACAGTCCTGGTATAGGACAATATTTCCATAGTTGGATCATTATCTTGAATTATGCCATAATAAGTTGTCTTTCATTTTGATTTAGTTATTGTGTGAATCCAGTCATGTTGATATATAAGCTCTATTTTATGGCCAGGCAATATTAATCAAATCATGATTAGAACAACCCACTACGTGAAACTAGTCATTCTGGTGATAAAGTATTACATCAGAGATTGAAACATATCAGTTGCAGACAGTTGCAACTATGATTTTCACATGAAAATATCTGATGACTCTCTCACATCAACATGAGATCCACAAAAGACATACAGCCCCAGCAAAATGACTTAAGCTCATACTTCTGAATTTCAGCATTGTCATCAATTTCACTTTATTGTGCCATAATTTGATACTGATCCAAATATGGAAATATCGTCCTATACTATATACCTGCACAGTACCGTATTATTTTTGTTAGTATCAGCTTTGTATGCATAGATGTCTTTGATAAAGTCTCACACAACCAAGTCTGATTCCTGGTAAATACATCATAAAGGTGATGGAACACAATTTGGGATCTATAAAGTGCTCATTTCTCCAATACACATACACATTTTTTGTTGCTGAAGTTCTAAAAGTATCAGGGAAAGAAATTCTTAACGTTTTGTAGACTTTTTCTACAATCAAAGACCTAAACAACTTTATTTCAAAATAGAAAATATACTCCATCTTGTGGAGGATATATATAATTGCAAGGAAAAAACCCTGCAAAAATATTGCTTTAAAAATTCTGATTCAATAGCTTTTATATAATATTGTTGCATGCTGAAGAAACTTGGTGTTGAAAGTGACAGAATTACTTATGAAAAGAATCACTTTATGCTTTTAAGATATTTTAAAAGGTTTTATAAAAGTATTTTGATATTAGACCAACTTCTAAGATTTTTCTCTACTATATCTGAATAATGAATTTAGTGAATGCTGCCCTCTAGTGCACAAAAATGCTAGAAAAGCAAGATATTTAAATACTGTAAAAGGATTCTTTACATAAAATATTGTTCAGGTTTGGACTATAACTCAGTTACACTAAATACCTTACTTATGAGTAAATATTAATATTCATTTGAGCAAATACTTAACATTCATTTGAGCATCCTAGATACCCAAGTGGGAAAAATATTTTATTATCCCAATGTCATATGTACAGTAGAAATTAAACTCCAGAAGTTAAATCACCAAAAGGAAAAAAAACACATTGAAAAGTTTACCTATGAAGCAAATTTCACAGAAAGAACCTATCATAAGGTATAATGTTTCAGACCTCTATATTTACCTCAAAATCAGCTTTACATCGTTTCTAATTTTAATGCATCTAATTTAAAATATATTTTGAGTTCCAGCCACTGTATCTGTTTTTAATGGAACCTCTAAATTTTGAGCAGTACAGTTGACAATTGGTGGTATTAATTAAGAACAGTAAAAATGTGAAATATTTTGAAATACCTAAAGTTATATGGGAACTAAGAAAAACAATGTTAGTCATAAGTTATCAAGACATAAAATTATTATGTGAACTTATTTAACCGAATGAAATTCATGGCTCACTGACTTAAGAAAAACAATGTAGTTAACTTTTGCTATTTAACATTTGGAGGTCCAGCAAAGGAATTTAATCCATTAAGATTTTCTTAACTGGAAGTAATGAACAACTAAACAGGCGGGGATAACGGCCAAAATAAAAGTCCTACTTGTAACAATTGTTCCCACCCTTCTTTGAATTATGAAGGCAACTAAAGTCAGTGTTTAACATAGGTTATTTTGTTTCTTTGTATTCTTGCATTTTGACTGTATCTACTAATATGTATTGAAATATTAATGAGTAATTACTAATATACTATCTTGTCTCATTTCTAATTCACAAGAAAAAAAGACAGTTATACAAATACAGTTTAGAACCAAAATATCTCATCCAATAATGGAAAGAGTTCACGTTTCTACTACATAAATTGCATATTCTGTAAAAAATAGTTTGGGTGCATTTTGGAATATTAGCATCCTCTGTTGATCTTGAATATTTTAAGCAACACATTCTAGCAGCCAAATGTCTAAGGAGACCCAAGTAGGATATAAGTGGAAAAGACCTTCCATTTATGTTATTCAGCAATTCCATTTATGTTATTCAACTTCTAATATTGGAGGTAAAGTATAGCTAACAATGACATTCCTATCCCCCCTCTTTTAAATCATCCATATTAGTGGAATCATTACATTTCGTGTTAGAAAATCCCTAACGTTTATGCAAAGTGAAGTACTTGCTATTTTCTATTCTGTTCTATTTCTATCACCAGGTTCTAATATTATTTATCTATACCAGTGGTTCTTAACCTTTTTGAAAGAATCGCCCCCTTGAGCCATTGAGGAAGTTGTCATCGCCTCCCTCCCCCAACATAACCGCCCCCCTGCCACCTCTTAGCATCCCCAAGGGGGCCAGCAGAGGGGCGCTAAAAGGCAGCAGGGGGGCATTCGAGGCACCAGCCCTGCAGGTTCACCCACTGACTGTAGTAACGCTCCAGAGCCAGTGCCTCCAAAGTGGAAGCGGTGGCGCGTTATGTGCCACTGTGGCCGCATTCGACGCACCGCCCCCCTGCCACCTCTTAGCGTCCCCAAGGCCAAGGGGGCCAGCAGAGGGGCACTAAGAGGCAGCAGGGGGACATTCGAGGTGCCGGCCGGCCCTGCAGTTTCACCCATTTTGGCGCCGGCTCCGGAGTGGTGCTACAGTCAATGGGTGAGCCTGCAGGGCCGGCGCCTTGAATGCCCCCCTGCTGCCTCTTAGCGTCCCCAAGGGGACCAGCAGAGGGGCGCTAAGAGGCAGCAGGGGGGCCGCGCGTTGAACGCAGCCGCGGCGGCACATAACGTGCCACTGCTTCCACATTGGAGGTGCCGGCTCTGGAGCAGTGCTAGTCAATGTGAACCTGCAGGGCCGTCCGGCACCTCAAACACCCCCCTGTCACTGCCACCACTTTCCCAAAGTGCTGCCGCTCTTACATTCTTTCTGTCTGTCCATCCGTCCGTCCGTCCATCCAAAAGGTCTGTCTGTTTGCCTGCCTGCCTTCCTGCCTATCTACCTACCTGTCTGTCCTTTTGTCTACCTACCTACCTATCTACCAATATAGATATATCTCTCTCTCTCTCCAATATATCTTACTCCATCGCCCCCATATCGCCCCCCTTCCATTCCTTCGCCCCCACGTTGCCCCTTTTCATTCCATCGCCCTCCCTGAAAAACAAAATCGCCCCTTGGGGGGCGATATTGCCCAGATTAAGAACTACTGATCTATACCATACACATCTGATAAAGCTCTATCATAATCTTTCTATTTACCATTAAGTAAAACAGAGTAAATATACTCTAGTTCCTATTATTTAGAATATATTTTTACTTGATAAGCATCTTCCATCTCTATCTTCCATACAGGTAGTCCTCAACTTACAACCACAATTGAGCCAAAAATTTCTGTTGCTAAGTGAGATATTTGTCAAATAAGTTTTGTCCCATTTTATGACCTTTCTTGCCACAGTTGTTAAGCGAATCATTGCAATTATATCTGCTTCCCCACTGACTTTGCTTACCAGACGATCGCAAAAGATGATCGCATGACCCTGGGACAGTGATGGCTAACCTTTTTGTCATGTGCCGAAAGTGCACACGTGCATGCATGAACATGTGCACGCATGCCTGTACCCATAATGCAATGCACGTGCAACCCCCCTGCGTTCCTCCCACCCTCTGTGCATGCGTGCAGGACCTCCGCACTCTCACCACCTGAGCATGCACACGTCTTCCACATGCGCCCCATCCCCCATGCATGTGCAGCAGATATACCAACCGCCCTGTACGGGCACACAGGCAGGGGCTCCTCAGGTTCCCGTCAGCAAGCCAATGTCGGCTGGCGGTCCCCCGACGGCAAGCCTGCTCTGTGGCGGTCCCCGACTTATGGAAGCAACTGCCTCTGGACCTCCGCCTGGCCCCTGACTCCGCACCTTCCACCGCGATTTGAAGACCTGGCTATTTGACCAAGTCGGGCTGTGATTACCTTACCGGGGGTATGGGACGGTTTTAATTTTTAATTCGGTTTTATTGGACCTTATAGTGATTTAATTTCTTTTAATTATTTATTGTATTTGTATGTTTTAATTGTGAGCCGCCCCAAGTCTTCGGAGATGGGGCGGCATATAAGTCCAATAAAATAAAATAAATAAAAATATACGAAAATCAGCTGGCTGGCAGGAAGTGTGCACATGCACAATGGAACTGAGCTGGGGTGACAGCTCACGTGCCCACAGAGATGGCTCTGTGTGCCACTTCCAGCACACATGCCATAGATTCATCAACAGGGCCCTGGGACATTGCAATTGTCATAAAGATGAGTCAGTTGGCAAGCACCTGAATTTTGATCCCATTGACTATGGGGATGCTGCAACAGTCATTAAGTGTGAAAAATGATCATAAGTCACTTTTTTCAGAGCTGCTGTAACTTTGAATGATCACTAAAAGAACTGTAGTAAGTGGAGGACTATCTATATTGATTTTGTAATGACCAACAATAAGCAATATTCCAATTCTGACATTATAGATATGCATACAAGTAGGAAAAAAAAGCATACAAGCTATAAAACAATCAAGACAGAAATCCCAGAATGAAGCAGTGATTTTAATTCCTTTAGTATAAAAACTTTCTGGAACTTAGGGATGCAGTGTGTAGAATCCTTACACATATACATACACTTGTTTTATATTACTGAGCCACTTTAAAGAAAGTTTA
Source organism: Naja naja (assembly GCA_009733165.1). NCBI lineage: Eukaryota > Metazoa > Chordata > Lepidosauria > Squamata > Elapidae > Naja > Naja naja. Next base: position 262,487,242 of record CM019148.1, read on the forward strand.
TACATCTGAATCTTTTATTATATTACATTTTGTTACATTTCATTTTTGTACCATAACTTTAAGAAAGTATCTTCTCCTTATCCCCTTTTTGACACAGAGTTATCTTGAATTTTAGAAAAAGACATCCCTGCCTCCCATATTTTTCTTCCTTCTTGTTTGTTTACCTACACAGATATGAAGATATAGTATTGGAAAAGGAATGCAAGAGTTGTTAAAGAAAGCAAACCAGAAAGGAGAGAAAACTCCAGATAACTCCACCTTGATTCTATTTGTTTTAGAAGACTAGAAAAACACTCTGGCAGGCTTTTAATATTCCATTATGTCTTGAAACAAGTAGTAGTATTCCTGTAATCCTTGTGGTGTCTGTTTTCTGACCTATGGAGCTCAAAGGGCTAATACAAGCCTTGAATTGCCCTACCTGCTTTTGTTATTTTAATGCATCCTTGACCTTTAAAAAAAATTTGAAAAAAGAAAACTTTTTTTAAAAAAATGGGCGTTGGTACTTACCTGATATGCCCTTTCTCAGTGAGCTGCAACGAGCATCCAGAGAGTGAGAGTAGAGAGAGTGGGAGGTGCTTAGTCTCTCTGTTCTGATAGGCTGGGCTTAACTGAAGGACATTCTTACTCCTCCTCCGCTCCTCTCCCACGTCCCCCAGTTTTTGTGAAGACGAAGAGTTCAAATTACCCACCAACTGGTCGAGTCAAATCTCTATATAAATCTATCGTTGGTCGGAACAGGAATTCCTCCCCCCAGACGGAAATAGGGAGGGGCTGGATGCTCGTCGCAGCTCACCGAGAAAGGGCGTATCAGGTAAGTACCAACACCCATTCTCCATTGAGCTGCTCCGAGCATCCAGAGAGTGGGACATACCCAAGCTTGGCCTGTCCTACAGGAGGGACTCCGTCTGGCCTGAAGAACCCCCAGTATCTGAGTAAACACTTTGTAACACTCGTCTACCAAAGGATGCTTCTGCAGAAGCAAAGACATCAATCTTGTAATGCCTGATAAAAGGTGATGGTGAGGCCCATGTTGCCGGTCTACAGATTTCAGTGATAGGAGCTTGTGTGGCCCAGGCCGCTGAAGTTGCTGCACTCCTTGTGGAATGAGCTGTGATGCCACTAGGCACAGTCAAAGATTGTGTTTTATATGCTTTTGCTATTGTGGCCTTCAACCATCTGCCAATAGTGGAAGGTGAAACCTTCTGTCCTTGGGTGGCTGGATGTAACGAAATAAAGAGGGCCTCAGTTTTCCTGAATGGAGCTGTTCTACGTAAGTAAATGTGGAGTGCTCTGTGGACATCCAGCCGGTGCCACTGGTGTTCCAGACCGTAAGAAGGCCTGGGACAAAAATTAGGGAGAACCAACTCTTGTGCCCTGTGGAAGGCTGATTTTATCTTTGGCATGAATGTAGGATCCGGACACAAAACCACTCTATCTGTGTGAAAGATACAGAGGTCCTTTCGGGCCGACAGGGCTGCGACCTCTGAAATACATCATGTGGATGTGATAGCTACAAGAAAAACCACCTTGTATGTTAAAAATTGGAGGTTGGTAGACCTCAGTGGTTCAAACGGATCTTTGGTGAGTGAGGTAAGCACCTGGTTAAGATCCCATGTCGGGTAACAGTGGATAACTGGTGGGCATAAGTTAGTAGCGCCCCAAAGAAAAGCCTTTATTCTGGGATGATGTGATATGGATGTTAAACCTCGCCAATGGACTACTGATGCAATAGCCGCCACCTGTCGTCTCAAGGTATTCGGTGAGAGACCCCTACCAAGACCATCTTGTAGGAATTCTAATACTTGTGCCACTGATGGAGAAAGGGGTTCGACATTGGATTTGGAGCACTATGAAGAGAAAGACTTCCAGGTGGTGTCATATATTCTGGTCGTGGACAGACGACGAGCTGCTTGTATAGTTTTGATGACCCTCGACGAAAGATTTTCCTATCTTAAATGCCGCCACTCAGCCTCCAGATGGCTAGTTGTAGCCATTGAGGGTCCGGATGCTGAACTGATCCCTGGGTAAGTCAAATCCTGTGGGATGGAATCCTCCATGGTTTCTCTGTGGATAGGCTATGGAGGTCCGCGAACCACAGTCTCCTGGGCCAGAATGGTGCAACCAAGATCAGTTCTGCTTTCTCTTCTAGGATCTTCTGAACTACTTTGGGGATTAGTAAATGGGGAAAGGCATACAACAGGCCACGGGGCCACATTCTCTGCCCCTTGGGAAGGGTATATGGAAAAGAATATCCGAAGTTGCGCATTCAGAGGAGAAGCAAACAGGTCCAGAGTTGGCCTGCCGAATCTCTGTGTCACCTCTTGGAACAGGTCCGGGTGCAGGTGCCACTCTGACGGATCTACAGTAGCCCTGCTGAGCCAGTCCGCCTGTGTATTGATTATGCCTGAAATATGCTCCACCTTTATGGAGCTTAAGTGTTGTTGCGCCCAAAAGCATAGTTTCTCTGCTTCCCTCATGAGGAGTATCGAGTGCGTTCCCCTGTTTGTTGACATGCGCTTTCACTATGATGTTGTTGGTGAGTATGAGGATTGGAGGTGTATGTGTGAAATCATGGGAAAATCCCCTCGGGGAGGTACCTGAGAATAATCTGTGTCAGCTCTGTCAAGAGATCTTACTGAATGAGAGTCACATTCCGATATAGGAGGTTGTCTGGCCATGAGTGATTGTTGTTCGCCCGCTGCGATGCCCCTGCGAATCACCAGCTCCATCCATGCCTTCATTGTTTCTGGAATTTCCTCTGGAAGAAATTCTTCCTGGCGTAGCCCGGCCGCCGTAGGGGTGAAAGTTGCTTCAGGTACCCTTCTGGGTGGCCTGACACTCGATGTCACTGAGGCGCTTGGTCGAGGTGACATGGAGAGGTCTAGAGGTATAGTGGAAAGGGGCTGGAGAGGCGGGATAGGGACCGGGGTCTGGGAAACTCTCTCAGGCTCCCTGGTATTCTTTTGAATTTGGTTTTCCAGCACCTTTTGGCGTCTGGATGCCTCTTTTAAGGCGGACTTTGGAGGACCCTTAGTCCGATTGGATTTGTCTTGGGTGCGTGCCTTATCTCCACCTCTATTTGCCATTGCCCTTGATAAGGTCTCTCAGTATTCTGAGATAACTCAGTAATTATAGATATAGGTATGAATTAAGGTTATATAGAGAGAGATATAATTGTCAGGACAGTTGGCTCGTCCAGGGTCCTGCACCAACACTTGGGCAAGGAACCCAATTAGTATCCACTCCCCTTTTGGAATTGAGGCACTTAAATGACTGTAAATTTTATTATTATTATTATTATTGTTGTTGTTGTTATTGTTGTTGTTGTTGTTGTTGTTATGATATTGTTAATATTATTATTTGAGGTGTAATGCCTCTCAAATAAGAAGATTATGAATTGTATCTAAATATTAGGAAGGAGATACCATTATAGTTCTTGATATTTAATGAGACTGATAACAGAATTAAGGCCTCAAGAAAAAACAGCAAAGACCAAATTGAGAACTTTAGTTTGTTAGGGCAACAAAAACAATATTTAGGCCCTGATCAGCCTTTCCCACAGGCCTCAAGCCTGGGTATAGACTGATAAAATTGCTGTGCAGAATATATTTATTATAATTAATATATTTGTATATATATACATATATAAATATACTGTGAGGGTTGCTGAAATAAATTGTTAATCTCCCAAACCGGAGTTAAAACAGGGAGCAGACTTTCTGTCCCCTGGTCTCTGTGGCTAGAGAGCCAAGGGGAAGTTAAGAAAAACTCTCAACAGTAGTCCGGGATCTTCCCAGCCAGGGCTCCACGAAGCCTCGTGGAGAATGCACTGCTTTACTGGAGATGCGCGCCTAAAATGGCGGCAGTCCCCAACCAAAATGGCGCCAATCTCCTCATTGGCGCCACGCACAGCCCTGCCGACACTGCACTCTCAAAACGAGTAATTAAATGTGATGAGCTGCAGAATAGGGGGATCAGGACTCCAGTGCCCCTACCCCTGCATTCTTGGTGGGGAGAATTGTAAATGAACGCCTTGTTAATCCCCGCGCGAGGGGTGGAATGGCAATGGCAAGGAGGGAAGGCACGAGACACTAGGAAAAGAAGAGGCTAGGAAACGAAACTCAAGCCTCTTCCCCTGGGACCGCAATGCGGTTGGTGCCGATCGCGTGCCTGCCGACTGCTGGCTCTAATTGCAGTCGGCACTGTGGAGTTTTGATGGAAATCTGGAACCAGAAGCCAATCTGTGAGAAAATTTAGAAATTTGGAACCAGAAGCCAATTTGTGATAAAGCAATAAATCACCTGATGTTAATTTCCTGCTCCGACCAAGGAAGGCTGCCTACCGAACCGAAGGCTGAGCTAAAACTGGGGGATGTTGGAGAGGAGTGGAGGAGGAATAAGAACGTCCTTCAGTTAAGCCCAGCCTATCAGAACAGAGAGACTAAGCACCTCCCACTCTCTCTACTCTCACGCTCTGGATGCTCGGAGCAGCTCAATGGAGAATAACTTTTAAAAATTAAAGTACAAAGAATGCAAACTAAGAATATATATATATATATATTCAGTACAGTTAGTCCTTGAATGATGACTGGTCACTTAAGGACCATTTGAAGTTATGATAGACCCCTTGAAAAAAAAAACTACTTATAGCCCTGTTTTAAGTTATAGCAGCTGTAGTACCCCACAGTCATTCGCTCTTATGCCGGACCGCAGGGATGTTGCAGTGCCTCCCTATTTATCCCCACCATTCTATCCTGCCAGGTCCCATATGATGAGGTTGTACTGGGCCAACGATGATGATGAATGGATGGCTTGCCTTTTTTGCCCTCATTATAAGGTCCAGAGCTGTGGAGATTTTCAAAAAGTAAGTGTGTGATGGGTGATGGGGAGTAGGCCCAAGCCCTACAAGCAACCAAAGGAGGGGAAGGCCTACAATAATTTGTGGGGAGGGGAGGCCTGCGGGAACTTAACTGGGAAGAAAGCAGAGCCAAGAGCTCTGAGGACTCTGGGGCGGGCAGCAGAGCATAAGAGGTGGGGGAGGCTTCGGGAGGCCTAAGGCAGGCAGGCCTGGGCCTGTGCTAGGCCTTTCCCATCCCTGAAGCATCCTATGCTCCATTTATTGACTGCAGCAGGGAGACCAGGGGATGAGACTCATTAAATGAGGCAATCTTGCTTAACAATGGTCACAATATAAGGCCATTATGGTTGTAGGTCAAGGACTACCTGTAGTCACTGGTTTATCAAATAATTCACTACTGAAATATGAACAGTAGTGTATCTCTCAGATTTCTGCCATATTTCTGCCATAGAGTAGTAACACACATTGCTGCATCCTTTGATGCCTTTCCCAAAACAGATAGGTCACACATATCCTTGACATCTGCAATAGTATCAGTTTTCCAATTTCTTAGTGCATTCTCTGTCTTATTAGATTTCCCCACTACCACTGAATAGGTTATGTCTGTCAGATGAAGCTCAAGCATACAATCTGAAATTCTTCCTGCTCACACTCAAGGCCTTTGTTAAATGGCTATAACTCAGCAGTGTGAATCACTGTATCTAGTACTGTTCTTAATTGCTATTAATAGGTCAACCTCCTGACCACTAAAGCTTATTAGAGGTTCCCTCTGTCACTGTTTTAATGATGTCCCCTCCTTTGGTTGTATTGTCCTATTGACTCTAAGGTTTACCTCATGCAATAATTATTTTAAACCTGTATCAAAATGCGAGAGTTTAGCAAGAGAAAGAGAAAGGGGCTATTTTTCTCCTAGTTCAAGGATTTGAAAAATGCCATTGCCTTTTAGTTTGCCTGAGACTGCTGCTAACTTTGGACATTTGACATTTTTCTTTTTCTTTCTTCCTTTTTTTTTTCAATTTTGAAGTGTTTCAAGTTTACAAAATGTGTACACTATTACTTAAAGATTACACAAGCCTTACTGAAAATCGTAATATAATCCATAGGCTGCCAGGAATATGTAAAGCAGAGCGGCTATTCAAGGTTTTCAGGTGTGAACAAACTGCACTGAAAAATTGCCAACAAATACTTTTATTAATGATTTATATTTATTTATTTATTTAATTTATTAAAGGGACTTGTATGCCGCCCCATCTCCGAAGACTCGGGGTGGCTCACAACTAAAAACAGCAACAACAATAAATACTTAAGAAAAAATTAAACTAAACAAGCCCCAAGAGAATACAAATACAAAATACAAAGAATAAACCACCCCACCAAGAGGGTCACAACCCGGATTGGTCAAACAACCAGGTCTTCAAATCATGACGGAAGGTGCGGAGGTCAGGGGCCAGGCAGAGCTCCAAGGGAAGTTGGTTCCAGAGGTCAGGGGCCGCGATAGAATAGGCTCGTCGTTGGGGACCGCCGCCATTGGCGGCCGACGGGACCCCAAGGAGTCCTTGCTTATGCACAGGGTGGTTAGTATTCGATGTCGGCAGCAGTCGCTCCCTTAAATATTGAGGACCCATGTCATGTAGGACTTTGTATGTTAAAACTAAAACCTTGAATCTCACCCGGAGTGCAACCGGCAATCAATGCAGGCAGCGCAGGAGGGGGGCAACATGGGAGAATCGGAAACTCCCATCACCACCTGTGCTGCCGCATTCTGCACCAGCTGCTCCGGATGGTATGCAAGGGCAGTCCTAAATAGAGAGCTTGCAGTAGTCGAAGTCTAGAGGTAACAAGGGCGTGAGTAACATGCAGGGTCCCAGTCCAGGAAAGGGCAAGTTGGCTAACTAGGCGGAGCTGGGCAAAGGCCCCCTGGCGGCCCCCACCTGCTCCTCCAACCGAGCCATGCGTCCAGGAGGACCCCCAGATTCCGCACCCTATCCACAGGGGTACCACTCCCCTATGGCCAAAGATGGACATTCCTGACTGGGCCGAGACGCCGATATGCACAGCCACTCAGTCTTGGCCGGGTTGAGACGAAGCATGTTTCCGTCATCCAGATCCGCACCGCATCCAAACACTGGGTCATCAGGGAGAGGGCATCACCGATCTGGTTCAGGGTGGAGATGTACAGCTGGGTGTCATCTGCGCACTGATGGAAACTCACCCCAAACCACGGATGATCTCACCCAGCGGCTTCATATAGATGTTAAATAGCAGGGGAGAGAACCACCCCTGAGGGACCCCACAAGAGAGCACCCTGAGGACAACCTCTGTCCCCCTGCCAATACCGACTGCACTGCCCCGAGAGGTAGAAGGTGAACCACTGAAGTACAGTGCCCCCATACCCAACCCCCGAGTGCAGAAGGATACCATGGTCGATGGTATCAAAAGCCGCTGAGAGGTCTAATAGGACCAAGACAGAGGAAAAACCCCTGTCCCGAGCCCTCCAGAGATCATCCATCACTGACCAATGCCGCCTCCGTGCTGAAACCAGGTCGAAGCCCGATTGATACGGATCCAGGTAGTCCGCTTCATCCAGGAAAAGTGGAAACTGCCGAGCCACCACACTCTCAACAACCTTTGCTAAAAAGCAAAGTTTGGAGACTGGACGAAAGTTATCTAACACGGTCGGGTCAGGGCAGGCTTCTTCAGGAGGGGTCTCACCACCGCCTCCTTCAAGGCGGAAGGAAAACACCCTCCTAACTTAAGCGCTGACAACTGCCCGAGCCAACCGCAGGTGACCTCCCTGGCAGGCATAAGCCAGCCAGGACGGGCACGGGTCCAACAAACATGTGGTGGAACTCAGGCGTCGCATGATCCCGCCCACTTCATCCTCGAAACAGGATCGAACTCATCCCAGATCACACTGGCCAGACTGCCTGTATCCCGTCCTCAGACCACTGCAAATCAGAGGACAACCCGCCTAATTCAAGCGATCTTATCCGACAGATATTGACCAAACTCCTCAGCCCTTCCTCAACGGGTCCCCCTCCCTAAATGAAGGAGAGAGCGGGTAACCCAAACAGGGTGGCTGGGCAGTTATCTCGGATGCTATGAGAGCGAGAGATAAGACCTTCTCTCATAGCTACCAGGTAAGTCCTAATATGGGCTCTTATGGCTCGACCTGGGAGTGGTAGACTTCCACCTGCTCTCTAAGCCCCTCCGACGGCGTTTCATCTCCCAGAGCTCCTCCAGTACCAAGGAGCCATCCGGGATCCACGATGTGAGGGGTCGATGGGGACAACCCTGTCGAGGCATCCGGCGCTGTTGCTAGATCGGCAAGAGGAAGAAGAGAAGAGACCCCAGTTCGCCTGGAACCGCCCGGTCCATAAACGCCTGGGGCGGAACCATATAGGCAGTTCCTCATCCCAGCAGTGGGGGGTCGGCCTGTTGGAAGACCAGCCGTAGGAGATAGTGATCAGACCATGGAACGGGCAAAGCCACAACAGTGGCCTGCCCTCTGTCACTACGCCACTGCTCAGAGACAAAAACTAGGTCAAGAGTGTTTCCCCCCTCATGAGTCGGACCCTGAATTAATTGGGTCAGGCCCATGGCTTCCATAGAAGCCATGAATTCCTGGGCCAAACCTGACGTACCCCCAGGGAGGGCAGATTGAAGTCCCCCAGGACTATAAGACCCGGGAACTCCACCGCCACCCCTGAGAGGACGTCAAGGAGCCCAGGCAGGGCTGCTGTCACACAGCTGGGTGAAAGGTATGTGAGCAGCAAGCCCACCCGACCATTGGGCCCCACCTCAAGAGGAGGGTCTCACTCCCCCTATCTCTGGGACAGTGACCTCCCTTGGAAACAGGGTCTCCCGAATAACCATGGCCACCCCACCACCCCTGCCCTGGGTCCGTGGCTGGTGCATGACCCGAAAACCTGGAGGGCACAGATCTACCAGAGGGACACCCCCCTCTGGGCCCAACCAGGTCTCGCAATACAAGCCAGGTCCAGCCTCCTCCTCAATGACCTCACGGAGGAGGGTGGACTTATTAGCCACGGACCTGGCATTAAGCCCAAGGGTCCCAATTCCCAAGCCCCCTTGGGAGGAGGCCATAGGGTCGGAGCAAGCGACCGCACAAAGATGGCGGGTGCGTGCTCCCAACACATGATATGGCCCTATGCCTCGCTGTCTCCTGCCAACTCCAACCACCCTAGGGATCGTGGTCCCCACCTCAGACCCCGGAGCCCCGCCGGCCCCCAACCCCCCACCACCCCTGCCATGAACCGGTTTGCACAAAGACCCATTTATCCCCCTCCCTAACCCCTTAAGATGAGCAATTAAATTTTTTAAAAGTTTCCCCTTCCTATTGAATTTAAAATTTAGCCCCTTAGTCGTGGCATGCCACCTCTCGGGATCCCAAAATCGGTCATTAAGGTAAGCTCTTGACAGCATAGGGGGCCACTTCACAGACAGGGGAACCGCCTGGAGGGCCCGTAATTCCAGTGGGGAGTAGGCAGGCATGGTAAATACATCTCAGGGCAGGTCGATACAGGAGGCAGTTGAAAGATGGAACAATTGCAAGATGGAAATACAGTACAAGGAACAGGCTGTGATAGTAATCAGGAAATAGTCCACAATCAGCAGCTCTCTCACAACTGCCGACGGTCCAGGTCAAAATAGACCAGTCACTGCTCTGCCACCATAGTGACTTGGGGCAAAAGTCCTGCACAGCCCCCTGCACTCTCACTGCAGGGGGGTTAAATCCTCCCATTGCCCTCTCACTGCAATGGGAGCAGCCAAGTCCCAGAGAGAAGAGGTAGGGTCCAAGTCTGGGTAGGTGGTGAGGATGAACCAGGCACCCTCAATGATGACAAACAGGTCCGAGATGACATTGACAGGCAGAAGGACAGTGGACAAAGGTAAACCCCATAGACCACATGGGGTAGCAAAGTCCGTAGATATTAATGAAATACTACTGGTATATAGAACTATAGAAGATTAAAATACTATCTTGCCTAGAATTCTAGGCAGGATTTACTCCCTCCAACTATACAAGATAAAAATGTTGTGCTGCCAATTAGGCTACTGAAATAAGCATTTACAAACTTAGGGGTAAAATCCAAATCTTCAGCACTCTCTAGCACTATGTACAAATCCATCTCAAGAAAAATGTATGAGCTTATATATCAACACTGAGCAAAAAGCAAAGCGTGCTGCCTCTCACTGTATTACTGTGGACCGGATACAGTTGGTAATATTGTAAAAGGCAGTTTTATTCATTTTGCACTGACTGAAGGAACCTAAGACCCAAGAAAAAATGTTCAGTCAAATTTATTTTGCAACTTGCCTGGGGAATAATCCCTAGTTTAAACTGTTACATGGCACCACCGACATTTCATCAACTGTTACATTATTCTAGCCATGAAGAAACTTCCTTGAGTAACTTGCAAGAATACACAATGTTTGCAATCGAATATTGTAAAATTTGTAACTTAGTTGTCATTCAAAAACGTTCAGTTTGGATTAAGTTAAGCTATCAGCACCATCCAATGCAAACTGTAAACAGTGCAATCTTTTTTTAAATCAATTTGTATGAGGTGCTGCCTCTGTAGGTAGCAGCACTTACCACATCTTCCCTAAACTCAAAGTCTATGTTGAGTAGTTGAGTAGGATGAGGAACTACTTGGGAATTCCAGACCTGTTGGCTAGACGGGAAAATCAAAAACGTATTTGTATGGTTGCCAAGAAAATAAATGAATACTAAGCAGTTTCTGCTCAGCGCCTATTTATATCCACAAAAGAGACAATTCTTAAGTAGCAGTACAGATAATTCTACATATCATGTCAGCATACTTTTCAGTGAAGGAGCAGTAAAGGCATTTACAACTTCCACACATACCTAAGACTAACTCAAAGAACAAATGAAATATATTGCTGTAACCCTCACATTTCAAAGAGTAAATTGCTTTAATGCATTTTTACTATTACCTTGGCACTTCTGTTCTGTTAAGGAAAAATACTTTAAAAATTTAAGATGCATCTGATTGTACTTTATGCAGATAGAATCAAAGAAAACAAACAAGTTAATTTTTAATGAGATATAAAACTCTACCACAAGATTTCTCAAGATGGGGATCAGGACCCTTCCACAAGGAACTAACAGGGAGAATTGAACAATTTCAGACAGCCCGGTTAGCCTGGAACATTTCAAAGCTCCCAACAGAGATTAAAAAATAATTATTACATCTAAGTGGTATATTTATTTCTTGTTCAATTAATTAAATCATTTGTTCTGTTCAGGGGTGATCAAAGAATATTATTTATTGCTTAAGTGGGCATGGTACTACAAAGTTTGGAATTTCTGCACCACCGTATGAATACTATAGTCCAAGAATTCAAATCCAAATCATAACAAATTACTGAATACTTATATCAAAGAAACAAGAATACTGGTGAAGTATATGTATGTATATATGTTTTAATTTATTTAGTTATTTATCCTATTTCTTAACTGCCCATCACCTTCTGAACTATACACAAACACTGTTATCTGAAACATAATTTATGTTGCTTTATATTAGTATTTTAAATCATTAAAGAAAGTAGATGAAATATAATTAATTTCCTGTTTGGTTTAAGCTATAGTTCCATTATTGATTTGTTATGCTGCCTTAAAGATAAATCATCACTGCTAAGAACTATTTTTATATTTTCAATAAAAGCAGATTTTAATGAAATTACAAACCTCAGCTGTTCTGCATTAAAAAAAGAGATAAGGTAGTTTTATATACTTAGTATTACAGCATAATACTCAATAACCCTGGAGTCATTATAGTGTGCCTAGTTTGCCAAGATGGTAGAAAAACAGTCCACCTCTTTATGGGAAAAACATTTTAGAAAAAATATGTCCCAAGGCTATGGAAAGAAAAGACTGATGAATTTCCATTTTTCCTAAAGCCTAGTGTTTCAACCATGATAGACACTACAGTCTCCAATAGCCGCTAGCATTTTTTTAAAAATTACATTTATATGCCGCCCTTCTCCGAAGACTCAGGGTGGCTTACAATTTTTGGGATACAACCCAGTGTGCTCAGCAAAAGGAATCATTTAGGAATCATTTTGATCAAATGGAAGTATAGATCTGGCTTTCCAAAAACTCCACTCGTACTTAAACCTTACAATTGTTAACCATCATTGATACTGAGGTTTCTCCCCAAACCAGAGCAGACAAGAAAAAATGAAAAAAAAAAAACTTTATAGGAATAAAATTTGAGAAAGAAGAAAACAATGATGTACTACCTTTCCTGGATATTTTCATCAACAGAGAAACAACAGCAAATTAGGGACCAAAAGTTTATTGGAAACTTACCTGAGATGCCCCTTCTATACATGCTGCAAGAGAGTCCAGGTCAGATCAGGGTTAGACTCCTCCTCCTACGTCATCGAGCTGAGTCTGCCAAGCTGATAAAGCCAGCCCTTGTTGCTAGGCACCCAGCTTTCGGCAAAGTAACTTGACAGACATGGTGTGTCTCTGAAAAATAGAAAAATGAGAAGAATCCTCCCCAACCACAACCAGACAGCAACAGGGTGGAGCTGGACTCTCTTGCAGTGTGTATAGAAGGGGTGTCTCAGGTAAGTTTTACCAATGCCCATTCTCCTCCACCCTGATGTGAGAGTCCAGGTCAGGGACATACCAAAGCGGCGTGTCATAGAATAGAATAGAATAGAATAGAATAGAATAGAATAGAATACTTTATTGGCCAAGTGCGATTGGACACACAAGGAATTTGTCTTGGTTTAAATACTCTCGGTATACATAAAAGAAAAGATACGTTCGTCAGGAGTTGAGAATCATAAGGTACAACTCTTAATGATAGTCATAGGGTACAATAAGCAATCAATCATACTAGGAAACAGTCAATATAAATCGTAAGTATACAAGCGACAAAATTACAGTCAAACAGTCACAAGTGGGAGGGGATGAGTGATAAGGAATGATGACAAGATTTAACAGTTATAGTAGTGCAGACTTTGTAATAGTTGAACAGGGTTGAGGGAATTATTTGTTTAGCAGAGTGATGGCGTTCAGGAAAAAACTGTCCTTGTGTCTAGATGTTCTGGTGTGCAGTGCTCTATAGTGTTGTTTTGAGGGTAGGAGTTGAAACAGTTTATGTCTGGGATGTGAGGGGTCTGTAAATATTTTCACAGCCCCCTTTTTGACTCGTGCAGTATACAGGTCCTCAATTGAAGGCAGGTTGGTAGCCATTGTTTTTTCTGCAGTCCTAATTACTCTCTGAAGTCTATGTCTGTCCTGTTGAGTTACAGAATCAAACCAGACAGTTATAGAGGTGCAGATGACAGACTTAATCATTCCTCTGTAGAATTGGATCAGCAGCTCCCTGGGCAGTTTGAGCTTCCTGAGTTGGTGAGGAAAGAACATTCTTTGTTCTTTCTGCGCCAACTCATGCTTTTTTGATGACGTTTTTGATATTAGGTGTCCATTTTAGATCATGTGATATATTAGAACCTAGAAATTTGAAGGTCTCTACTGTTGATACGGTGTTGTAGAGGTGGTACTATGGGAGGGTTTCTTCTAAAGTCTACCACCATTTCTACAGTTTTGAGTGTGTTCAGTTCCAGACTGTTCCGGTTACACCACAAGGCAAGTTGTATAACCTCCTGTCTGTATGCAGATTCGTTGTTGTCTCGAATGAGACTAATAACTGTTGTGTCATCAGCACATCGGTTGAGATGCAGTCATTGGTATATAGGGAGAAGAGAAGTGGAGAAAGCACACAGCCTTGGGGTGCTAAGTCTGGTCCACATCCTCCGATTCCAGAAATACTTTTTGGAGTACTCTCCTGCCAAATACTGCCTCTGCAGAGGTGAAGGTGTCCAGTTTGTAGTGCCGGATAAATGGAGAGGGTGATGCCCAAGCTGCCGCCCTACATATTTCCTCTTTGGTGGCTGGGTAGCCCAGGCAGCTGATGTGGCCACACTCCTGGTTGAGTGAGCCATCAGTCCTTTGGGCACCTGGAGAGATTGAGTCTCATAGGCTGTAGTGATACCAGCCCTTATCCATCTGCCCATCGTGGATGGGGAAGCCTTGCTCCCTAAAGAAGCAGGCTGGAAGGACACAAACATAGCTTCCATTTTATGAAAGGTTGCAGTCTGTTTAATGTATATACAGAGAGCCCTCTGTATGTCCAGCGTATGCCACTTCCATTCCAACTCATGGTGGGGATTAGGGCAGAAGTCCGGTAGGACTAGTTCTTGTACCCTATAGAACCATGAATTGATTTTTGGAATAAAGGTGGGATCTAGGTGCAGCACCACTCTATTTTAATGGAAGATGCATAAATCCTGTCTCACAGAAAGGGCTGCCAACTCCTGACACCCTCCTGGCCGATGTGACAGCCACCAGGAAGGACACCTTGAGTCAAGAAACACCAATCTCAAAGGCCCAAATGAGAGTCCCATAAGGGACTGGAGCACCTTTGAAAGGTCCCAAGTGGGATACCTATGGACTACCTGGGGATGCAGGTTTGAGGCCCCTTTCAAAAACCAGGTGGTGAGACAGAGTTGTAATTATCCCAAGCCAACACAGTAGACAAGGCAACAATCTGTCCGTGGAGCATGTTTGGTGAGAGTCCCCAAACTAGACCTTCCTGAAGGAACTCTAGCACCTCTGCCACAGAGACTGAAGACGAGTGCTGGTTAGTCTTAGAGCACCATTTACAAAAAGCTTGCCAGGTAGCATCATAGATGCAATTTGTGAATGGCCTTCTCGATGCTTGGATTGTCTTTATCACCTTAGATGACAGGTTATCCTTTATCAGCGATCTCCACTCAAGCACCAGGCAGCTAACTGGAACCACTGGAGTTCTGGATGGAGCAGAGCCCCCTGGCTGAGGGAAATCTTGTCAAGGCGGGACACTCCACAGGCGAGCGACTGACAGGTCCCCCAGGTCTGTGAACTGAGGTGCCTGGGCCAATGGGGTACCAGGAGCACTAGCTCCGCTTTCTCTGCCAACATCTTCCGAATGATGGCTGGAATTAGAGGAAGGGGGGGAGGCGTAGAGGAGACCTGGAGGCCATTTGCTCCAAAGTGCATTGGTCCCCTCCGCTCCCTGGGTGGTGAACCTGATGAAGAATCTCTCCAACTGAGCATTCTGAGGAGTGGCCAACAGGTTGACTAATGGAGGCCCAAAGCTGTCTGACACCTCCTTGAACAAGGATGGATGAAGACACCATTCTGAGTGAGTGACCCTGGCTCAACTGAAACAGTCTGCTTGGATGTTGTTGACCCCCGAAATGTGGTCTACCTTGAGGGACAGAAGGTGCTTCTCCTCCCACAGCCCCAAGCATTCGTCTTCCTGCATCAAGGCATTGGACCTGATCCCTCCTTGTCTATTGACATGGGTCTTGGTGGCCACATTGACTGTCATTATCAACACATGAGACCCTGTTACCTTGTCCCGGAAATGTCTCAGAGCCAGATAGATAGCCCTGAGTTCCAGCAAATTGATGGGATGAGAACTGTCTGCCTGGGACCATCGACCCTGAGCTATCTCAGTTTGCAGATGAACCCCCCAACCATAAAGACTGGCATCTGTCATGATTGTGAGTCTTTCTGGCTCCTTGAAAAGATGGCCTCTCCTGTTGGCCTGGGACTGCCACCACCGGAAGGAACGCAAGACTGGTGGAGGAACCCGGACTCTGATGGATGAGTGGCTGGTTCCAGCCATTGGAATGGCAACAGAAACCACTGCAGAGTCCGGGCATGGAGACGGGCCCACGGGACTATGGCTATACAGGAGATTATCATCCCAAGGAGCTGGGATAGCAGAGACAGTGGGACTGTATGCTGCTGTTGTATCCGGTTTGGACAATTCTAGCAAATTGTCTTTCCAAGGCCTCATGTCTTCTGTTTTCAGCTTTGAGTTGAGTTTTTGAGGCCTTTTTTGTAGTGAAGGCTTTGGCCTTAATCTTGGCCACGGCCTCTCACTTAGCTGAATGGGCCCATTGTCTCTTCTTTGATTGTCTCTTCTGGATGGCCTCAGGGAAGCAGTGGAGGCATGGGCCTCCTCGTGGTCTGGTAGGATAGACTGGGCCTGTGCTTCCTCCATTTTATTCAGGATCTGACACTGAAGGGACTGAAAGCAGCCTCTCTGTAGTGGCTCCCTAACTTATAGGCCAAGCAAGCAAGTTCACGCTGTGAGGCCTGAAGAATTCCACTTGTAAGGCCCGAAAAACTCACTGCTGCTTTTTTTTCTTAAAACAGCTGATAGGCACTTCAAAATATGATCACTATCTAGAGCTCTCAGAGACATGTCTTCTCTTCGACAAAGAGCTTAGTCGAAAGCTGGGTACCTAGCAACAAGGGCTGGCTTTATCAGCTTGGCAGACTTAGCTCTATGATGTAGGAGGAGGAGTCTAACCCTGACCTGACCTGGACTCTCACAGAAGCGTGGAGGAGAAACAACTCTCACTACCCAAGTGCTTCACTATCAAAGCAATAAATAAGTGGGGACACAAAAGAATATTATTCAAAGTGGCACAAGTAATCTACAGTAATGCCAAAAAGAGGAGACAGACCACCTATATAAACTTTCCAACACAATGGACATCTATGCAATTTCATCTAAAATGCCTAACCACCCAAACCACTGTAACACAATTACTGAAACTTACAAAAATATCTCAGAGATAATCAACAATTATGACTAGGCAGTATCACTGTAGCACAAAATGCACCCCCCCCCATACGTTAAGTATACAAAAAAAACCAATAACCAAAGAAGAAAAAACAAGTGTCTGCAATATATAATATAAAGACTTTAACAGCCACTATGGGGTTAAGAGCTGTGGTGGCACAGCGGCTAGAATGCAGTACTGCAGGTTAATTCTTCTGACTGCCAACTGCCAGCTGTTGGGCAATTCAAGTCTCACTGGTTCAAGGTTGACTCAGCCTTCCATCCTTCTGAGGTCGGTAAAAATGAGGACCCAGATTGTTGGGGGCAAGATTCTGACTCTGTAAACAGATTAGAAAGGGCTGTAAAGTACTGTGAAGTGGTATATAGGTCTAAGTGCTATTATTATGTAGGAGAAACAGGTAGAAGACTGGCAGATTTCATTAATGAGCACCAACTGGCACTGTACTGTATTGTTTTGTACTGTACTGCATTATTATGGCATTTGATTCATATTCACATTATATTTTATTATTTGTTATATTGTGAGATGCCTATAGATATTTGGAATCATACAGAACCTAAACTGAATACATTACACAACATTACAAAAACATGGAAACTGAAACAGTATTTGCTGTGTGAGCAAGAATGAGACAGCAAGGAGCCTGGGCGTGGCTTAGCTCAACTGTTCTGTACTAAAGCTGGTTGCTGCTGTGAAACTAAAACTGAAACTCCTCTCATCTGCTTGTGTTTTGCATTTGGAACCGATTTCTTTTCAGGTGGGGAAGAACTCCTTAGCATCAGAGTGTGTTAATAATAATATACGAAATACTAATGCTCTGATGGTCATTTTGAAAAATCCTTTCTTAGTGAGCACCTAGAAGCCAAGAGGAACATACCTGCCAAATTTCATGTTTGTAGGCTTTACGGTTCTGGAGATTTTGTGATGATGCGTGACTGGTATTTCGCTTTTATATATATAGATTCTTCTAATAAGGTATTGCCATTTAAAGAATTTAAAACAATGGATAATAGTAAATGCTCCTTTAAATAGCTAGGAGCTATTTAAAATGCAGTATTACATGCCACATATTCTTCTAACAACATTGACATGTAAGAATTTAAAATAATGGATATTGTAAAGTCCCCTTCAAATTGAGCTTAACTTCATGGAAACATCAATTCAACAAAAACATTCTACAGACAGAAGGGCTCCAGCTGAATTTTTCCGCTAGTTGTGCAGAAAAAACTTGTTCTAATCTTCCCACTCCCTGCAGATCGTACCATAAAAGAAAAAAAAACTGTCAAATAAAGATAGCCCTTGACTTACAACCACAATTAGGACCAGAATTTTGGTTATAAAACAATACAATCATATAGAGAGATGACACATGTCCGCATCAGTTAATGACTACAATCTCAGCAATCCCTGTTGCCTTTGTTAAGTGAAGGATCAACTTCAATCCAAGCCATTCTGGGCTTGGTCCCTCCCAGCCCAAGCCTCAGTAAAATAAGGGACTGCTTCTAACTACCCCCTCAATCTCCCTCCATGCCATTGCTGCCCTTTTTGCTGTCCTGTACCATACCTTATGGGGCAGCAAACAACACCAGAACCACATGTCCCAATCACCCTGATCACCCTGCATTCTATGATCCTTTAGGCTGAGGCTGGTTTCATGCAGTGAAAAGGCGCCTTCAGTTTTTTTCCTTTTTTCCCAGTGCAAAGCCAGCCCTGCCCAGGAGCTCTTTGCAAAAGAGCATTTTGGCATCCTAGGGCCTACTTTCAGCGTTTTTTTTTTCCTTTTCCTTTTTCAGGATTACTCCTCCTTATAGCCTAGCTATACCTGACATAAAGATTTAATCCAGTGTTCTATTTTGAGAAGTGACCAACTAGATGTACCTGGGAAGCTTACAATCAGCCCTCTTTGTTGCCATCATCTTAGATTGCACTGATGGGTTTCTATAGTCTGCAGATGATCCCCAAAGCGGGTTAGAATGAGCTGCAACAGATACAGAGAAATACTCAAGGAGGCTAGAAGTACTCAAGGGAAGGGACTGGAATTGACCTGTTATTGTTACGTTGTACAGGCATGGTCTATAAGAATTGGTTAATGCTTGAACATATTGAAAGATTCCTATCTCATGAATCCTCTGGTAAGACACATTTAATAGGTTATTGAATATTTACATTCCCAATTTGTCAAGGCAGTTTTTAAAAAGACAATAAGGTTCAATATAAATCTGCACAATGTTTGTTCATAACTAATTCAAAGGGGATATTGTAATTTTCTCAGAAGTACTTTCCCACTTATTGTTTACTGCACATGACAGCTGAACCCAAAAGAAAATAAAGACTTGACAGATCATACATTTCCAGAAAGGAGGCGGAGCAACATTGGTTGTTTTGTTTTGTTGTTGTTGTCTGTGGGGGTAAAATAAAGGGAAGGGAAGCTCTGAATCCTCCCTGTATTGTGTACTTCATATTGCAGATTCAAGCATTATGAAGAAGTATAATTACAAGAAACTTCTCAAGACACCCTTTTCTGAATGCACAGGCAATAAAATGAATAGGCCTGTGAAAAGTGGTTGAACACTGCAAATTGGCTTCTTGGAATTAGACTAGTAATCTTTTATTTTTTTCCTCCACAAAATAACTTTTTTCTGCAACTGCAGCAAGTTCCTACAAGGGGAAAAAAACCTTTCTGTGGGTGGCACAGTTTACTATCAGAAAGAAGTATAATCATTATCGTTTTCCTTCCCTCAACATAATTTGCACTGGTTTTGCAAAGTATCATCTGGAGCAGTGGTCGCCAACCGGTGGGCCACGGCCCACTGGTGGTCCACGAGGAAATTTTGGTGGTCCACAGAGAAATGTCACCCCAGAGCACCCCTCAAAGCAATTAATCCAGGCTACGGGGGAACACAAGGCTGTGCAGCCCACATGGCCCACGGGAGCCCTCCCCGCCCACTCACTCCTTACCTGGCAAACTTGCCTGCTAAGTTGCTATTTTTCCTATTTTTTCCCCGACCATCAGCTGTTCTGCTGACCTGGGGGATTTAGATTAGCTAGAAAGCAGGAAATCATTGGATTTCTTGCTTTCTAGCTAATCTTTAGATCTTCAGCTCTGCTTTTAAGCAGAGCCGAACCTTCTTAGGACTGAAGCTTCTATTATTCAGTGCAGGTAGCCGAGGACAGAAAGATAGATCTCTGAATGAATCTGTGATTCTGTGAGCAACTCAATCTGCCTGCCTGCTTTGCCTGATTTTGGGTAAAAGTTGCTTTTTTAAAAATAAAAAATTCAATATTTACATACATGCTGTGTTGTGAGTTAATTTTGTCAGTTTGCTTGCTAGCAAATTTTATGTGACAGACTCAGCTAGCCAATTGCAGAATCATAGATCTCTAAATTAATCTGTGATTCTGTGAGCAACTCAATCTGCCTGCCTGCTTTGCCTCATTTTGGGTAAAAGTTGCTCTGTTTTTATTAAAAAATTCAATATTTACATAAATATTTATAATATTTACATACAAGCCATTCCCAACCAGTCACATGATCACCAAGCCACATCCACAAATTAGGCCATGCCCAAGAATCGGTTAAGAAATTTGAATCCCACCCCTGCCTCTGAGTGTTTGTCTGTGTGTGTATGTGTGTGTGTAGTGTTAGATCAGATCTCTCTCTCTCTCTCTCCCACCAATGTCAGCAAGCCACCGTCAGTCAAAATTCATATTAGTAGTCCCCAGGATTTAAAATTATAAATTTGGTGGTCCCTGAGGTCCAAAAGATTGGCGACCCCTGATCTGGAGGTTAAAGCACTAAGTATATTTTGCCACTTCAGATTTTATAGAAAATATTACAAATCAAAACCATATAAGGAGGCAAAAATCATCATATTGGGGCATTTTCGGATAAGAAAAGCAATCAGAAATTTGATAGAAGATAACAGAGCTGCACTCTGAAATGGACATCTAAAACAAAAGGCTAAATTCATTCCAGCACCTGACTTAATTGCATCAGCTTATTAAAACAATGAACACATAACAACATCTGGATTCTATGAAGTTTTTTTTGTAGTACAGCAGAACTCCAGAGTAACAAAAGATCTTTGAAATAATACATACCAGTTACATAAGTTCCTAATACCTAGCAGTTCTTAAGTGTAGAAGCACTCAAACATGCATAGTGCTGTGAGCTTTAAAAGGCTTCACTCGTTCATTTTGATAATATATTTGTCAAATTATAATCCCTATTTTATGAAAAATAAGTCAAAACTGAGATCAATGGATCTAAAGCCACCCACTTTTGCAGTGATAAGTGATCATAATGAGTATAAAAATATCCATCCGGACAATATTTCAGGGTCCACTTTCCTTTTAACATCAAATAAAAGCTAAGAATACCAGGACAGAAAAGATTTTACTTTTTTATGGGTTCTTTTATGGTTAGCCTACTGGAAAAGGGTACGTATCAAAGACAGAGTTAGGCAAGAGGAGGAGCTCTGACGGCTACAAGTATATTTATTTATATTTTTCATTCTACATGTTCAATATTAAAAGTAACCAATTGAGGATGTATGCATGGATAAATCTCCAATTTGACTGGAGGGAGGGGTCAAGAGGGGCCTAACTTTAAAGTTATTGCACTGCAGTAACAGCGCAGGCCAGATTTCCCCCAGAACACTTGAAGCCTAATCTTGTTATTCCCAAGCTTAGGGTTAGTTAGTCTGGTGAAATCAGGGTGGGTAATAATCAATGATTTTTAAATTAAAAAAAAACAGATATTTTTATTTAAATCAGATTTTTTTATTTTTATCAAATTTATTTTAATAAAATGCTTTTGGAGTAAAAATCAATTTAAAGATAGTTTTCTATTTCAGATATATTAATAATTTAGTTTATTCACCATGAAATGGAGCTTAGTTATGTAGCATGAGGCTGTATATTCTGCAATCTTTACATTTTTGGTAAACTCATTCAATGAATCTAAGCTCTGCAAGCTAAATAGGAACCCTTCATTTTGTTTGCAAATAATAATATAAATGTTCTAACTACCAGCAAGAATGAGTCCTTACATTTAAAGAGCACCTGTCATTTCAGATCCATCATGGCAATGCCTGTTAGCGGGCATCCACTCACCTGCTGCCTGCCATATCCACCTTGTTGTGTTACTGCTGCATCACCAGCCATCCCATTAAAGTGAATGGGACTGTCAGCGAGTCAACAGAGAATCAGAGAAGGAGCCGTGTGGGACAGAGATGACAGTTGCTCTTTAAAAATTATGATTTAAATCGAGTTGATTTAAATCAAGCCTTTTTACTAGTGATTTAAATCAAATCCATTCGGGGTGAAATTCTTGTAATATAGCTGACTAGCAATAAACTATTTTGAGACTTTTCATGAGTGGCTCTCCATCTAATGTAGTTCTCAGTTACAATATAACAAAGCAGCATTATTTTGAGAACTTGCTTATTATCAACTATACACACACAAACAAACACACACATTAAAATCCCTTTGAGTATAAAAGAATACTTTGGGAATTAGGTTTGAAATCTGCTAAAAGGAAAAAGGATAGGAGCTACCATAAACACCTATATAGATTCATTTCTGAGCACCAGGCACATTGAATATAAACCTCTGAACTGTAGTCTAGAAATACATTATGACACCACCCACCACCAAGAGGACCAAAATACTAACATATGTCACTCTTTTGTCAACAAGTCTTCGCTGTCATTTAAGTTTAAAAATAAAGAGACTACCAGTGACCAGCAATTCTGCTTCCTAGATGAAATTGTGAACAATAATAGCTTCTCTTCTCCTGTTAATATAAGAAATATTCTCTTTTAGTCCTTCCAATTTAGCACTTTCCCGTGCAAAAAAAATAAGTATTATGAATAGTAAGATGATTGTTTTGATAAGGATAAATTTCAAACTAAACTATTATCTAGGTGAACAAGGGTATATCTCATTGTATGAAATCAATAAAATACAAAGGCTGATGGCTGAAACTGTTAGCTCACATTCGTAAAATTAGAACTAAGCCAGGGGTGTCAAACTCCATGCCTGGGGGCCAGTTCCCGCCCATGGGGTGCTTAGATGTGGCCCGCGGGACCGCCCTGGAAACAGCGAAGGGCTGGCCTGCGGTGTCTTCACCAGCGAAAATGGTGCTGGGGTGGGCTGCCCACCCAAGCTCTGTTTTTGCTGGCAGAAGGTTGCAGGAGGCTGTCGCAGCTGAAAGCGCTTGGGCCACCACAGGCGCCCCTGACATGAATGATGTTGAGCTGGTCATACCCATCCTGGCCACCACCACCTCGAGGTCAAACACAACCCTGATGTGGCCTCAATGAAATCAACTTTGAAACCCTGAACTAAGCTATCCAAGAATAATCACAGGGCACAAAGTTAGTAACATAGCCAGCAACCTTTTATGCATGGTAACTGTCTATCGTATTAGATAGTATTAACCTCAATGTTTCAAAATAGTTCCTCTTTTCCATTTTTATCTTCAATGAAATTATTTCCACCAGAATTTTTTTTAAAACATCTGAAAAATAAAACAATAAGAAAGCAAAGCCCAATATTACAAAGTAAGTATTTTTAGCTTACCCCTAGTCTTTCACTGGAAAACTACAGATTTCTTTCTTATGTAAACATACTTGCTGAGTCACTGTACTTTTTAAAGTGGCACGTACTGTATTTGAAATTATCAAACCTTCTTTTAATTTGCCCATTTCAGATCAGTTTTCAGAAGGGTTAAAAGCATTAAGAGTTTAACACTGTACCCATACCCATATCAAAATACTTACAAAGCTTAGTGCTAAGTCTTGATAATGTTAGTGTTTCATTACTAACTTTACTGTATTGGGGTTTCCATCATGCATGGCAGTCAGCATCTGGAAAAGCTGCCAGCTCATTTTTTTAATAAGGGAAATTATAACAAATATTGCAATGGGGAGTGTAGGTAAATTCCACTGCACTTCATTCAACACTACAAATTCTAGTCTCAAGGCTGTAGCATTCCATGCTCTCTGAACAGACTTGGTTTCTTCATTGAGAATGATGGGGAAGTTGTCTATTTTAGGACTTAACAGATTTTTGTACTATAGCAAACCAAAGGACTACCAAACTATCTTCTTTTCCAGTATGATGCTATTTTGGCCACAAATTTACCAATTTGTTTTAACACTGAGAGGTTAAATCTTGGTGGCTCAGGCTGTTAATTGCCTGCACTTAAGATCCAGCTGCCTATAACTGCTGTAGGCTCGAATCCCACCAGGCTCAAGGTTGACTCAGCCTTCCATCCTCTCGGGGTAGGTAAATTGAGGACCCAAGATTGTTGGGGGCAATAAGCTGACTTTGTAAAAATGCCGCTTAGTAATAAGCAGGCATATATAATGGAATGAAGGCTATTGCTGAGCACACTGGGTTGTATCCCAAAAATTGTAAGCCGCCCTGAGTCTCCGGAGAAGGGCGGCATATAAATGTAATTAAAAAATTTAAAAAAATCATAAATAAACAAGCCTCTTCCAGTCTCCATGGAAGAAATTAACAGTTAAAATAGTTCTCCCCAGTGACTACCCACTTCACCTCAGATGAATCCATCCAGAGAAACAAAAAGATCTCCCCTCATCCCCTCAAGCAGCTTCAGTACAGGAAATTGATTCTTCAGATAAGTCTGCACCAAGTAATTTGATTGTGAAAAGGCAACCATTAAGAAATGAAAAGAGAAATGAGGTGGCATATATTCACATACACACTTCTATTCAACTCTTCTTCGAGGGGAAGAGAAACTATATACAGTATGTGTTTCGTACTCAATACATTAATTCTGGAGATATGCTAAATGAGAATTAGCATTAATGAAATTTGGTGGCTAAGCCAGATCTGAAAGAAAGATAGTTGAGGTTCACAAATGTACTCAGCTACGAATCAGGAGCTAGATTTCTCAACTATACTTTGAAGATTTATGGTGGCAAAACGACCCCTCCCTTTTTTTTTTTTACTTTTAGCTTTGAACTTCTACATTTTTAAATCTACATTTCTATCTGGAACACAGAATCTTCCAAATTTGTAATTTGTATTTCTCCATAGTATTCCAAAGGTTTCCTTTGCGCAGTGTACACAGTACTTTGCTTCTGAATAAAACCAGACAAACTGTCTTTTCCCTGTTTAATCATAAACAGAAGAATGGCCAATGTGTGACAGTGCCCTATCTTGCTCAATGTGGATTGATTCCAGGCCATCTGTCAGAAATTGTAGGCAGGACATTCTATCTTTCTTGCAGCATGAACAAAGTGGTACCAGCCACCTCATTGCAAGTGGTGGGGAAAGAAGAAAGGAAGAAGTTGTTGCTTTTCTTGTTGTGTATTTTACTTTGGCAGCAAGTAAAACGCCCTGTGCTTGCAAACCTCATTATCATTGTAAAACATTCCAATTATGAGATGGAAAATGGGCTGGGGGGAGGGAACAGGACAAGAAAGGGCAAGTATTAAAACAGTGCTGCACAGATCAACTGCACTTAAAGGCAACATGAGATGAGAAATCTAAATAACCATACCTTCTGGAAAGCTGTAGGTACTTTTC
Source organism: Naja naja (assembly GCA_009733165.1). NCBI lineage: Eukaryota > Metazoa > Chordata > Lepidosauria > Squamata > Elapidae > Naja > Naja naja. The sequence continues at coordinate 262,512,376 of CM019148.1, forward strand.
CAGTAACTGTCATTTCTTTACTGAAGGACAGAATATCATTCCTCAATCTGAGTCCTTCTGCATAAAGTACAAACTATTCTGCTTAAGAGTAATTTTGTACTACTGTCATTTCAAATCAAAACTTGTGCAGCATTACACATAATGCAGTACACTGGCTCATAATTTGACTTCACTCAAGCTAACCGCTTCTTCCCATAAGAGGCAAAGAGATGTTCTTACAGGAATCACAGCAAGAATTGTCTGTTGTTTCACATTGTTATGAAGCAAGAGTGTCTTTGACAACTTTCATATTCTAAACATTTCTGAATAGTACTTAGAACTAGGTTCATACATCTTTGACCCAGGTAAACCAAACTCACAAGGACTGTTGCACAAAAACCCATTCCTCTGATTTAGACTTTTACTTAAAATATCACCCACTTTGTGTACATTATTTTGATCTCTATTGAAATGTATTGATATGTAAAGCTTATCTTAAATATAGAATATTGCATCTAAATAAATTGAATGCAAGGTAGCATCTTATTTTCAACTTGATTTTCTTAGATGAAAGTATGTCTGCTTAAAATGGAGATTGTATGTAGGTGCTGAAACAATGCATGACTGTCTGGGAGAAGTATACTGCAAAAATATCAAGTTACATGCATCAGCTTCCTATAATTCTGAAGCAAAACTTTGAAGGATTAGTTTTGAACTATGGAGGATTGTAATTTATTTATATATTTACATATGCTATTTATGTAGCTAATTTATCACAAGAAGTGACTGGGCAGTGTTATAACAAAGATATAAAACAGTAAAATGCATTCAATAAATCATTATTATGAAGTTTAAAAAACATATGGCACATAAGAGATTAGATTAACAAAAGAGTCACTTCTGGATGTCACCACTCCCCTGAGATCCAGGGACCTGATGACAAAGTCATGTCTTGAGGGACTTCTGGAAACTAAATAGGGATAGAGCTGATTTCACTTTAGCTGGAGAATGTTCCATAAGGAGGATGCCATGACTTCTTCCCATCAAGGGTGATTCCCTAACAGACAGGACCCACAGCATGCCCATTATTGTTGTTGTTGTTATTTTAATTGTTATGTTAATGTTAACATAGTTGTGATTATCCCATAGTAATAAAACATTTAATTGGAAGCCCCTACTTCAAATCTTACTCAGAAACTCACTGAGCTACCTAAGATACCCTACTATAAGTCTCAATTTCATCCTCTTATTTTATAGAAATAATAACTGACCAATGCCAAAAGTTTAGTAACTATGATTGCTAAAATATATGCTGTAAATTATAAAAAACCTTATTAAGTAAACATCCCAATTCTTTTTTCAAAATGCTTCAATTGCTTCTGTTTCTGCTTATAAAACAGTTACATTTTTCCTATTGCTAATTATTTAAATTATCTGCAAACCAGGATGGGGGTAAAATGTTGACCATTCCTGAACTACAGAAAACCAAAGCTCACTTATCCTGCCAAGGCCACATAGGTAGATTTTAAGATTGCAGGCCTGCTTAAGGACACAGGTCAATTACAGCCCAATCTGCTGTAAAACCTGCTGACTTCCCTGTCACTCCACCCTACCACAATCTACAGAACAGAAACAGCTGCTCCAGATAAAGCTATAAAGTTGTCTTTCATATTACACTAGAGAGCTGTGAAAATGTCACTGTACACTTAAGCACTATTACAACTACACTGATACAATGCCTGTCGGTCTGAGTACACACAGGAAAAGAGAAGCAGAAAATATTTCAAAGTGGCAAGTCAAATAACCAGAACAACTTGTAGTTGAACAAATTAGGTAATCATAGGAACCGCTTCTGTGTAGACAGCACAGATCTGTCTTACAATCATTACCTTTCAGTTTCTAGTAAAGGGACAGAATATTCTTCCTGTGGATTTTAAGTAAAATATTTGTTTTATTTATGTATAACAGCATTTACAGTATATCAGTATATTATCTAACTATGCAGTTAGGGAATTGAGTATTGGTAAGATGTAAAGTGCATGGAATCATATTTAAGCTAATTAACCGATAAAAATACTTATATACTTCCAAATGTAATGGAGTCAAAGTAACAAAAAATGGAATCAATAAAACAAATACTAACACTTTTCCCTACCTGCAAAATGCACACGAACACTAGCATTAGAGAAGTTCTTCCATAGCTCACAAATCAATTGCTATGCAGCTCTTTCTTAACTGCCCTCTGAAACACGGAAAGAAAGAGTTCCATCTGAACCTCTCGAACTATTCCATAAACAGGGGTATGAAACTGGCGGACTGCAGGCTGCATGTGTTACGTGTTGGCCATGCCCACCCCAGCTCCACAAAGGCAAAAAACATTGAGAAACTTCACGTGATGCAATTGAGTTTGACACCTGTGCCCCCAACAAATAACATAGTTCCCCCATTTCATTTGGAGAGAGGAGGAGTGTCTATGGACCAAACAGATCAGTTCTTCCTGGAGCAGGCAATAATACAGATACCTACATGCCCAAGCCATAAAGAAAGCTGCTAATGAAAACTAGGTCAATGCAAGTGAAAAGGTGCTAATCCAATGTAAGAAAATATATGCAGCTCAAAGTTGAACTATATAGTCCTTGGTGTTCTCTAAGCTTACTTGTTTGCTTGCAGACATTTCATTTCCTAAGGAGCTAGCATCATCAGCACTAGTGAGTGTGGGGTTTGCTCCCACCAAAGACATCACAAGATAAAAGAATATATAAACATCACCTTATAACTGAGACCTGATTTGGCAGAATACTACTAATGCCCATCATATTCACTGTGGAAAAGAAAGTGAAACAACCATCATCTATTAGGCTCTATCCACCTGCTTAAAAAACTGAGTATGCTAGTCTTGATTATCTGTCTTTGGTTATGGGAAGCAAAAACAAGTATGGAGTTTTGAAGTGTACATGCCACTCAATTCTCCCTCCTTGAAATAGTTCCAGAGATAATGCTGAAATATTAGATCATCAAATGTGATATCTCTTTAAAACCAATTGGCCAGAATAGACTTTTGGATTTAACAAGCACCTCAGTCAAACAACATGCAGGTTTTGTGGCACTGCTTAGGACAACAGAAAGTTATATAGAAGGTACAAATAAAATATTATTTTGCAGTTAAAATAGATGAACTCATACTTTTGCCAGGAAACTTTTCTGTCAATATATATTTAAAAAACAAACATTTGTATCATTATAGGGCATCATACAATAAATGGTTGAATGACTTCTCAAAGAGTTTGGGATGTTTGAGCACTTCCAGAGATTTGATTTAATACACTGAATAAAAACACCTTATCACCTGAGATTCTTGGGAAGCAATGAGGAACTGAAGACAGTTCTGCTGGAAGTAAAGCCAATAACTGGTGAAATGAAGATTCAAATGAAGGGACCAGCTTCTTAGAATTCCTTTCCAGGCAAAGAGAAGACTCAGGATAGACCACATGCACCCCATACAGCAGCTCCTCACAAGGAGACTATAACAATGCAGTCTTGGATGAGTTTAGAGCTCTGGGTGTCGAGGGATTCCATCTTCACCCAAGATGTGGTTCAATGCCTTTCAAAAGGACATTGGGTTCACATACTTCCTTTCTTAATCCCTTTTGGAAATTGTGGATATTAAGAACCTTCAGAAAGACCAATTTCATTACACCAAGTAAGGTTCCTTCAATCCTTAGTGAAATAGGCCTTGTGCAAGTTTTAAAAAGTCTTCTTTTAGAATGAATAGCAAAATGGTGATTAGAATATTAATTTTGGAAGGTTATAAATGGATCAAGGAACCAAATGGATTTGAAAAAAGTATCTGAAATTAATTTTAAGACTCCAATAGGTTGTTTAGAATTCTATAAAAATACTAAGATTTTGAGATTAAGTGTAAGAAACCACCCCATCTGATGCTGTTAATTAGAAAACAAAAACATAGGAAGACTGACTTGAATAACTTTCTTATTTTGAATCTACAAAAGAGACACGATAAAATTTTGAGAGAGCTTCTGAGAAGAGAAAGTAGTAAACAAAAGAAATTGAGTTCTAGGACCCCTTTTAAAGAGATTAAATATCAAGATTATTAAAAGCAAAGAGAAGGAGTAGAAATTTATTTGATCAAGGCTAAAACCTTGAATAGCTTAAACCTTGGAAGAAGAGATATTTTGCTATATATTTGGAGAAAGTAATTTAGAGTGGGTTTACTTGATTAAGGCACATATGTTGTTATTACTGGTAACTTAATGATTTGCCATTTCTTTGTATATCTCTTTTCTTTATGCACTCACACATGTATTCTTTTTAAATGTTTTTTTTCTGTGCAGTTTTTATTTTAAAAAACTTTTCATATTTTTCTTATTATTAGTTTTTATCTTTCTATCTTTAAACTTTAATAAAAATAATTATAAAAAAGAGAAAACACCTTAGCACAATTATGGCACATTTTAGTACTGAAAATGTACTATTTTTTTTTAAATCAAGTGTATTTTATCTTGCAAAATAGAGAATGCACCTCACAGGAATTAAAGTCATCAGTAAAAAATAAATTATGAACACTTGCCTATTAAAAGGGTGGCTGCAGGATAAAACGTAGTGTATTCAAAATAAGCAAGTTAAAGAGAACCAAATAAGGTCATCTTCTACTGATCATCTTACATAAGTAGCAGTGTCACAGCAGAATCTGCTACTCATTTCTTAAACAGAATAACTTACTTTTAGCTCAGGAGAAAGTGCAATTGTTTCTTCTGTTCAAAAATGCTAATCAACTTGGTAAGCTAAAAAAAAGTGCTTTCCTCAGCAATGCACAATTATATAAGCTGCCTAGGGTCTTGTGAGATGCAGTAACATCATATTTACAATTCTGTGCATCATACATCAGTATAAGAAACAGATTGCCATAATTGGAAGTCCACTTGTTTTCAAACTTCATTATTTTCTGACTTCAAATATAGTTTACATTTCAAAAGGGATAAAAGAGACCTGTGCTTTCACTCCAACAAAGGGAATACAATTTGGGAAGTCATTGGTATTCTCTGAACTTGTTTGCTTGTCAATATGTTACACTACCTAACTAGGTAACAGCATCAGTGCTAGTGAGTGTAGGATTCACTCCGTTTATTACAGTAGCTTGCCCAGCAAGTATTGATAAGGGTGTGGTTTTCTCCTTGGGAATTCTTTCAGTATCATTTTCTGCTAGAGGGTTTGTCTGGTGTTAATCCCTTCTTATCTGGTTGTTGGTTGATGATGAGCATATGTTCTGGTGCTTCTTAGCTTTCTTATTATCTCTTTAAAATGGTCTGTAAATGTGGTTAATCTCTATGTGCTTATTGATGGCTGATTCGTCTGAAAGATAAATTACAGGAATTCCCTGGCATTTTGGATTTAGTATTTTGGTCTAAGATGCTCAGAGTTTCTGAGCTGAAACTATGGTTGAGCCTGCCCATGTGAGATTAAGGGATTTTCATTTTGTTTTCTGACTGCTAGTGTTCATGGATGTGCTCTATTAGTCTTCTGTCTGTCCTACATAGAGAGGCTCCTACAATCCTTACATTATATGTTGTGATGACTCTTACTTTTTCTTCTTGGGCTACTAGGTCTTTTGATTTGCTTAAGATGTTTTAGAGGGTTTTAGTTGTGCGCTATGGTGATGTCATGTGGCTGTAATGAGTGTTGGTTATTTCTGAGATGTTTCTGATATATAGTATTATTAACCCATTCATGCTTGTTTTGACTGCTATAGTGGGTTAAATGGTCAGCACTTTTTAATAAAATTACAGGGGTATCCATTTTGTTGGAAGATTATTTATATAGGTAGTTTGTTCCCTTTTCCTGGTATTGTGGATTGTTGCAGTTCTTCATGTGGAGAGTTGGATAGCTCCTTTGGTAATGGAGCTCTGGTTGGTATGGGTTGTTGTTTTTTTTACTTGACTTGCATTTCAAATTTACCACCATTTCTTTCAGTGATGAGGATATCCAGGAAGATCTTCTCTTCTATTGGTATACAATATCTTCAGATGTAAGGCTGGCACATGGGCAGAAAGAGAAGAAAATAACAGCTCACTTTGACCCAGCTTGGAAGGTCTCCTGGCAACAGAAGTGCTTTGTTAACCAGACCATGAAGGTTGTGCCTCAAGGCCACCTTTCTGAGCATTACAACTTCCATACCCCTATTACTTTTATATTATGCAGGGAATACTGCACTCAGGGATGGCTAGGAAAGACAGTCGAGGAGGCTAGAGGGTTTTTTTTAATAGTACTCAATAGATTTTTGTTTAATGATTATCTTTATTTTTGACTCAATTTTCTTCAATGTACAAAATATTTAGGGTGTTGCAGCCCTGAGTGAACTAGCCCCTCACGTGTGACCCTCATCATGATTTGAGTTTTGAGATTCATGGTCCAGACTCCAGAGAAAGCAAAAGTTTAAGAATTATAAGGAAAGGGGAAAGATCCCTTTGATCAATTATTAACTACGGTGTAAAGTTATTTTGTGTTGCAGGTAAAACAAGAGGAATTCATTGTGGGGGCAAAAATATGTTCTTGCTTAGGCTCAACCTATTCTGATAAACCTAAGGAAAGCTGACAAACATCTTTGCACTTACTCTGTATCACAGCCATCAGAAGATACTCAGGTGAGATACTGAAGTGACTTTATTTGATTTATATAGTTGTCAATCTCATATAGGTGATTCCAAGATGCTTACAAAAGTAAAACAAAACCCCAAAAGATAAAATGTCCTTAAAATTGTTAAAAATATTAAAATTTAAAAACCATTCAGTACATTCAACTGGAGAACAATCTATTCAGAAATAGTACATTAAAACATCAGTACTGTAAAAGGGCCCTGGATTCAAAATGTCATCAAATGGGAAAACAAACTAGTTTCCTTGGTTCAGAAATAAACCATAAATAAAACATGGCTAACTGGAAACTAGATTTTGTATGCTAATATATCCACTGACATACAGCAATTATTCTCCCAAAAAGTTTTAAACTAGAAAGGAAGATTTTTCAATTAAAAAGAGAGAAAACTTGAAACTTGAAAATCTCAACACACACGCAGACACTTTCCTACACGCATAAAAACCAAGCAGAAGAAGAGCTTGATTTACACAAAGTGGAGATAATCCCTACTTAACAACCACAACTGAACATAGAATTTTTGTCATTGTCATAAATCATTGCAGTTATTAAGTGGTCACCATGTGACCAGACTTGATTTTATTACCTTTTTATATGTTGAGCAGGGATTGGATTAGAAGACCTTCAAGATTACTTCCAACTCTGTTATTCTATAATATATGTATCTCTAATGATGATGCAAAATTGGAATTCTATTAAAACAGGAGTGTATTTTGTACTTTTACATCATACAATATCGGTATATTTTTAAAAAGTGAAATAGCATTTTCCCTCTTAGGAACCAGAGTTAGCTTCATGAATATCTAAAATAATATTATACAACAATGGCAGCAATATACAAGTATGATTTTTGAAAAGTCAGTTTGTATTCTAAGTAAAATGGTTGCCATAATTTTGCAAATCCTGGACTTTCAAAGACAGTTTGCAATGCAGCAATGCCTATCATTCAAATAAAACAGTAGCTGTCTAGCTTGGATACATGGCTTTCTGAATTGTGATCCATTAAGCTTACCTACCAGCCATTATAACCTGCATGACAGCTGTTCGTTAAATCCTGCATGCGAGGAAGGATTTTATCCCAAGCTGAGGGCATGATAGGTTGATTAAGCCAATGTGAATTATCATACATAGCTGATGGGATACAAATTATGTATCTGTGGTAGCCATTATGATATTAATGTCATTTTAAAATAACATGATAAAAATCATTTTCCTCATTTTTTGCAGGGAGATATAACTGGGTCTTTGTTATAGGATAATAAGATAATAAGAGTGCCTTTGTTATAGGATAATAACCATTTTAAGACTTCAACTAGTTTCCATTAAAAAAACAAAGACAAAGCCTGTTTCAATATATGATACATTCTTCTGAGTTAAGCTACATAGAACTAGTACATTTTCCCAACTTACTATATGAGTAGAAAAGTCGTCTTCAAGTTGGAATCAACTTCAGGTTGATGACTCTGGTGACCTGTTTTACAAATCATGAAATCACAGATATGTCATAATTTACTCACCAAATTTGCAAGAGGTTAGCCATTGCTTTGCTCTGAGATACTTTTTTCAATTTGCAATTTAGTGTACAGCTCTGGTATTCCCAGGTAATATTGCTCATACCTGATACTCTTTAGCTGAGGGGTGTCAAACTGGATTTCTTTGTGGGCCGGATCAGCATTGTACTTCTCCACAGGCTAGCTGGGGGGTGGGGACAGATTGGATGGATGCCTCCTGCAGCACCCTGCCGGCCAATATGGGGCATGGGAGGGGTACATGCAGTCCCCCTGCACCCCATTTTGGCTGGCAGAGTGCTGCAGGAGGCCGTCCAGGCCAAAATCAGGGCAGGGGGACCACGCACAGTCCCCTGCACCCCATTTTGGTGGCCAGAGGCTCCACCGGAGCCAGAGGCTTTGCTATTTCCAGGTCAGCCTCACGGATCAGATTTAAGCACCCCTCGGGCCAAATCCAGCCCACAGGCCTTGAATTTTACACCCCTACGTTAGCTTCTTCAGATCAGACATCCAGTGGGAGCAGTAAAGTCTCAAGATGGATGCAAATCCAGATAACTACAGGGACAATTCCATGCTCTTTTCTTGGCAATATCATGGAAATGGTTGCTCTTTCTCTTGTCTGGACATGTTCTTTCCAGCTCTCCAGATTTATTTTCAAGATGATCTCCAATCCAAGCTCCTCACCCGTTTTGTTCTGCTGACCTTCTTTGAAGTCAGCCAAGGATGGCTAGATGCTGCTATCTGTTGATGTCTTTATTTTAGACATTTTTTTAAATTTAAAAACCTTCTAAAATATATGAATAGTCAGCATGGCTCTTCTAGATAACAATAATATACTAAATACATTATCAACTTTTGCCACAAAATAACTGTTTATGAAAGTGCAGGTAGAACTGAGGTGGTATAGTACCGTAATTTGAAAATGATTTTTATATCCACTCCTTGCTATAATTACTGTGGTTACAAACCTAATAATTATAATTTCAAGCAATGAAAAGAAAAAAAATGCAAACGTTTTCCAACATGCTCCAGTGTGAACATAGCTTTTTGTGTCTTGAAATACTCGTCTTCTAGGCAGAACTTTTTTTCTTAACTTCCAAACATACTTAAAAGTTTTTGCCTGCCTACTGTCACTTTAAATATAGTTGTATCTTTAAATAAAATATTTTCACACAGGTAGCTAGTAAAGAAGTATTTTACAATATTAGAGTTATACAGATGCAACCAATAATGTTAAGTTTGGGTGACAGATTGAAGTTGTGATAGCACCGTTGTGGAATTAACTCTTCTAAGACTCCTTGAAGTCAACCTAGTCTCCTGTGTAACACTAAATGAAGTTCTTAGCCTATCAAAGCTAGCAGCTTTCAATTAACATTTTGAACTAAACAACTGAAAATGTGAATTGATTTCTATTTCCTAATAAAGTATGTAAAAACAATGTTATTTTTAGAAACACTGAAAACCATATTAAAAACTCCATGCAAGAAATAAACTCCATGAGAAACTTAGTTTACAGAAAGGAATTCATGTATAAATAACAATATTTAATTTAGATCACATTATTCAAGTAATTGCAATGGTATGAAAGTACTTCAAATCAAGAAACTCTGACTGTAATTTATATTGTAATGACAGGAGAAGACTCTTGAAAAATTGTATTTATTTAGATATAAATATTAATATATTTATTTCCTTCAACAGCTCAAGTTGACTTCTATAGGGTTCTCCCTTCATTTTCTTGCCATAACAGCATCCTGTGATGTAGAGGGGTTAAGAGAAAAAAAGACTAGCCCAAAATCATCCATAAAACTTTTTCAGCCAAGGGTAGACTTGAATTTGGTCTCCAGATTTGTATTCAAGTCCTTAATCACTATATCATATTGGATCTTGCCCCTATCTTTTGCACATCACATCAGAATTGGAATAAATTAAGCTAAAGAAAAGAATCCACTGAACTGTTAAAAACACCACACAGTTCTGTGGTTTTCTACAATGCATCTGTTGAGAGACAAAAATAAAATTGTATCAATCCAAAGAATAGTTACTGATTCTTCTGCATTAAAAGAAGAGCCATTTTGCCACAATATCCATTGTCTTAATTCAAATCTTTTACACTAAAATGCAACAAAGTAGTTCAAAGTTGACTATGTATATAAGATGGGTAGAGGAAGCAATTTAGACATTCTTTGTGTCGATTTATTTTTACACTGTGACAAAGTACTTAATAATGTTGATGTGCATGAGCTGACCTTTCGCTTGCAGTAAATATCATCTCATCTAACGTTGTTAATTTGTCCTGTATGTCACAGAGTAAGCCCTTAATACTGTTATCATTTTTCATTCTAGCATTCAATAGACTTTTTCATTCAAATAGCTATATTTCTCAGAACAAAAAAAGAGAGTTTAGATAAAACAAAACAGACAATCTGTTAATTTATGCAACATCGTACAAGCCATAAAAGATTTCTGATGTCCATTTATACTTAGTAACATGGTAACATTTAAGTGTTCTCTTTGTTTATGGGCGTTTACTCATGTAATGATTAACATAGTTATTATGTCTGAATTTGGCTGCTATCTTGACGGAGTGAAGAGATGTTGCCATCTACGTAAAAGAACATTACCTTGCTTTTCTTTTGCCTTAGAACATGCAAGGGGAGTGGGTTGTCTATCGTAAGCCTTGTGATTATGATTGCACTTTTTAAAAGGAAATCCTAATCTGTTATTTCCTACATTATCTTGGTGTCTCGTTTAAAAAATACCTTTTTCTTAAGAGTTCACATAGTTTAAAACTTGTAGCTGTCACAGTTACATCAGTTTTCTTTTAGTCTTAGTAGTTTCTAGTTGAGAAGAGCACTTCCTGTTTGCGTCCTGTTTCAAACACTGCATTTTTCTGCCTTAGAGGAATACACAATGAAGTATTTACAAAAGAAGATCAAGATCTCCCTTAAGTAATATAATAACCTGCCTCCTAAATCATGGGTGCTCCATCACTGCAGGTTTTTAAACAAAGGTTGGACAGTCATTTATCTGGGATGGCCTGAGCATTCGTGCCCTGGGCAGCGTTTGAACTAGATCTCCACAAGATCCCTTCTATTCCTATGATCCTATGAAGATTACCACAATGAATCAATTCAGCCAACTACTACCGTGTTTCCCCGAAAATAAGACCTACCCCGAAAGTAAGACCTAGCACTATTTTCTAAACCTGCCCTAATATAAGACCTACCCCGAAAATAAGACCTAGTGTAAATCTCCAGTTCCAGGAAGACTTTTCAGGGAGCAACCGTGCACCCGCGAAACACCCCCCCTACACGCTCACACCCACTATTTGGCACCATAAATATATAAGACCTACCCCGAAAATAAGACCTAGTGTGTTTTTGGGAGCCAAAAAAATATAAGACAGTGTCTTATTTTCGGGGAAACACGGTATGTCCCATCATACAATAATGGGATTAGCTTTGGATCAGAAAGTAAGCTTTTTACTATATTTTTATATTTTGAAAGTCTCTAGACATACTGTTTAGAAGATACCAACTGCTTAATCTAAAAAAAATTGTATGACTTAGCTCTTTTACTGAAAGGACCTGGTATAAACCACGTTTAGAGATAATGTGTAGATGCAAAGTACTGCAAAACAAAGGAAATCCTTGCTTTGAGAAAAACAATAAATAATTCAAAGTGATTTTTAAAAATAATATAACAGAAAGAGCTTTAAGAATTTCTTAAAAATGAGTGTAAGGTGAGAATCTCATTAATAGAATTCACCAGGCTACTATTTTCTCAATTTACATCATATTAACTTATTTATTTATTTTTTAAAAGCCACCCTATTGCTGTAATTCAATACTGGTATAAAGACAAAACTGGCCCTAAACTCATCAGACTTTACATTTTATTAATTTACAAGGGAGAAATGTCTCAGTATTAAAGTCGTTTTTTTTTTAAAGGAAGACTAACTGAAGGAAAACTTGTCTCACACTTTTACAAGATGAAAAATAGAGGTAGTTTGCTGTAACTCATAAAAGCAAAAATGAAGCAAATATCTGCCCAGGGGAGAATAAGCAAATTATTCATTGCCTAATATAACATTATCTCAACTTATATCAAAAAGCTAAGTGTATTCAGACCTGGTTATTAATTGGAATATGAGTCTTTTAACATCTCATTAGATGATGACAATCACTTCTATATGGTCATAATGAAAATAATATAAACATGTCCATGTAATCACCAGGAGTTCAACTCAACTTTTATTTGAGTTATCCAATTTTATCTAACATTATCTAACATGGATCCAACAATCAATATAGTATTAGAAAAAAGTGATCTAACACATCAATGTACCAATTGATAAAGCACAGAAAGACATGTATAAAAGTGAGAGGAAGGAAGGGAGCAAGTCCTAGTTTTATTTGTACAAAGACATGCCACATTCAGGAATGACATTGTTGGAAGAGAGCCATCTTAGTCTAAGAGTCTGAAAAAAATACTGCCAGAATCCATTAGATTCAAGAATGACATAAACAGCAATAGCAACAGCACTTAGACTTATATATCACTTCACAGTGCTTTACAGCCCTAAGTGGTTTACAGAGTCAAAGTCAGATTTTGCCCTCACAAACTGGGTCCTAATTTTACCGATCTCGGAAGGATGGAAGGTTGAGTCAATTTTGAGCCAGTGAGAATTGAATGCCGGCAGCCAGCAGTCAGCAGAAGTAGCCTCCAGTACTGCATTCTAACCATTGCGCCATCACAGCTCAAATAATAACATTGGATAACCTTTTTTCCCCAAAAATTTGGCTCCTGAACAATTTTTGGTGATTATGAAAGACCCCTTCAAAATGAACACAAATATAATTTCAGAATGACTGTATCACATAGGAATCTTAAGAAATATGAAATTAATTTTAATGACTATGTGTATTTAATTGCATAATGTTTGTGACAGACCGCATCAGTTTAACAGGGCTAAAAGCGTTTTGTTGCTGATTTTCACTTCTACTCAGAGTCCAATGCATCTCACTGCAGTGTCCATCAACAGTCAGGCAGCATTGATGGATTCCAGTTGCCCTAATACTATTTTTCCATTGTGGCAATGTCCTGGTGAAACCTTTCACTATATTCATCACTAACTGTACCTAGATTTCCAGGAATTAAGCCCAAGTATGAATGCAGAAAATGAATCTTCAGTGACATGTTGCACTTATGGTCTTATATACTGTAAGATGTTTGTCAACTAGCTGAATGTAGTTTGATGCTCTGTAATTGCTAAGAAAATTCTCAATGACATCCTTGAATGCTTTCTAGACGATTTTCTATGGCCCCACTGACAGATCTTTGAATTGGTTCTCACTGATGATTTATCTGATCTGTAGACCAACAAAAATGCCTTCCTTAAACTTGGCATCAGATATTTTTGGAAATATCTGTCTCAGATGGTAATAAAAACCTTCACCTTCCTTGTTCATCGCTTCTACAACATTTTTCATCAGTCCAAGTTTTATGTGAGGCAGAGACAAAAATATCTTGGCTGGGTCAACGAGAGTGTCATATGCCATGCTTTTCTGTCCTGGAACCAAATTCTTTCAGAATGGCCATTTCTTTTTAATGTAATGTGACACTCTTGCACAGCTGTCCTATTCCCATATGTAACAACAGTACTTGGCATATCTGAGCTGCATTCCAAGCAGCAGAGCCACTACTTTTAGATCTCCACAGATATTCCAGTTGTACTTGGTTACTGGATGTGTTTCAATAACAGTTCCACGTTTTCATGTTTCCTTCATGTGTGCAGCATAGCCAACAGATACTGAAGATTTTATATACTGGCATTGTGTAAAAACAGAAAATCTCCATAAAATGGTATACTGTGTGTTAAATCTATATTGACTATGACATCCCAGTATCTCTGTATTAAAAACATACAGAATGAAGTATGCACATCCCGCACATGCTGTCCACATACTTTATTTTGATAGTGACAATAGGTTTATCTCCATTATATTCAGAAAGTCTCCTACAGATTATCTTACCAAAGACATAAAATATACACCAATAAGTGCACATGTACAAAATACATTTTAAATTAATTCAAATGGGTAGATCAGGAGACAATAGCCTACAATTTGTAAAGGAAGTCCTCAACTTACAACTACTTACTTAATAATGGTTCAAATTAACAACATCCTTCATAAAATCCAGTTATGGTTTAAATTAGAAGTTATGACTATCATCCTGCCCTCACAGTCACGTGACTGAAATTCTGGCATTTGGCTACTGTCCTGCATTTACAATTACTTTGCAGTGTTGTATAGTCACATGATCACAATTTACTAAGGATTTCTATCAGTTTCTGTGACAAAAAAAACTTACTATGAAAATTACAGTCCAAATTTTAGTTAGAAGTTGATTTCCTGTGATTTCCTGCCATTTATGACCACATTGCTGAAATTCAGCAGGGCTGGAAGTTTTCATCTCTATATTCAGGCTGAGAATAGCATTTAACCTTTCAGTTAAACTTGGCACACTGTTTGTTACTACTAATATTAACCTTTTAACAACTATATGAACACTTCTACGCACAGCAGAGAAAATGCTTATCTGGGAAAAATCTTCTACATGCAGAAGAGGCCTTCATCCTTCAATGGATAGACAATGGTTAAATGAGGATGGTAATGGTGAAAAAACAAAGTGGAGACTGTAATATTGCATATGATTGTTTCTAACAGTATAGCTGCGTACCATTTTTTACTATTCTGAAGCACAGTCAAATTCTTTAATTAATTGGAACACCTGAATATTCTCACATCCAATGCAGCCATAAGATCAGATGCAGCACCTCAAAAAGAACAAAACAGTGTGGGTAAAAAACAAATTATCTTACTTTCCTGCCTCACCAATCTATATGTTTTCATGTCATTGCCGCATCTACTGCAATCATAATTACTCAAAGAATACCACAAAACATAGCCCACAGCTATAGAAAGGTTACCTCTTCTAAAATAAATTCACAGTATTCTTTTTCAGTCTCCTGGAAATAGTAGAAAACAAAGTTCTTTTAGAGGGTCTTTTCTTGATGCCAACTCACTTTTTGCTTCCTGTGTTATTCTTTGTTTTTTTGTGCCCTTAGGTTGGGGGGAGGAGGCTGAGGTTATTGTTACCCTTGTTGTGATTGTTCCTGACTGGCTTTAACTTTACCAAGGATGTTTTAACTTTTGTTTATATGCCCTGTAAGCCATTGAGAGTCATCTGATGAAAGCAAGATAGAAGTTTAATCTAGCAATCAATCAATAACCCCATGCAGTTTCAGAATGTACCTATCTGAAATAATGGACCCAACATTGTACCAATCAAATGAAAAATGTTGATAGATTGACAAGGAGGTTTTCAACCAATCCCAAACCATAAATGTGTTTTGAAAGAAGTGTTTTACAGTCATTCAAATTGTGAAAAATCCAAGATATGAGAATAAAAGAGAATGTGAAGGAAGATTGATCATGGACTGAAGAGGCAAACCATACTAGAAACAGCTGCCCTACCATGAAGAAGCAGGCAATATCTCTTACAGACAACCAGTTCTTCTGAGCCAAGGAATCTCCCATATCAGCTATAGCCTGCTTCTTCATAAGGGCCTATTCATGAAAAAGGCTAGGGAGCAGGAAATGGTATCAATCAAAAGCTGTGTATGAAGAGCAAAGAAAGGAATTATGTAGCTCGCTCGCTCTCCAGGAGAAAAAACAAGAATTAGGAACGGCATTGTAATGCCTTTCCCTCTGCTTAGAGCTGAAGGACTAAGACTTGACTTATTTCTATCCCTCTCAAAGAAAATCTGTAAGTACTCTAGGTGGTTCAACAAGATGCTTATATTAATCTAGCTGGTTTTAAGATTTTTAGCAGAAATAAGTAAGTATACAAGATCTGGTGTCATCAAGGAGAAAAACTTAAATACTGTGAAGGTTCTCACAGCAAGAATATTTGTAGGTGCATTTAGCAATTACAGTATAATTTACAATTCCACCATTTCTCCCTATAGCCCATAAACAATTTATGGGTTAAGTGGAAGATGGCAAAGATCTTCCTCTTTAATGTGTGTGTGTGTGTGTTTATAGGAGTTTATTTCTACTTCCAGATGTTCAGGTCCCATATATAGCAGAATGAGAGACAATAAGGTATAGTGGTGATAGTACTGCACTTAGGAATGGAAGTCAGATTGGGAACCTTCAATGAGGTGGTCTTCATCCTGCAGTGGATTAATTTGGGCTGATCAATGTCATTAAGCTTATTAATTTGGGGACAAGCTAGGACACAGAAAAAAAATCCACAATTCCTGAGGGGTAAAGCAAGAAAATGGTTGCTATATTCCACATGCTAAAAGCTTCCTCATTAGAGGTAATGACTGGCTCTTTGCTTATCTGACATTGCAACTTACAAAATGGAAATTTATGACGTGAGTTCTACTTTTATTGCCTGAACTTGTTTTTATTACCTGAAAATTATTGAAATGTAACCAAAGAAATTCAGTTCAAGGTATAGGATTACATGTTGCTTCCCTGCTCCTGCTGGAAATTGATGCCCTGAGGCATATTTAGAACTAGAAAAAATGCTAAAGATAAATGACTATCTTAGAACAAAGTGGTGTAAAGAAGCAGCAGCTGTAAATTATTCCCAGGCTGATGAACAATGCAAGAAATATCAGACTGTTCAAGAACAGACAGAACAGTGCTATAAAATTAAATATAAGTGTGAATGGAAAACCTGGTTTAGGATTCTGAGCCATCACTTCGTTAACTTTAAAAAGTTTTTTTTTAAAGGAAAAAAAGAAGAACTTAATTAAATATGAATGAAACTAATCAAATTTTATAAATCATCTATGCACTATTGAAACGATAGCAATCATCTAAAAAGTACAAGCTAAGTGTACAATTCCATTAAAGTGATTTTCACTGACAAACCTGGGGAAGGATTGATTGTTCTCTCTTTAGATCCTAAAACACTTTCAAAATGTACTTGAGAATCCATAAGCTGCAGAATGAAAGAGAAAGTCTGCACGTCCTGCAAGCTATTTCACCCCAACTATAGTAGAGCATAACATAGCATAACTGAAGTACAGCAAAGATAATAGTAATATTGTAAGACAATATAGCTATGGATTTTAATATTTGTATTACAAATTGTAACATACTATTTCTTCCATTTGCACAGTGGTCCCAATATTTACTTTCCTTTTTTGAAATGAATGACTGATAAAAAGAATCCAAAAAATCCTTTAATACTAACTGTTGCTTAATTTGCTACTGTTAAAGAGATATCAACTTCGTTAAAACAGTTTCTATTATTTGTGATATAATTATTTTTCTTCATAATTTTTTATACTTAAGACTAATCGAACATGCTACAGATTAATTATATACTAAGGTCAGAAAAAAGGTACTCTGCATAGTGTAATTAATTAGTATATAGGAATTTGCTGTGATTAAGGTATGTTAAAAGTTCCAAGTCAAAGAAATTAATGAACAGAGTTTATCAATGACTAGTAGCCTTGGTAACTAAACAGTGCTTAAAGATATGCCTCTTAAACCTAGCTGCCATTTTTGTGCTTTGTGTCAAGGTTTTTTAAACTATGTTGCTAATAAATGCTAAAAAATATGCTAGATAAACATTCACAGAATGGCAATGTTAATCTAGAAATGGGCCTACTTTCTAATAACTGCCTTTGGGACTGTCTAAATGAATGAATATAATCCAAATGTTATGGTTGTATTGTTTGTCAGTGGAATGGATACTACTGGCAGATCAATTCTTCCTTTCCATTAAGTCACTACCTCAGGCACCCCCAAATCTGTCCCAGAGGATGGACAACCCATACTCTTAGGCTAATTGTATTTAAAATATCTCAAAAAATGAGACTTCCTTCTGTTACATTGCAGGAGATCCTATGATCATACTTCTGTCATATTCAGAAGCACAGATTTATTTAGCAGTTGTGCTCTTTTATCATTGTTTCCCAGTAGGCATATTTATGACTATACAATTAAAAAAGCAACAAACTAGCCACCTTTCAGAGAAACCTTTTTTTTAAACAATGCAAAAAACGTTCAAATTGTATCAAAATGAAATGCAAAACAGATGCACTTGTGGATATTAATTGCACATTATATTTTCTATGCAAAGGAGAAATTTACTACACAGTGTACTACTTACTATATGTGGTGCAATTGGATTTGCCTATATAGTCAGAAATCTTAACATGAGACTGTTCAGCAGCAAAGTATAGGATATTTATCTTGTACAATCAGAAAATTTTTTGATTGTTACATTATGATAGCTCATATCCTCAAAGGACCTTATGGGAGTACAGTTTAGCTGTCATATTATTCATTAATAAACTATTTTTATTAAGTATATATAATGCAAGCAAAATATTTCTGAACAATGCAAAACACTCTGGCTATATAATGTCATTAAGCTTTGATCTTCTTCTTAGATTTTATGTAGAGTACACCCTAATTATTAGATTAGAAACACTATCGCAAGTGTTTGAAAACTTCACTTCATTCTCTCCTATACATATTCCATTCCTGATACTATTTTAAATTTTATGCTTATTGCTAAAGAGGAAGGACACAAAGAGTTCAAGACAAGAGAAGGAAGTAGACACTTTTAATTATGCTTATAAAGTCTAGAAGCATTAAATCTGAAAATTGGGTATCTGGGAGCCAGAGTTCAAAAAGCATAAAGTTCCTAAGAAGATCAACTTGGAACACTGAAAACCAAGAATAAGAAACAAGTACTCCTGGTTATAAAATGAATCTGTTCTTGTTACTGAAGGCCTAATACTAGCATAGGAATTTATGAAATAAAATTATAAAACATTTTAATATTATATTTAGGATTGACAGAAAGAAGTACTAAAAGCTATAAAGATAAAATGCTTTTGAAAGTTAATACCAAATATGTTTCAGTAAAAATATATTTTAAAGTTATTAACATACAATAACATTAGAGGAAAATTAGAAATTATACAAGTTTCCTTTCTTTTGAAAAAAAACAAAACTAAATTTAACATTGCAGATAAGATTTGTCCCGATAACTTGTTTCCTTTAAGAAATTATATGTTGTTTGAAAAGTAAATGTAACTTCTATTCTTCTCCTTCAAAACCAAAACAACCCAAGCAGAAATCATAGTAAGAAATAACATTAAAAAAGCAGACAATACAAGTAAATATTAAAATGTATCATGTACTATTAGCAAAAATCAGATACTTGAGTCATGAGAGAAATACATTTAAACAGGCTCCAAGATCATGAAATTCTCATACACCTAAGGAGAGAACAGTTTTTGAATAACATAAGGAGGGTGAATTTGACTATTTGACTACAATAAGAAAATATTGGTGCTGCCAGCATTTCAACAACATAGTATCCAATCAGTTACTGTTAAATATATGGGCATCAACTTAGTTGATCAACAGCCAATTTCCCATATAACAGGATAATACTTTTTTCAACTTACTATAACAAACAAGAATGTTTTCCCCTAATTATATCTAGAATTGCAGAAATCCTTTCTCTAAAATATGTCATTAAGCCATGATGAGTAGCACAGAATCAAAATATTGAATAAACCTAAAGAGCTTTTGAAGAACATCTTACCTAGTAAATGCATTTGGAAGTACTAATATTTGTAAATCATAGAAATCAAGAATGTACACACAATTACTATAAATAATGGCATTTAGTCAAGCCAGCATACCAACACCAGACAGTAAACTCTAAAGTAAATAGGATGTTAGTCTATTTTTTGTCTTCTGTGTAATAGACAATCCCAACACACTGACCTTGCCTTTTCAGTGGGCAATGTTTGGTTTTAACCTCTGTCAAGGTTTTCTCTTCAACCTTTCAACATACATACACACGTGTAAACTGTGGGTTAAAGTGCAACACCAAAGAAAAGAAACCTAAACAGACAGAAATGGGCTGAGGCTGATATTCTCTAAATCCAAATTATTACAGTATCAATAAATAGAGGCAATATTTGTGTATTAACTAAATGTCTATGGAGATTCTCAGTCATCCAGGTCATGGTCGTCCCAAAGGTGCTTTTTCCAAGAGGCAACTTGACTTTCTGGTTTTTTCTTTGAAGATGTTTTGGTTCTCAGTGTGTATTAAATACTTTCTAATAATCCAATTGAAACAATAATATTCTGGACAGTTGACAGGTTGAAATACATTACTCCATTGATTTTTTAAAATACTTCCCTTTCTACTCTTTCCGTGTATTGCATCTATTTCTTAAAAGCTATTTTTAAAGCATCAGGAATCAGGAGTCTGTTATTACAGCACATTTCAGTCTCAACTAGGTATTACTACCAGTACTTCTCTGGGATCCCTTGTTCTCTGGCAACACAAGATCTGGAAGCAAGTGTTGTAATGCTTGTATTTTCAATTTAGAAAACAGTTATGTTAATGATACCTGATCAAATGTCATTTTCACTGCTCAGAAAACTTTAAATACACTAGCCACAGCAGGAAGCCATTTATTACTCAGGTTAAAGTAAGCACTGTGCATTTCACTCACACCACACCCTTTCATGACTTTTGCCCAGGTTCGCACTGTTCGGCAATTCTTCCCTAGAAATCTGCTGCCAGGCCATGGTTAAGGTGCCTATGATAACCACACCTTCCTATTTAAGTAAAATTTGCTAGAAACAAAAAACAAAAACCCTACACACACAAGTTCTCCAAGAATGGAGCACTGTCCCCTGCTTGTATTTGTTTACAAACTCAAAAAGGCTTAAACTACTCCCTAAAGGATGCACAGCAAAGAAAAAGAATCCCCAAACTCCGAAGTTCACACACGACATTTCACCATCGTGTTATGAACCAGAGTCAACTTTCGTTCTTGTTGATGGACTTTCGATTTCCTGCAAATATTTGCATCTTTCCCTACAGGACCTTCTTCCATGTTTCTTTTCAAAAACCACCACGATTTTAAACGGAGAGACGAGATGGGGGAGTGGGGGTAGGGTGGGAGTAAAACAAGCCGAAGGGGGTAAAAGAAATAAGTCACCGGCCACACTTTGACTCTTTAAGAACAAACTTCCAACTTTCAGCGCGCCTAACTGACCCGGCGTCTCCCCACAAACACCACCAAGTCCACGAGAGGAAGAGGGAGGAGAAGACTTGGGTGAGCGGGGGCATCCCTCGAGAAGGACGAGGAGGAGGAGGAGGAGGAAGAAGAAGAGGAGAAGTGGGGGCAAAATCACCGAACTGGAAGCAGCCTCTGCCCTAAAAAAAACAACCACCCCACTCAGCGCTACTCACCCCATGAGCCAGTCCATGACGCCGCCTCCTGCAAGGCGCCACTGCGGTGCTCTGGGCCGGGCGAGCGAGCGAGCAGGCGGCGGGTCCGGCTACGTCCTTGCCTGCCTGCTTGCCTGCTTGCCTGATGAGCTCACTTCACCGTCCGCAATGGCCTCGGAGGTGACTCATGGGTGCCGGTCCCAACGCGGACCTTGTCCCGCCTGACTCCTGCGCTCTCCTCCTTCGCGTCGCTGCTGCTGCTGCCGCCGTCCGAAACCGCCGTTATTTTTTCCTTTCCTCCCCCACCGCCTCCGGGCGGCTCCGCTGGGTTCCCGCCCCCAAGGCAGCGCCCGCCGGGTTCCCCTCAGCCAACCAGCCGAAGTAAGCGAGCGACACACACCCTCAGCTCTCAGGGTGGCCGGAAGTAAACACACAGCCTTTCCTCCAACATTTTCCCCTCCCCTGCCTCTATCCCACGCCCGGCTACGGCACCTCGGAAGGGACAGCGCGCCTGAGGAAAGATGGGAAATGGAGTCCCGGTTCCAAGCCGCTTTAAGGCTAGACGAGCGAGGCTGACGGCTGGAAGAAGATAAACTGGGGGTGGGGTGCGGTTTTTCTTCCTGACAGGTGCGATTTTTAGAGCAAGTTGCAGAAGGGGGAAAACTACAGAGAAATTATATGTAATGAGCGGTGTTGTCTTTTTTTATTATTCTAACTTGATTGGGGTACGTGTTTACTCAACTCGGGCTTACTTCTGAGTAACTATGAATAGAAGTACTATGATTAATTGCACGGTCCGTCAGATGTTTTGACTGGATTTGGTATTATTATCCACCTATGGAAGGACCTGAGATAGGCAGGAGTTGTTTGATGGAGTTAAAGTTATCATCATAAGATTCAAGCTCTCCCAAGTAAAGCTGCCTTTTGCAATTGACTGGTAGTGATTTTGACAATGCTGATAGTGTTCCAGTTGTTTTGAGATTGTCCCCTATCTTTGCTTTCTATTCCCACAGTTGTTCTATTTGTAGGTTTCTGTATTTTGCGATTTTCTCCAGTTCTTTCTCTTCTATTCTGCTGTCTCCAGGTACTGCAACATCCACTATCCAGACTTTTTTGTCTTTCTTATTGACAGTTGTTAAGCCTGGGGTGTTATGTCTCAGGTGCTTGTCTTTTTGCATTCTAAAGTCCCAGACTACTTTAGTTTCTTCATGATGCATTGGAATATCTGCAAGAAATACCATTTGCCCACAAGCAAGGACTTTAATTATTCTTAATGTCTATATGGACCACAAGGCAGAATTACTGAGTGTAGTTTCCAGAAGATAGAGTGAGAAACAAAGGTTTAAATTATAAGGAAGGAGATTGGGGTGAGAATCAAGAAACTAATTCCCAACAAGAGCTGTTCAGCAGTGGAACAAATTGTTTCAGAAGGTAAAGGACTTTCCCTACTGGAAATGATTAAATAGGCTTGATGACCATTTGTTGGGAATGTTGTCATGGTGGATTACTGCCTGGAGAATTTTTGGAGTAAATAATCACCAATACATCTTCTCATCCTTACATTTTCTGATTCTATGATATAGTCAGAAATCCCCTTGAAAATTATATTATTTTCCAGAATTAGTGCTATTGATTGTTTTGTTCTGGCCTATTATTTTGACCTCATAGATAATTCAGTTCTTTGTTAAGGAGGCTGTAAGTCTTCTTCTTGTATTACCTTGTTTATCTACCTGTAGCAATCCATGCTGCCTCATATATTGTCAAACAGAAAATTTTACTCTTTAGAAAAGCACCCACTAAATATTTGTTCCAATTGTGGCCTCAGTATTTCCCTTATGATATCTTGTAGGAAGATACATATGCAATCCAGACAAATGGGTCTGCCTTGTTGGCTTTGAGGGCCCATAATTGTGGTGAAGCCAAGAATTTAGCGCATTGAGGAATCTGCTGTGAGAGGATTGAGTCAAGGACAAAAATATTAGCACAATTATTAGATTAGAGACACTATAGTGGTAAAATACTCATGATTTGATGTGGCTCTGGACTTGGGAATGTTGCAAAACACTTGAACTAGGCAATGTAGTGTTTTCAGATATGTTCAGGTACTACTCCCCAAAACTTTCCTATATAAAAGTTGTCTGAATATTAGTCTAAAACAATACCCAAGAGGACAATTCAAGAAAATACTAACTCATCATATTTTCCTCTGTAAATTTTAGAGGAGTTTTATAAAGATTTATTACATAGATTTATTTTAGCATCAATAGATAAAAAAATAATAAAACAGATAATGGCCACTGGACCATTTCTTTGTTGGAGAATGACCAAAAGAGGGAACAGCATAAGATGTTTAATCTCTCTTCTCCCATTAATCTTCCATATAACACCACAAAATTGAAATCCTGTCTTCAGTTGGTTAAAAAAAATCATATTTCTTCAGTATGAGGTTCAGGATGAAGATTTAGAAGCCTGAATTATTCAGTTATCTGCAGCAGCCCATAAATAGCTAGAATGGATCAATTGTCATAAATCGCTGGGATAAATTGTGGTTTGACCCAGGTATTATATATTCTTCTCTCCTCTTTTGTTAAAATGAATATTTGAATCTTGAAAGCCAGGTTCAAGGCTATATACAGGTTAAAAACACATGCATAGGAATCGTTCACTTTGGGAATGGTATCTTTCCAAATGGAACCAACTGAAGGTTCCATGCCCATAAGAAATTGTATTTTGATAATGTGGGAAATTACTAACTAGTTTGACAATTAAGAATCGGCCTATGATCTAATCACTATGCCCTGTGTAGAATTAACTATTTACAGACGGATAGAATGCTCAGTGAAGCAGGATAATTACAACAAAATGCAAAGCCCTGAAATAACCCTAACTTAGGAAGATATTGCTCTAGTCTAGTAGTATAGTTCAAATAGGCGTGAAAGAATGCTAATGAGTACATAACAATTGTTGGCAGGACACAAGCTTTCTTACCATGTTTCATGAGGATGCTGCTCTGGTACAGAAAGGGATTCTTAATTTTTTTTTTCTTACATCATTTTTAAACTGCCATTGAAAACTTTTCCATCTGTCCTCTGACTGAACTGCACTTTTAATTAACATCCAGAAACTTGCTTTAACAAGTTAGTCTCTTCCTATTTGCTTCCCAAACTACTGTGCCACTTTGCTTTGTCTGAGCCCGCAAGATAACAACCTCTCTACTTCAATTAGATAATTATTTCCCACTTTTGCTTTAACTAGGCATCTAATACTTGCTAAATGCTTAACAATTTAGCTAATCCTTGCTAATATGTAACTTTCTCTATGCAACCATTTCCTGATTTATTTCCCCCAAAGCAATCTAAGCAACTCCAACGGGGGTTGGGAGGAAAGGTTGAAGGACTATAAAACTTGTCCAAAAAGACAGTTCCTTGTGGGCAGTTATCTCATGGCTGACTTTTCCTACTGCATCTTGCATTTGCCATAGTGACCTAAGAAATGATCTCTCTCTCTCTCTCTCTTCTGAGTAAATAAACAGAATTATTTTTAAAATGTTAAGTTGTTTTTAATTATAGCTTCTGTCACCCATTCCTTCCTGATATCCTCCCTCAGCTGTGTATTTCATTCCAAATTCCTTCAGAGAAGAGAGGAATAAAAATGCAGTAATACAATGTTCTAGACCAGACGTGTCAAACACACAGCCCATAGGCCGGATCCAGCCTGCAATAGGCCCAGAGTTGTTCCACGGGGCCATCCTGGAGACCATGAGGGACTGGCCCGTGCTGCCATGGCCTGGCCACAATGACCAGGCTATCCCCACCCAGCCCCCCCAAGGGCAAACAAAATCCTGATACGGCCTGCAATGGGATCGGAGTTTGATACCCCGGTTCTAGATCTACCAAAAAATAAGCAGAACAAGGCATTACTCATAAATGCTACTAGAGCAAAAGTCAGAGTAACTTATATCAGTTGTCCCCAATCTGACGCCTTCCTTGGGGTGTGGTTTATATTATTCCCAGGTTCTGGGAAGTAGAGCTGTTGTAATCTCACTCATTTGCAAATTACTAGGTTAGGGAAGAGTGATTAATCCCTCCTTTTATTTGCTGGTATTTTTGGAAAATATCTTAACTCCATTTGTTCCTTATCAGACAGCTTTATCCTTAACGATCATCTATGGTTGGCCTGTATGTTTTGAGTATGAACTAAGATTGTTGAGTGACTCAGTGAAGCAGTGAAAATTGATAATAGTTTCTGTTGTTCTGAAAGTCTCTCATCTTAGTTATATGAAAAAAATACGGCTCCCTTAAAAACACAGTTCCTACAATGATGTCACATGGTCTCCTATTTTAAAGGGTGAACTCTGGAGCCGCCTTCTCATGGTTAGTAATAATATCCATTTAACATTATGCTAAAGCAGCACTGGGCAGGTATCTGTGAAAGGGAGCCTTTCATTTTTGTTCACTCTTGGGTAATCTTTCTTTCTGCCTTCACTTCAGCTTTTAAAAGTTGCTTCAACACTAGACAGCATAGCTTAGAAGCAGAAGATCAAAGAAAAGGTGGCATTTTGCAAAGAGAAGTAGGTTTCCCATTGCAAAACTAAATGCACCATCAGCATAAAAACTTAATGAGCAAAATATGGAGCCAGTTTTACTGAAAAACAACCAGCCATGAGACCATAAATAATGATCTTTGTAAAGACTAAAGATCTTGTAAAGACTAAAAAATCCTTCATTTGCAAATTACTTTCTGCTTTAGAGGGAAAAAAATTACATTCTGCAGAAATCACACAAGGACTATTTCCTCCCATTTTCAGATTAAAAAAAATACTGATAAGCCATCTGCTGAAAATAATTATCCTCTATGCAGATACTTGATCCATCATTATTTATAAATACTGGAGAACAGATGTCCCTTATTTGAATTATGAATTTTTTCTTACTCTTTATAAAAAATATTTTTGGCAGGGGATTGAAATTGTCTGCCATTCAGTTCTATGTGTATTTATGTTACAGGGCACACATTTTTATTTATATTTATATGTTACAGGGCACGCATTTTAATCCATAACTTACTTTCAATGTATTTATGTCAAATATTTTATGATTTTAATGATAACTTAGCAGTGAAAGAAATACTTTTTTTATATTTTTAGTGTAGCTTTAGAGTATTTTTAAATTTGTTAACTGTCTTGAAATATCTTTTTGGAAAGAAAATATGTAACTACAAAAAGAATCTTATCCATGTCCCCTGTACTCAGTGGAGGGAGGCTTCAATCTCCATGTGTTCTGGAGGGGGGGAAACAGTATTCTAGGAATGTTTTGTGCCTGGAATGCAGGGTTTTGCACATAACTAATTTGGTGGGGCGTATTCCTAAGTAAAATATGTAAGCAGCAGCTACATGATTGGTTTTAAGCTGAGAAATATGAACATCTGTTTATTTGAAGCTACATTTACCAGTGAGCAATTCCTATTGCATGGCACATGCAGATATTTATTCTTGAAGCATGTCATACAGAAAAGGGTACAAGTTATGTAATACATTCACTCTTCTTTCTGTCACATACATATCCTTATATCCTCTAGGTCAGGGGTGCCAAACTCAGGTCATCATGGTGGTGTCACATGACGTATCGGGACTCTCCCCTTTGTTAAACTGGGCATGGGCATCCGGCATGCAGACTGGGAGTTTTACAGCCCTGCTCTAGATGTTTGGAAACTATATTTCTGTAATGCCGGTACTGGCTGAGAATTAAGGAATTTGTACTCCAACATTAGGGTAATTGAAATCTCCCCCATTATCACTATTGCCTGCCTGTAGTCTTCTGATGCATAAACATCAACTTCTGTTTTTATTTCTCCTTCAATTCTTACATCTTTCAACAGGATTTCCAGGCACTGATTGCAGAACACCCCCATTCCCTTCCTTTCTATTGGCTTTGTCCCTTTTGAATGCATTGTAATCTTCCAGCATTCTCATCATGAGTTATTAGCTCACCAGGTTTCAGGATGCCTGTCACATCCTATTTGTTTTCCTGAGTTGGGATCTCTAGTCCTCTCTGTTTATTTTGCATCTTCAGTGCATTGGTGTAGAAACATCTGAGTTTTTAAATGGCGTTGATTACTAGCATCTTTGTTGTAGAGTTTTGCAAAACTTTTGAGGCCCTGCTCTGGCCTCCTGCTTCTCTCTTTGTTTTCTGCTTTCTTGGCCCCAGTCCTTGGCCACATAATTGGCTTTGGGCTTTCGCCACCCTCCCTTTTTGTTCTTGTTTAATGCCCTCCTGATGAGACGGGTGAAGCGCCTGCCAAACATTTCCTTCCTAGTTTTTGTAAGATGCGTCCCAGGAATCAGCAAAGGTAACAGACAGTTGTTGTAGAATGTCGTAGACCTCTTCTTCATGACACCGTCTGCATGGCCAGTTGCTTGACTTTCAAGATCCTGTTTTGTTTTTCTCATTAGGCTATATGGCACTCAACTGGACTGATGGATTACAAAACTATTTGTGCTGCCAGTACTTTTCCGCTGCCTGCCAAAGGACTTATAATCTCCAGAGAGCCTTTCAAGGTTTTTGTTGTTGCTGTTGATGCCATTGAGGAAAGGATGTTTGTTAGGAGGTTTGAATAGTATTGATAGTCCCTTCATCGTGTTCTGGTTACACATCTCTAGAAGACCACATCCCTCCCGCAATGTCACATCTGTTTTATATATAAATATTGTATCTTGGTCCTCTCGACAGTAGGTCACCCACTTCCACAACACACTTCTTCGTTCTCAAGGTGGTTGTTAGGTTTCTTCAATCCATAGGAGCCCAAGTATATTCTACAATGTTCTGTGGCATGGCTTGCTTCAATGATCCGCTTTAGAATTCTAGATGGCTGCTCTAGAAGTCTAGAGGGGCAACTTGGATGTCTATATGTCAAACTTATGAGATAGCCAAATCAGGAAACTAATTTCACAGAAAGGCTAGAATTTATTGAGATAAGCTACAGTAACAGAATCTTGCAAGTCTGATTATGCTTTCCTCCCTCCCAACCCATATATATCACAAACATTTTCTCCTGTGCCTGACCTGGTTTTTTTTTTTTTCACACACCCCCTCCTTGTAGAGCAGAGAGTTTGGAGAGGAAAGGATTACAAGAGAATAAGCAGGAACACAGTTGGAGATACACCAAGTTGTTTGCGTAGCAGCAGCAGTTTATAATTAGTGAGCAGCATTTCTTCCCTTTTGACTTTTCTAGTTTTCTTAGTTCCCCTCTTCATTTTCCCTCCTCTCTCCTACAAAATGGCCATCCTGCAATTTATATCCTCCACCCTGCCAAACTCTTATTTGTTTTCCATTTTCATTCCATGTTCTCCATGTTCTTTCTCCCAATGATTCTTTTTATTGATAGCACAGGGTCTTTCAGATGACTATTCATAAAGCTACCTGCCACAACTTTCATCAGCCTGAGAATTAACCATTTTAAAAAAACAGAGTCATCAACAAAATAGACAGTCTTCACTTAGTGACCATTTGTTCAACAACTGTTCAAAGTTATGACAGTGCTGAAAAGTAACTTTATAGCAATTTATTACCTTCACAGTATTCTTCACATTATTACAGTCATATGATCACTACACATCATTCCATGCCTGACTCCCTTTCAGAGAAGAGAGATTGGGGAGAAAGGGATTGCAAGAGGGTAAACTGCTTGTTCTTCTGCATATTAAAAGCAGTGTGGTTACACTGGCAGCCTGAGATTGGAAGCCATGGACACACTAGGCAATCAGCTTACAGATAGGCCTTAATTTACTCCAACAATTGGTGCAAGAAAATTCATTGTTACACAGTGTCTTCGTTAAGTGAGGCATCATTTAACCATACCAATTTTATGATTTTTTTTGCCACAGTTGCATAGCAAATCACTATGTCTGTTAAGCAAGTCATCGACCTTCCCTGCCAGATTCGCCAGAGATTTTGCTTGTTGGAAGTTGTCTGGAAAAGTGACAAATGACAGTGCTTATTAATGCAAGCTGGTTGCCAAGTGCCCGGATCTCATTCACATGACTGCATGGATGTTGCAATAGTTGTAAGTGTAAGTGCCAGATGTAAGTAATTTTTTACAGTATTATCATAACTTTAAACAGTTGCTAAATGACAGAAATGCTGTTCCCAGTTAGCTGAGGATTATCTGTACTCTCTGGCTTCACACAACATGTTACTAAAGTGTGGTGGCTCAATAGGTCATGCTGCATGCAAATGCAGCACTATATAGTTCATCCTGCCAATTGGGAAGCATGGGGGATCTTCTTAGAAAAGTCAGTTACATCTTACCTCAATCATAAACTCACTAGAAGATTTTTGACTAATTAGACTTAGTCTGAGTCACACCATACTAAACCATTGATTACTTAGCAATCCTTTGTTAATTAGAGTTAGCTGTATTCTTATATGATGCTAGGGCATCAGTAATAATGCTAGGGCTTAGTAATAAGCAGGCATATACAATGGAATGAAGGCTATTGCTGAGCAAACTGGGTTGTATCCCAAAAAATTGTAAGCCGCCCTGAGTCTTCAGAGAAGGGCGGCATATAAATGTAATTAAAAATTTAAAAAAAATTAAAATTTATGATATAAAGTGGTATTGACTGATGTCATCTGCACTCAGCCTGCATATCTTCTGACCGAGGGTCCCTCTGCTTACATTTAGATGTCAACTGTTGGTTTAAGAAAAAGATTGACATAGAAGAAAGCCCACCTATGCAGTGGTGGGATTCAAATTTTTTTACTACCGATTCTGTGGGCGTGCCTTGGTGGGCGTGGCAGAGATACTGAAAAATCTCCAGTCAGAGGTGGGATTTGCCAGTTCTCTGAACTACTCAAAATTTCCGCTACGGTTCTCCAGAACTGGTCAGAACCTGCTGAATGCCACCTCTGCATCTATCGGAATTTCATTATGCCTTTGATAGTGGAATGCTGCCAACATCCAGGAGATGCTTTTATTGTCCCCCCTTTCCTTGCATTGTTTTATAAGCAGAAAGAGAGAGAGGAATTGTTGGCATTGGGCAGCCAGCAGCTTGCCAGCACAGGAGCTTATTCTGTTATTGTAGAATATTATTATCGAAATCTTAAATTTTGAGTAAATTAGCAGGAGAAACAGCACTCTGTGTTTTCTTCTCCTTCGATTGCTTGAGACAAAATGGACTTTAGGGAACCAGCAGTTTTGCAATTTCATTGCAATTCTCTCACATTTTGCATCCTTCCATTCATTATTAACTCTATACAGGTAGTCTTCAACTTAACAACAGTTCGTTTCAAAGTTACTTAAATGGTACTTAAAACAGTGACTTATGACCATTTTTCATACTTATGACCACATGATCATAATTGAGATGCTTGGCAACTGACTCATATTTATACGGCTGCAGTGTCCCAGGGTCCTGTGATTCCCTTTTGCTACTGTCTGATAAGCAACGTCAAGATTCACTTATGCTACATGGACCATTCAAAATTATTTGATTGACAAATATGCTTTTGTATTAATACTGGCAGAAAAGAGTTGCTGTGTGAGTGAGATGGCTAATCTCTAAATTTGAGAGAAGAAAGAAGAAAGAAAAGAAAAAGAAAGAAAAAAAGAAACTGATTTTATTTCAGATTTGAAACTGGTGCAAAAAAAAAGAGCCATTTTTGATCAGGGTTGCCAGAGATTGTGTTTTGAATCTAGCTGTTTTAGAATAGTGATGTCAGCATCCATAATAAGAGGAGAACAAAGATTTAGCACTTCAAAAGCTATTTAGCATACTAGTGCAAGGATGTTTAGCCAAACAACTATTTTGCACATTTTTCATTGTTATTAAATAGCTTGTCTTTGTTATACTGTTTATACTTGATATATTTTCTGAACTCAGTTTTTTACTGTGTCTCCCCTTCTTTCTAATCAGCAGTATGTATATGTTTAATAATTTAAAATCCTTTTTGTTTAAGGCAGAAATATAAAATGCTCACCATTTGCATTGGTGCTTAAAAAGAAACTAAATAAACTATAATGTATGAAGGCCATTTTATTTTCTATATCCCTTGCATGGTGATTCCAGTCAACATCAAGCCAAGGGACGGATGCAAATAATTTCATTTTTGTTGCTGTTAGTTTGGCTTTTGAAATCTTATAAAAGTTTGCTGTTTTTTCCCCTCCATTCACTGACCACAGAGGCAGCAGGAATATTTGCATACAGTAGACATACATGAGGTGGTCGTAGTCTGCTATCTGATGTGGTAAACCAGTAGTTTCTGTCATTATTTATGCAGTATCCCATCCATAATTATCTATAAAGCTCTATATAGCTCAAGGCGTCTATGAGACTAGCTATCCCAAATAAATTCTGCCTGCCCAATTTTAATGCCAGCTAAAGCTGCCCCCTTACCACAAGGTATGATGGAAGAGGACTCCAAAATGGGCAGGAGGAAGATGATTCCCACTGTCGTGGCAGTCTGGAAGTTCTTTAGGACTTCATTAATGTGGAATTGTCAGCACCAGATGTAATATTTAATGTAATGAGATATATTTATGGTTTCCCTTGACTATGTTGCTATTGCTTAAGAAAATTTGTAAATAATAAATGTCATCCCGATTTAATGCCAAGCTTATATTGATATGTGTGGATGCATCCTCTGGTTTGTTCAGCAAACCACTGTTATAAGAAACAACAGTTATATGCAAATGAGATGATGGCATCCAAGTGAATTAAGGAAGCAGAAGTAAGTTGTAATTAGATGCATTACACACCAAGATAGTGGTAGAATGAGACAAAACTATTTTTTAATCTGTAAAATGTTGACAGATATGGTAGTGAAACTTCATATAAATCATATTTATATGATTATTCTTTTATCTCTGTTGAAAGAGGCAGAGCAAAGGGCTTTCAATTTAACACTTTCATGGAAGGCTACAGTTTAACAAGTGGAACAAATATTTTCAAAGCTAAAGATTTCATCTGTCACATCCAAGTTGTGTTGAAAAAGATTCCAGCTGGGAAATTTAGAAGCTCAGTACCATACTAGCCTCTGTGTAGGCAATGCTGAGCTAAATAACCAATGGATTAAATCAGCAGCTAGATAGCATATCTATAGATCAGTCTTGAAAAAAAGTTGGCAACTATATATTATCAACTCCCAGAATTTCCTACCCAGAAAATTCTGGGAACTGAAGTCCACCCACTATATTTCCTGTCAACAATTTGCTCCTATAGTGAAGCCAATCCCACCCCTAAACATTATCTTAGGGAGATATTTCAGCAGTAGGGAGGAAGGAAGCCTTGACTGGCTTTACTACAATAAGGGTGAGCCATTTTATGGCAGCCAGAAGCTTCATGTACCAGTTTTGAGGGGAGAATAAATAAACTGGTTTCTCACTGTGAGTTGTGTTGGGAGTGGTGGTGCATGAAGGGAGGCTCAGCCAATCTCATTGTAAATGCGTGTAAGCAGCAGTTCCTCGATCTCTTATAATAAAAGATGCTGATCACTACCATGCTGTCCTGCCTCTCACTGACCACAAGGCCCATCTAAAACACTGGCGACGAAGGTGGGATCTCAAACATAGAGGGGCACCTCACAGAATCCGAACGTCAGCTACCCGAAAACGCCGCCGAGATTGGACCCCACAGCAGATGGCATGGCGCAACGTGCACCCGGCCTGGCTCACCGTCCAATGGCCATGCAGTATGACCCGACCAAGGAAAAATGGTCATCATACATGGAGCGATTCAACCTACACCTAGAGGTAAATGGACTCCAGGCAGCCCCTGACTCGCAGAAAAAGGCGCTCGTCCTGACCTACTGCGACTTCAAAATATATGAGATGGCCAATGCACTGGTCGCAGATGACCTGCAGACCGTATCCTGGGATGAGCTCCATGTTATATAATTTATGATACATATTTAACCCAGGTCTAACTCTGGAACTTATTAACTGGCATGTTGAACATAAAGTCAGGAGTATTCATTACTTACTTGCAAAATGACAGATAGGGCAACTGCATTAGTGCCTTTATGCAGTTTCATTAGCTACAGAAACTCCCATTTCATTCAAGACAACATAGGATGCAAATAAATGAGATATCTTTAGATTCATACAGGAAAAATTATCCCAAAAACCAGGTTTCCAACCACAGAATAGATTTTATGGCTGGGTTCAGGGGTGGGATGCTACTGGTTCTGCCTGGCTCTATAGAACCGGTAGCTCTGAAGAGCGGCAGACACTGAACTGGTTCTGTGTTTGCTGCTGTTTGGCCCACCTGCCCGCCCAGGCTCTTACCTGTCCTTTATTTCCTGCTTTTTCAACCTCAGCTGCTTTGTGCAGCACAGCTGAGGTTGAAAAAGCAGGAAAAAAGAGGCTTTTCAAATGCTGTGCGCCTGCACACAGCATTTTTCAGCTGTCTGGGCGGCACAGCTTAAGGTTTTTTTTACATGCACACGCAGCAAAATGTAGTCATCAAACCGGTAGTAACACCAGTTGAATCCCACCCCTGGCTGGGTTCATATGCCATGATCATTTAACCTTGAATTATTTAAAACACACACATACACACAGTATTGGTTGCAATCTTATAATATGTTATACTATAAACAATGATTTACAAAATACAACATCTGGGAATGCACAATGGTCTTAGCCAAAACAGAAACAAAACTGTGATGTTTCAATCCATGCTTGTACTACCACAGTACTGTTAAAATGAGATTTGTGTTTCACACCATATCTTGAATTGGCCTTTTCCAATCTGCTATTATCCAGTTGTTTCAGGAGTTAAATTCCCATAGTTCCCAGATTCTGTTCATGTGAGCTGGGAATTATGAAACAGAGCACACATCTGGTGACATCAGATTCGAGAAGGTAGCCTAAGGAGTCAGATAGCCTGAACAGCAAAAGGTTTTTTTTGATGCTGGAGTATTTTCAGATTCCATCACAACCCCATTGCAATATAAATCTACTTCCCACTGTTGAAAGAAATATCCTTCTGGGTTCAGTTCCAAATGGGGAAAAAGACACTGGAAACATGGAGGCTGCTTGGAAAGTTTAATGGTGAACAGGACCACATGGTCTGGAGCTCCAGAGAAGGATTATCACATGCTTCAAGGTGAGAAGAGCCCAAGAAAAAAGGACTGAGGTGCTGAGAGTGCCTGGGTTTTATACCCTCTGTTGGGCCCCACCTTAGTGTTTCCTGTTCCTGTGTAAGAAATGTATCCCATTGGCTGTCAGATTCCCAGGGGTGGGGGTCTTAGCTAACTTTGTAGACTTTGTCTGGACCACATGGCTTCACCTGGCTAATGAGTGCTGGCTAATGCAATCTTCCCAGATGCCATGTAGTGAGATGAGTAATCCTATCATGTCCTGAGGGCCATGTCTTAATCCCATCACCCTGGAGCTGAAAGGGGGGCAGGGAACTGCAGGAAGCTGCTTTGTCTTTAAAACATGTTTCTCCTTTTCTCATCCAGGGAAATATAATATTCTGCCTTTTTAATATTTACTAGAATATTTCATTCTTCTAGGAGTGGGGTGGGTGCTAACTTCCTACGCCACTAACAGAAAGAAGTTGCAGTGTTGGAATATTCTGCTTTAAATATGCTATCTGTACTTGATTTTTAATCAATTCTATCAGCAATGATAAATGCCCAGAGTCACTGCCTGAGCAAGTACAATTTTATTTTATCTTTGACATCTTACTTTACCTGCCTGTGAAAGCCTGAAACAGCAAGCAAAAAGAACAGTTGACTCTCAAAATTGCTGAACAATTGAACAGAAGAGGGTAGGGGGAAACCTTCATATCTACCTAACCATCAGATGATTTCCTTTCAGGGTAAGCAGTTTTATGAAAAGAAATAATAAACACAAGGAATTATGCAGATTATGAGATAAGAAAAAGAGAAGGAAATGCAGCTTAATCTAATTTATGCCAAACAATTCAACTATATTTCTCTATATTGCTCTGGCCTTGCAAATAACCTTTGCATCCACCATGGCCATAAATTGCTTTGTGCATTGTCATTAGTTCTTTATACCACTTCAGTTTAGCTCCCTTTCACCTATACAATCAACTAAAAAAAGAAATAGAATATTTCAATAAGGTAAAACCCTTTTGTACTGCCGGAAACATACAGTAATCAACAATCCCTATACAAGTTGAATGAAGATGCACTGCACTTGCCCAGACAGATGCTAGGCAAGAGCCATTCTATCTGGGACTCAGAACTTCAGGCAACCACTCCTTCTTTGCTGCCATCTAATGGTCTTCTGCATTTTTGCAGTCCAGTTGTGATTGTCCTGATGAGGGCAATTTGGAAGATGGAGTCCTTGATGCTCTCTAAACTTGGTGTTTGCTTGCAGAAGTTTCGTTTCCCAATTAGGGTACAATGAGAGCACTGATGAAGTTACTTAATTGGGTAAAGAGATGTCCACACTCAGAGAATGCCAAGGGCGCCATAATTCAACCCTGAGCTGCAGATAGTGACTTCTGTTGGAAGTTTTGAGGTTCTAGAATGTACTCATTTCTCTATGAAAATTCCATTTTCAATTGTCCCATTATCTCATGAGATCCAGATAATGCTTTACAGATAATCCTTGACTTGGAATTATTCACTTAGCCACCATTTGAAGTTATAATAGACCGTCCCCCCAATAACAGATTTGAATTCTGTTTCAATTCTGATGGCACCTCCTCCAGCACTCACATGGTCATATTATGGGCCGCTCAGTAACTGGCTCACACTAATGGCTGTTTTCAGTGTCCCAGACTCATGTGACCATAATTTATTACAACTTTTTTGGGGGGGTCAGAAACCAGCATTTATTTCTGGTTCCTGCTGTATTTGCTTAATGACTATTGGGGGAAAAAGTCATAAAATCAGGTCAATTAAGACTTATGACCTTCATGGCATATGATGGAAATTCCGGGCTCCATTACAGTTGTAAGTCAAGGACTACCTGTATAACAGCTTCCTCTGGTAAATTGACTGCATCTTAAAAATGGGTATTTGGCTTTAACTCACCAATACACTAATTGTTTTTAAGGTTGGGCATGGCCTTCTTCTTCTTCTTTTTTTTTTAAAAAAGACCCCATTAAGTTTTACTGAAGTATAGCTTTAGAGCAGGGGTCACCAACCTTTTGGACTTCAGGGACCACAAAACTCATAATTTTAAATCCTGCGGACCACTAATATGAGTTTTGACTTCCCTACCCCATTTTCCTACCAATCGATCATTCTTTATTTGGGATCGCAGGATACCGTCTCCAGCTCCATTCTCAGGGGGAGAGAGAGACAGAGAGAGACTTTTGGCTTCGTGCAAGGAAAGCAGCAGAAGCAACAGAATTCTTTCTTTCTCTCCCCCAAACTCTGCCAGAAATGAGTCTTTGCCGGCACGGCCTCTTGGAGCAGGATGCCTTGCAGGGTCCCAAAGATTCATTTCTGGCGGAGTTTGGGAGAGAGAAAGAAAGACTTTTGCTGCTTTCCTTGTGTGCAGCCAAAAGCAGAAGAAGAAAGAAGTGGAAAGAAGCAGCCCGGTGGCCAGGCCAGACATGTGGAGTCAACGGGGCAAGTTCCCCCCCCCACTGCCCTTTCCCCCCTCCCCTCACTACCTTGTGTTGTTCACAATGCAAGTGATGCAAGCCTTGTGTTCCCGTGGGCCATGTGGGTGGTGCAGTCTTGTGTTCCCATGCAGCCTGGATTTATTGCTTTGTGGGGTGCTTTAGGGGTGACATTTCTCTGCGGACCACCAAAATTTTCTCACGGACTACGTGTGGTCCCCGGCCCACCAGCTGGTGACCACTGCTTTAGAGGATTTTAAAGTCAGGAGTTTTCTTTGTTGCTTTTAATTAAATCCAGATTCCTTTGAGAGGACACAGTGCAGCCAAGGTTGCACCATACTGCCTGAGGAATTATACAAGCTGGATTCCAATACTCTGGATTCTGGAAGGCACCAGCTTGGTGAAGGTGGCATAAGAAACTTTCCAGGATGGACTCCTGTAATACAGATGGACTAGAAATTAGTCATCCACCATTTAATCTTTTGTTTTAAATAACTCATGTGTTTAATTGATAGTTTGGTGTATCATATGGAACTAGAAAGCTGAGTTTATTGAAATGGGGTGAAGAAGCTGAAGGAAAGTGGTTAAATTAATCATGGGTTAGTGCATGATAATGTATACATAGTTCATCTGTATTGATTTGGAATATATGTCCATCATCTGGCAAAGACTATTGATAAAGCATCATCCTGACACAGTCCCATTCCCTAGCTACCAGTTTCATGTCAACTGCAAAGTGCTGGTGATTGTTTTCAAGGGGGGGGGGAAATTACATATTTTAGTGTAGTTGCGCAAGAACCTTAAGCCATAATTGTCCAATCATCCATTGCCAGATGTACTGGGCCTGGAGTCCCAAGCTCCCGAGCCAGCCAGGAAAGCCATGCTGGCTGGGGAATTGCAGGCCCGGTGCATCTGGAAGGTCACAGGTTAGAGAAAACTGCCTTAAGCACTAATTCTTTAATCACAGATAAGCTCTGCTGGATAGCCTTTCTATTTAACAATAAGCTCATAGAAATGCTTAGGAAGGTCGTGCTCCATTATGACTTTTTTAGAACAACTTTTCTCACTGTTTCCCAAGTATGACTTGCATTTAGCATTTCAGCCTTTTATCCTCTTGCTAACCCCTTTGCTTCATATTCAATATTGGCATTTCTTTTTAAAAAGTACAGTGTTTCACCTTGAGCTAAATTGTTTCTTTAAATTGTCAGTTTTTAACATTAGAAATTTATTTTAATATTGACATGGCCAGCTTCTATAGCTTATTACCCACTAGGGTGAAAATATTACAAATAGATTGATGGATGAACATATAGGCAGACCAAATCTATGTAGAAGTGCCATGCCCCCATTGGAGTCTGAATCTGAGGAGGAAGATGAACAGCTGTCAGGGAGTGGGAGAGTAGCTCCGTTGGCTATGGAGGAAATTGGGGAAGGGCAAAGTCAGGCTGGGCAGAGCAGGGAAGAGGTATAACAAGGGAGAGGGGGTTCAGAGGAAGACCAAGGCCCACCCCTCTTCATCCTAGGGCACGCAGGGAAGAATGAAGAAGAGAGCAACGTGGGTTGCATGGCTTATGATGGAGGAAAGGGCCCTGATTCCCTTCACAAGGCATACCTGGGGAGGGAATTTAAAGGAGAACAAGTTGGGAGGGGCATTTGTCAGGAACAAACATTGAGTTTAACTAATGTTGGCTGCTGTTATCTGAGTTCCTGGCATCCTCCCAACTGGTTTGATTTACTGCCATGTTACTTCACTTCTGGAACTCCTTATCTTGCCCTGCCGGATTTATTACCTTATCTTACTTTCTTGGATTTATAGTTTAAAGTTTTCTGTTTACACTGTTTGGATTGGAATATCTGTAGCCAAAGGCTGTTGCAGGTTCCTGGGAGAGTTTTTCTCCAGACCAGAAGGTAACTAGAACATTGGGGGCAAAGTTGAAGCCAATAAAGGGACCTCTACTTATTATCTGGCTGGGCTGCTTTTGTGACATTCCCAGGTCATCACAAAAAGACAGGAAGAATCTTGTATAATCTAGGGTTCATTCCATCCTCTGGATTTCAAGGAAGTGGATAAGATGTGGAGTAATATAAACTCTGTCGTAAGTGAGCTGGCACTCATCCTACCAGTTAGACAACCATTGCCCATTCTCCAGTGTTCTGTATTTGGAAAGGATTACAGAGAGAATAGGAAGTAGACTATCTGAATTTTTCTCCCAGTTAAGTATATATGGCCTTGGGATGGAAATTGCATTGGATGACTATTGCATGGCTTGGATGATAGGAGCAATCTCTTCTTATTAGCTCCCTCAGTACTATTTGGTATACCTCTCCTGCATCTTTTGGAGCCACGAGTTGGGAGACCTTTTTATTTCAACACTGAATTCTGATATCAGAATTCAGTCCATTCTGTTACATTACATCGTTCACTTTTGTGACTGTAAGGCTCTTAATGATAGAAGGATGTATACTGTATACCTTTGGATGAAAAGTAGTAAGCCTGGATGGAAGATGAGAACATGCAATGGCTGAAATCCATTTTTACTAATGCCATTGTCTAAAATGTGATAATTGTGCTGGGAGACTGTGGAAATGGATGTATACTGTAGTTTTATAGCTGGTTGGTTTTCTTCTTGTCCCATTGCCCAAGTAAATAGCTATCCCATTTAGTACGGTCAGAAGATTAAAATGCAATTGCACCATCTAATGGTCATGTGAAAAACAAACAATGTTTATGTACTGTATGGCTTCAGATGATACCAAGGGAATTCAAATAAAAGAAAATGCAGGTATGAGATAAGAAATTCTATCCCTGGTTGATGTTGAAAATGCTGTGTAAGGTTATACCTGGTTAGTACTTTGATGGGAAAGACAATCTTAAACAAGACTGGGAAGTAATGCAATAAAATCTAACCCACCTCCCCCCACCCACCCCCAAAAAGTCAGCAAGGGCAAGCCACTTTTATTTTTGTTGCTAGGAAAACTGGCTAGATAATACAAGCACATTTTGCAAGTATTATAAATTTTTAGAAAATGCTGACCATAATTTCTGGATTTATGAGTACTCTGTACTGAAGTGGACCTTCTTCAGGGAAGACAGTACACTTGGACAATGTTCAGGATTCCTTGCTGAGGGAAGATCTTGCAAATGCAAATGCAAGTTTGAACAAGGGATTCTATTCAAAAAAATACTTTAATGTTTGCTTAGGGCATCCCTCCAGCTACATTATTAGATTTCTGTAATGAATCATAATATTTACATGCTTGTGTAAATTATTTACCTTCAGAGACTGATGCTGGTAAACATGTTGCCTTTTGCTATGATGGAAGGAGATGAATCTGACAGGGAAGATTACTCTAACCAGGTTTCTTTTTGACCTATCATACCTTCTGTCTTAGTAACCTGTTCCTATCCCCACCAACACCACCCCTACTATCACCAAATCACCAAAAAGAGCCTTGGTGGTGCAGGCTGTTAAACACCTAGCACTTAGCTCCAGCTGCCTGCAATTAGTGCAGGCTCGAATCCCACTAGGCTCAAGGTTGACTCAGCCTTCCATCCTCTCGGGGTAGGTAAATTGAGGACCCAAGATTGTTGGGGGCAATAAGCTGACTTTGTAAAAATGCCGCTTAGTAATAAGCAGGCATATACAGTAGAATGAAGGCTATTGCTGAGCACATTGGATTGTGCTCCAAAAAGATTGTAAGCCACCCTGAGTCTCTGGAGAAGGGCGGGATATAAATGTGAATTAAAAAAATATTAATAAATGATCTCTGAGCATGCCAAATTCCTGTTCTCTCCTTTGCATGGGGTTAGTATCTTTTTGGCTGCACAAGGAACAATCCTCAGAGGACTGGGTTTGCTTTTTTGTCCATGCTTCAATTTACAGAGGTACATTTAGGGCCACACTCCCCAATTTATCTCCAGAGGCACATTATGTGCCTAGCCTCCTCGTCAAAGCTGCTGCAGCAGGAGAACCATTTTGAGGACAATCAATTCAGGATATACAGTATAAGCTTTCACCCTTACCCCACCCAGCCTGGCAAGGTCAGGACTGAGAGGGAAGGGCTGTCGGCGTGTCTCCTGGACCTTACATTGTATTTGTTATGTATGCAGGTTTAAAGTCATTGGTTTAGTTTGAACTGTTCTTGTAAAATGTAAGAAATGATTGGTTTAAAAAGTGCGGGAAAACCCTGCAATCTGATTGGTTAGCAACTGCAGCTGCTGGCTATAAGTAGCAGCCGCAGCCCAGCCAAAGTGGGTTCGTTCTGAGCTGTAGTCACTAATAAACAAAGAGCTTGAAGCACTCCGCGTCTGTCTCTTCATGCAAACTTAACAGTATTTAGGATTAACTCCCAAATATTTCCCTTCAAGAACATTAATGGACGCAGCAGCTCTTTCTGCTATTTTTTTAAGGTCCGGTTGCATGGCTTCCTTTGCAGAATAAAGTGTTGCACAGTGTTGTGTAGAGGAAGGCAGAGATTTCCTGAAACAAAAGCTCTCCAGGGGAAGTTTAAATGGAGACCGATCGATAGGCAAGCTTCTCAGAGCCTCAGAGACAGCCCACATCAGCTATAATGGAAGAATGAGCTCACTGCTAGCAGCCCTGGTAGATGCCAGGCCCAAGGGCACATATGGGCTCAAACTGAGGAAGAAGGGGGATAGCATTTCTCTGCATCCTGTTAGTCAGCAACTATGGCGACTCACGTCCGGGGACAGCCAAAATGCTGTGCTTGGAGGCAATGCAATCTGTCTTGAACGAAGGCAAGGACACGCTGACAGTCACCTTGCACCAGCTGTCAAGATTATTGACATGTCTGATTTCTATTCAGTCTGCCAGGCCAGAGCTTTTTGGAGTGCTGATTCAAAAGCTGGAATTTTTCTTTCTCGTGTTCTTTCCTGTAGGGCTGTCAAGTACAGTCATTTAATTGAAGAAAACGCTTTGTGGCAGAATGTCAGATCTGACCTCATGGGCATAAAAATCATTTCCTCCCACCCCATATCACATTTTCTCATGAACAAAGTCTCCTCTTGAATATCTCATCCAGGTCTTGTTCCTTCATCAAGAAATCTGAACTCCTCCCGACCTTTTTATTGAACATATCATTTTTAATTCAATACATTTTATGAATGACCCAAGTGATACCTTCCAGACTTTCTCCTCCATAAAAAAGACAAAACAGCAACATATTGCATTTTGTTTATCAACGGTAGAACATACTAACGCTAACACTACCCTCTTTGGCTAGAATCAGCCTTGGATTTCAGTCTATTCTATTACTTTGTTTGTTCCATTCTTGCTTGTTCAGCAAAATTTGAACTTTCCAGAGGT
The DNA here is from genome assembly GCA_009733165.1 of Naja naja. Lineage (NCBI taxonomy): Eukaryota > Metazoa > Chordata > Lepidosauria > Squamata > Elapidae > Naja > Naja naja. The sequence goes on from CM019148.1 coordinate 262,554,718, forward strand.
CTTGCCCAAAATAGCTACCAATCTTCTCCTTCTCTTTGTTCCTCCTCTGTGTCACACTGATGAGTGTTGTAGCATCCCCATGGTCACATGGTCAAAATTCAGGTGCTTGGCAACTGGTTCGTATTTATGACGATTGTAGCGTCCCAGGGTCCATATGATCAGCTTTTGCTACCTTCTGAGAAGCAAAATCAATAGGAAATCAAGATTCACTTAACAACTGTGGGAAGAAAAGTCATAAAATGGGATAAATGTCAGCTTTGGAAGCCATATTGAGATCAGATGCTCCCACGCTGCCACATCTGAGCCTGGGAAAGTGGGAGAGTATATCTAGTTAGACATAATAACATTCTTTATCTGATTCAAGGTCAGGTTGTGTTGCGCATAACTGAGAGGAAGTCTTAACTGGGGACGGATGGTGATTGGACCATGTGATGTGATGATGGGTGCAGGGGATGGATTTTGTAGTTTTTACTTATTGTAAGGAAGCCCGGAACTTTCAGATTTGGGATTCCACAGTTGTGCCAGTTACTATCCAAAATAAAAGGAACCTTTATGTCTGTCTCAGAGTTATTGGGTGGAATGGAGTGTTGCTGGAACTCTGACAATAAACTCACTTAACAAACATTTCCTTTAGCAGTAAAAAAAGTGAGTTATGATTGTTTTTCACACTTAACAACCATTGCAGCATAACCATAGTCACATGATCAAAATCTGGACACTTGGCAACTCACTCATATTTATGATAGTTGCAATGTCCTGGGATCATGTGAACACTTTTTGCATCTTTCTGACACAGTCAATGGGGAAGCCGGATTCAATTAACGAACATTTTACTAACAACAGCAGTGATTCACTTAACAACTATGGCACAAAAGATTGTAAAACAGGGCAAAATTCACTTAACAAACATCTCACTTAGCAACATAAATTTTAGACTCAGTTGTGGTCGTAACTCGGGGACTACCTGTACAATCTCTGCAATGAGATGAAATCAGATTTTATCTTGGCCAGTGATTCAGGGCATATAAACACTTAAAACTATGTGTCATGCCCCTAGTGGAGACTGACTCTGAGGGAGAGGAGGAACAGCTGACAGGGAGTGGAAGTGTGCCTCTGGAAGTTATGGAGGAGGCTGGGGAAGGGCAGAGCCCAGCTGGGCAGTCAGAGGAGGACCCAGGCCCATCCCCTCTCCATCCTAGGGTATGCAGGGAGGAGAGGATAAGAGAGACATGTGGTGTACTCGGGAGGAGAGGCCTTGATCTTCTTCATGGGCTGCAGCTGTGACAATTGGATAAGAGGACGGACATGCGTACTGGCGAGTGCTGGAAACAAAGCGTGGAAATATCTCTAGATTATGGTTCCTCTCTGAGTTTGTCGTCCTTCCCAGTGTGTGTTCTGTTATCTGTCCTCCAGCCCTTATCTTGCCTGGTTTGTGTTGTTTTTTACTCTTTATAATTTAAATGGCATTTTCCTCCTTCTGGTAACTGCTCATGTGAGAGTTTTTAGTCTCCAGTCAAGGATATTTGGAGCTTGGAAGCAAAGTGAAGGGACTTCACCTGTTTTTTGTGACTATGTTTATTTTGTATCCCACCCTGGGTCATCACACTATGTGGGATAAACCAAGGTAGGGTTCAAGATTTCCTCTGTCCGGTCATGACCAAATCAAGGGGGCAGTGCTCATCTCTGATTCTCAGCTAAGGGAACCTGCATTGTCTGAGAAATATTTCTGTCATCATGTGACCAACATGGAAGTACAGAATGCAGTAACCTTCACGCCAAAATGGTACCTATTTATCTACTCACATTTGCATCCTTTCGAATTGCTAGGTTGGCAGGGGTTGGTGCGAGCAATGGGAGCTCAGCTCACCCCATCGCACAATGCTCGGGTCTCAAATCCGGGCTGTCAGCTTTCTAGTTGACTTCTTAACTGCTGAGCCATTGTGCCCCCTTTTAATGCAAGGTAGAGAAGGGATATTTAATTCAATTTACACAGCCTTCCTTGACTAGATGCCTTCCAGGTCTGTTGATATCATCTTCTTTAATTCCTATCCTGCATGGCTAAAAGCAAAGTGACCAGGTTATAGAAGGCTGTCATAGTGGTATTTTACAAAGTAGGTGGCCAGAGAATACTGTGTAGAAGATTCAGACACACAACTTGCTAAAAAGCCTCAGAAGTGGTATTTCTCACACCATTCATGAAACCAAAGTTAGCCTTCTGGTCTCCAGTGGATGACTCATCCCCTTTGGGTCATAACCCACAAATTACAAGGCACACTATTAAACAAGACCATATATTCTATGCAACTGACAAATTTTAAGATACAGCATAGTTGGCCTCATGGGGAGTCTATTAGTTTCTGCCAAGCATATGTCAGCCAAGGAGAGATAGTTTTTCACGAAGTGTCAGCCTTAACGCTGTCCTCAGAAGGTAGATAGTATGAATATCACACCCTTGCAGGAAACAATATTTGTTATCCCAAAGCCATTTGGAGAAGTAACGAATATTGTTTCCTGCAAGGGTGTGACTATTCATACTATCTACCTTCTGAGGCCAATGATCCCACTTCTCACTCTGTTAGGAATAGTAGTCATGTCAATGTTCAACATGATGGACTAATACTTAATAGGTATCAGAATATGATAAATTTATTGGCCATCATATGGATCGATATCCCAATTATTCTGTCATGTTTCCCTTGGGAATGAATAGACAGGATTTCACCCAAATGTGGAATCCAGCAAAGCAAATATAATCAGCCTTGAGAAGACCCAAAGTAGTAAAGAAATATTCTAAGTTCAAAACAACAAACCTCATGTCAGGGATCTAAAACCATAACAGAGATGAAGAGCCTTGGTGGTGCAGGCTGTTAAATGCCTAGCACTTAATTCCAGCTGCCTGCAATTACTATAGGCTCGAATCCCACCAGGCTCAAGGTTGACTCAGCCTTCCATCCTCTTGGGGTAGGTAAATTGGGGACCCAAGATTGTTGGGGGCAATAAGCTGACTTTGTAAAAATGCCACTTAGTAATAAGCAGGCATATACAATGGAATGAAGGCTATTGCTGAGCGCATTGGGTTGTATCCCAAAAATTGTAAGCTGCCCTGAGTCTTCAGAGAAGGGTGGCATATAAATGTAATTAAATTTTTTTAAAAAAACAACAACATATATTTAATTGTAATAAACTTGATTACAGTATACCACTGTATGATTCTGACAGGTTTTTTTTCCCCCTAGATCTTAATGATGGCTAAGCTTTTTTTTTTTAAGACAGCGACACTGATATGAGAAATTAAAGCTGAAAAGTGGTGAATATAGTGCAGAATAGTGTATGAAAGTCAAAAGGAACCAGTCAAGCTCTGGTTGAAATGGCCCTTTAACAGCTTTGTCACCAGATAAGCTGGTCTCAGTCAGTCTCATCCTAATTTACCATGGTCATATTTTGTGAAAATGGAAATGGTAGAGATGGACAAAAATGCCACCTTGAAAGAAAAATTAGAGGCAAAGTTCATTAACAGATAATGATAAACACTAGATTATATAACTATTATTATACTAGTTTTCACATTGGGAGTTAAGGAAGGATGTTTTAATGAAAGCTGCACTTAGCTGAATTACCACTAGATGCCACTGATAGCTTCAATTTCTCCCTCGGCTTTTCCCAAGTGAGAAGAATTTTTTTTAATGTCTGAAGAATAGACAAATCTTTGTGATTTATCTAAAAAAATCTTTATTCTGGTTTTTGAAGGCATGAAACAAGACAGATGTTCTATGTTGAACAATGGTTAAAAATAAGACGATTACAAAGATGGTTGAACATCTTTAGACAAGTACTGTGCATGTGCAAGCTATGGGCATCTTCAATTCAAACATCCTCTTTTCACAGAAACACTTTTTGCATAGCCATTAAGCCAGAGGATATGCTATTCAGGGGGTCCTTGACTTACAACCACAATTGAACCCAAAATTTCTGTTGCTAAACAAGACATTTGTTGACTGAATTTTGCCTTGTTTTACAAGTGTCCAGATTTTGATCACATGACCAATGGGGGATGCTGCAATGGTAGTATGGAGAACAGTCATAAGTCACTTTTTGTTGGTGCCATTGTAACTTCAAATGGTCACTGAACTATTACAATGAACTATTGTAAGTTAAGGATTATCTGTACTGAATTTCTCAAAGTCTTCAGGTTTAAAGATGTCCAAGGAAAAAGTAGCACTTCTCATCTAGTGGCTTTAAAAAAAAAGAAATCCAGAAATGTATGAATAAAACTAGCAGGGGTTTTGATATAAATATATATCATGTTAATTCCTGAAAGTAAATTAAATTAAATCCCATCTTTGTTTTAGAATTTATATTGACTCATAACTAAGGAAGTAGGTCCAAAACGTACTTTGAGATGTTGCTTGAATTACCATTATGGATTGAGCTAACAAGACAGAGTGGAAGTAAATTTTGTGGGTTTTTTTTCTTTTAGAAAGGAGACCTCAAAGAGAACGGGACATTAATGCTATGCCTTGTATGTTCCATTATTATTAAATTCTGACTTTAATACTGTAGCAAGATATTTTACCCTTTGAGTTTTTAATGATGACAGTGTCTAATGTAGTGTAGTGTTTAAGATGTCAGACTGGCACTGTGGAGACTCAAGTTCAAGTTCATCTGTCATTTTTCTTCAGCCCATCTTACCTCACTCTTGTGAGGATAAAATGAGAGGAAAGTTCCATGTCTGTTGCCTTCTTCTTGGAAGGAAACACAGGATACAAACTTAACAACCTTTTCTTCTTCAAAACTAAAGCATGCCCAGCCATGTTGGGAATAGCTCGGAGAAACAAATAAATAATCACAGCACAGGGAAAGTGTTTAAAGCAAGGCCAAGTGCAAAGTTCAAGCAGTTTTTCAATCAGGACAAATTCTTCTCTGCCCCCAAGATAAGGGCCACTTATCAGCTGAGAATCTTGGGGATGGTTTTTGTGGGGTGTTTTCACCCTGTATATTGTTGTTGACTTATGGTTATTGTTATGGATGAGATGAGATCTGTCATCCATGAGAGATGCTTGAGAAAGTGGCAACAAGATCAACTTGTAGACCAGGAAAACGGCTTTCAATAATGGATGCCCTGAAGGAGAACTGATGAAAAGGCACGGTCTTAGCTGGCAAGCAGTTGCTTTGTAGAAGGCGCTCCCTTGAATGAACAGTTCCAGAGAAGTATGCTTGTGTGCATTTTCTTTAAGAAACAATCTTCCAAAGTGACATGACCCAATGAGGTAATGCATATCTGAGTCATTGATTCCACTCTGTGCAGATAATGCCTGGCACCAGATTCCTGTCTCAGGTTCCTGGAGAGACAAAGTTTCTTCTTTTGGTTTTGCTGAAACCCGTTGCAGCCTTCTGGTTTTGCTAGCTTTTGCTAGCCCCAGTCCAGAACATTGTCATGATACCAGACTAACAGAATATCAGACATTGTTTTAAGCCATGGTTTCATAAACCATGCTTTATTAGATAAACAACATTTGGCTGTTTTCCTTCACACAACTTGCTAAATTGTAAATGACGGCATGTAAACTATAGTGGTCAACATGCCATTGTAAACAAAACATATGATGGCTTAGTATGATCTTTCTCCATCCTGTACTTGTGCCTTTCATATCCAGGTGCTTTATATAAGCCATTACATTCCATCATATTAATGTCTGCCAACTGCTCAAACCTGTCTAGTATTTTTGGAATCTTCTCTCTTTTCTTTACAGCAGTGCCGCCCCACCCATCTTTTGGTCACCAGGAACCAGTTCTGTGGTGAAAGCTTTTTCCACAGACTAGAAGGGGTGTGGTTTTGCGTGCTGCCTGCATCCCACGGATTGGGCTTTGCTGGTTTGCACTGCCCAGTTTCTGGCATGCTGCGGCCCAGTACTGGTCCACAGACTGGGAGTTGGGGACCCCTGCTCTACAGTATTAGCCACTCATCTCTTGGTGTTGTCTGCTAATTTTATAAATGGTCCCTCAATAAATGTCCCCATTGAGTCATTAAAAAATGTTGGAGGGCCACTAATTGCATGTCCTGGTCTCCATTGTCCTGCATTCTTGCAACTGTGTCTCTGACATACATGACTTGTATTTCCTTTAATGGATTCCAGAATGTCAGAATTGAAGCATATGTTGTTGCCTGTTAGTTGATCAAAATCAGTAGAACAAACACGTCGAAAAAGACCCCACAGAGTCTGCAATAGCAGTGCAATCTCTTCAATTTAAAATGACCAGGAAACCATTACAGCAATTACCCAAAGTCAAGGAAGCCATACACTGGCATGTGATCTGCAATCAGAAATCACAAGACACAAGAAGAAGGGCAGGGAGGTAGAAAACACCACTTGGATTGTTCGCCTGGAAGAGGCTTGCGTGTATGCGCAAGCAAAGCTCCATCAACTTCATTGGCATCGGCTGTAACCTCTGTTTTCATGGCTGAGTCCAACCATAGTGATGTCATCTTCTTCTCTGGAAGGAAACCGGCAATGACTTCACTGCAGAGGATGCAAGAACCAACGTGTTTGCTCCTTGTTTTGACACAAGACATAGCAGAGCCTCAGGAACAAGAAGAGCCTGTGTGGCGGGCTCATTCACTTTTCTCACTTGCAATAATAATTATAAATCAAGTAAAATTATTGTTTTATCAAATAGCATGAAGTAGCACGAACGAGTTATGCCACATTTTTGAACACATCAATTTTAGAAGTAGCCAGCACTTGTATAGACATGTAGCTGAAAACTTCTCAAAATCTGATTAGCAGAGGGGGAAATTTCTTTAAACCATTCCTGTATGGATTACCAAACTTCACTTGGTAACTAACTTATACTGAGAAATTGCTTCTGGGGCTGCGAGTGAAAATAAGTGCATAGTGTGTTTCTATTATCAAAATTCAATCTTCCTGCTATCTAAAAGGTCTGTAACCTTTTTCTACACAATCATAGCAAGTTCCAGCCATATCTTATCTATCCTCAGGAAAGAGATATAGACCAATGCTTTACTTCCATAAAGAAAATATGTTCATTTGGATAAAATATGCTGGGAGTGGAAGATGTATTGCATTGAAAAATTAGGCACAGGTTGCCTTTCCACTGGTACCCTCTGGAGATAGGTACATTGTAATTACAGCCAGTGGTCCATAATTCATGATGGAATAATTTGATAGTGCAAACGAGACCTTAGTCTATTAAATATGCAAACATTGTAATGCATTTTCCTTATTTATTTATTACTGAATTTATAGGCCATCAGACTCCCAGCAGTTCTGGACAGAAAAATGTTTTTTTTAGTACAACATAGCCAAGTAATGTTGAGACTGCTTGCCTTCAGAAGTTGTGGCTCCTCCATCACTTGAAGTTTTTAGCAATAGCAATAGCACTTAAGACTTATATACCACTTTACAGTGCTTTACAGCCCTCTCTAAGTGGTTTACAGAGTCAGCCTATTGCCCCCAACAATCTGGGTCTTCATTTTACCCACCTCGGAAGGATGGAAGGCTGAATCAACCTTGAGCCTGGTGAGATTCAAACTGCCAAACTGCAGGCAGCCAGCAGTCAGCAGAAGTAGCCTGCAGTACTGCACCACCATGGCTCCTTTTAATCTTTTTAAAGAAGAGATTGGACAACTGTTTGTCTAAAATAGTATAAGGTCTCCTGCTTGAGCAAGGGGCTGGACTAGAAGACCTCCAAGGTCCCTTTCATTTCTATTATTCTGTTATTCAAAGATTGGGAGGAAGAGAACACCTAAACTGATCCCTCTGAATATTGTTGAGGAATTCAAGGCACAACAGTGGATTGATAGAATTTAAGGAGAAACAAGGCAGAATGATACAGCAGCCTTCATATCTTTCCTGGTATACATGACTGTTATCAAACTTGCAAGAGGGCAAGCTAATTTGATCAGGAAGCCACTCCTTCATGACATCACCAAAAAGGTATTTTGCTTTTTTTCCTGTGTGCATGTCTGACTGCACATTGCAGTACCCAGTTAGACAGTAAACTGCTGACACAAAGAAGCAGAAAGTAATATACTGGAGGGAACTTTGCCAAGCTTTGAATGGGTGTCTTGCTTCAGTGAAGGTTGTAAACAAAGCACCCCCTCAAGAGTGCTTTGTGAAGCAACATGGTCCCTTTGCTTCTAAGAACTAAGCAAAGCAACCATATTGCTTTACCTTGCTTGGCTGCAGAACCCCATTTAGCCTTCTCCTGCTATGCTGACTGAAGGGTTTCTTGGCTGGATGGCTTTGGTGAACATGGCCAGATTGCTTGCAATATGAACTGAAGACAACCAGTTTAGAATGCCCTTGGGACATGCTAAAAGTGTACTGGGCAGAGTGGCTTGAGGGAACACTGAAGGTAATCCCAGGGCATGTGCCAAAACTGCCCCTCCTGCAGGTTTTTCCACACCACTCACTCCAAGCTTTAGCAAGCATGAAGAACAGGCATTGCTTGTCAAAACTTCATCTACCCAAGATATCTTCCAGAGTCAGTTGCTCTGGTTCCCTCAAGCCACTCATTTTGCAGGAAATCCCAGCATGCACACTGAAGCCATCCAACATTGAAGTGCCGTATGCATATGTGTCGGTGCAGGCAATCCTGAAGCCTCACAACCAGAAAGACCTTCTACTATGGGACAGAGTTGAACGAATCTTTCTTTCAAGGCTTGTTAAAGGCCACCCAGATTGCTTTGTTCAGGCAACTCAAATCTCCTCTGCTTTGCCAGACGAAACCAAGTTGTCTCCACAATGTGAATTGCTTTACTATCAGCTGGTTGAGGTTGACCAGATCAGAAAACAGACTTCAAAAGATTTGGACCAAACTTATTGAGATAAGTATTGTAGAAAAATACACATTTCCCTTCTGTCTTCCTTTCCTTTCAGAATCAAGCTGAATCTCTTCCTAACCTTTTCCTATTTTTCCTGGGGCTTAAAACATGCTTTCACACATCTATATATATAAAAGTGAAATTCCACTCACGCATCATCACAAAATCTCCAGAACCGTAAAGCCTACAAACTTGAAATTTGGCAGGTGTGTTCCTCTTGGCTTCTAGGTGCTCATTAAGAAAGGATTTTTCAAAATGACCATCAGAGCATTAGTATTTCCTATATTATTATTAAGCTCTCTGATGCTAAGGTTTCTTCCCACCTGAAAAGAAATCTGTTCCAAATGCAAAACACAAGCAGATGAGAGGAGTTTCAGTTTTAGTTTCACAGCAGCAACCAGCTTTAGTACAGAACAGTTGAGCTAAGCCACACCCAGGCTCCTTGCTGTCTCCTTCTTGCTGACACAGCAAATACAGTTTCAGTTTCCAAACAGCCCTCAATTATCTCAGAAACCAACAGGATGCTAGCCAGATGAATACCAATGGATGCTGGTAGGCAGAGGCAGATTTTTTTTCTCCTTATTTTCCTCCCCAAAAACTAATTTCTGTCTTATACTCCAGAGTGTCTTGCCCGATCACATAGTTTTGTAGTATTACAATAACTGTCTCTGAATAGTTTCTCCAAGATCATCCCCACAGGGCTGTGCATTTATTGAAGCAAATCTAAATTGTTTATCAGAGGCCTAATGCATGATTTGCAGAATAACCATTTATTTATGAAATGCATATTTTGGGATATCTAGATCGTGAGGGTTAGGACTGAATCATTCTTATCAGAGTTGGTAAACGCTTTATAGCTATTCATAATGTGTATTACTGGCTGCCCTACACTGAGTGGTCTATTATTGGTATGAAAAATGGCAGAAAAGGTCTAATAAAACTGGTGCCTTCAGAGTTGTGTATATGCTGAGATGCGGAAATATGACTTTCTTCAACTGGCTCACTTGCAGCTACTCAACTGGTTGCCCTCTCTTAAGTGATCACAGCACAGTTTGAATGAAGCAGGGTGAGATTTGATACTGGCAGGTTCTCATGGAGGTGCAATTTAAATAAACAGATCACAGCCTATTTCAGCAGCTTCTATATTTAGCACAAGGACACTTATTTATAGGTTTGGCAGCCATTCTGCATCAATAAAAAGCAAAGGACTAGAAAAAGAATGGTTGAAAATGCATGGAAAGAGAACTTCTAAAAGTTGCAAAAGTTCATCAACATGGATGTATTATGTTTGCGATTTCCCTTCAAACTGCTGAAGTTTTATGAAGCTCAAATGATCCATAGCTGAAGAGACTCCTTGATTAAAGTAAAGAAGTAAAGATGCTCCTTGATTAAAATAAAGAAGTAAAGATGCTCCTTGACTGAAAGAACTGCATAGCCTGGCATTGTCCAGGGACCTTTACCCCTCATGTACTAGCTTTCTGTGGCAGAATGTTAAAATATAGTATCTCCTGAACCCAAAAATCATTGGTCCAGGGGTGGGATTCAACCGGTGTTACTACCAGTTCAGTCAGAGAGTGTTAAATTGTAAAAAACATCAGCTGTGCCACCCGCTGCAGGTGCGTAGCGTTTGAAAATCCTCTTCTTTCCTGCTTTTTCAACCTCAGCTGTGCCGCGCAAAGCAGCTGAGATTGAAAAAGCAGGAAATAAAGGACAGCCAAGAGCCCAGGCAGGCAGGTGGGCCAAACAGATGACCAAAAGGTCATCGCACCGAACCGGTTTGGTATCTGCTGCTCTTCAAAGCTACCGGTTCTATAGAACCAGGCTGAATCGGTAGCATCCCACCCCTGCATTTGTCCCTTTTAACACTATTTTTCTGAATCATGCTCATTTTGATATTTTATGATCCATTGCAAAGGACACTGGGAAACAAAGTCTACGTTTCCCATGAGAATGACAGCACTTTACCATAGATGCAAATGATTTGAAATGAACATATATATATATATATATATATATATATATATATATATATATATATATTTTAAATGGAATTTCATGGGTAAAGGTATGTAGGTCTTGGTGTATTCGGTCTTGTCCCGTGTAGATTGAAATACCTTGGCAGCGTTTGGCCAAATCATCCGTCATCTTCAGGCCATCGAAATAGAAAACACCCCATAACATGAATAAGCGGGATGATACTTCCCACCTACCAGACATCTGGAAACTAGCCCTAATCAACAAGCGAGTCCCAGCCACGAAAACCAACACGGACCCAAAATAACACATGATGCCACCACCAATCTCCTTCACCAGACTCAAACCCAAGCCCAGCCACAGATGAAGGCAACCACCATCCAGAAACCAGACCATGGCTGCAACACCAGCTGCTACACCCCCTCGACCCAAAACTAAGCAAACTGACACACGTTATAAACACATAGCCAGACCTCAAACTCGGAGCCAAACCGGGAATGTCACATCACAGCCTTCCACCCAGGACACTACATCACAGAACTCAGGAGATTACAACACAAAACATCAGGAGGTTGCAACACAGACAACGACCCACAGATTACAGCACCACACCCAGGACGTCACAACAATAGAACTCAGAAGGTCACCACACAGCCCATTACCCAGGTGTTTACAACACAAAAGGCTGAGAGACACACAGCCAGCACCTCAGCCACACAGGGTCTCAGGAAAAAGCCATCCAATCTGCATACATCAACTCCATCAACCAATCAAGAAGTAACAACACAGCCAACTCTGGAGTTTAAAAGGGAAAAACAGCCACTATCACACTTCTCCCAGAAGCGAAGCTGAAGACACCAGCCTGAAGATGTGGATGAGATTTCATCAAGCGTTGCCAAGGTATTCTCAATCTTACAGGGACAAGACCGAATACACCAAGTCCTACATACCTTTACCGTTGAAAATCTACGAATATATATATATATATGTATGTTTGTTTATGATTTCACGGGTATATGTATCTATGTATCTTATCCATAATAGTGGAAGAAACTGAAGACACCAGCCTGAAGATGACGGATGAGATTTAGTGAAACGTTGCCAAGGTATTCTCAATCCTACACGGGACAAGACCCGAATACACCAAGACCTATATATATGTATATATATATATAGCATCTGAGGGTGTTTTTTGTTTGAGAAAATTGGAAATGAAAATATTTGCCCTACAAATTTTCTGAAGATTTGATTCATTCTTGACTGATTTAGATGTCCAAGTGTTCCATATAAATTCTTTTAGAAATGCCATCTGTGCTTAACCTTACTATTATCTAGTGATCACCTAAGGAGTTTCTGTACATTTTTCTTAGACATTTAATTGAAGTGAAGAAGCCATGGGGACTGCAGATTCAAGAGATGATTGCATAATAAAAGTAAACATCTCTTACAAAACCAGTTTTTGGCTACTTTACAGTAAGTGGGGTACAATCCATATAGAATAAAAACACAATCCATACAGGAAAAAAACTGAAAAATTGAGTGAAATTCATTGTCTTTTTCTTGAAAAAATAAAATCAAAATAAAATCAAAAGTAATTTCTTACTCTAATTTTTTTTAACCAGTTCCTCATTAGAAAATAGGTGACAACTGCAGAACTCTGCATTTTTGAGAATAAATCTCACTGGGCTCAAACTTCTGAAGAGGCACCGTTAAGAACTCTTTGGAGCCTCCTTCCATGAATTAAATTCATAAAGTCCAAAAACATTTAAAACAGACAAGCAGATTTCAACTTTAAGATGCGAGCACTCTTCTTCAATTTGTGATGCTTCGCCACTAGCAGTCAGAAAGCTGTTCTTCTCAAGGGATCTCCCCACTTCTTTGAACTTTGTCCAACTTTGCAAATAGGTATAAACAGGCAAGTCTTGAGGAAGCAGTCTGGAAGAACTGCTTGGCTAAGAACAGTACTTAGGCTGTTGGTTTGAGCTCCGAGCTTGGCAATTTGGTTGCAAACCAAATTTGTCACCATTCGAGGAGACATCGTCAGTGCGTTTTGAATTGTGCTTGACTGTCAGAACACAGGTCTTTAAATACCTTTTTATGAGATGCAAATTAGTCTGAATGTTGTTTGTTCAGATATTTTAGAATTCAGTACCGCAAGCTACTTCCGCTGCCTGCTGGCTGCCTGCAATTTGGCAGTTCAAATCTCACCAGGCTCAAGATTGACCCAGATTTCCATCCTTCTGAGGTTGGTAAAATGAAGACCAGGATTGTTGGGGTAATAGGCTGACTCTGTAAACTGCTTAGAGAGGGCTGTAAAGCACTGTGAAGCGTTATATAAGTCTAAGTGCTATTGCTATTTCTGAGTCCTGTTTGATTTTGGATTGTTTGATTGGCTGGCTATGGTTGTTGGGCTGAAGTTAAGTACCATCTGTGTGATGCAGATTAGGATTAGAACTGTTATTTTTAGTGAGCCGATGGGTTATAATTTTGTTGCTCCATAGTGGGGTGCCTGTTCGTTCATTTTAAATGCTACCTTTGGGATCGTGTGTCATGCACACACGACACACATGCCAGCCAGCACAGCTCTGGACCACGGAAGAGGCAGACGCACCCGTTTGGGGATTCTGCAGATCAGAGGCATGTTGTTGCTGCTGCCCATGCCAGATGACAACGTGGGTGGCGACCAAGTGACAGCAACGATCTTGATGGATACACGGATACACGGGGGGGGAGGAGTTTTGTGTAGAGGATATTGCAGAGAAGCTGTTGGTGTTAGGATGGTTTTTTTTTTTGCAGTAACAGGGGTGGTTTAAATAACAAGATAATGAAGCATAGTACTTACTCATAATGAGGGAATAAGTAAGGAGCTCTGGATATTAACTCCGATGACGTAATTGGATAATAAGTGGTGCTAAGGGGAAGTATGCATAAATACAGAACCATGTTTAAGCTAAGTTAGAGCTGACTTTATTTATTTTGATTCACTGTTTCCTGGTGTCCTTGCAAGAAAATGATTAAACCGACTTACAAAACTTTGAAAGACTTGGTTTTCTCTTATCAACGCAGCAGACCCAGAGGGCGGTTGAGATCATGGTTGATGCAGTTTTTCATTCTCAGTTCTTGCCAGAGGAGGAGGGTAATCTTTGCCAATCAGCATTCTACCGTGTTTGTGGCAGGCATTGATCAAAGCACTGTTGGATGCTTTTGTGTCAGACATTCCAAGGTTTTTACCTCCCCCCTCCTTTTAGTGCACTTTTGTCTTGAGCAAGATGCTTTTCTCACAACCTTGGCAAAGGTTCACTGACAATCAGCCCCAGAATCCTGAATCTAAATTTGATTCCTCATCAATGGGATCAAATTTGTCAAGAATAACGGCAATATACTGTATGTACATTGTTTCTTGCGATTTTTTTAAAGGCACAATTGCCAAGTTGAACATTGATTTGCTGTTGAGATGTGCTCTTGCTGCCTTTGCTATAATTAGAATTGTTGTTGCATTGTCTATTTACACTTCCAAGCATAATTCAAGCTGCATCGTTAGGCCACTGAGGAGAGAAAAGGTTGTTTGCTTGTTGGCGTCCTCTACAACAATTGAGATAGCAATTTAGGAAGAAATTTTGTGACTGTCACTGCGTTTTTTTGGTTTGTCTGTTCAAGCTTCTAAGCTCATATTATAGCAAGCAGGTGTCTGCTAGCCAGCACTGTGTTATCTTGTCTCCATAGTAACAAGATAAGAAAGTCTTGTGATATTTTGGTCCACTGCGCATGTGTACAAAGTTTATACTTCACTTCCTGTAACTTCCATTGTACTTTTTCCTTTTTTTTCTATATGCCTTGGTGATTAGATTGCAAACATGTAGCTCCGTGTAGGTTTCTTTATTTTATAAATAAAAATGTTTTCAGATTACTTTTCGGGTCTACTTTTTATCACCATTGACAGCAAAGAAAAACACTATCACCTCTAATTAGCAAGGATGTTTTGGAAGAATTTTTACTCCCTGGCAAAAGGTTTTTTCCAAGCCTTTGAAAATGGTAGCAGAGAAAGGCTTGACAGTGACCCACAATACCACTACCAATAGTACTTAGACTTATGTATGGCTTCTGTGGGAGATGACCAGGCTGAGCCCAAGGGAGAGGTCAAACATGTCATAAGTCAGGAGTCCCTGCATGCCTGCAAGAGATCTAAGCCCAGCCCACCTTTAATGCCTGTCTTAATCTCCTGTGCATTTCCCTTGACTGCCAGATGGTCAGATATTTGTAGAGAGCTTAAGCTTGCAATAAATCTTTATACTCATTTGAACTGCCCGAATCTCCAATTTCCCCAGCGCTTGACAGCTTCACAGTGCTTTTACAGCTCTAAGTGGTTTACAGAGCCAGCATACTGCCCCCAACAATCTGGGTCCTCATTTTACCAACCTCAGAAGTATGGAAGGCTGAGTCAAGCTTGAGCCAGTGAGGATCGAACTGCTGGCATTGGCAGAGTTACTCTGCAATACTGCATTCCAACTGCTTTGCCACTACTGCTCTTCCTATGCTTCTTGTAGTTCCAGCCAGTGCTAATGGTAGAGCTATCCCAAGACCTCTATTTCGTGATATGCCTCAAAGGTCCTTCCTCTCCCTACTTTTCAACACCTATGTGAAACCCCTGGGTCAAGGCATTTATCAGCACAGTGCCCAGTATATTCTTGCAGTGTGCTGATGATACCCACCCCAAGACTGAGCAAGCAATGTGGTAGGCATTTGTCTCAGTGCAACTATCAGGGTTTAGATGAGGAAGAAGACTCCATCTGAATTCCTCCCAGATGGAGTGGCTCTGGGCTTGAAGCATGAACAATTCCAAGAAACTAACATGTTTACCTTAGAATGGATATTCTACCCTGTCCAGAGATGGTCTGCAATTTGGAATTCTTCAAGACTCACAGGGCAGGCTCTGCTTTAAATTCAGGCAACAGATGTAGCTAAGAGGGCCTTATGTTCATTCTCAGACTGGAAGACTATTGGTCACGGTCAATTTACACCCCTGGTCACCTCCTGCTCTGATTATTGTAACATGTTCAAGATGCAGGTGCCCTTGAAGAACATCTGGAAGCTGGTACCGAACGTGGTGGCCCAGGTAGATCTCATAGGGTCAACGTTCTCCACCTGCAAGACTGTAATGTGTCAGGAAAGTGACCAGTTTCCATTACAAGCCACATTTTGTGGACCTCTCTCCCAGTGGATCTTCAATCTGTCTCATCTCCCTCTCCCCTAAACTTACTTACTTACTTACTTACTTACTTTATTTATTTATTAATTAATTTATTAATTTATTATTTGGACTAGGAAACTCATAAAGGCATTTTTTTTTCTTCTGGCCCACAAAGGAAGAGGCTGCTTTATAATATGCGGGTGGGGCCTCCAATGTGCATGATTTATTTATATGGATTCATATGGATTTTGGGTTTTATGCATTTGTTGTTAACTGCCACTCTGTCTCTAAGACTGACATACAAGTATAGCAAATAATGTATGTGCGTAGACAAATGTAGACGTATCAGATTAATTCAGTTCTGAAACAGTTTCCTCCATGTATATGTGTTGAGACAGCCCATTTAAAAAATAATAAGGCCATGCCTTTTTGACTTGATTCTGTGGATGAACATTTAGATTTTAGCAGAAACAGTAGCAACCCCAAAGTAGATCCCGTCATGTCTGAAATTTGCTGACCCCTTAACAAAAAAGCAAAATTGACACTGACCGTTAAAACATCTATCAGGAATTTATTACAACACATTGTTCCCAAATACAAAAGAAAGGAAAAGAAAGAGAGGATAAAATGCACTGCTGTTTACAGCCTTCGGTAATAAATAAATAAAGTCAATGCAGGGGCAACATCCAATGTCAGCATTCCTTTAGCAGGCAGAAGGGGCTGTAAGTCTGGTTATCACAAGAGAAGGAAGGGGACAAACTCACAGACCAAATGCAGTATCATTCCCCCCCCCCCGCACACTTCACCCATCCTAGATGGTACTCAGAATTCATTCCCAGGACACACCGATCTCTATATCCACATTGCCATTCCTAGAGCAGTCCTTGTTTACAAATCGCCCCGAGAACCAAGTCTTCGTCTTTTGTTTGAGGATATCCACAGACTAAAGGTCTTCAGTTCTGCGCCTGTGTCACAGGCTCTGCGTCTCGTCCCTTAGTCGCCTAATTCCCTGTTAATGTTTACAAGACAGAAGAAACTTGCGGAATAAAAATGTGGTTCCACAGACAAGAGGGACTCTGCGTATGTCACCTGAGAACGTTGAGTTAAGCCGGTTTCTCTACTCTTTCCAAAAGAATTCTGAGCAACAATAAATAAACACAACATATTGCAACAGAAAATTTGCACCTCCTCTCTGAAATCTCAAAACAATCCGTTCAATGGCTATTCTACTGATTCCTACTGAGAACGGCTAGGAAAACATGTGGCAGATGGATAGTTAGGAAGGACGCAGACGTCCTTTGCTCACAGCTGTGTTTTGCAATACTGACTTCTATTCATTGAGCAGTAAAGGAAAAATGTGGGAGGGGATATCAGTCACCAAACGATTCCTAGGGACAGAGGAATTGCCCCTGGGGGTTTCAGCCACTCCAGGTTCCATGACAAATTTGAGAGGGACACTTGTTTTGGGTGCAAACCAGACATAATTGCCTCAGTATACTGAAGAAGTCAGAGAGACTTGCCCACGACAATCAACTACATAGAAAACAGTTGCAGCTTTGAATTTTGTTGGAGCAATAATACTAAATACATTAAATATTCCATCGAAATCTATGTAACTTTTGAAGGAAATAACCTGCGTCTTTCATGTTGATATCTGAACACTTGTTAACATGAAAAAAGTCCTTACTATCAATACGGGAGCAGGCTCTGTATCTCTTCTATCCTGTCTAGTCTAATGTAATCACAATACTATGGTGACAGAAAAGTCTATACTACAAAATTGAATTTAACGGGGTTTTATTACAGGATTTGGAGACCAAATGCCTCCTTTTAATTGCTTTTGGCTTCCATGAAATGAATGTGTATGATGGCTATTGATACAGAATCATGACTTGAAGAGATGTTGGGAAATTAAGATTTTCTCCAGAGTGCAAACAATGTTGTTGAGTTCTTAGCACTCATCAAATTTTAATCCCAAGGATGGGGAAAATTCATTGCACTGAAATTAGTCTGCATTAGCTCTATGTTCACTTTCCCCCATCGAATACCATTCAGATAAGCAGGAATATAATTCCCCATCACAGCACATTGGCGATAATAATTGTGGGTGCTGGGAATTGTAGTCCAGAAGAGGGAAACTGCTGTCAGATGAAAAACAGGTGTTCTGAACCTCCTGATGCACTCTTTGCTTATCTTAAACCATGTTTGAGCTTTTATCTTTCCTCCTACAAAACTTCAGTGGATCTAGGGAAGCTTCAGTGTCTGGCAGAGTTTTTAAGAGAACACAATATCCCTGAGAGAAGGACTTCTCCACCTTTGTCTGTGCACTATTTGGCAATCATACCTGCCACAGTATTGACCAGCCTTTGCATACAGTTGGAATCAGAGAAAGCAGAGGGCAGGCGGAGAAGGGAAAAGCCCATATATATTCACAACAGAGAAACGAAGATCAACATACATAGAGGCAAAATTACATAATAATATAATAATAAATACTTAAATCTATAATACATTGCAATTACAACATTGATAGCTTATTATCATTAGCATTAGGATCCAGAGGAAAGTAGGACAGATATCCTTTTAAGGGATTGGCATCCAGTAGAGGAGACATGAAAAACGGCACATGGGATACAAGAAACAAAGAGGACAGAAATAATAAATAAAACTACAACGGACACATGATAAAACATGGTAGAAGAGTGAAGAGTCACAGCAAAGCCTTCAAAACAAAGCTAACAAAACTTTTTATCACAGAGGTGGGTGGGAAAGGTGCTGCAAGCCAGAAAAATCCCTATATAAGACCGAGGATGTTAGATAATTTTGTATCTGGTGTGAAGTTAAAGTGATGTCTCTCTCTCTCTCTCTCTCCACATTCTGGAGATGGAGAATTAGCAGCAAGACAATGATACTGTTAAAGAGTCAGCTGCCCCCTAAACAAACTGCTTTATGGTTCTCAACCTGGCCTTGGTTAGCATTATATGCTCATGACCTTATTTTTTCTACAAATATTGAGCCTTAAGTGGTTTTTTGGTTATATTTGAGTAAAATCAGCACTGGCATTCTATTCAAGAGAAAGATACGTGAGGGTTCTCCTTATCCTCATTTTAAGCAAGCTTAAAAGATCTTGACATCTTGAAAAGTATATTATTTCAGAGTAATACAGGCATTTGGTATTTCTCCCGTTATCCCAATTGTTCATTTGCTCTGAAAACTCTTGGTGATACTTATGAATATTTCTCATAAGTATCGATGAGAGGAATCCAGAAGTACCTAATCCCAGCTCATCAAACCTAAATGGTTAGTGCGAATTCTGCTTTAATCAGACTTTCACAAGATCAAAAATTCCTAACGTGGAACTTTTCACCTGCACTTCTGATGCAAGCTCCCAGGTGAAATGAGGAATTTGATCTTTTAGCATCTGTGGATACTGTACAAAACCAGACTCCAAGAAAGCTGCAGCAGATGATGTCATCCTGCTTTCAGCGTAACAATTCAACCGTTTCTTTTAAAAGAAAATTATACCGCCAGTGTGAGAACCTAATTGCAACCTCTCCAGTCCCACTGTCCAATGCCCCTCTGCATATTACTTGCAAAATAGCATGCAGGTCCACATAAGTCACTCCCGAGCTTGCAGCATCTAATCTGAACAGACAGTGGTAAAATAAATACAATGAGGATCTCTCTACTTTGTGTCTTGGCAAAGTAGATAGCAATTACTATGGTCAGGAAACAGACAACCTGATGCTAGAACATGTTATTGCTGCTCCCCTGTGGTTTGCAAAGTCTGAACCTGAGATTGTTATTTTTGTCTTGTGTATTTAAAAAAAAAATACAGCTGAACAAGAAAAGAAATGGGAAAAGAAATGCACTAAAAAGATTTTTTTTTCATTTTAAAAGCTACACAAACAACCCTGAGGTATTGGCTCAAAAAAAAAAAAGTCAGCACGTGATACGAAAGGAGCAAATGCAACATCAGATACACAAAGAAGAACATGTGCTTTCAGGGAGACAAGTTCTGTGCCTTTATTTTAAATAGATGAGCAGCCCCTGTGGTGCATCCGGGTCATGAACTGAGCTGAATCCTTTGCTGCTCCCCACAAATACGTCCAGAGTAGCCAATAATGAAAATGTGCAACATCCTTCCCACTCTTGTGTTTCGACTGGGATCGTACACTTGTGGCCAACCATTATCTTGACATGCGTGTTCATTTGCTGGCCCTAAAGTTCTGTTTTGTACCTGTTCAAGGCAATGTAAACAACATGGCCCTCTGAAATAGAGGCCTTCGACAAATATTTCATACAACACGGGGACTGTAACATTTACCAGGTCAAAGCAGCTCACTTCCATGGAGAACTTCCACAAAAGTGGTTCCCAAGGGAGTGACCCACTGAGGGCAAAACCCTCTGCTTGGTTGGGCTCATCTACACAGTCAGTGGCTTACAAATAATCTCCCCTACTGCGCCGGAAAACCAGCGGTGTAGTAGTATTTCTCAAACAATCTTCTCCATCAGAAACACATTTGGATCTGCCTACTGTTCAGTAATGTGAAACCCATTTTTCCCCCTTATCTAAGGCCAGCCCTACTATCAAGTTGATTGAACGGTGTGTTTCTACCAGTCAGCGGTGATCTATTTTACATTTGTCATTTTATTAGCATAATTTAACAACTGGGAACAGGTCCAATTATCTACTCATGGTGTGAAAAAAAATCCTGAGCTGGCTATGGCCTCTTCTGATTTAAGATATACATCTTTTAAAAGGTGCCAGAGAAACGTTTCCTCCCTAAGAAGGAAAGTGTTACCTGCAGAAGAACTTTCATCCAAATTACTTCCCAGTGACTTACTTAGATGAAACCTTCAAAACTACTTTTCCTGTCTCCGTCATCGACACTAGTCTTTTAAATTGAAGACAAAATGTCTGGTCAAACCGAAGTTCTTAAAAACGTTCTATAGACTTAGAAGACAGATGATGAAAACTGGGATGGGCTGGCAAGCGCTTTCACATTACGTCTAAAGTATTCCTTCTCCTTTCTAGAACTTCATTTCTTGAAAGGCTGTTCACTTTGATGACCTGCTAAGAAGTGAACTTGGTCTTTGGACTGTTTGCTCACTGACTGATCTGCATTCGCTGAGAAATCCCTGATCGATGGTGAATGAACACTTAAGGGGAGACAAGGGATTTTGGATGGTGAACTGAAGTTAAAATGTCGGTTCTTGCAGTAGTAAAAAGACACTGCCCCCCCCCCCCCCGGCAGCTTTCCTAAAATAGGCCTGAGGATATTTAAAGATATTTTTACTCTAGTACCACAACGTAATTTATTCAACATTTCCATGGTCTTAATTCTCCAAAATTCTCTTCCACCTCCATCTGCCTTCCACAGATGCTGGGTTTAACATTGTTTGAACAAGAGGAGCCATTCAGAGTAGCCTGCCTTTGGGTTTAAGAGCCCACCAGTTCTCCTAAGTCAATGGGAAATTAAATACTCTGGCCTTCTGAAAAGCCCTCCCCAATGGAAACCCCCTCCCCGGGTTTAGATCTAATGTGCTCCCTTTACAGACAGCACATATTTAATTGAATATATAGCTCCTATGCAGTCTGCACCCCCTTCCTACTCAAGGTACTCTTTTTCTCTTATAGCTTAGCCTACTCTTACAGCCACAACTCTTTATTATTTATCCCCTGCTCAGACCCAGGAAGGAGAAGGTTTTATGGCTTTGATTGCAAGGTGTGATAGAACAAGGAAAATAAAGAAGTGTTAAGAATAATTCCTGGCTCAGTTTGAGTTAAAAGATTTTCTCACTTTTTAAAAAAATAAAAAGCAGATGCCCATATATACACCCACACACCCACGCACACACCCACACCTTTTATCTCTTTTGGGGGTGCCTCCACCACTGATGCAAGCCATTGAAGGAGCCACAGGCCTAAGATATTGCTTTGAAACTCGTGTTTCAGATTTAAATACCATATACATAAAAACAGAGCTGAAGTGCTGCCCCTACATTGTCTGAAAATCATTGCCAGAATGAACAGCTTCAAATAAATTAGAAAGAAAAGTCAAAAAATTATTTGTCTCAATAAAAACTGTAGTAAAATCTTTAAACTTTTTTTCTTTGTTTTTTTTTCTCTCTTTTATATTATATATAATATATATTTATATATGTATAGGACTGCTGAACAGCAGCTTTAAAGAATACTAGCCAGAGAAACACAAAGGCCCATGCTCAGTATAGGAAGAGGGGAGCCTCGGAAAAGAAACCTCTCCAGATTTCTGCACCTGAATTTGGGAAAGAGCCACCAATATATTGTCCAATATCCTGATGGAATAGAAAGGAAATGCCCCAGCTGTAATGGAAACGGATAGGCAAAATCTCAATTACTTCCTATAAGTTAGATAGGAATGTACTCATTATAATTAGTAATACACTCTTCAAAGAAAAGAACCTGCTTCCCTTTAACTCTTCCTGTTGCAAATCTGCGGATCGAAGAGCCCCCATTTTCCTCCAAGAAAACTTTCACCCCTCCCGAGCTTCAATTTCGCCCTAGTTTCTCTTTCAACCCCATCGTAGGACACATGCATCAGCTCTCCCGTTCCCTCTGAAGGGGAAGAGAAAGCACCCTTTGCATGCAAAAGGAAAGAACCCAATATTTAAAGAGTTAATATACTCTCCACCTACCCAAGAAAGGGAATGTGATTGTGGTTTGTCATGGTGGTGGAGGTAGGAACCAAAGGAGGCACTAAGCATGCACCGTTATGTTTCTTGACTTCAGATTCCTTTAGCTTTGCCTTCATTTTAGTGGATACGCCCTTTGAAAATGCACACGGGCACATGAAAAAAAAATGCTCCTACACCCACACCCTCCTTCTGCTCCATTAAATATGTCACTCAACTTCCTCCTCGTCCCTACCTCCCTTCCCCCTCCCACACCCCCAGATGCACCCGCACTTGCTCTCAAATCTCATACAGTGAAAATCAGGAAACCTCTATGATCTCCATGCTGCCTGAAAAGCTAGACTGTTTGCTGATTTTGCCCAGGTCTTCCCGAGATCTGCTTTCTGACAAGGTTTCTTCAAACTCCATTTGGCAGCTCCTCCTTTTGAACTGCTTCTCGGGCATGGTGTCCTCGTGCCAGCTGTGCCGCACCTCTCGCTGCTCCCCTCGTTGCTTGTCCCTCAGTCTGATCTCACAGCTTGCCTGGATTGTGCTGCAGCTGAATGAGGAGAAGGTGGTGGCGCTGGCAAAGAGAGTCCCACTCCCGCTGCCTTTGCTGCCCGCTGCCGAGTCTGTGCCGAAGTACCAGGGGTTCTCCGAGGAAGGCGTGCTCGGGGATTCCACGTGCATCCCCCAAGTGCCAGCATTGGAGGGGGTGGTGGCTGGCTGGGCCAGCTGCTGCCCTACATTGGGAAGGCTCAGCCGAAGGGTCTGCTTGAGATTGTCCTCCATGCTGGTGCTTTTGTGCATGGCACACATCCCACTGAAATTAAGGCTCAGACCATGGGCAGGGGAGCCGCTTGGTGCCTGTGCTTGCGTCGTTGTCGTACTTTGGCCTCTAGAATGAAGTCGGGTCCGCTGGGCCAGTCAGAACCATCTGGAAGGGGAGAGAACTGACACGTACCATTGGGACCTGAAGGGCTGTCCAACTTACAAAGCTTGGGAGTTTCCCCTACTTCGGTAGGAACCGGGATCTCCTGCCTTTGGGTAGGACAGTAGGCTGACTTGATGTCCAGAGAAAAAGACCGCTTTAGTCGGTTGGTGTCTTGGATGCGATCAGAAGATAAATGCAGCCCATTGAGTCCTTGCTGCAATGCCATCGGTGAGACAACTTTTGAAATTCCTAGTGATCGCTCCGAGTCAATGGAGGATGTTTCCACGATTGTGCTTTTTAATGCCTCCTCAGTCTTTTCCGAGAGAGACAGGGTCTGGGGTCTATTACCTTCACAAGTCTCAAAGTATTCTTGCTGGGGTTCCCCTTCCCCTTTCTCTCCTTGGGCCTTCAAAGCCTTGAGTAGCTTCAAACTTCTCTCATACTCTAGGAGTTGACCTAGGAAGTTGAAATTGGGTGATATGGAGGGACGTCTGTCTTTGACAAACCTGCCGGGGCAAGCAAAGGGCCATGATTATTACATGGCATTTTCTTAGTTTCAATAAAGATATATTTTATCGATCCTGAAAGCATTACCAAGATTTTCAACATCTAATCAGCAAGTCATGGTTGCAAAAGATTCTTAAAAATGCTATAATTCAAAGCAACACTAGAAACTAATTATATTCATCTTTCCCACATGCCCATGGCTTTAAAAAGTAGAGATATATTTAAGGTTCTCTCCTTGTCCAATAGAAGATCAATTGTTACCAAGTTCCACAAATTTCAAGAGTTCAGCAAGATGGCTGTGTAATCTATATGGTGATTCCATACCCATATATAAGCCCTTTCTGTATACAGTATTAGTTCAGCATTCTATTTTTTGTGCAGTGTGTGCAGTTTTTTTTTTTACCGTGAATCACAAAATGACTAAATTTACATGTGAATGGTCCCAAATAATCAAAGAGTGGGAGCCAATCAGCAGGTGAAATTGAAGTAGCTATCACAAGCCTGACAGTTACATAAATCAGCTTCTAAGCTGACACTAAGAAAGAATTAAGAATTAGAGCTTCACAAAAGACCATTCCCGCACTGGCACAATATTTATGGTATTGTTTTCTTTTTATGTGCCTCCACTTGGTTTTTTCTGGAGGGAACCTGTTGAGGAAAAAAAAAGCTTGATGCCAAAAATAGCTATTAAAAAAAATAAAACCTGTCCTAAGGAGCTTTTGGGGATTGGATGGGAGAGAAGAACCAGTCAACCAATTATTCTCCTTGGGAAAGAAAAATAACCACCATCTTCTTCTGGAAATCCACCTACCTGTAGGCATCATCTGAAGACATGCCCATGGTCTTCATGATGTATGCAATGGCAATGGTGGCCGAACGGGAAATCCCTGCCAAGCAGTGCACTATCACCTGGCAGCTAGAAACCTTGGCCTTATCTGCAAGACAAGAAGAGAAGAGGTCACTTCAAACACCGAAACCTTAAAGGCTACCAAGACTCATTTCAGATTTGGTGAAATAAAGGCAACACCAAGAAAGCTTATCTTACCATTTTAAGCTCATCTTAAAATGTGCCATAAATTTATTTGTTGTTTTTGTTGCTATAGACTAACATGGCTGTCCTTTGGAGACCAGAAAGAAGAAGCAATAAATTATATGAACAAGATATTTATCTCTGCACAAGTGGATGCTTTAAGTCAAAACTTGCTTTAACCTTGTTTTGATTGATTAATTGAAGGGGCGGTGGGGGAGGGGGAAATGTTCACTCCAGTATCTGGAATACTACGGCATCGTCATTTGCGTATTGACATCCTTATGCAAATCACACCATTTGTATAGTAATGTCATTGTATCAATTATGGACTGTTGCAAATGCCATTATATTAAGTTACACTGTGCTGGTCATACTGGTTACACAACTCTTGCGTTTAGCTTGCAGCAAGGAGAGGGAATCTGAGGATTTCAGACTATAGCTCTAATTAGACCAGCCAGCGTGACCAGTAGTCTGAAATGAAAAAAAAATGTTGTGATCGACTTGTATGTTCCATATATAACATGGGAATCAGAGAAATATACTTTCCTTACATAATGCAAATTTAAAATAATTTAAAGAAACCAAACAAGCAAATACTGCACCACTAAGCCACAGTGGTGCAGTGGTTAGAGTACAGTACTGCAGGCTACTTCTGCTCACTGCCGGCTGTCTACAATTTGGCAGTTCAAATCTCACCAGGCTCAAGGTTGACTTAGCCTTCCATCCCTCCGAGGTGGGTAAAATGAGGACCCAGATTGTTGGGGGCAATAGGCTGACTCTATAAACCGCTTAGAGAGGGCTGTAAAGCACTATAAAGCGGTATATACAGTAAGTCGAAGTGCTATTGCTATTGCTACATCCTTCATCTCTTATGAGGGGGTGATTTGATTTTTAGAGCCTGGACTATGTCTGTCTATTTGACAATCTTTTGCAATAAATTGTGTTGCTTTGACGTGATAAAAATTACGGAACGAATAAAGCCTGGATTAAAAGTCTGGGCACAGCATTCATTTATTTAAGCATAACATCAACTAAATAAATCAACATATATCAGCATTGTTTGGAAATGTTTCATTCATTCATTCATCCTTTAGATATTTTGGATGTCAACACACGTAAATCCTAAAGGTCATCCTGGCTCTGAATTATGGGAGTTGATTCAATATTCCAGAAGATACCAGGATGATAAAGAGCAGGGGTGGGATGCAAATATTTTTACTACTGGTTCTGTGGGCGTGGATAGGTGGGCATGGCCATGTGACTGGGTGGGCGTGGCTTTCTTTTTGCACTCCATTTTTTTTGCCTCCTGGGCCCTCAGGGAAGCCTCCTGGGAGGCTGTTTTTGCCAAAAATGGAGAGTGGGGGGAGGGGAGGAGGGGCTGCGCAGCACCACCACTCCTGTGCTCCATGGTTTTGCCTCTTTGGCCTCAGGGAAGCCTCCTGGGCAAAGCAGTAAGACAGCGAGAGGGATCCCAGCGCACCTGATCATCGGAACAGCTGATCATTGAGGAAAAAGAAAAAAGAAATACCAGTATCTGTTTTTACTACTGGTTCAGCCAAGCAGTAACATTTTTTACTATTGGTTTGCCTGAACCAGGCCGAACCGGTAGAATACCACCACTGATAAAGAGTGCTTTCACAGGCAATCTGAAACACTGCCTACATTCTATGTATTAAGAAATAAATTATATTTTTGTACATATTAACAAATACTATCTGAATAAGCTTGGCTGTACTGAAGTTTAAAAAGCATATTCATTGAAAGAGCAGTATTACCTCAAGCAGTACTAATTGTTCCTCCGTGATATCCAGATTTATATTAATCTTGCCACCTGGGCATCAGCACCAGGAAATCGTTTTGTACAAAGGGAGAAGGTCCACATTTCAAGGGAAGACTGGTATTTTGCACACCGTAGATCACAGGTGGGGAACTATGGCCCTTTTATGAGCTGTGGGTTTCAACTCCCAGAATTTCTGAGCCAGCATGGAATTCTGGGAGTTGAAGTCCATAAGTCATAAAGGGGCCAGAGTTCCCCACCTCTACCATAGATCTCAAAATATAGGATCAATGGAACAGGAGATGGGGAGCTGAGCGTTTTGGTCATCATTCCAAAACCCTTTGCATCAACAGCCGAGAATCTGAAAAAAAAAAAAAACCTTCAAAAACTCTTTACCAATAAGACCGGTCTTACCGATGAACTCAATCGATTTATCCAGCCAAGGAAGCAGTTTCTCACAGTAATTGTCATTGACTGGAATGCGCATGAAGTGACTGTCACAGATGAAATCTGGCTTGGGACATGAATTGCTGGCGTTGAGAACATAGCTGATTCCATTCTGGGTCATCAGATCCTGAAGGGGGAAAAAAAAGAGTTAAGTTATTTCATTTGTCATTCAGTGCAGTATCCTCTGCCCTATTCTTCCAGAGGTTCTGATTATGCTCTAGTTTTAAGAGGCAGTGGAAATCCAGAAGATCTTGAATTGTAGTTCTCAGCAGCCACAGTCAGTACGGCCAAAGAGAAGCCGGTTAGGAACTGCACTTCCGACAATGTTGGGCAGGTTACTGACTTTCCACTGCTGGACATTGTCCTCCTTTCTCTCTTGACTAGACTGCCTGCCATCAAGTTTTGTAGCCATAGAGGGTTTCTATGTATTTTAGCTGCCAGTTTAAAATAGTTGAGCAGCTTCTTGTCACAGCGAACAGCTGAACCTTCAATAACAACATTTTCAAACATCTGAAATGCCTTTACGGCATAAACTCCCAGTGGAATCAGATCCATGTACTTCTTATGTTTTCCAGTGGGAAAGGAAAATAGGCCTGCAGCAGGTCTTCTAAGAGAGGAATGGACTTTGGGGAAAGGCTACAAGACGTTTCCATGGATTAAATCCTAGGGCATTAGGGTATTCCAAGTATTGCTTTGCTACAGTGAAGGAAAAACCAACCAACCTAAATACATCATAGACGGTTCCTATGTTGCAAGGGAAACATGATGTTCCTCTTGTTGAGTTTACCATTTTTCTCCTGTGCAATAAACCCTAACCTCAGATTCTAGGAGCCAGCCAAACTCCCAAGCTTACATTCTTAGCATTTTTTTCATTCTTGTGTCTTTCTATTCCCTGTATAAAATGTTATTTTCTTTTCCTTTCTGCACCTCTAATTTAGACGCTTCCTCCCACCTCCCTCTGAGCAATACGCTACTGGCTCCCTCTGGCCTGGGATACATGCCCACTGATATTGTAATAATGACTTCTTTCTTATGCTTTCTTCCCTGCAGTTTTATCATAGCCAAAGCATTCTGGCACCTTTTGAAAGGACAGTGCAGCTCTCTCTCCCGCTCCTCCATTCCCAATGCTCATCTTTATGCATTTGGGGGCCCTCTCAAAGGATTTGTTTTTTTTTCCTTGCAGATGTAGGCTGCACTGCCTACACTCTCTGGCACCTCAACTTACCATCAGTCACAGCTGAATGCCAAGGCTAATACCTCATCCTCTGGCTGGACATGGAAAAGCTGAGGTCAATGTTGTTCCTTAGCCTGGCTGGCACCATACTCTGGCAATACAAAACTGGCTCCCTTCACATAACATTTCTTAGGGACAGCCTCACCATCCCGACATTCCCACTGCTAATGCCTTTAATGCTTCAAGGGAAGCCTATGAAGTCTCTATCTCTGCCCACTTCAGAGGTCCACAAAGACACTGTTGTTCAACAGGGGTGATGCATGATTTCGCACGGATAGCAAGTGACTCTTCTGGGCAATGACCCTTAGTGCTTTCACAGAAGGAGATACAGATTCTACAAGACAAGCCCATCTCTCTTCAATGTCATAGAGTACCTTATTTAAGACATCTTTCTGGGAACCTAGATAGAGATGAGGCAAGATGCGTGTTGGGCCAACATTGGCCACTGGCAAGCATGGCTGAGAGATACTCATTGGCAGGATGGCAGTTGGCTTTCCTTCACAGAGTCCTGGGAAACAAGACGAGAAGGTGGCAAAGCCCCCTGAAAAAAAGGAAGGGAATATGAATTAGGAGCAATGGTTCTTTTTCATCAACTGCATTTTATTTATAATATTCTACACTCATTCTACTAACCTATCACTTCAATACTGAACGAAACTTTCTATCTGGTGAGAGAACATTTCAATTATAGCCTAAAACAGCCCTTAGTTTTCATGAAGACATTAGGTATGCATATAAAAGCCAATGACTGATTTTGTCACAGATTTTTTTAGACAGTATACAAAGGAAATGTGCCTGTTCTTTAGCTATGAATCAAGCATGGCTCTTGGAGATGTTGCTATAGTTGTTATGATGTTAGGCTTTGTCAATATGTAGCATTCCCACACCCTTTAACCACCCTTTTACTTGCCTACTACAGTGTCTCCTTGTTTAGCAACTGCAATCTGTTCCAGAGGTTTTGTCATAGACTGAAATGGTCCCTAGGTGAACCTATAACTGGAGACAGAGGTGAAGAGACACTGCAAAGATTGCTGGTTGCTGCCAGTTCATTCAGATAAAATTCATGCACCTACACCAGGGTTACTCTCACCCCGATGTTTCTGATGTCAGCTGCAGAAATGTGGTTATAAGCACGCACATTGGTTAGAACATGATTTTATTTTACTACTATTTATTACCATTGTATTTGCAAATGATGGTTAACTAAAGTAGTTGATAAATGGGGAGTTGTTGTATTAATACCAGTATTGCATTAGTATCCCTTGTCATCTCTCTTAAAAGTTTCCTGATCTCCTATTTGGTAAAACTTTCTTACAACTCTGTTTCATAAAACAGAATTTCATACACATACATCGTATCTTAGTATTATCAAACTATTACTCAGTTAAGAAACATAATTAAACAAATATTAATATGAAAAAAGAGAAAAAGAATGAGCAAAGAAAGTGTGGTTAGTGGGATGAATTAAATTGTTGACTTCAGTTTCTCATTCCTTCTTAGTTCATTTGATCCCTTATACATCATTTTGAAATTGTTAAAAAATACCCATACAAATCTTACTAGAAAAATCCATATTTTTACAATAGTTCCCCTACATTATTTTTTGTTTCTCCCATATTTATTTTGTGGCTTTTCTTTAAATTCAGACATGTACACCAGAAATTTGTGAGAACTGTGAATATTAAAAGATAACTATAATCCAGTTTGTATATTTATTTCATAAATAGCAATAGCACTTGGACTTATATACCGCTTCATAGGGCTTTACAACCCTCTCGAAGTGGTTTACAGAGTCAACATATTGCCCCCAACAATCTGGATCCTCATTTTACTGACTTCAGAAGGATGGAAGACTAAGTCAATCTTCAGCCGGTCAGGATCAAACTCCTGGCAGTGGGCAGAGTTAGCCTGCAATACTACATTCTAACCACTGCGCCACCATGGCTTTTGCACATTTTTAAAATCAAAACTCAAATGGATACAATTCTTTCTTCTTTAAGTCAGACTGATAAGAAAAAACAACAAAACAAATTGGAAAATGAACCTCAAACCTAAATTCCATAGTTCCAGAAACAACTTTAATAAAATTAAATCCAATAAGTATCAATCAAAACCTTTCAAAAGAATGAGTAATTCTAGAATTCTTCAGACTTATAGCATATTGTTCAAATAGGAATTCTGGATCCTTGGAGAAATACACTATTTTTCTGGATGAATACTTGAAAAGAATTATATAAACCAACAAGGGAAATCACTTAAGACTTTGGCAAATAACTGTATTACCTAAAGCAAGAGACGAGGGATACTTACAACAATGTTGCTGTCAAGATAAAGCATCAGTTTGCATATACTGCACGCTCCAATAAAAAAACCCACATTTTAAACCTGAGATTAATGAGTCAGCTCATTTATCATATGCATTAATCACTTCATTCTTCCAGTGCTTACTGTAATGACAGTGGTTGGACTTTCCCTTCACCGTTCGTTTTCTATTTTTAAAAGCCACTTTCAAGATTGCCTGTTTTATCGCCCATCGATTCCAGCAGTTTACAGAATCTATGCTATCTAATAAAAAGCCCAAGTCTCTGTAGAGAACCCTGTTATTTTTTGACATTACTTTTTTGGTGTTTTACAGATCACCCTTCGCAGTGCATAAGCAAGCACCATAGTTTTGTTCCAGCTTGCACATTTTTAACTGATTACAAAACAATGAGTATCTTAGCGATGGGAAGTAGCAGATAAACAGACAGTGCTAAATAAAATAAATGGAACATGCAGGGGGTAGGTGGGGTGTAAGTGTGTGTGCATGCGTGTAATTCTAGGAAGGCAGGAAATAAACTACCTGGACTGGAATTTGGTCAGGGCTTTGAGGGATAATTTTACTCCTCTTTTATAAATAGTCCTCTTGAGAATCTTTAGCAGTCACATGTGAGTGAGATTTGTCATCTGAGAAACAGCAGGCTGAACAGTTGCCAGTGTTGTTGTACCCTGGTTTAAGAGAGTCCAAGTCAAGAGAGTTGCTTCAAGCAATGATTTTAAAAATGTTTACTGCTAGAAAACCATTCCTGTGCTGATTTTTCCATCAAGGAAAGTCTACTGTATTGCAGAAAATTGAGAAGCATTTCCCCATGTGCGTTAAAGTGATGTTTCAGACACAAATAAGACATGCTCAATTAACTACTATCTGCTAAGACAGAAGAATATAATATTAAGTTTTCAAGTGATGGATCAAGCCCCATAACATACAAAAGTCTCTGCCAGATCCACGATTTTAAAAATATAAAGAAAAAGGGTCCTGCAAAGGCATTGCTGGGTTGAAGATGTGTCCCAGGTCTTAAAAGATACAATGTTATGGATCTAAACCACACCCAAGACTTTCCCATCTTTGCACACTTCTAAGAGATTTTTAGTGTGTCTCAAGGAAGCATGGCGTATCTTGTAATTGAGGAACACCTAATAAGCTATCATTTATCCCTGAAGAACCATTTGAAGATAATTGACTGAACCAATCACTCTTAGGATCTTTCCAAAGCATTGATCCTATAATTTTAGATCTTGTTCCTTTGTCCACCATCGATCATCTCTGGTTGCTTCACTGCCAATTCAGAAGCTGGGTTTTTAATAGTTGACAGAGACCTATGTCGGTTTGGCAGTGTTTCAGCATCTTCCTCCCTTTTTTCTCTCTCTCTAGCTCCTATTCAAGAATATAAAAAAAGATCTTTTCTACTTCATGCTCTGGTAACTGGCCAATTAAGCAGCCCCTTGTATAGGTTAATTAGAAAAATGAGTCTATACATTGAGTGGGTGGCCAAGATATTTAAACAAAGATGGCAGGATTTCATTTCTGAACAGATCCTTGAGCAACTTTAGTGGAAAATGTAGTATCTGATTCATGTTTTTCAGTTTCTTTTTTTCTCCCTTTTTAAAATAGCTCATGCACTCCATAGGTACATAACTATTTCCTAGAACTCTTCCATTGTGGGAGGCTTGCTTTCATTAATTCCTAATTCGGAGACAGATACTTCCTCTGTGACTAGATAACTACTAAAAATATTGAAATATGAGTTTTCAGGATCGCTTTGTCAATTTGAGATGCAGAGAGTTAATGCAACACTACCTCTCTCATACCGCTGGGGCATGACATCACTCTCTCAACCAGGATATTAAATCAGATTGAATGAAATGAGATTAGTGCAGGTGTCCAAGAGCTCTGGTTACTTCTATTTATTGCCCCTCTGCCTTTAGCATTCTGTTTCATCAAACCTATGTATTTCTGCCCTTTCACTTTTACCACGTGTAAGATGACAGACTAGCAGTCAAAACAGAAGCATTTCCAGATGCATTTCTAAAAGAAGCCATATTGCACCTACAGTAGTAGAATACAACTGTTCTATCAGTTAGTGTCTCACAGCCTACAACATCATCTATTCTAATTGATAGCTGTCCCTCAAGGCCAGGGCTAAGCAGTACAGGTAGTTCTCAACTTATGACCACAGTTGAGCCCAAAATTTATGCTGCTAAGTGAGTTTTGCCCCCTTTTATGGCCTTTCTTGCCAGAGTTATTAAGCGAATCACTGCAGGTGTTAAGTTAGTAACGTGGTTGTTAAGTGAATCTGGCTTCCCTATTGACTTCGTTAGAAGGTCACAAAAGGTGATCACCTTCATAAGTATGAATCAGTTGCCCAGCTTCTGAATGTTGATCATGTGACCCTGGGAATGCTGCAAAGGTCGTAAGTGTGAAAATAGGTAATAAATTACTTTTTGCAGTGCCATTGTAACTTCAAATGATCACTAAACAAACTGTACTGTACTGATGTCAGTGTCATGCCCCTGGTGGAGAATGACTCTGACGAAGAGGAGCAACAGCCAACAGGGAGTGGGAGTGTGGCTCCAGAGGTGGTGGAGGAGGCTGGGGAAGGGCAGAGGCTGGCTGAGCAATCAGAAGAGGATCCAGGCCCATCTCCTATCCATCCCAGGGCACGCAGGGAGGAGAGGATCAGGGGAAAGCGTGGTCTACACAGGAGGAGAGGACCATGATCCTCCTTAGGGATTACAGCTGGGAGCTATGTAAGCTATATAAGTTTGTAACTGCGTATGCAGAATTACTGGAGTCAAAGTTAGTGTTTTCTTTGAATGAAGTTCATATTTGTTGGCGTGCTTCCCAAGGACTTTCCCTGGTTGTCTGCTTGGAACGTATAATTACTTACCTTGGTTTGAGTTCAGAACTCTCGCCACTACGGCTTGTTCTTGTTTTCCTTTTGCCTCATTATTTACTTTTGGGACTATAAACTGTGACTAATAAAACAGTTAAGTTGAAGGCATTGCCGGACTTTAATTCATGTTTTGGGTTTTGGGTTATTTTGAGAGGCTACGGGTCATCACAGTCAGATCTGTGGATTTAGAGCAAGATTTGACCTAACAATGCAAGAAGGGGACAGGTTTTAGCAGCCAAAAGGATGTAAAACATACTATGCAGAACCCTCCCTCTTTCTGCTGATCAACTCCTTCCCCTCCCCCCAAAAATCACTCCAAATATTCAAAACTCAAGAATGATCAATCTTCAGCATGTCCATCAGGAAAAAAAATCTAGAATGAGTTTCATTCCACATATGTGTTAATGAATATCTCATCCATAGAATCTGCAAAGTATGATGAGCAGATTATCATCCGTGCATTACTGTTCAGTTCATATTTCATTATTTCCTAACTGTAGTACCGCCTTCCTGTCCTGGAATCTATAGAATAAATTCATTTATTTATCTAGCATGCTCATTTTCATCATGAGAACTGGGCAGCTGCTTGGATCATACAGTTCTCACTTAGTGACTGCCTCGTGCAGCAACCATTCCCAGTTATGATAAAATATTAAACAGGGGAACTGAAAAGAGCACAGAAAAATAAAGAATAGGAATTCTGCAATTAGCCTTTAAGATTCCCAGTTGCTGCTTTTTTATTTATTTGTTTTTTTAAATTCAAGAAGCCAATATAATTTCATTGAAAATCCATGAAAAAATACAAGCAAAACACTTAGTCTCTCTGAAGGTGGGGTGGCTTTTGCTTACAATCAATGCTAGCTGCCTTTCTACTTTGAAATCAAGAGAGGAAAATATAACAAGCAGGTCCTTTTACAATTATGACTCTTTGGCAGGATATATGGTTTGGGAATGGCATTCTCTTAGCATGAATGGAATTGAGAGAGGAAATGATTCCCTAAGTGGAACAGTGTTGGTAGAAGCAGCTCTCAGGTTTCTTGTAGTTCCTCACACTGGCAGGAAATTTGCTTGCAACCTGGCAAAAAACCGATTGCTTATCTGGTCCAGAATCCCAAATCAAAGCTGCTACATTCTTTGACACTTTAGGTACGACTCCCAGTCAACCACTAACATGTACTTGCACTATGCCAAGATAAAAATAAACAGAATGGGTTAAGTAGATATGGGATCTTGATTGTCTGACTAGATTCTACCTACTAGAAAGCACCTAGAGCAGTAATGGTGAACCTTTTCAGCACCGAGTGCCCAAATTGGAATGCACGTACACGCGCATGTGCCGGAGCACTGGAAACCCGAAGACCTGTTGACTGGCGTGCGCATGTGCACACCGGAAACCAGAACAGGAGCTGGCGATGGCACACATGCCCATGGAGAGTGTGTCATAGGTTCTCCATCACGGACCTAAATATTAGCAAAGTTGGGAAACATCAACTTTAGAATCACGACAACTCAACTTTTTTTCTTGTTGGCTCAAAACATTTTTTTGATTTATCAACTTTAGAAGTTTATTTATTTTTATTTTTATTCATATTTACATGCCGCCCTTCTCCGGAGACTCAGGGTGGCTTACAATTTTTGGAGCACAACCCAATGTGCTCAGCAATAGCCTTCATTCCATTGTATATGCCTGCTTATTACTAGGGCTTTTTGGCCCCCCCCCAAGTGGCATTTTTACAAAGTCAGCTTATTGCCCCCAACAATCTTGGGCCCTCAATTTACCTACCCCGGGAGGATGGAAGGCTCAGTCAACCTTGAGCCTGGTGGGATTCGAGCCTGCACTAATTGCAGGCAGCTGGAGCTAAGTGCTAGGCATTTAACAGCCTGCACCACCAAGCTGAAGAACTCACAGAGTATTTACATTTCCTTTTTTTGTTTTTTTAAGTATTTCCTTTTGTTCCCTTCAAATATGCTCTGAAGACTTCTCCAACCTACCAGTACAGATTTGGGGCAGGAGAGGTAGGAAGTATTTGTTTTATCAATGGATGCCATTTCATCAGTGGTCTGACATAATTGGACACACTCAGGAGCAACTTCGCTCTTTAAGTACCTTAAAAGAATCATAGCTTCCTAACTCTTGGTTTTGCTTTGACAATGTATATGGTTACACAAAAGGGTATTTACTGTTCTATCAATAGCATTCTTTTGGCCTGCACTGGAGCAAGAAAAAACACTGCAGCAACCATAAACAATAATTTTGTACATTATCTCTTAGAACCATAATAGGAAGGCTCGTGGCACTATGTTTACTTGTAATTTGCACATGCATAAAGTACAATTTAGCCCAGCCAACAAAAATACTAGCAATCTACCTATTAGCTGAACCACAACATGATTAAAGTAGCACTCTAAAGTGCTTCTTTACATTAGCACTACACGAACAAAAAAACCCTAAGTCAATTACAATACAGTATATTCAGCATTCCTTGCTTCCATTAACACAAAGAAGAGAAACAGAGAGGAAGCCTTGTCTACATGAGACAATTTTGAACCAGAAACCCTGTAAATGCTCCTCCTTGTGGGAGACATGCTTTCCTACAAGAGCTATATGTTTCTTAGATATTGGGGCTTATTTAACACTGGAAAACCTACTAGGAATTTCGCTCTCAAAGTAGGTAATAAAAATAATAGGGAATGTGTGTATTAGTTGTTGTGTACGTTACTGTTTTAGATGTAGACAACACTACACAGAGACTGAATGTACCACCCACTTGGTGCTTTTGCAGTCACAGACTTTTGTAACACTCCTTTTTGGAGCCTCTCATTTACTGCTTATAACTTCAGGCCATTAAGTTTAATTAAGTGTGGAGTAAACTTTCTTTCTTTGCCTTTACCAAAATAAGCCTGAAGACAGGACAGCATGGTGTCTGCAAGGCACATTAAGTACCAAGGCACAGAATGTGGGTTTTTACATTTTCACACATACAGGTGAAACTCGAAAAATTGGAATATTGTGCAAAAGTTCATTTATTTCAGTAATGCAACTTAAAAGGTGAAACTAATATATGAGATAGACTCGTTACATGCAAAGCAAGATAGTTCAAGCCGTGATTTGCCATAATTGTGATGATTATGGCTTACAGCTCATGAAAACCCCAAATCCACAATTTCAGAAAATTAGAATATTGTGAAAAGGTACAATATTCTAGGCTCAAAGTGTCCCACTCTAATCAGCTAATGAAGCCATAACACCTGCAAAGGGTTCCTGAGCCTTTAAATGGTCTCTCAGTCTGGTTCAGTAGGAATCACAATCATGGGAAAGACTGCTGACCTGACAGTTGTGCAGAAAACCATCATTGACACCCTCCATAAGGAGAGAAAGCCTCAAAAGGTAATTGCAAAAGAAGTTGGATGTTCCCAAAGTGCTGTATCAAAGCACATTAATAGAAAGTTATGTGGAAAGGAAAAGTGTGGAAGAAAAAAGTGCACAAGCAGCAGGGATGACCACAGCCTGGAGAGGATAGTCAGGAAAAGGCCATTCAAAAGTGTTGGGGACTTTCACAAGGAATGGACTGAGGCTGGAGTCAGTGCATCAAGAGCCACCACACACAGACGGATCCTGCACATGGGCTTCAAATGTCGTATTCCTCTTGTCAAGCTGCTCCTGAACAACAAACAACGTCAGAAGCATCTTACCTGGGCTAAAGAAAAACAGACCTGGTCTGTTGCTCAGTGGTCCAACGTCCTCTTTTCTGATGAGAGCAACTTTTGCATCTCATTTGGAAACCAAGAACCCAGAGTATGGAAGAAGAATGGAGAGGCACACACTGCAAGATGCTTGAAGTCTAGTGGGAAATTTCCATAGTCTGTGTTGATTTGGTCATCTGCTGGTGTTGGTCCACTATGCTTCATTAAGTCCAGGGTCAACGCAACCATCTACCAGGAGATTTTGGAGCACTTCATGCTTCCTTCCGCAGACGAGCTTTATGGGGATGCTGACTTCATTTTCCAGCAGGACTTGGCACCTGCCCACACTGCCAAAAGCACCAAAACCTGGTTCAATGACCGTGGGATTACTGTGCTTGATCGACCAGCAAACTCGCCTGACCTGAACCCCATATCTATGGGGCATTGCCAAGAGAAAGATGAGAGACATGAGACTGAACAATGCAGAAGAGCTGAAGGCCGCTATTGAAGCATCCTGGTCTTCCATAACACCTCAGCAGTGCCACAGGCTGATAGCTTCCATGCCACGCTGCATTGAGGCAGTTATTGCTGCAAAAGGGGCCCAAACCAAGTACTGAGTACATATGCATGCGTATACTTTTCAGAGGTCCGATATTGGTCTATGTACAATTGTTGTTTTTTATTGATTGCATGTAATATTCTAATTTTCTGAGATTGTGGATTTGGGGTTTTCATGAGCTGTAAGCCATAATCATCACAATTATGGCAAATCACAGCTTGAACTATCTTGCTTTGCATGTAATGAGTCTATCTCATATATTAGTTTCACCTTTTAAGTTGCATTACTGAAATAAATGAACTTTTGCACGATATTCTAATTTTTTGAGTTTCACCTGCACAGTGACAATTGCTAAGCCAATGTTTGTGATGCAAAATATTGAATCTATTTTGAAAAGAGAAAAACCAAAAATGGAGGATTTGCAATATCAGATCTTGGAATCAAGGCAGTTTAGTTGGAAAAGTAAAATTCATCACAGATATATATGCTTATATTATGAAAAGAGAATATGGGAATGGAATGGAATAGAATATTCTTTATTAATCAAGTATGATTGGACACACAAGGAATTTGTCTCTGATGCATAAGCTCTCAGTGTACACACTACAAGCAACATTACCTGCCACGTGTTTTGGAGTTGTATAGTCCTTGACTTATGACTGCAATTGGGGCCATAATTCTCCTATACTTAAATTTTCTACTTTTGTCCTCCTAAGGTAGATTTATTTATTTAAATATATTTTCCCTCTGAACCCTCATCCAGGGTGGGATTCTACCAGTTCTGTCCACTTCTGTAGAACTGGTTGCTCTGAAGAGCAGCAAACAGAGAGCATGCATAGAACCGGTTCTACCGTGTTTCCCCGAAAATAAGACACTGTCTTATATTTTTTTTGGCTCCCAAAAACACACTAGGTCTTATTTTCGGGGTAGGTCTTATATATTTATGGTGCCAAATAGTGGGTGTGAGTGTGTGTGTGGGGGGTGGTTCGCGGGTGCACGGTTGCTCCCTGAAAAGTCTTCCTGGAACTGGAGATTTACACTAGGTCTTATTTTCGGGGTAGGTCTTATATTAGGGCAGGTTTAGAAAATAGTGCTAGGTCTTACTTTCGGGGTAGGTCTTATTTTCGGGGAAACACGGTATGTTTGCTGCTGTTTTGGCCCACTCACCCACCCGGGCTCTTACCTGACCTTTATTTCCTGCGTTTTCAACCGCAGCTGCTTTGCGCGACACAGCTGCGGTTGAAAAAGCAGGAAAAAAGGACTTTTCCAACTGCTGCGCACTTGCACGCAGCGCTGCTCAGCTGACCGGG
Source organism: Naja naja (assembly GCA_009733165.1). Lineage (NCBI taxonomy): Eukaryota > Metazoa > Chordata > Lepidosauria > Squamata > Elapidae > Naja > Naja naja. The sequence goes on from CM019148.1 coordinate 262,594,077, forward strand.
CAGCTCAGCAGGTCGTAAATTGCAGTCATGTGACTCGCGTGACTTGTGCGACTCGCGCGTGCGTGCACATGCGTACACAACACAGAGCGACAGACCTGGCAGTCATACTGGTTGGATCCCATCCCTGCCCTCATCCACCCCTGATTTTATTCCTCATTATGTTTTCTATATTGGGTATTTCATTTAATGTTTTACACAGATCAATCAATTCTGGAACATTCAATGTGGGGGGAAAACACATTCCCTCAGAGAAAGTGTATTGGAGATTGCATGGCTGCTGAGGATGAAAAAAGCTTCAGGTATGGTGTCAGTTAAAAAAAGGAGGATCTTCTCTCTGATAGTATGTTTTCTTTCTCTTTCTGATATATCAGATAAGCATCAAGGTTAAAAAGAAATCTGAATCGATCAGAAATCTAAAATCTCTTCTCACAGGGTCTTGAAATTAGGTTAAAGCCAAAGAAAATTAGCAGGTGAACCAGCTGTGTATCCCAACTGAAATCAGGAATCAAATTAAGGAGGGAGGGAGAGAGGCTGAGGAAGCTTCTTGAATGACAAGCGAAATGTCTTCAAGGAAAAATAAAGTTCAGTTGCCTTTTTAAAAAGTACCTTTGTTTGTTTGTTTGGTTTGTTTTATTTGGACTTATAAGCCGCCCTCTCTCCCGGAGGACTCAGGGAGGTGTACATAAAAGACAGAAAGTACAAAAGTTAAAAGAAATTAAAAGGATATTAAATTATGCCAAATCAACAATCAAATTAAAACCTCCGATCCCCTGTCAGTCCAGGCCGGATTGCAAAAATAGCCATGTTTTGAGGTCGCGGCGGAAGGAGCGGAGATCAGGGGCCAAGCGCAACTCAAGGGGTAGTTGGTTCCAGAGGGTGGGTGCCCCCACAGAGAAGGCCCTACCCCTAGGGGCCGCCAGCCTACACTGTTTAGCTGACGGTATTCCCAGGAGGCCCCGTCTGTGGGAGCGCACAGGGCAATTGGTATTTGTCAGCGGAAGGAGACGTTCTTGCAAGTACCCCGAACCCAAGCCATAGAGGGCTTTATAAGTTGTTACCAAAACCTTGAATCTCACACGGAGGGCAACCGGCAACCAATGCAAGTCGCGCAGGAGGGGTGTAATATGGGAGAATGGGGACGCTTTGGGGCTGACTTCATTGGTTTACAAGAATTTTTTCATTTTCAATGCATGCATCTCTTGGGGGAAAAAACCCAAACCCCCCCCAGTGTTGGTTTTATGTAACAAACTGCGCACCACAGTGACTTATGACTGTTTTTCACACTTACTACCATTGCAACATCCCCTTAGTCATGTGATTAACATTTGGATGCTTGGCAACTGGTTCGTATTTATGACCGTTGCTGTGTCCCAAGGTCATGTGATTTTCTCCCCTTTTGCGACCTTCGTCCAAGCAAAGTCAAATGGGGAAGCCAGATTCACTTAACAACCGGGTGACATAACTTAACAGCTGCAGTGGTTCATTTAACAGATGCAGCAAGAAAGGTCATAAAACGGAGCCAAGCTCGCTTAACAAATGTTTCACTTAGCAACAGAAATTTTGGGTCATAAGTGGAGGACTACCTGTACGTACGAAGCCGTGAGCTAGCTTAACATGAGTACAGTACTTATCTGCATCGTGGCATGAATCAATTGCATATCCATTCTGAATTAATTGAAAATCAAACCATACAAAACTTCGATCACTCATGGGGTCTGATCTCTATGCCAGCACTTGATTAAACACTGAGGGAAGCCTGCAATTCACAGGTCTAACACATTTAAAGAACAATATCCCTCCCACCCTTCCTTCTGCTTCGTGCCGTATCAAATAAAAGAGAACCTAGGCAACTTGGATTCCTTTTTAATATGCATGCATTTTACATAGATTTTCTTTAACAGAAAACTCACTGCATTTGCTTCTATATTCTGCAGTCAATCAGCTGCCCATCAAATATCCGTGAACAGGATTTTTTTAAAAAGAAGCAACGATTGACTCTGATTTAGTCAGCTCCATGTGATTCAAGCTTGATATTCATATCTTGAACGCCAAAACATTAGCTCCAATGGTATCGAATCCTTTGCTTCATTGCAGATCGTGATTTAATACTTGTCTTTGTTCTCTAAAAGATGCAAGATCCCCATGGATGCTAGGCCAAGGTTAGAAGATAAAATATACATCGACAAGCCACCAGATGTCGCCAGGAGTGAGTCGAGCAGCCATATAAATTTTGTTAATAAAGAAAAATAAAATAGATATACTAAAATATATCTAAGAAGATTTCAAGCCAACCCAGATCCTCCGTGGAGATGATGGGAAGCTGTAGCGAACCTCCGTGCTGAAGATGCAGCTTTTCAAAAAAGACGTGTGAGAGTGGAACGGTTGCAACCCCATTCAGCTACATTTTAAGCTCAGTTTATCTCCAGAGCTTCCACAACTTTCTTCAAATTTGTTAGTGCCATAGTAATTTCTTTTACACACTGGAAGGCAATGTTTGTTGCTTGTTCCTATGTTAACAGTTCTAACGAATAATCCTAATCTGTTTACTCAGCAATGGGGATCAAATACGCCAACATGTTCATATGATTCTAATGCAATCCACACTGGAGGCATGAGAGAGGGATTTTTTTCTTTCTTTTCCATGAAGGACTCCATTGCCTTAAGGGAATCTCTTATGGGGGATATGCCAACATTGATCACGTCTTGCAAATACGTGTTTGCTTTTTAAAAAAATTACCTTTCCTTACTGCGTTGCAAACTTTTATTCTGAAGACAGAGAAAGAGGATGCGAGTTTCTGTATGTGTGTGTGTGAGAGGGAGGGGGAGAGAAAGAGAGATATGAAATTAAGGACAAGAAATACAAATGACCCAGAAACCACAGATTGTTTAAACCTCTTGGTTTAAGAGACAGCAAAGAAGTTCACACTGAGATGAAACTTATAAACCATCCTACTATATTTAGTGTTGTATACAGGCAGTCCTCAACTTACAATGGTTGGCTTAGTGATCGCTCAAAGATAAAATGGCACTGAAAAAAGTGACTTATGACCATTTTTCACACTCATGACCCCTGCAGCATCTCCATGGTCACATGACTTACATTTGGATGCTTGACAATTGACTCACATTTACGACGGCTGCAGTTTCCTGGGGTCATGCAATCACCTTCTGCAACCTTCTGACAAGCAAATTCACAACTTCTGGCAAACCAGATTCACTTATCAACCGTGTTAGTAATTGCAGTGATTCACTTAACAAATGTGGCAAGGAAAATCGTAACATGGGGCAAAACTCACTTAACAAATTTCTCACTTAGCAACATAAATTTTTGGCTCAATTGTGATCGTAAGTTGAGGATTACCTGTATATGGAAAGACCTGCTTCCATCATCTATCACCTGATGGTTGGTTTTTAAAGAGTGGGAATGATCCACTTCAATGAAGAGTATGGTATTCATTTCAAATAAAGTATAGAACAAAGGCATGAACTGTTTCATCCATGCAGTGTTAACATATCCGTCCTCTACGCTAACGAAATATGTGCAGAAGTTAAATTAAAAGACTTTGATCTTAAAAGGAACCTTACATGATATATGGGTGTTTGTGGGTGCGTAGCTGTAAAATACTAAGGTGGACCGAAGATTGTATTTCTAGTTATTTAGCATGAAAGATTCCTGTTCCTATAATTAAAAATAGTCTAATTGCTTCATGGTGAATCAAGAAAAGATTTTTTTTTAGGCAAGCATTTTTGTCAAGGATAAGAAGATGACATGTTTGAATTACATACTCGATGTATAGAAGGCAGGTCAAAAAAAACCCCCTCAACTCCTCAAATGTCAAAAACAGAAAGGAGAGGGAAGAGGCACCTTCCCCCCACCTCCCCCCCCCCAGTCTCTCTTTTTTTAATAAGAATGAATTTGGTGCCTTCTTGGAAGATCAGGAAGAGGCTACAAGGGGAGGTTGGACTTCCTGTTGTAAATCTCTGAAAAAACCCCAGTCTGACCTCATATTGCCTCCAGCATCTCTGTCTTAATTAGAAGATTGGGTGAGGGTGTGAGGAGGGGGGTGTTGGAGAGACAGAGAAGCTGCCACTTGCTTAAAAGAAGCTTCTGTATGTTTTCTTATAAGCAGGGCCAACAATGAACTCAGCCTTTGAAAATCTTGCAGGGTGCTTCACAAGAGAGCTTCTTTTTTTTTTTTGTTGCTAAAGAGCCTGCTGCTTGCCACTCAGTCCCCTGAGTGTGAGACAACAGCCCAGATTTGCTTCTTTTGTTCCCACACAAAGCAGTCATAAGCTGTCTGCTTTGGTCACCAGCAAAACTCACTGCTTTAAAAAAACACACAAAAACACAAAGCCTTTCTTGGGAATCTTTAGAATAGGGTGGTATACAAATCATGTGAATCAATTGTCCTTCTATCAATCAACCAACCTCCCTGAGTTAGCTGAAGGAGTTGGAGAAAATGCTTCTTTCAGGAAAGCTGTTGCTTCTTTCCCGCACCCTTTTGCCTACAGTTGATTTTAAGGAGAAAGGCAGGAAGGAAAAAAGAAGAAAAAGAAAAAACCATGAAAAAGAGAATGTAGACAAATACACCGTTTTGCTTGACATGATTATGCATCAGGTCAATGCCTTGCCATGCTAAGGATGTATGATGGGTGAAATGAAAGGGAGGATGGCGGCAGGCAGTGAGTGGTGTGATGATGGAGGAGGAGAACGACGTCCAGGATAAGCCCCAACCAAAACTGATGAAAATAAAAGCAAAAGGTGATGGGAAGAAAAGGAAAAGAGGCTAAAAAATGGCTAAAAAAGCACCAACTCTTTTAAATCCCTATTTTGTGGTTGGGTTTTATCTACAAAATATATTTGGCACATACATTTAAAGATGAAAAAAAGGTAACTCTGAATTTGACTGTCTTACTTAGAAACGTGCATTTGCTTTCATGTTGTTTTTAATGTTCTAAGAAACCACGACTTTAGCATGAATTCTTTTTAAAAGTGGGGGAAACTATTACATTAGGATTTTTTTTTTTAAAAAAAAAAGCCTTTTGAATAGATTCTTAAAGTTGGGCTAGAAGAAAAAAAAATCTGCTCAAGAACGCTGTATGAATTTTCCCCAACTTGCTGTGGTCAGGATAAAGATGGATAGCTAAGTCAGAATTGAACAGGGTGACTGGGATGCATCAGGCCCAAAATAGTTCACCACTTAAGACCAAGCATGGGGCCATGGCATTTGGCATCATTTCCCCTGCTCCCCACTATAATAGGATTAGCGTAAGTCAGAGTTAGTTTCCTTCCTCAAGCCAACCTCAAATGGAGCTCACACCTTATATCGGCTTCATTAGGTCACCCCTGCTGCACTAATTCTTCAACACATCCTTTTTTGTATTATCCAGGGCACTGAGAACGATCTGCGTAGTTCTCTTGCAGCCTCACTGCCTTCCCTTGTGCAAGCCAGGAGAACATCTGCTGTTTCGCCATGACCTTTTAACGGCAGATAAGAGAGATTCTGGAGGAAGAAAAAAAATGCTGCTCTTACATTCATCAGAAGCTGCTTCTTTTGATACTGTGCTCTCAGTGGGTTTAGGATCTCATACCAGACTTCTGTTTAAAGGCTGTCAATAAAGGCTTACTAGATCTCTGCTGTCTGGCCTCTTCCTGCTTCAGTGTGCTGGCATATCAGTTGATCTCCCTTTCCATGCTATCAATGTTCACTTTGCAGCATCACAGTTCAAGGCTCATCCATTTCTATCTTCTCCGAGTCAGACTTTTTGAAAGCAATTTTGTAATTATTCTATCCACACATCATTACCAATACACCCTTCTCTCTCTTTTTGTCTCTATATGATTTATCCATACTTATATACTTAAAAAGTAAGGCCATTTTTTTCCATTTGACAGATTAGAAATTATTCTTAATTATCCCAACATATAGGAAAGGATAGGAAAGGATAGGAAACCTAATGTCATCAGTGCCCCCCAATGATATCCAAGTGACAATGTCATCTTTCATACCTAAGCAAAATGGGCATTTTCTTCCTAGATGCCTAATTTTCCTCTTGCTGAAGGAAAATATATGCCAGATGCAGACAGATATGACTCTATTAATCAGAAAGAATAACATAGGATCGTGTTTTCCAATGTGATGCCCTCCAATGGCTGCAGTAAGAGTTGTAGACCAGGAAATTTGAAGAATATCAGCTGTATTAGGAAATCATTTCGGTTCACAAGCGAGTATACAGAATTCCCGACAAGTAATTTCACTTATATGCAGAAAAATTAGAAAGACGTGTATAACAGCTCTCAACCTGTCATTTTTTTCCTGAGTTTTTGTCAACTCTATTCTACTTTGTGACTGTGCAAAGGCTTATAGAACCAGGAAATCAGTCTGAAAAAAGCAACAATATGAAATAGTGGTAGTCTTGAAGGATCAGTGTTTGTGTGCTTCTCATCTAGATTTTCCCTCTGGTTCATGTATTTTACTTAGACCAGCTTTACAGGTTCTAAGTAGAGAAAAATGTGTCATAACCACAAATGACTTATTGCTAATGACACCATCTCTGAGCTATGCCCTTCCTGACATATTAAAAAACAGAAAAACAAAAAGGTCAAGCACTGTAGGAGAATTTCCATTTTTGTCAAGAGTGATGGGAAACTCTCTTGTCTCACCACTTGGTAAAGTAGGTCACTCTACCTCTTTAAAAGGCTGCTTTCCACCCCTTTCTGCAAATAATAAGCTATTATGGACATGCTGAGGAATCTTTCCCGAGAACGAACGCTATCAGTCATAGGAAGAAAACAAAGAAAATGTACTGGATGCAAAGCTGAGGATAGTAACACAGGGGCTGTTGTTTCTTCCATCTACCCCACCCTTCCATCTGCACATCCTTTTGACAGGGATCTCTCAAAAAAGGAGTACACAGGAGAGAGAGGAACATGTGGTGGATTACATAAGAGATCCGTTTTCCTTCTCTGATCTTTTCTTTGCACTCCTGTTTTAACATGTCTCAGTCAATTACAAAATTAAGCTTGATTTTCAGGGGGAAAAAAAGTTCCTCCTTAAATCAAAATCTAAGAGTCCTCATCACTAAATGCCCACTGTCTCTCAGTCTTCTTGCAGCAAACAGCAACAATCAGCACATTTCCCAAAAGGTGGGTGTGTATGCATGTGTGTGTGTGTGTGTGTGTGTGTATGTTTTATATATACACGTATGATTATTGTGCCACGCAACGCCAACCCAATTCAGACCGTATTTCCTCAGAAGGACATTGCAGCATGCTTAGTATTGCTGCCCATATCTTGCATCTGCACACCCCAGGGAACAATGGGCATTCGTACCCACCACTACCACCACACACCTAATGCAGATACTGTCTCAATCCTAAAAGTGCAAGGTGCCAGCTTTCAATCCGCCTCCTTTCCCAGTCCATACTAAGCAAGCTCTCCATGCCGCCCTTCCTTCCTTTCTCCATTCACTTTTCATGCACATCTCTGCCTTTTCTTTTAAGGTTAATAATCTTGGAGACCAACCTCTTATGTCTCTGCTTTCCTTCATTCGCCTGACCCTGATTTTCAGCTTCATCTGCCCCTTGTGCATGTCTGGCCAGGTCTGGTCCTCAGAGGAAGCAATCATAACATCCAAAGGCATCCAGGCAGCTGGATTGCGTCTTTCCCAGAGTTATCTCCTGTCCTCGCCAAACAACAGCTGCTGATGGAAAAGGAGGGGGGGAGAGAAAGCCTCCTCTTTCCAAAAACAGGGAAAGAGAGAGCCTGAGGCACCCACAGATCCAGCTTTGAGGAGAAATTAAAAAGGGACAGAGGAAGGTAATCGGACAAAAATATTTCTCCTCCTCCTCGGCAGGATTATTTTCCTCCTGACTTCGCCCCTTGTGTATGCGCAGCGCCAACTCCAGCGAGCCTGAATGAGCTCAGCACATGAGCAACAGCCGATCCACCAAGGAGCAGTCATAGCTAACGGGTCAGGCATGCAACCACATTCCTTACTCAGCACACAGACATGCAGTTTAACTCAAGAGCTACGCTATTGGCATATGGTTTGCTCAGCTGCTTAAAGAGACAACATCCCCCTTTTTTTTCCCCCTCCCCTCCCTCTGATTCCGGCTCTTGTTCCAAAATGCCACAAACAGCAGCTGGTAAGGGGCAAGATGAATAAGCTCAAGTCTCTTTAGCTCTGACAATTCAATATATTTGTAGCAATACTGGGAGCGTTTGAGTATGGTGCGGTTCAGCTAATCCATTTGCTGCACGTTCCAAAGCACAAACGAAAGCGTGGCATAATTGTCTGCTATCTCGCATGGACAAGTCCATTCAAACGGAAGGGCTTCCAGGATATTCTTTAGTGCTATTTATTTCAGGCTGATTTTTTTTAAAAAATACCATCTTTTATTATTTTTATAAGTAACTCAAGGTGGCAAACATAGCCAATACTCCCTCCGTCTCCCGTTTTCTCCACAACGACACTGTGAGGTGGGCTGGGCTGAGACAGAGTGACTGGCCCAGAGTCATCCAGCTTTCATGACTAAGGCAGGGCTAGAACGCACAGCCTCTTAGTTTCTAGTTTGATGCCTTTAATCATTAGCATTTTCCAGCTGTACAACATTCACTTTTTCCTCTCTATCACACATCTTAAATTCTGCTCTGCACACAGGTGTACTGTCCACTATCCAGAGGTGGTATTCAGCAGGTTCTGACCAGTTATGGAGAACTGGTAGCGGAAATTTTGAGTAGTTTGGAGAACCGGCAAATACCACCTCTGACTGGAGATTTTACGGTATCCTTCCCCTGCCACGCCCACTAAGTCATGCCCACAGAACTGGTAGTAATTTGTTTTGAATCCCACCTCTGCCACTATCCCATCCCTTTTCCAATTACAGGAGGGTTGAACTAATTTATACCAATGTGTTCAAACATCCCAACAGCTATAATCAAGTCCCTAATCTTTTTCTCCTCTACATTCCAAAACTATGTACTACGTAATATATACTGAAAAACAAGCTGGTATTTGTTCCAGGATAATGAGAGCATAATTTAAACAATAAAAGAAAAGAAAAAGAAAAAGAAGCAGGAATGCTGGTCTGGATATACTCTAAGCTAGGGAAGCAATTTGAGCCCCAACTGCATTTTCCTTTTAGGGCACTTTTAATCAGGACACAAACTGAGGTAACGAATTCTCTCCCCTCTGGCTCATTTATGAGCCCCATCCAGATTGACCAGTTGGTCAATAGGACTTTCCTTAAGTACACAGGTGAAAATTTAAAGATGCATTTAGAACAGGGCTGTCAAACACCCACCCCGTAGGCCAGATGCATCACCTGCTGGCCACGCCCATCCCCAATTTTGCGAAGGGGGAAAAAGTCCTGATATGTCACGTGATGGTACCATGATGGTGTGAGTTTGACACCCCTGATTTAGAAATATGTTACCTACATCTAGTAGTATCAACTGAACTCCATAGACAGATACATTTTTATTGATCGAGATTATTATCCTGAAGCTTCTCAAACAATACATTCTGCATAAAAATTCATATCTAATTACTGTGAATCATCTTAGCATGCCTCAAACAGAAACTCATCAGGTATAGAACATGACTGAAAAGATTGCCACCCTGTAGAACAGGGATCTCCAAACTTAGCAACTTTAAGACTTGTGGACTTCAACTCCCGGAATTGTCCAGCCAGCTATGTATATGTATAGCTGGCTGGAGAATTCTGGGAGTTGAAGTCCACGAGTCTTAAAGTTGCCAAGTTTGGGGACCCCTGCTGTAGAACTTTAGCACTGACACATTCTTCCTCAATTTAAGTCCAACCTGAAAGACCAAGGTCAGTTCTCAATACATGGATTTACAAAGGGCCCAACATGCAAAGCCACCTCAGCACAAAAAGCTGAACAAAGTCTTTATGACAAATACAAAACAACTTTTAACAGTAATTCCTTGATTTCCCCAAGATTGAAATTTGGATATTTGAAGCACTTCTACTCTTAATTTAATCTAACTTTTCTACAAGTAATTTAATTTAATCTAACCTACTTTTATACAAGTCATGAATTGATGTCTTTATCAGCTGGTATCTTTATCTGAGACACATCCTCAGATGTGCAAGCAAGGTAAGAAGCCATCAGGAAAAAATATTTTAAGATGTGCCACATTTATGGAACAGAACTTATTATTCTGCTTTTTTTCCCAATTAATATTATCACCCGTCTTACCATAGTCACTCTGGGCAGTTATGATGAAGGGATAAAAATACTATACAAAGTAAGAACAGAAAACAAACCAATATGTAAAATCTTTAATGATCATCAAGGTAAAAACCAACCAGCCATATTTGGAGATTTATTCACATCTTTAAATATTTTGGAAATCTGGCAAGGCTGAGGCTCTATTATGTATGAAAAGAAAAACTGTCCATATTTGTGATATGAATTCAAGAAGGAGATCATTCCAAAGATAGCAAGTATATCATAGCATCTTATCTAAAGTTAACAATGTATTAAAAGACCTGGAGTCTATATCCAATTGTCAGTACTAGTTCTAGTCAGAAATTCAGTGTTGCTGAACGTATTTTGTATAAAGAGAGACCCAGATTCAGAATTGCTGGCATCTCTGTGAAGCAAAAGATAAAACTCCTTCTTCAAACTGTGCAGTTAATAATTGCTTTGGATGTGCTTTTCTGGTCTCCAGATGTGTTGAGTTTGCAATTCTTTTTTAGCATTGCCAAAGGACATAATTGTAGCATATCACACTGGAGAATTTTAAAATACTATATATTTAAGGCTGTAGTTTAGGGATAGAGAACAAAAAGGACTACATGTGCACACTGGCATATTTAAATAAGATTGGAAGAACCTGGAAAATCTGTATAGTCCAACCTTCCCAACCTATTAACTATATCAGTGGCGGCGAACCTTTTCGGCACCAAAATGGAAGCACGTGCCAGAAACCGGAAGCTTAGCTTCCCGGCACACGCATGCAGGCCAGCCACCTGGTCTTCCAGTTTCTAATGCACATGCACACACGAAGACTAGTATGGGCATCCCAAGGAGCTGTTTTTCTGGTTTCCGGCACTCCCACATGCGCAAAGACCAACTGGCCAGTGCACATGCGCATGCTGGAACCCAGAAGAGTTACAAGCGACGACTTGCATGCCTGGAGAGATGGCTCTGCATGCCACTTCCGGTAGGCGTGGCATAGGTTCGCCATCATGGACCTATATTATGAATTAAAATCCCTCAAAGCATGCATACCTATATCCATATATATATCAAAAGCATACTGTTCGTTTAATATGTTTTTATTAAGTTTCTATTGTTTCAACATAAAACATCATAGTTTCAATAGCATTCCTGACATCTATACAAGTTCTTATCTTAAACATCTTAACACACTGTATTTATATTTATCTAATATTAATTAATAACTTTAACTATAATTGTTATTCTTATATGCTTATGCATTTTACAAATTTACATTTTACTTTCTTAAGATTTCTTACAATTAGATTTCTTGTCTTATTTTTTAGTTCTGTTTGCTATCCAATCATACCATTTATTCCAGATTAGGAAATATTCAGAGTCATCTCTTGCTTTCAGTTTCAGCGTTAACATATTCATTTCAGCACTTTCTGTTACTTTTTGTAATATCAGTTCTTCTTTAGGAATATTGGGAGTTTTCCATACTTGTGCAAAGGCTATTCTGGCGGCTGTTGTAATATGTAACAATAAATATTTTATTTCTTTTTGGGATTCTGTCCTTAATAATTCCTAGAAGGAATTGATGTCTTTATCAGCTGGTATCTTTATCTGAGACACGTCCTCAGTTTAGCAAAGGGAAAAAAGTCACAATATGTCACATGATGACAACGTGACACCACAAGTTTGACACCTCTGCTCTAGAAGATCAGCAGTAATCAATGTAAAATACTGCAGGCAACTCTTCTGGTCAAGGAAACCAAGTTTTTAAAGGACAAAAGACAAGTCCCACACTAAGAGCCTATATTTTCCAAGTATTGTTGGTTTTGTAATTTAAACAAATTATAGTGTGAACCCTACAGGTGACAAGAGGGCCAAACAGGCCTGACAAAGCTACTAGCCCTTATGGTTAATAGTCTTATTCTTCTGTGAGAAAGGCATTAGCCAAGCCCATCTTTCCATTCCCACAGATTTCTAAGTATTTTTTAAGCAGGGTTTTGATGCTTTCTAGTTCCATTTATAAATCAGTGATTCCAAGCTCTGCAAAAAAAAAACCCCAGCACCCTGCTCAGGATTAAATGCACTAGATAGGATGCTTTGTCTCTTTAAATCCAGATATTTACAAGGACAAGAATCCAAGGTTGAACTGCTTAATGGTAGTTCAGTGTTTTTCCTTAGCAGTGACATCATTCCAGATGAAATCATCCGCACTGAATAAACCCTCCTACCTCCTCACTCCATGATTAGAACCAGTGTTCTAATGAGACTTGTTATTGTAACAAATGTGGGGTTGATTATTGTCAGCTGTGAGTTGGGATTTGTTGAAAAACAGGCAAAAAAAAATCTAACCAGGAAAACAAAGTCACTATTTAAACAGTGGGAGTATATGATAATCCAAGATGCTGTTCCTCATACTCCCAAATCTACCTGGCTTCACCTATGAATCAATATGTCATGCCACAGTCCTACTATGAAACTCATTTTTAAGAGGATCAATACAGTTGCTACCAGAAGTTTTAACCCGGAAAAATAAAGCAAATCTGTTTCCATTCTATTGTTGAGACTTGATTTCCGATACTATTTTCAAAATAATCCTCCAATTCCATGTAGACATTATGACTGAGGCCTTTTATGAAAAAAACCTATTATGTATGCATAAAACTGTGATGATAGAGCTAGCATTTACTGATCTATGAGTGTTTCCCCTAAAAAAAAAACGCTGCTCTGCAAATTTTAATAGTTTTGGTAGGTGGAGATGATGGGATATGAAGCCATTCTGGTTAGGAATGTATTACCTATTGTATGGCAAAGTTACTGTTTCCTTCCTTGAAAAAAATACTTTTCTTCTTTCTTTTTTTTTAGGAAAAGAGAAGAGAGTTTTATCAACAATAAACGCAGGTTTATAAAATGATGTCAGCTTGGTCAATCCGAGGATAATTTCTTATGTTATTATTCCCTAAATTCCCTTTTGTCTTTCAGAAATCAACTACGGAGTGACATCATTTGTTTGTTTGTTTTTAAATATTTCTGTGTTTTCCTCCACTTCTTTCCTCATTTTTTTGTTCTTGATTCAATTGTTACAAAAGCTGTAGGAGAAGAAAGTGGGTGGCAGTGCATTCCAAAGAATAATTATAGAATCAGGAAAACAAGTTTTCTGATGATAGCATTACCAAACTCAATGCCAGAATGCAAGCCTGGAATACAATTCACCAACCACGTGACCTGGCCCTGTTTTTCCTGAAGGGAGCACACAGAAACATCTACAATTTTGGCTTGTAACTACATCTTAATGGCCAACCACTTTGAATGAGATTCCAAGTCCTGCCAACAAGCATAGCCAGCCATCCTTCCTCACACTTTCTGTCCTTTACAGTTCTAACTCAAATGGACAAGGGGATTAAAACGTGCCAGCAAGAAAACATATATTTATGTCCCTGGTAGGTCTCAGCCTGAAGATCCAGGAAAAGAAAGGAAAGAAGGAAAAAGAAGGTGTAATTATTCACATAATCATCCTTCTCTCAAAGCTGCTTGGAAAAAAAGGTAAAAGGAATAGGGAGAAAGAAAGAAAGAAAGAAAGAAAGAAAGAAAGAAAGAAAGAAAGAAAGAAAGAAAGAAAGAAAGAAAGAAAGAAAGAAAGAAAGAAAGAAAGAAAGAAAGAAAGATGGAGACCAACAAATTGAACAAATCCTATATTCCCTGAGACATTCAATGGAAGTGGAAAAGCAGGATAGAGTGTTGACACCTTTGAACTATGTGTTGGAGAGGACCCCTGAGAATACGACGGACAGCCAAGTAAACAAATTGATGGATAACTGAACAAACTAACCCAGTTTTCACTCAAAGCATTAATAACCAGGCTCAAATTATCCTATTTTAGACACATTATCTAAAAACTCAGGACAAGTTCTAATGCTGGAAAAGGTCGAAGGAAAGAGAAGAGAAAGAGGAGAGAACTACCATGTTTCCCCGAAAATAAGACCTACCCCGAAAGTAAGACCTAGCACTATTTTCTAAACCTGCCCTAATATAAGACCTACCCCGAAAATAAGACCTAGTGTAAATCTCCAGTTCCAGGAAGACTTTTCAGGGAGCAACCGTGCACCCACGAAACACCCCCCCACACACACTCACACCCACTATTTGGCACAATAAATATATAAGACCTACCCCGAAAATAAGACCTAGTGTGTTTTTGGGAGCCAAAAAAAATATAAGACAGTGTCTTATTTTCGGGGAAACACGGTAACTACCTGTCTTTTCCCGAAAACAATTTTTTCTCCAAAAGACACATTAGGGCTTATTTTCCAGTTAGGTCTTATTTTCAGGTAAATACATTACTAAATGCCCCCCAGTCTGGCTGACAATCTTAACTGGGGCTTATTTTGGGGGTAGGGCTTATATTATGAGCATCCTGAAAAATCATGCTAGGGCTTATTTTCTGACTGGGTCTTATTTTCTGGGAAACAGGATACTCGCCTCAAGGTGGATAGATGGAGTTACAGTGGCAATGATGACTACATTCAAAAGAACAGGTTAGAGACAGATCGTCACGGAGAAAAATCTATCGGTGGGTCACTAGGAATCGAAAGGACCTGATGGCACATAATAAATCAATCTTTTAATTTATAGAACGAAGAATCTTAAGGTTAATTACAAAGTCACTGTCATTCTACATGCATGTTTGCCTTGGAGACATATTACATTTCACTCTCTAACTCAATCCAGACTTCTAAGAAAATTGAAGAGCTGACCTGCTGAAAAAATATGCCTTAAATAAGGCAAAATGCAGTAAGTTCTAGCCAATGGTTTCCCTCTGAAATTCAGAGCAGACAGAGCCTATTATGGCTATTAACTTGATACTCAAAATCTTGAGTCGCTTCTTCACCTTGGATAGAAATTGGTTTTCTTCAATATGTACCATCTATTAAAATAAAAATCCAAGATACAATATACTAGTCTGACCAAACAGATGACCTTTGTGTCTTTTTTTAAAGGAATGGCCTAAAGCATTTGCAGAAGCTTCCATGGTATTAGAATGACTTCAGACCACTGTACAGTGCAAGCAGGCAATTTTCCAAAACACGAGTTCAAAACTTGCAATTCAGACAAATGAAACAAATAAATATTGAATGGAAAGAACTTCAGTTAATAGCCTTTAATAAAAGAACTGGCTGTTCTCAGGGCTGGCTCTCTGAATAGACAAATCTATACAAGTGCATTCAATTCCAGGGTTCCCCACCTCTCCTGAGTTCACTTCTATGTAATTTCCAAGAAAGGAAACAAATAAGCTTTTATTTGCATAAATAAATTATCATTTGTAGCTCCTTACGCTCAATGGTAAGTCTTCTGCTGTAAAGGCAATATTGCCATATGATGCTACTGAAGTGAAGCTGGCATTGTTAGTGAATAGTAGAACACTATTCCCAGAATTACATATAATTTGTGGGCTAGTCATTCAAGCTAGTTTAACTCTGGTTTCCTATCAGATTAGAAAAGATAAACCAACCTTTAAAATTATTAACTAACTGTTGGAGCTGCTGCTTACTTCATAAGAGTTGTTTCATGGCTGTCTCCTTTTCTCAATGATTTGCTGAACAAGCCATAGTGGACTGTATCAAATAGTGTATTTTACAGGCCTCCCTGAGCCCCTTCAGTCTCCTTCAGCGCATTTTACAAGCATTTCTAAATGGTGTCTATCTTTCCGCAGCATCAGTCACCACAGCAGCATGTGACAACAGACAGAAACATTGGGGAGGAAAAGATGGGTCGAAGGGATGCTGACCTTACAGTATCACAGTTGGCAAAAGACTTTTCAATACAACAAAGGAATGATGCTTCTGCTGTCAGAAAGTTTCCCTTCCTGACCACTGCTCACAATTGGCAGGGCCTTGGTGGTGCAGGCTGTTAAATGCCTAGCACTTAAGTTCCAGCTGCCTGTAATTACTGCAGGCTCGAATCCCACCAGGCTCAAGGTTGACTCAGCCTTCCATCCTCTCGGGGTAGGTAAATTGAGGACCCAAGATTGTTGGGGGCAAGAAGCTGACTTTGTAAAAATGCCGCTTAGTAATAAGCAGGCATATACAATGGAATGAAGGCTATTGCTGAGCGCATTGGGTTGTATCCCAAAAATTGTAAGCTGCCTTGAGTCTCCGGAGAAGGGCGGCATATAAATGTAATAAAAACAGAATTGTCTCACAAATGGTGAACGAAGGCCTGTAATGCACACTGAAAAGGTTTATGCACAGATATAAGTACTTCCATTTGGAATGAGGGTAAAAGGCTTTTATTGTTTCAGAACTCAAGAGTAGCATGGCGCTGAAGGGAAAACCATTTCTGATGCTCACTGATCAGCTGGAAGTACAGTAAGTACTGCCTGATTCAAGTTGCTCCCCTCCACCCCGAAGGTCCCCAGTGTTTCCAGGCCATCAACATAATTGCAGGATGCCTACAAAGTGCTTTGTGAGAGATGGTGGAGTGGAAACAGTGCAGTGGGAAAGTGCACTTTGTCAAACATCCAGCTGAAGCGGCACTCACTGTGCTTCTGCGGAACATCTTATATTCCATTTGAGATACTTATTAAGGAACAAGGTTAAAACTATTAAAGCAAGCTATACCCTATTTACTTTTTTAAAAAAAATCAATTTGTCCAAATCCTGGTAGGGTTTCCATGGAAATTCAAGAGCTTGTTCTAGAACAATGGTTTTTATTTTTATTTTTTATTGCCATCACACTTCCCTTTAGTGTAATCTTAATGTCCGCACCTCCCCTAACAATTCACACACCAAAATGAATAACAAAAACTAGACAATGAAGTTTTTGGGAAATGTGAATGCATTTTAACAATGTAATTAAAAAGTTCTTCACACACCTCTGGACCTTCGTCTGCACCTCCCCAAGGGAGATATACCTTGCAGTTTGGGAAAGTCTTAAGAACTAAAGCTCTTCAAGATATTTGGATTAGTGTGCGTATCTGAAATACTGGAGTCACTGACAAATGATTTTTAAGAGGTTTCCTTTCCGTGCATGAATGGGTTGCACAACGATCTTGGCAAGACTGCTGATGCTCTAAACCAGGGTTTTCCAGTGGTTACGGTCAACCTCCAAGGGTCAATGGGACTATCCATTCTTGCCGTTTTGGTTGCTGTTGTTATGGTTCGCCACACAGTCAGCCAGATGTTCACAGTGGATTTGCCATTTTTGTCCACTTATTGAGTCCTTCCTAAGAATAGGCAGATATTGTTCAATAATATTAAGGTATGTTCACAGGATGTAAGCTGTTCCAAGTAAAGCTGCCTTTTGCAATTGACTGAGGGTGAATTTGTCAATGCCGATGATGTTCAAGTGGAGAACCAGATGTGTTGGAACTGCATCCAAGGCAACTATTACTACTGGCACTATCTTTATTTTCTTTTGCCACAGTCATTCTATTTATTATTGTTCTTCACAGTACTATTAATTCAACTAATACCTATTTTTTTATACAGTTAAATGAAATGTATTTTGTTGCCATCTAGTGGTCACCCAGAATTTTGCAGTCCACTTATAATAATCATATGCAATATTGTTGATATCAAACTAATTTATTTCTAAAATAAATGGAACACAAAGCATCTTGAAGCATCTTAATACATTATACATAAAGCCCTCTAAATAAGTATATTATAGTCCACGGAAAGTTATACTAGAATTGTTAGTCTTAAAATGCCACAAAATTCCTTATTTTTCATGCAAAAGATAAAAGTATTACCCAATTGTTAACTGATATTTTTATTAACTTCAGGGATAGCTCAGAATTATTTCCATTCTTCAGTTTTATCTTTTACTTGTAAGTCATTGTTTGATTCAATCTCAATGAAGTAAGAGAAAATGGATTTAGGAAACAGTTACTTTAGTTGCAGTAAGTAACACATTTCTAGACAGAGCTAAACTATGCCTGCAGAAATAGGTAATTCTTGACTTACAACAAGTCATTTAAAGACTGTTCGAAGTTATGATGGACGCAAAAAAAGTTACTTACAACCCATTCTTTATGACTGCCACATGTCTGTGTTCATTTCAAGCTCCTGCCAACTGTTTTTGCATTTATGACATGTTGCAGCATCCCACAAGTCACATGATCACACTGTGACATTTTCTAGTGTCCATTGCATAAACTAGATTCAGACTCATGACTTGATTTGCTTGATGGTCAAACTAAAAACAATTGTAAAATCAAGTTTAGTCATATGATGATTCAACTTATGGCCACAATAACTTGCAGCCAAAATTCCAGGCTCAATTGTGATTGTAAGCTGAGGACTACACCTTGTAGGTTCTATAGTATCTTCAAGAACAGAAGGTCTCAAGTATTTGTGCCTCTGCCGAAGATTGCACTCCACATCTCTATATAGCATTGTCCCATGGAATTACTATTGAATAGGGTTATTTTCCTCCCAAATCACTTAATTATCCACATCTAAATTCACCAGCCACCAAACTCAACTGGAAATCAATATAGAGAACAAGGGATGGCAGCACCTTGTCTCATAAATGAATCAGACAGGTAGCCCAGATTCAATACTTACTCTTCACTTTCTAATCTACACTCTCCTTCTCATGCCCGCTGCTACACAGCTTTCATAATAGACTCCAAACAAAAACACCCATGGCCTCATTCTGGATGTTCAAATAAACTAAATACTCTGATGTAACCACTTCAACCATTTCCTTTACACATGTATGTATACTGGAGCCCGGTTTTGCTTCATTTACCAGGAACCATTAAGCAAACCAGCATAAACAAATGGAAATGTTAAATGGCCTGACACAAATATTAGCTCCTGACTTCTCGGATGAATATGAGAATATTTCTCCACAGCTGAATGTAGTAACCCTTCCTGAGTATTTTATTTCCTCTTTCTTTCTTTCTTTCTTTCTTTCTTTCTTTCTTTCTTTCTTTCTTTCTTTCTTTCTTTTTTCTTCCCTTCCTTCCTTCCTCTCTCTCCTTCCCTTCCTCCCCCCCTCACACACACACACTTCTGTATCTCACAAGAGAAAAAAAAATAAGCTGACTTGCCAAACTTATAGAAATAAGAGTGGAAATAAAATGGGCATGCATGATATGGCTGTGAATAACACAGGCCTGCTTCACAGCCCTGCAAGGCTGCAAGCGGTCTGGGATTCAGGCCAGATTTGTCAAAGGCAATGTGCTTGCAGACGAGCTGGGAGTAAGGAAGAGATCTCTCATCAATTACTGCTGTGCCACATTCTTTCCAAATAATGAGTGTAAATGGATGCTCCAAATTTAGAAAGAAGGCTGGAAAAATCTAAACATTCTTCTCAGAATTGGTACAAACTCAAGAGCGGGGAAGATGAGCTCACAAGTATATCGGAGCCAGATTGAAAGCTCCAGAAAGGAAATGAGAGGCCTTAGCACAGGTTTCTGATTGAGGGAGAAGGAAACGCACGCGCAGTCTCCTTGCACCAAAAGCAGCTTTTTTCAAACCACTAGAATTCTCTCTAACCCAGGGACTGAACTGAACTGATGCAAAGCCCTTTTCCCCCTGAAATAAAATAAAACTTGCTCCTAGGGAATACACAAGATCAGGCTATGTTTATTTTGACCCTTTAATCAAATATTTCCATGCCACTGATTTATATCTTTATTGCATGCTAGCGTGCAATTTCATGAGAATTGTCTCACTTTACAGTACTGTTTCATATATGGCAACTTTCAGATGAATAGACTCCTGGAATTCCCCAGCCAGCTCAGCCATCAAGATTGCAGGGAAGAGCAAGAAAGATGAATAGGGAACTAAGAGGCTAAATCTTATAAAGAATGGGCTAGTCCCGTGATGGCGAACCTATGGCACCCTGCCACAGGTGACATGCAGAGCCCTTTGTGCGGGCGCACGAGCCCCAGCCAAACCTACCTGCACTGCGCATGTGCGTGCCCCCCAGCTGATTTTCGGCCCATTTGAGGCCCTTTTTGCCCTCCCAGAGACTCAAGGGAAGCCTCTGTAGGCCGAAAAACAGGCCTTCCAGAAATACCGGAAGTACCAAATTGGGCCCATTTTTCGGCCTCCAAAGGCTGCAGAGGCTTCCCTCGAGCCCCTGGGAGAGCAAAAATGGCCTTCCCCGGACTCCAGAGGCTTTCCAGAGGTTGAAAATGGGCACTTCTGGTATTTCCAGAAGGTCTGTTTTTCGGCCTCCCGAGGCTGCAGAGGCTTCCCTCGAGCCTCTGGGAGGGCTAAAACGGCTTCAAACGGGCCGAAAATCAGCTGGGAGGCGCACGCATGCTCAGTGCAGGTAAGAGGGCGGGAGGGAGGTTGCATGCACAGAGGGGGCAGGGCGCATTGCATTGTGGGTACTGGCATGCGCGCTATCGCGCGCACACTTTCAACACACAACAAAAAGGTTCGCCATCACTGGGCTAGTCTAATGAAGGGAAAGGACTAGGGGTGACATGATAGCAAACTTCCAATGTATGAGGGGCTGTCGCAGAGAAGAGAGGGACGATCTCTTCTCCAAAGCACCTGAGGGCAGGGCAAGAAGTAACAGATGGAAGATTATCAAAGAGAGATCCAACCTAGAAGTAAGGAGAAATGTCCTTAGTTAGAACCAGGGGTGGGATTCAAATTTTTAACAACCAGTTCTGTGGGCATGGCTTAGGTGGTGGGCATGGCTTGGTGGTCATGTGACTGGGTGGACATGGCTTGATGGTCATGTTATTGGCTGGGCGTGGCCAACTCAGTATCACTCACATCAAGGCACGCATCTCCTCGTGCCTCTCATGACTGTGGGAATGCTGCAACAGTTGTAAGTGAAAAATGGTCATAAGTCACTTTTTTCAGTGCCATTGTAACTTTGAATGGTCACTCCACACAAGCAAAGTACCAGCAAAGGAGGGGGAAAAAACTCCAGAGAGGTTCCAGAGACAGGAAGTCTAGTCCTGCCAAGAATGCAATAAGGGTTAATGGAGAGGCAGTTTCTGTAAGCAACACCAGAATGTTTCCTTCCTGCCTTCCTTACAGGATTAGCCCAGTAATTTCTAACAACCGGTTCTCCGAACTGCTTAGAATGTTAACAACCGGTTCTAGCGAATAGGTGCGAACTGGTAGAATCCCACCCCTGGTTAGAACTATCAGTGGAACAGCTTGTCTCCCGAAGTTGTGAGTGCTGCATCACTGGAGGTTTTTAAGAAGAAACTGGGCAACCATTTATCTCGAATGGTATATCCTGCTTGTGCAGGAGTAGGACTAGAAGACCTCCAAGCTTGCTGGAGAATTCTGTGAGTTGAAGTCCACAAGTCTTAAAATTGCCAAGTTTGGGGACCCCTGACCTAAAGTCATTTCTGTTTGACGAAGGTTCCACTGCCTAATTCTTTCAAGCCGTGCTGAAACTGGATGGGTGACATTTGAAAATACAGCAACCTTTGCTCAGATCACCATGTGTCAGCCCCACATTCCCTTCCAGCTGGCCAGTCCTCTGAACTACCGCAGCTCTTGCTGCAGCAATAATCTTCTCACCAAACACTTCAACAACCATTTAAAAATAGCTAACATCCACAGCCAGCCATTCCTGCTCCTGAACACATGTGCGTTTGCATGGGATGCTATGCCAATCATTCAGCGTCCTATTTAGAGCCATAAACATGACACAAGCGCCCAGCAACCAGGCACTTGCCTGAAGACTTTGGGGGAAGCTGTAGCGAGAGTCATGAGAAGAGAGTCTCCTGCCAAGCTATCATTTGCACAGCCTCATCACGAGCAAATATGGATTAAAACATGCAGCAGCAGGAACAGGAAGAAGGAATTAGATTTGTGTGTGCTGTTTAATAAGAAAAAAAACATGGCCTCCTTGTATCAATAAACATATAAACAGTACTCCTACTACTTGTAAGTCTATCAGATGAAGCTACGTCTGACTTAATATTTGTTTTCTGGGCAGAAAATGCAAACCTCACAGGAACGTCTTCAATTTTTACAGTTATTAGTTAGCTGCACATGCAGTTACAACCTCTGGCTGTATTTTTGTAGTTGAAGTAGAAGACAATGTCCAAGCTAAAGAAAGAGGGTTTCAAGGTTTCCTTTTTACCCTGAGATCCATTCTTTTGTTCCTACCTTTGTGGCTATAAGACATCGTAGTGTAAACCACCATCATTCCCTTCCCCAATCTCCCAGAAACATTTTGAGAAAGACCTGTGGTTTTCTGTCCTTGTATTGATGATGCAGCCCTGAGTTTAAGGAGTGATGGCACTGGGAAACAGTATTTCCCTCTGCCTTCCTCCCTTTCCCTTGCTCTCTCTCTCTCTCCCCGTCCCTTCCCCCCACCCTCCCTCTATCAGAGAAACAATATATCTTTATTTCCTGCTATGTGTATTCATCTGCTCACATGCAAAATAATTCTAAGCAGTTTCTATGAAAAAGAACTGCAAATTCATTGAGTTATTATTCCCCCTTGTTAAGACTTGCTCGTGTGGCTGAATTGAAAGGTCTTGGGGCCAAATTTCTCAAAGACAAATCTATACACAAGTTTCAGAAAGCTTGTTTCAAATAAACAAACAAAATTAACTATAGTTTTAAATACATTACAGCTGAATCGGAAATCTGGTTTAGCTCCTGAAAAAGGCCACTCTTGGATCACAAAAGTTTAGGTCAAACGGATGCAAAATATTTACATGGAAGAGCCCCACTTGTTCTTTAAAGCATGACCAAATGTCCTGGGAACCCCACTCTTCCCCCATGCCTTAGCATTGCCTTGTAGGGGAAATGGGTGGCATAACGAATGAACAAATGAATGAATGAAATAAGATAGCCGATCTATCTCAATGTCCTTAGTCTCTGATTTAAATGATCGTATATCATCATTTCACTTACTATCATAAAAGTAGTCTTCACCTGTCACAGTTTCAATGAGTTTGTAACATTTTGCCATTTTACCTTGGTGGCAGACATATTATGGGTATGTGGGGTTTATGAGGATGCCTTCTTTCTTCTAATAATAGCCATGGTCGTTTCTTTCCTACTGTTTGCATTGTTCTTTAGCACTATACCTATCACCTCCTCTCTATGGAGGGAGAGAACTGTTCCAGCCTTCCAACACGTTAGAGAAGAGGGGAACACACTCTAAAAGAGCCTTGGTGGCTCAGGCTGTTAATTGCCTGCACTTAAGTTCCAGCTGCCTACAACTGCTGCAGGCTCGAATCCCACCAGGCTCAAGGTTGACTCAGCCTTCCATCCTCTCAGGGTAGGTAAATTGAGGACCCAAGATTGGGGGCAATTAGCTGACTTTGTAAAAATGCCGCTTAGTAATAAGCAGGCATATACAATGGAAGGAAGGCTATTGCTGAGCACACTGGGTTGCATCCCAAAAATTGTAAGCCGCCCTGAGTCTCCGGAGAAGGGCGTCATATAAATGTAATAAAAAAAAAAGTTTATTTGATAAAGACAAGGGGATATATTTGTTGGATTACAATCTGTACAACTTTAAAATAGTATCCTTTACCCCAGGATGTACCACGTTTTAACTTTTCTCATTGTAGCTACAAAAAGAAGTTGTAGGTTTTGATTTATTTGCCTATTTCCTATTTATTTTTCCTGTTTCAATCACTTTCTCTGGTTAAAAAAAAGGTATCTTAGATGCCCAACAGAAAGTTCAGCTAGGTAGGATGTAGCTAGCTGCACATTAATGACTTTCTCTCTTCTTTCTCTCTTCTCTTTGGGGATATTTCTGGTCTTATATTTCTTGCTGTACCTGGTTATACCATCTGAATTAGACTTTGTTTGATACTGCTCAACTAATTGAGACAGCTTTGCAATTTGTGACTGGGAGCAGTATTATTTATTTGTACCCTGCCTTATTTTTTACAACTAACTCAAGACAGAGAACATATCTTATTTATTTATTTATTAATTCGACTTATATGCCGCCCCTTCTCCAAAAGGACTCAGGGCGGCTTACAACTAAAATACAACAATAAATTAATTAATTAAAAGAATATTAAACAAATTAAGCCGAATTAAAATTTAAAAACCCTTAGTTAAAATAACCCCAACCCTAGAGAATCAGCACAGCCCAGATTGTAAAAAGAGCCAAGTCTTCAAATCGTGGTGGAAAGTGCGCAGATTGGGGGCCAGACGGAGCTCCAGCGGAAGAAAATTCCACAAAGTGGGAGCCGCCACAGAGTAGGCCTTCTCCCGGGTCGCCGCCAGGCGACATTGTGTCGCAGACGGCACCCCGAGGAGACCCCGCCTGTGGGCCCGTACAGGGCGGTTAGCATTTGATGTTGGGAGGAGCCATTCTCGTAGATAGCCTGGACCCATGCCGTGTTGGACTTTAAATGTTAATACCAACATATCCAACACATCTTCCTCCTATTTTCCACACAACAACAAAATTTCTGTATTTTTCTTCATTTTCTACTATGAGGTGCCCAAATGGCAAGAACATGGCAAGAAGTGAGGTGCCCAAATGGCAGGAACATAGAGAAGACAGCCAAGAGAAATCTAAGTGGAATCCTGCCATTCCATGGGAGAACCATGTCAGACCCCTACCCTATTCTTGCTGCAGTCCATGAATGATAGATGTCTTCCCACTGTCTAGTAAAATGCCGAAGAGCATGATATTGTAAGTCAAAAGAGAAGAACCGATTTGTCTATAACTACCTGCAAATCTGGATAAGAGTGTTGAATTACAGTAGCAAGACAGGAGCTGGCAATGAAAAGACAGTAGCAAATTCTAAGATTTGCATTGTTTTGGGCCAACACAAGGAGTGGTATATGGTACTTTAACTCAATTATAGATAAATGGTCTAAGTCAGAGGTGGTATTCATCAGGTTCTGACCAGTTCTGGAGAACTGGTAGTGGAAATTTTAAATAGTTCAGAGAACCGGCAAATACCACCTCTGACTGGCCCCGCCCCCAGCTATTCCCAGCTGATCGGTTGGGTCTTCTTTTGTTGCCCTACACAGGAGAACAGAGCTGGAAAGCAGGTTAGTGGGGTGGGGAGGGAATGGGATTTTGCAGTAACCTTCCTCTGCCATGCCCACCAAGCCACACCCACAAAACCGGTAGTAAAAATTTTTGAATCCCACCACTGGTCTAAGTATTTTAGTTTTCACATTTCCTGCCAAAAACTCTCCGCTCCATCCATTATTTCTGCTAGCAGGTCAGAAAGAAGAAGTAATGGTCTCAAGAAAGGTTTCACTCAAATCCATGCACCTTCTTGGGACTAAACATCACCAAACTCTATTAACTAAGTGTAACATTGATTGTCCATCTTTTAATAACTAATTCCGAAAACAGTGAAGTCTGTATCTATTTTTGAAAGGCTCTGCTGCCCTCCATCTGCAGATCTCTCTTCTATTCCTACTGAAGATAGTCCATACATATCCCCTATTCTCCACCAAGTAGCTAAGAGTCCTTGCGGCTTCACACAAAAGGCAGCTATTATGTTAGCACTTGGATCTAGCATGCCAACTCTTCACCCTTCCAAAGAGAAGGGTGCTCTGCTTGGTTTGACACCATCACTGCTGACAGCTTGAACTTAAGAGGACTTCAGGCAACATGTCTGATAAGTCAATTATAATAGAAACACAGAGGTGTTGAAGGAGGGGCTGCAGATGTTGCTCTAGAATCAGGAGGTTAAAGAACAGTCAGGCTCCTGTAGTAATAGCAGTTCTGTAAAGAATATGTAATGCAGAAAAAATGTTGGCTCCGTTTGTTTTTTCTCAACACTTTTTGTGACATCAGGAAACTCATCTAAAATCAACATGCTTTCTCCTCCTTTAAGTGATAGGCAGCAAGCAGAGCTTGCTTGAAAAAAGATTATTTAACAAGTAGCAGATTTTCAAAAGGAAGGCAGAATTTTATTTCTTTGTCTTATCCAACTATCCATCTCCGTCATTATTTCTTGTCATTAAAAAAACTTATGTCTACTAGACATACTTATGTCTATGTCCTCAGCCAGAATCCGGGCTGCACAAACAAGCGAAGCCCCATCCGTGGGATGCCCGGTAGCATGCGAAACCACACCCTCTCTAGTCCGCAGAAAAACCTCTCTCCACGGAACTAGTCCCTGGTCCCCAATCTTCCATGTGACACCCCTCCTGCGCGGTTTGCATTGGTTGCCAGTTGCCCTTCGTGTAAGATTCAAGGTGCTGGTGTTAATCTATAAAGCCCTGTATGGCTTGGGTCCGGGGTACTTGCAGGAGCGCCTCCTACCAGCATCAAGGTCCAATCGCCCGGTACGCTCCCATAGACAGGCCCTCCTGGGGGTGCCGTCGGCCACGCAATGTCAGTTGGCAGTCCCCCGGGGGAGGGCCTTCTCTGTGGGGGCGCCCACCCTTTGGAAGCAACTACCCCTGGAGCTACGTCTGACCCCTGACCTGCGCTCCTTCTGCCGGGATCTAAAGACCTGGCTGTTTTCACAGGCCGGCCTGGATTGAGCGGGAATTGGGTTTTTAATTTTGGGATATTTTAATATTTTAGAATTATTTGGGTTGGGCAAATTTTGGAATAAGCTTTATACTGTGTATATGTTTCTGTGTAAGCTGCCCCGAGTCCCTCCGGAGATGGGGTGGCATATAAATCCAAATAAATGAATGAATGAATGAATGAATAAATAAATGCTGAGGGCCACTGCACTAGAGCTGTTCTTCCTTCTAGTTCTTATAAATCTTTTGGGGTGCTTCTGATGAAAAAACAACCTCTACTGAATTCCTTAGAGAACTTCAGCACCAGCTTGTTACTCAGGGAAGCTTTGAAGCATGTTAACAAAATATTACGAGGCATACATATGTATATATGTATGTATATGTATATGCATATATGTATACACATACATATATGCATATATATGTAGTTATTAAATGGATATGCTACACGCTATATAGTATCATGATCCATAATGCAGATATGTGTGGGCCCCTGAGGAGCCACAAGTAGAGATGAACGCCATCAAAAAAGACTGAGCAAGCCACTCTGTATTTCAGCTCTGTAACACTGGGGAATTCTCACGAGGTAACCAGTTTCATAGACAAAAGGGGAACTCCAGGTGGGGATTTCTGAGCTCAGGAGGAATACTTGGTAAACCTGACAGGAAGATACATAGACTTCCAGTAACCTTTCTCTTGATGCTTAACAGAGAAAGGAGTGCCAGATTACATGGGATATATCACTATTTGCTTCACTATCAACTTAGCCCTCTGAAATCTTGTTATCCTGCCACACCTAAGAAAATGTAATCAAAATTACTCTTGTGTGCTTTTCACCAGAATATTTGGCCACTTTCATTTTTAGAATACTAAGAGCAGTAAAAGATACAAAGATTTTTGCTAATGTAAGACACATGCAATCCACATTAAAATGCAAACACAAGCACGCTAAGCATAAAGGGAAATATGCATTGCAGGACCAGTTATGATTTCTTTAAAATATAGCCTCCTGGTTTCTGAACCTGTCTATGCAAGGGAGAAAAGAAAATCGTATTCCCTTGTTCCTCTTCTCTGTCACTTTTAAGATTACATTTTTATTCAAAATGGGAGGGAAGTACCCACTGATTAGCATGTTGATCAGGGAACGTAACAAATAGCAATAACAACTTAGCAATAGCACTTAGACTTATATACTGCTTCACAGTGCTTTATAGCCCTCTCTAAGCGGCTTACAGAATCAGCATGCTGCTCCCAAAATCTGGGTCCTCATCTACTGACCTCAGAAGGATGGAAGGCTGAGTCAACCTTGAGCTGCTCAGAATCGAACTCTTGGAGTGAGCAGTGAGTTAGCCTGTAGTTAGCCTGCATTCTAACCAGTGCGCCACCATGATTGAAAAGAGCGTAAATATCTAACTTTGATTATGATCAGCTATACCCTAAAAAAAAATTAAGCCACCTTGTTTACTTAAGCATTTACAAATATAGAAATTAAAGTCTCTTTTGAGCCGAGCTTGATTCTTAGAATGACTTCATAAGCACAAAAGAGCTTTCCCACTCCAAATTATTTGATTCTAATTACACATTTTAAAGTTATTCCATTATGGAAATCAGCTTTTCATTTTAAGTACTAGCCTGATAAAAGCAAATGACAAAGAATTTCACACCAGCGAGTAAGTTATTAGAGGTGAGATAGAGAACTCTGTGCATAATGCAGAAACTAAGTAGACAGACAGGAAAAATCACCTCCCCCCACATTTAGCCCAGAAATTCTGTGAAATACTGAAAATGGGAAAGAGCTTTCTATCCTTCCTTATTCATAAAAGATTACCAATATGGCTATTCATAAGTAAAGATACCACATTATATATTTGATTTTATTTAAAAAACTGCCTAAAAATGCAGCAGCCCAGGACTGACAGATACATCTTTTTACTATAAATAATTTGTATGTTGATATTTGGTTTGGGAATAAGATGCAACAACCAAGGTCAGCTATCAAATAGGATACTTAATTGACAAAGTGCCAAGTAATAGAACTATATAACTTCCTGAATTACACACAGTACCTTGCCTTTTTGCAGCACTATTGTCACCCATGTATGCTGGCTACCAAATCACTCCCATTTTGTCATATGCAGATGAAGTAACCACACATACTTTGTTTGATTCTTTCCACTCAACCTGGTGGTGTTTATTGATGTGTAAAATCTGTTTCACATCTTGGGATTTAGCAAAACTAAAGCAACAGTAAAGCAATAAATTCTGGATGAAGACTGACAGTATAAGTCAGTTAGTTATTGCAGTTTTTTTTTAAATCCACCTTCTCTCCAGACCCCAGCATTTTTCCCCTTTACTCTTTGGAGCCCCAGAAATTAAGAAGAGCATTTTCTCTGGCATGTTTTAACAGGTTGTTAGCAGCACTGAGAGAAAAGTATTTCTAAAATGGAAGGCCACACCTGGCTGGGCCAAGTAGAATCTTTAGCCTTCATTGTAACAACTATTCGGATTAAAATAAGTAGATCTACCTTCATTGTCTCTCTACTAACTGAATTCCCTGGGCACACTGATGATTTGCATGCATGTTATCTATTAGCGGACAGAAATGCTCATCGCATGGAGAAGGTTGCTAAGATTCCTGCTACTCTTCATTATCTTCAAAGGTTAATGATTGCTCAATGTGCAACATAATTATCAGGTTGCTAATGGCTCTTATCATTTTACTTTTAATTCAGTCTAAAATATTTTGTTTCTATTTCATGCCTTTTCCTATAACGATAGGATATGCTTTTTTTCTACTGATCTTATAAATCTTCATAAAATGAAAGGAATGCTCTCCCTTTAGTACAAACATCCCCAATCAAGAGCTCTTCAGATGTGTTGACATTTCCAGTCAGAGAAAAGAGTCTTAGCCATTCAGGATTGGGATGATGGGCATGGTTGTCCAATATACCTGGAAGGTACCAAGTTGTATTTTTAGAACATGGGAAGAAGCTCATTCAATGTTAATAAGCTTTGGGTAGATACTAAATAAGGAGAAACTTTCTAACAGCAAGAACAATCAACCAATGGAACAGTTTTCCTTCGGAAGTTGTGGGAGCTTATCACTTGAGACTTTCCAGAAGAGATTGGACTGCCATTTGTCAGAAATGGTGTAGGTCTCCTACTTGGGTGGGGGGGGTTGAACTAGATGACCTACAAGGTCCCTTCCAACTCTGTTAATCTTTAAATCTGTAAAATCAGCAGCCTCAAAAGAAAGTTAAGCCACCTTCCTGTGATCTTTGTAATAAGTCGAGAAGTCCCATCAAGCACTCCCTACCATGTGATAATGAGCAGTGTGCCAGCTGGATTCATCCCCTTTCTCCTCACTGGAGTAAAGTCTGCAGTAGGGAAATCTGCCAGACACATGGAGACTTCCTCTGTGACAAGGAGCCTTGATTGTTTAAGGATCCAGAGCATGGAGAGCGTTTGGCTGGGTTCTCCTTGGCAGACAATTCTCTGAACATGTGGACAGCAGGAGATGCAACTGTTAATTAATTATGTGTGGGAGGAAGGGCAAGCACACCTGAACAGGGGCTCATGATTGAGTATCTCAGTATTACAGCCAGTATCCCATTAGGAAAAGGAACTCGGTTTCAGTGTATTTTTGCATTTTTGAATTGCAATGGATTCATATATCCAATTTTAGCTATGGAACATCAAGACCTCTACCTATTCCTGTTAAGGCTGTTTTTCTTTTTCTTTAAAAAAAAGATTTTTATTTTTTAAGACAAACAAATACAGACAAAACATAAAAAACATAAAACCATCTTCCATTTTATATACATACAGTGTGTCAGTTGGTTAGAAATCTTTTGTGCTATCCTTTCGTAGTCATCACTCACCGTTTATATAGATTCTCACATTGTCAAAGGCTGTTTTTCAATAGAAAAAAGGTTCGTATATGTGACCTAAGGTAATGGAAAGCTGAGTTTTGAAAGGAATACTATATCCGTCAAGGAAAGTTTATGTAAGGCCATTCTCTGAAAAGGAAGCAGTTGTGAAAATTGTGAATAGTCTTAGAGGTATCCACACAATATCTTAAGGCACATATTTTTGTGCATGACATGAAGCTACAAGCCCCAGACCACCCAAGCAGGGACCCATTTAATTTACTTTAATAGTCCACTCTCTGTATTAGACCAAAGAGGAAATTTCGTGCATTGGTGTGTGTGTTAGAAATCTCTGCCTGCCTATTAAATTTTCAGCAGCTTTTTTCTTGCTTTGAGTCATGCTTTCCACATAAAGCGCAGCAGCCGTGACCCACTGTTCTACATTTCAGTCCCTTTCTTCCAACCAGCACATTAGTGGTCTGCATTTGACATTAGTGAATTGACAGGCTCCAGGGCATGCAGCTCATGACACCATAGCAAAAACTTATAGATGAACACTTGCCAAAACCTCAGGAAGGAAATTAACAGCAACTTCTGGGAACAGGCTGCCTCCCTTCCCTGAATGAAAGAGAACAGTCCATGGATGTGCGCATGTGCACAGGCATATATATATATATGCAAGCTGGGATAAATGAATGTAAAAGCACCATCTTTACTGACACAAGTTCTGCTGAAGATACAAAACACAAGGGCACCTTCCCTTCTCATTTATACTGAAGTTTTCTTTAAAATATATCTTACTGAATTCTACTTTTCCTCTAGGAGTTAATGAGGAGGGATACCAATTGGGGCACTCTCTGCTGGTATGGGAGGTTTGATGGTGTAGAGAGAAAATTTCCACTCCCATATCACCCATCCTCTTGGTTTTTAGTCTCCATGGAATTCTTGTTAATTGGAATCATTTCATATTATCCTTTCATAATCTTGTTAAACTGCCGAGAGTCCCTTCAACAGTGAGATGGGTGGCATATAAATTTAATAAATAAATATTTTCCCCTCTTAAGACATCAAGGCAGAGGAATAGCATAGCCATTATCCATTAGCAGATCACTGGTTACAGCAAAAGTAACTTTCTTCTGATTTCTAAATATGTACCTACCGGTACTTCCACCCTTGTTTTCAAACAGGAACTCGAAATTAAGAAAATACATGTAAAGTAGGGACTTTCTATCATCTGTGGTGGATTTGTGATAAAGCAAATAAATATTGGAGTAGGATTCATATCTTAATACAGAAAATTCTTAAAGTGAATATAGGGAAAAAACCAGAGATTTTTCTTTTGGGTTTAATGGAACAAGACTTGGAAATAAAATTTGGAACATCGAACAAACTACTCCTAAAACTAAAATCTTATGGTATCTCTGGACACCTTCATAATTGGATAGAAGCATTCCTGTCAAATAGACAACAAATGGTCAGAATTGGGAGCATCCTATCAAATTCTGTATCTGTCAACAGTGGTGTCCCCCAAGGCAGTGTTCTAGGAACAACTTTCTTCATACTCTACATAAATGACCTCTGTGATCATATTAAGAGCAACTGTGTTCTCTTCGCTGATGATGTAAAGCTATTCAACACCACAGACAATACTGCTACCCTTCAAAAAGACCTCGACTATGTATCAGAATGGTCAAACAAATGGCAACTTCAAATCTCAACAAATAAATGCTCTGTCTTACATATTGGCAAAAAAAATCAGAAAATGAAATACAAACTGAATAGTCAAGACCTTGTTGATGATCCAAACTCTGTCAAGGACCTTGGAGTACTCATCTCTAATGATCTAAGTGCTAGAGCCCACTGTAGCTACATAGCCAAAAAGGCATTAAGAGTTGTTAACCTAATACTATGTAGCTTTTTCTCTGGTAATATCACACTACTAACTAGGGCATACAAAACATTTGCTAAACCAATACTTGAATACAGCTCATCAGTATGGAACCCGCATTACGTATCTGGTATTAATACAGTTGAGAAAGTCCAGAAATATTTCACAAGAAGAGTTCTCCACTCCTCTACTCGTTGCAGAATACCTTATGCCACCAGACTTGAAATTCTAGATCTAGAAAACCTAGAACTATGCTGCCTTCAGTTCGATCTAAGTATAGTATATAAAATTATACATTGCAATGACCTACCTGTCAATGAATACTTCAGCTTCAACCATAACAATACAAGAGCACACAATAGATACAAACTGAAGGTTAACCGCACCAAACTTGATTGCAGGAAATACGACTTCAGCAACAGAGTGGTCAATGTCTGGAATACTCTACCTGACTCTGTGGTTTCTTCCCCAAACTGCAAAACGTTAACCTTAGACTATCTACTATTGACCTCACCCCTTTCCTAAGAGGTCTGTAGGGGGCATGCATAAGCGCACCAATGTGCCTACCGTCCCTGTCCTATTGTTTCTTTTTATTTTTCTTATATGTATCCAGTTCATGTATTCTTAACTATGTTTATATTTATACCTGTTATCTTATAATCACTTGACAAAATAAATAAAATAAAAAATAAAATAAATATGCTGATGGCAGTGAGACTACTCTATGCACAGAAATGGAAGGTCACCTCGACCCCCACAATGGATGCATGGCTGCAAAAACTGATGGAGTTAGCAGAGATGCCTAAATTGACTTCTCTAATTAAAGAAAAAAACACACAAATACCTTTACTTCGACTTGGAAACCCTTTCTGGCCTTTGTGCTTGAGGTGGGGAAAAATTGAAACTTTGACCTTGGGTTTTACCGATTAGGTAGATTTGTTGTTACAGAAATGGCTAGTTTCTATTATTATGAAAAAGTAAAAAGTTGAGCATAGATCTTAAATGCCTTATTCAACTGCACCAAAGCCAGTGGTGGGATACTGCCAGTTCAGAGTGGTTCATACGAACCAGTAGTTCCGACGATCAGTTAGCCTTGCTCACCCGCCCTGCCCTATCCTGTCCTTTATTTCCTGCTTTGTAGCTCATCTCAATTGCATGGCACAGCTGATTCCCTCCATCTTGCTGTTCTACTTACCATTGCTGACTTGGAAGGTAAGCAGCTGAGCTTCTAAATGCTCCATTTTCAGCACTGTTAAACCGGTCGTTAAATTGGCAGCATCCCACCACGGACCAAAGGAGTTGGAAGTCAATGCCTTTTTTAAAAATTTTCCCTTACTTTCCCTCACTATTCACATCCCTTTTTCCTTCCCTAATTTCCCTAATATTTGCTTTTGTATTCTCTTTGTATGTTATATTATAAACTAATAAACTATAACATAAAAAAATAAAAAAAGAAGATACGTCTCTAAAAAAAAGGTAAGAAAGATCTGTTTCTGTTTTCATATTCTCAGCAAATGGAAGACAATCCTACCATTTCAAAGGTCTATTATTTGTTAGGGAAACAAAGTTCTCCTTTCAAATCAACATAGTAATGTCATCTTATAAGATCTACCATTGCTCAAGGAGTACAGGAAAGGTAGGATTGGTGGCTCAGATGAGTGGTTCTTTCTCATAGTAAAAGCAAAAAGCCAGTGAAAGAGAAATGAAGGGAATGGAGGCAACTTATAGCCAAGTACTGCAGGGTGACAAAATCTTTAATGTATATATTATTGAGAATTAAACTGGTCCACCTCCAATAGAAACTTGCTTTTTATTTTCAGCTGGGCTCTCTGGTTACGTATTTTATTAACATGCTTCCTCCCCACCCTGCTGGCCTGGAAAAAGCAGAAAGGATGTCTGTGAATCAGGATTAATCACAACAGGTTTCAGATATGCTTGTCCTGCCCCACCTATTCAAAAGGCTGATGTAAGATCACATGTAGTACAATATATACAGAGTTGCTTGCCCTCATTTCATACCGTCGTGACGTTGCAATAATCTGCCTGTGCCAGTTCTCCTGCGGTAGAAATTGCTATCGTGTGAAATTCTTCAGAGCACAATAAATGCACTCAGTTGAATCACTGCTCCACTTATTCTCCACCTTTGAGTTCTGCAACAATCAAACCAAAGGCAACTTGAGGCCTGGGCAGCAGGCTGTAAAGCCTTAATTACAGATATAATGTTCCTTAGGCTGGTAGTTATTTTAATACTTTCTATAGTAGAAACAGTAAGCATCTTTAGGCAGCACAATCGGATAATGAAACTCTGGGAAGCAGTACTATTGCGTAGCAGCAACCTCATGATAAAACACAATGAATCTGCTTGTCAAAAACATTACAAGATGACGCCGGGACTATCCTCTGTAGATGAAACCTATACTCATAAAATACAGGTTTATTCCAGCATGTTGAACTGGTAAACACTATAGGCTAGATCGTTGTTTGTTTGTACACCAAGGGGGAATATTATTAATGTGATTTTTATTATTATTATTAAATTTATTTGCTGCCCATCTCGTATCCAACATCTCCTTATAAAGATTTTATGGTTTTATTATTTTGTGAATACATGTAAACCACTGGGCACCCTTATAAAACTGCACTACATAAATATGGCAATAAATAAATAATGAAAATGTTGGGACTTGAATTATAATGGTAAATGCTACGCTGCAGTAAAGTACATCCTTAATATTTTTGAAATATTTTTTAAAATGCGCACTGTTTTCCACATGTTCACCTTGCATCATCATATTTTTCCTATGAGCTCATACATAATCATAATGCTATCCGCACCCCATCTACATTATTATGCATTCATTTCACCTTGATAAACATAGTATTGCAACAATAGAGTTGTACTCAAAAACAATCATGCTGGCCCAAGTCCAGCATCAAATGCGATCATGCTGGCTAGGAAAGTTTAATTAAGTTGTAAACAGAATTCTGTAATGAGGTGCTCTTCAGTTCTGAAGTTATATACTGCAGCACATCATGAGTTGGATTTAAGTTAATTTGTTTGATTGTAATACCTGATTACATGTTATCAAAATAGTTGTACTCAACAGGCTTTCTGAGACTATTATTCTTCAAACTGAATAAGGCTTTCCCATGATTATCTCTTGTATGCAATAAGGAAAGCCCTGATGAGATGTGATATTTGTATGTGTGCCCATGTGCAAAACAATCATCTTATCACAACACAAAGTCCTTCAAAGGGCTTCAGCACCTTCTGGTCAGCGTAAAATTCAGAGGACTTCCTGTCTTCCTGTCTTCCTGTAAATAAGTCTAAAA
The DNA here is from genome assembly GCA_009733165.1 of Naja naja. NCBI lineage: Eukaryota > Metazoa > Chordata > Lepidosauria > Squamata > Elapidae > Naja > Naja naja. Next base: position 262,629,790 of record CM019148.1, read on the forward strand.
AGGTATAGCAAAATGTAGGTAAAAAGCTAAGCTACATTTCAAGGTCTCTCTTCAGCGCTATTATTTCTTTTTAAGCAAGCTGTTACATTCAAACTTGGCAAGTTTAAGACTTGTTGTCAGAAAGTAGAACTTTCTGGAGTTACTATGCAGTTTACAAATTAGTGGAGTTTGATGAGGTGATCAAACCCACCAATGACAGGGTGGCATTGAGCACCCCACTGTGATACTGTACGACACGCCCCTAAGTATAAAAGGGGCTGCCAACTGTCATTTTAAAAAGAGAAAGAAAATGAGGAGATTCTGAGGAGATTCTGTGGAGACTCATTTTGTCTGAGGGAGATTGGAGATACTGAGAAGATCCAAGACTCTGAGGAGATATTAGGATCTGACAGACTGAGGTCTGTGTATGAGAAGATATAGCAAAGAGATCTGAGAGAAGATCTATAACCTAAAGAGAAAGGGACTTTCTAAAGAGGTTAGCTATATCTAAGAAGAGGTTATGAGAGGAAGAACTGTGAATCTCTCATAGTAACTTCTAGTTCCTTGAAGGACTGTTTAAGAGGAACGAAAGAAGAAAAGACTCTGTATATATTTAAGAATAATATATTTATTGATTATTCTGTTATAAATAAATCTGTTTTGATCTGACACAACTTGGCATTACAATTTATTGAATGACTCTGTGAAATAGATATAGGTTTAAAGATCCAGGCCAAATTCAATTAATATTATTTAACACTTGTGGACTTGAACTCCCAGAATTCCTGAGCTAACATGACTGGAGGAAGAATTCTGGGAGTTGAAGTCCACAAGTCTTAAAGCTGTCAAGTTTGAAGACTCCTTTGTTACATGGAAGGAATGAAGAAAAGGAGGGTTATACCTACCTAAATGGAGACATAAGACAATTCCTCACTTAGTCTAAGTCCCCCATGTGGTTCCCAGCTATTTCTTAAGCCAACTTCAGACATTCCGGTCTGGGTTGCGGTGGTTTGGCATAGGGCTGGCCTGATGCTCACTCTGTGTCATGATCACTGCAAGACCTGATTCTGGGGCAGGGCGGGGAGCCTTCCTGTGTCAGAGCTTGCCTTTTCTCCCCCCCACCCAATTCCAGGGGTGGGTTTCTACCAGTTCAGACCAGTTCTATAGACCCAGTTGTTACGATTCTGTGCAGTTCCGAGAACCGGGAAATCACACCACTGGCTGGCCCCTCCCCACCCACCTCACCCAGGAGGCTTCCCTGAGGCCCAGTCAGGGGTGGTATTCAGGGGGTTGGGGGAGGGAGAAGTGGCCTGAGAGCAGAGCTGAACCTTCCTTAGGATTGAAGCTTCTATTTTTCAGTGCAGACTCAGGCAGCAGATTGCAGAAAGGTAGATCTGGGAGTGAAGCTGTGATTCTGCAAGCAGCTCAATCTGCCTGCCTGCTTTGCCTGATTTTGGGTAAAAGTTGCTCTTTATTTAAAATAAAAAATTCAATCTTTACATATATATTTACAATATTTACATACAAGCCACGCCCAGCCAGCCACATGACCACCAAGCCACACCCACAAATTAGGCCATGTCCACAGAACCAGTTGTTAGGAAATTTGAATCCCACCCCTGCCTAATTCCCATACTTTTCCTTTCTCAGTTGTTTACATATATGGATGCTGTTACACACTTCCTCCCTCATCTCCTTTGAGGGAGGTAGAAAGAGAGGGAGGAAGGGAAGGAGGGAGAGAGACTGATCTACCCATATACCATCTATCTCCATCCATCCAATTGTACATGCCTACTACACTCTGGAAATGTTGAGTAGCCCATATTGATGATGTGCTTAGCAAAATGTGAATTCAGTAAACTCCGACAGAACATTGTTAATTTCAAGCCACAGAGGGGCTGCGAACGAGATGTCAATGATTCTGTAGGAGACAGAAAAAAGATGGTATTTTGTTCAATGATTTCCTACAGATAGTTGAATAGAAATGGGGGGAGACCCTTAAACTAACTCCCAGCAGGACTAAGTATTATAAAGACCAGCTGGATAGAATTTGAGCAACTGATTGCTTTCTTCAAGAATATAATGTATGAATAGAGCAGATAATTGTATGTATGAAGGGCTGTGAGAAGTGGAGCAGAAATTGTAATGCACCATCAACAGGCTTAAATAGCTGAGAATTACACCTAAAGGTCAAGGTAAATGAACAAACTTCCTGAACTTGTGCCCTCTAGAACTAAAATCCTAGAATTCAGGCCAGCAGAGAAAATAGCAAGTAAAGTGGTAGAAATACTTCACACAAGGAAATACAGGGTTTTTTTTTAAAGAAAAAACTAAATTCTCTTTATTTTTCATTTCCTTATTTACACAGTGGAACTCCATCTGCAAAAATCTCCTTGTAGCTTGCCCTAAAATTGTTGTACCACATTTATGTTTTCTTGGCCAACAATAATCTGAAGAATGAACACAGCATACTTCAGTCTATGACAAAAAATGTCCTTATTTTGTAGGGGTTATAAATGTGTAGAATTTGTGGAATTTCTGAACACGTTACTTACAACAAAATTATAATTATTGTTTTTCAAAACATTAACAATATACTTGTTAATGGATAGATCCCATCTGGCCAGAGGTCAAAGTGATTAATTTTCAGCAAAGTAAAAAGGGAACAGTAGATTCCCCAAGTTCCTGCCCACTATTAATTTATTCTGGTTTTAATCTGATTATGCCAGTGTCAAGATACATACCAAATAAACTCTCTGCTTTATGATACAATTGTATTTCCTGTACGGTATTAATTAAGAAATCTAATACAGATATAACTATAGAGAATAGGTTGCTTCTAGATGAAAGAAAACTGGGTTAGACAATTTACATGTACAGAATACACCAACCATTCTTAATCTAATGCCAATTAATGTAAACATTGAACAATTGCCCATAAGTAACTTCATGCTTTTCTATACCTATACCACATCATCCAATACAGCTCATTATAAACTACAACTAGCAGATGACGAAATAAAAAATGTTCCTGTTTCAGAAGTGTGGTCCTTGAGTTATAACCACTCACTCAGTGACCATTCAAATTTGTGGTGGTATTGAACAAGGGGGAATTACAACTGGTCCTCAGAGTTCTTCCTGTCTCAGTATCCTCATAATCACATTAATCAATTTCCAAAGTTCCCTGCTGACTTCCATCAAGTCAGTGGGGAAGGCAGCAGGAAGTAGGAGGTTGTGATCATGTAAGGTCCTTGCTTAATGACCCCTTCAGTCCTTGCCTAATGCTGGCAAATGGGACTGTTGGAATTTATATTGCTAAGCTACTCAGTCATGTGGCATTGTACTTTACAACCATGGCACATAACGAGAACAATTCCAATACCAATTGTCATTGTAACCCAAGGACTACCTTTATACGCATTCAAGAATGAGACCAAACAACCTATAAAATGTACTTCTAACCTTGATCAAGGCATCAATGGAATGAATGAGTATTTTGATTTCCCTCTGGGATATGCTCTTGCTCTAACCACTTGGACAATTTCATTTATATTTGCCTCCTGCTCATAGCTTGCTAGTACTAGAGTTTCATGCACTCTGCAGAAAGACTATAACTACAATAACAGCCACTTCACCATATGGGCTGTGGAAGGGCTAAGCTGTCCTCACCAACCCTGATTCATTACACTAATATTCCCATCATCACCCTTCCTTTTTCTCTTTCCAAAAAGAAGTCACTCTTTATTTTAAGAGTGCTGGAAGAAATCCCTGCTCGTTCGTTCATTCATTCATTCATTCATTCATTCATTCATTCATTCTGTAAATAGTAAGTTGGTCAGGTAGGGCTGAATCAGACAAGGAGAAGTCTACTTGGACTTCACCTTAGTCCCTCAAACCTTTTTTGCTGCACATGTGTATTCATACAAAGAACTCTCAAAGAACTGAACTGTGCATGTCCTGCTCCATAAAGGAAGCTGTGCTAGTGTTATCTAGAGCTGACACCAAGTGACCTATGGGTCACCTATACATGCTGCAGCACAAAGAAGGGAAAAGAAAGGAAGAAAAGAATCCAGTTCACTATAGCAAGACATAATGACTTCTTGTTATGTAACATAATGATTTGTTATCGTGTTGCTCATGTTAACAATTATATTATGCTCAGTTGTTTAGCATGGGCCACACGGATTCCAGTGGATGAGCAATACTGCCCTCTACTGGGCAAAAAGAATTTATCCCAGGTGACTTCAGAAGAGATCTTCCTGGAGGACATCACCTAGAGAGCAATCTTTCCCTAAATAGGCCACCTCTTTTCACTATGATGAATGGTAAACAATCATATGACCAAATCTGAGATACACGGCTGTAGATTCTTTCCCTCAAGCTGCCCTTTATTTTATTTCTCTCCCAGGATATGGGAGCTCAGAGGCATCTGCAGTTGAACTTCAAGACCCATCAAATCATTGGGACTGCCTGTTAATGGAACAGCACTCCATCAAGTCTGACTTAAGCCAGTGGTGTCAAAGCTGTGGTAGCCAATTTCCCACGTTTTATTTCATACCACCCTACACCCATGCACACATACCTAAGCATGGAGTACATTTAACTCGTCTATGAATAAAAATGATGCAGATATACTATAAATGTTTCACAAATATTCTCTGTAATATATTGTACTATCATACATACTACTGTATATATATTATACTATTATATATTATATTATATTCTATAATATACTAATGCTATTATTTATTATATTATAGTATATAATATAGTAGCATTAGTATGTTATAGAATATACTATAAAAGAGTATTAGCATATAACAGCATAATATAAACACAGTAGCATATATGATAGCACTATAATATATTGTATTTCCAGCAATACAATATTCAACTGAAATAGACTTCAAAGCACAAAAGGATGAATGTCATTAACCTCTACAATCAGAAAACCCTATATGAAGCAAACCGTACCTTCTATTATTTTCCAGAATAATTTTAGAAATAAACACTAATTTCTGACTAACAAATAGTGGTAAAAGAAGAAAGCAGGATACCCTCCACCCGTATCAGTTTCGCAGACCCAGGCCAGACATCCAGATTTCAAGGCTGATATAGCACTTGCAGAAATAATCCAAAAGATACTGTCATATGAACATTCCATACCACTGGAAAAAAATGCATCACATGTTTTTGCACCATTTAAATTTCAGACTGACTAAAATGCTTTCAACTCAATAATGGTTGTGTATCCCCACTTTAATCTCAGTTAACCATCACTTTTTAAAAAAAAAACCTGTGGTTTTGCAGAACATAAAACCTGTGGTTTTTCACTGGAATTTTAATGCAATTCCTCTTCAAGACAACCTGTTTACATAATAGTACATCACCACGGCAGCTGTCACTATGGTAAAATTAGGTTCCCCCACCCTGCTTCAGAATGGAAACTACTATTAGTGGCCACATTCCACTTCAGACAATATTATCTTTTTGACAACAAGCAAGAAAATAAACGAAGAACCAAACTGCAATATGGAAAAAGGACAACTGCTGAGACTCTTGCCCACCAATGCAGATTTAACCAATTTCATGTTTATAAAAAATAGCAAATGTGGGATACAAATAAAATATTCAGGGTTTACTCCATATAAATTATAAAATGCAATGATTCTCTGTCCCTTATCACTATCAATTGGACCAACAATGCATCCTCTCTGACTAAAATTAACCAAGATGTCATAAGCACACCAGGACATTCATGTACAGTTAGCTCTTGTGTAGTGACAACTGGGACTGGCAACTTGGCCATTAAACGAAGCAGTTGTTAAATGACACCATGACTGTCCTTACGATTTTACTGTAGCTTTTCTTTGCTTTATAGAATAGAATAGAATTCTTTATTGGCCAAGTGTGATTGGATACACAGGTCTTGGTGCAAATGCTCTCAGTGTACATAAAAGATACATTCGTCAAGAGTCAGGAATCGTAAGGTACAACACTTAATAGTAGTCATAGGGTACAATAAGCAAATATACCTGCAAAAGTTGTAAACGCAAGGATTGGTCTGAAAGCTATTTTTTGTTATCATTGTCATAGCTGCAAACATTCTCTGAACAAGGCAGTACTGTACAAGGATACAAGGATTGCTATAATATTTTTCATTTCATTCTGCCCTCAATGATTCTGCAGTATTACTTGCCTCCAACTGTATCTGCTTGACCATGAGACCTAGCAGAAGAGTGTGCTTCAGTCCCTTCTATGAAACAGTGTCATGTAGTGGGATCCAGGTATGCTTTCTCTGTTACTGCACCTCCCTGTACAACACCACCACCTCCCTGGCCTTGACCCTTATGAGCCTCCATAAGACACTGGAAATGTGGCTCTTCCACTAGGCATTGGACTTGAATGCAAGATGAGCTCATCCAGACAGAAAGACTCTGAATGAGATAAGCGTTGGCTAGCCTTGGTGAACTCTGTTTCTTTTTTAATGACTCCATTGTTCCTTTTTCCGTTCTAGATGTTTATTGCATTATATATTCTAGTTCCTTGTTTTTGTGCCCCTATCAACTGAAAGTTTTTAAGAATCACTTTTTACAAAATTGGATGGCCCTACCTACCTATACAAGGGCATGCTAAATAGCAAGGTAAGGTATCCAGCAGTTTTCTACCACCATTTTAGCGAAGTCTGGGTTTATATGGACACAAGGTACTGCCTTTCAAGAATATGAAAAAAAAAATTCAGCCCACTACCCAAACTGCTGCCAAATCTTACCTGTGAGGATGGAGACACTGTGGAAGCAACTGTCCAGCTTGCCCAGAAGAATGCATAGGAAACTGTCGGTTGCCAGCCCATTTACATCCCTTGTGCTCTGATCATAGACCACAACATTTTGATGTTTCTCTGCCTCCACCTGCAAGAGTAGCATCAAAAGAAAACATGTGAGAGGATGCAAATGGTACTCAAAACATGTAAGTGGAAAGCTACCAAACACACATGAAAAACAATTGAAAATGTCTTCACTATTCCTCTCCAGATATAGAATATTCCTATGACATCTCATTATCTAAAAACTAATCCAGAAGTTTACAAATACTATTCAGTCTACTGATGACTTCCATAAAGGGGAAGAGGAGGAAAAGAGAGACAAATTTTACTTCCTGTCACAAAGGCAAAGTGAAACTGGATGTCATGAACAACAATAGCATTGTTATTGTTGTGTTCTTACTGCAGGGAAATAATTATTTGTGGATTTAAAAAAAAACCCAGAGTACTGACTTAACTTGATTGATCTGGATATTATGTACCTTTGGTGAGGGCAGGGAGAATTAATTCCTTCTAGGTGGCAAAATGTCTTGGGCCAGACCCGTTAAAGTGTAAACCATAATTATTGTAGTGGAGCAAAGCACATCTATCATTCTGCTGTCAGAGAAAGGCAGCTGCGGATGAAGCAAGGTTACAGAAAGGCAGGGAGAGAAAGAAACCAACTACAGATAAGGGGAGGGACGGGACACGTAGCTCTTTCCAATTTGTTCCATGACTACAACGATATTGGAAGGAATTTAAAATCAAGGTAATTTTTTCATCCTGCAGAAATGTTCAATGATATATATAAAAAGTTATAGACTCAACAATGATTGAGTTAGGCCCTCAACCATATTGAGTTGAAATTATTTGGAGCATTTATTTATTTATAGTTGCAGTCTGGAAACTCTAATGGGGCAATTCTCTTTAATGGTTCTAAAAGTGTACATACAAATCAATACCTGGTCCTGATCTCATGTACCTCATCACCCCATCAAAGGAGGGAGGGAAAGAAGGAAGGGACACATCTGATTGCAGGGCCCACTCAAGAGATTTCAACAAAGGTTAGTTAGGGAAGACAACCAGAAATATAAATATATCCCTTTTCCCGACACTGAAGTGTTCACCTTACCCCTTTCCTGATCCAGGACAACTGATCCTAGTATGAGTTGGAAAGGCAGTGCCTCAGGCAAGCAGAAAAGGCATTCTCTGCTTCCATGAAAAAGATTATCAGGCTACAAGAATAGCTTACGCTACAATCTCATTTACCCAATGGCCATAGAGTTGCTAGGTTGCAAGCAGAAGAAAACATGTTTACCTTTGAAAAACTCCAACAAGCAGAACTAGAGACAGCTGCAATTTCATCCCTTCATCGTCCCCCTCCTTTTGCATCTGTACTAGTATAGTACTCAATATATAGAAATGGGGGTGGGGGGGGAGCACAGGGTATTGAGTGTGGAATTCACGATTAACACCAGTATGGATAGGATAAAGGATAGATTAATTATAGTCAGAGTTACAGCCTGCTGACTTACCATTTCAGGTTTGAGGGGAAAGAGCGTATTCCATTAGTATGCAGGTGCTGCCAATGCATTCCTCTTAAGTCACAGGCCTGCATTTCAGACAGCAAATCAGATGTGGCATCTTCACAGAATTAAATGGGCCAGTTGGGATAATTAAGCTTGATGAATGTATTGAAAATGAATAGCAAAATAAAGCTAATATGGGAATGTACTGTATACAATGGCAAATTCCTCTAATCAAGCTACTCGCTAGAAAAGGAAATTTAGCACAGTCACATCATCCTAAATTGCAGAATAAATTAACAATGACACTACGAGCATTTTCACAGAGTAAGAATACGACAATCCATTTGGAATAATTGCACTGGAACATATGCGACACAACCATTTCCAAGATGGTTGTTTGAGTGCATTGTTGTTAACTAAGGAGTGGGGAACTGTATATTTTTCTTCAATTCCAAGCAACAGACATTTGAAAAGCCCAAACAAATTCAACAACCAAGATACCTTTCTCTGGACACTGAAGAATTGGCGAAACCCACTTGCAAATCCACACAGAAAACAGATTCTCTTTTATTGTTTTGAATAACCTGGACCTGTTTAAGTATGTGAAGTTGCCTGGCAACTTTCAACATATCCCTTCTGATTGACTCACGTCTGCCTGACAGCATGAAACTTCAAGGGATGCTAATTTAACTCTCAATTATGACTGTCAAAACAAAACCCAATAAGAGAACTGTGGAAATAATTATCAGGCATGTCAGATTTCACTAAACATTTCCAGGGGAAAGGGGGTGTTTGCTTTTGCTCATAATATCCAAAACTCAAGAGGAATCGAATCAAGAAGCAGAAGGATCATTGGGCATTGTGACTGGAAGGGAGAAAATTGCTCTCTAAAATGGAATGGTTTTCTAGCTCTTTCATCATTGCCAAACATGTATAATCATGTATGCATATGCTCAAAATCTTGCTACCCAGAGATGGTATTCAGCAGGTTCTGACCAGTTCTGGAGAACTGGTAGTGGGAATTTTGAGTAGTTTGGAGAACCGGAAAATATCACCTCTGACTGGCCCCGTCCCCATACTCTGCCTCCTGAGTCCCAGCTAATCGGCTGGGTCTTCTTTTGTTGTCCTGCACAAGAGAACCGAGCTGGAAAGCAGGTTAGTGAGGTGGGGAGGGAATGGAGATTTTGCAGTATCCTTCCTCTGCCACGCCTACCAAGCACGCCCACCAAGCCACACGACGCCCACCAAGTCACGCCCACAGAACTGGTAGTAAATTTTTTTTGAATCCCACCACTGTTACTATCATTGCTGAAGGGATAAAATCAGAGTCCCAAAGAAGCAGAGAGCATTGCTCTTATCTTATTTATTTCATTTATTTGATGTGGCACCAGCATTCTCAGTCCGAAGTTACAGAACAAATATCTCTGCTGGAAAATGTTAACAACATGGCAATATTGTAAATGTCTGTGGAGATTCTCATTCATCCAGGTCATGGCTGTCTCAGAGATGTTCCCCCCCCTTCCATAGGCACCTGGATTATTTTTTCCTTGAGGAGGAAGAAGAAAATGTTTTGTTTCTCATCCAGAATTTTCATTTTGAATTTGAGAACCTGAGCTTTTCATCACATTTAGGAACATGATTGACTGTTTTTCATGTCTGATTCCTGGCATGCATATTAAAACCAGTGTGAGGTGAGAATCCTATGCTACAGAGCAGGAGTTACAGGTAGTCCTCAACTTACAACAGTTCATTTAGTGACCTTTTGAAGTTACACAACACTGAAAAAACTGACTTATGGCCATTTTTCACACTTTATGACCGTTACAGCAAAGTAAATGATCACATGATTAAAATTCAGATGCTTGGCAACTGGCTCATATTCATGATGGTTGCAGGGTCCCAGGGTCATACTAACTTAACAATGGCAATGATTCACTTAACAACATTTTACGAAAAGTCGTAAAATGGGGCAAACTCACCTAACAAATGTCTCAGCAACGTAACTTTTGGGCTCAATTGTGGTCGTAAGTCGAGGACTATCTGTACTGTAGCATTTCAAGAGGGATTTATACAAATGATCGTCCGTCTGTTGTGTCATTAAAAGATTAGCTAAAAACCAGTACACATTTGGTCATGGAACATTATAAAACAGGGAATAACTTAAGACTTGTAGACTTCAACCCCAGTGCTTGCTACTGTAACTATGAGGATGAAGTAAAGCTTAGAATTAGCCAGTTGGAGATTATCACACTTGCACATGGCAAGAGCTTTGTTTGGGCCATTATTGAAGAGTTGCCAAGCAACGGCAGATAGATGTGACACAGTTTATATCTTATTAAAGTTATAGGGTTTCAGGCAACAGAAATGCCAGACAAGCTCTGGCAATGCAGAAGCAGCCTACACTGAGTAAACACAGCACTGCCTGGACAGAGTTCAGAAGGGCAAAGGATAGCAAAAGAGGGCGGGCATGATTTGTTTCAGCTCAACAGGATCTCTTGTCCTTTAACCAGAAATGGGAGAAACGACACCTATTGTGAAGCCCTGATTAAGAGTTCACAGTACGCTAATGCCCAAGATGTCCAAGTCTTTATATACTTTGAAGGAGAGTATTTGTAGCTCAGGGTTGAAAGGAGGGGTCCCTTAGTGCTCTCTGAGCTTGCTTGTTTTCTTGCAGACATTTCATTACCTAATTAGATAACACCATCAGTGCTGGTGATGTTACCTAGTTAGGGTAATAAAACTCTGCAAGAAAACAAGCAAGCTCAGAGAGCACCATTTATACACTTTCTTCCAGGGGTGGGCTTCAAAAATTTTAGCAAAGGGTTCTCTGCTCGGTTGCTGGGTGGGCATGGCCATGGTGGGCATGGCCTAGTTGGCCTCCTGCACCATGGCAGGGGGGACATTTTTGTCCTCTCCAGGCTCTGGAGGCTTTCCTTGAGCCTCCAGGAGGCCGAAAACAGCCTCCCTGGGCTCCGGAGGCTCCCTGGAAGCGGAAAATGGGCCCATTTCTGACCTTCTTGAATTTCCGGAAGGCCCGTTTTTTGCCCTCGAGCCTCTGTGTGTGCCCTACACTTACCTGCATCCAAAATGGGCTGCGTGGGGACTCCTGGGTGGGGCGGGGCAGGATGGGCAGGGCCATCCAGGAGTCGGATTTGGGGGTTCTCCGAACTGCACAGTATCTTAGCTAGGGGCTCTCCCGAACCCCTGGAAACCCCCAACAGCCCACCCCTGCTTGCTTCCTATTATGGTTCTGCTACTTCAAATCTTCCTTAGCTGGAGAATTCTTGGCAGTTCCTTCTTCCCATTGCAAGACTCTTGATGCCTCTAGCTTCCTATCTACCTGTACCGATCCTCCAACAGCTCCTCCCCATTTAAAGTATCTGATCCACACCTTTTCCTGAAAGGAAGAGGAACACAGAACATTTAATTGCCTCATTACTGCCTACAACAGTGGTGGCTAACCTTTTTGAGCTCCTGTGCCAAAAATTGCACGTGTGCTCAAGGGGCCAGCACCCAGAAGGCACAGCACAGCCCCCAGCTGCACGCATGATTCCCCCACCCCCCTTACCTGCACTGCACCTCCAGCTGATTTTCAGGCCTTTTTCGTCCTGCCAAAGGCTTTCTGGAAATACAGTAAGTGATGAAATGAGTCTATTTTTCGGCCTGCAAAGCCTGCAGAGGCTTCCCTCAAGCCTCTGGCAGGCCAAGAAAGGCTTGAAAATCAGCTGGGAGGTGTGGGCATGCACAGTGAGGTAAGTTTGCCTGGGGCTCGTGTGCCCATACAAATGGCCCTGTGTGCCACCTGTGGCACGCATGCCATATCTTTGCCATCACCGGGCCTACAATTTCTGTGCTGCTACTCTAGGACCACAGCCAATACAGGTAGTCCTCAAATTAGGACGGATCTCCCTGAAGTACTAATGACTCTGTTCTGAAGTTCCAATGCCCATCCCACCCCTGCAATCATGTGATTGCATATCAAGTCCTGAATTTATGGCTATTTGCAATGTCCCATGATGCGGGATTGTGTTTTATCATGTGATTACATTTTATCACAGATTTGCCAAAAACTGGTATTTACTTCCAGTTTTTGATAAAACCAGCCCGCAGAGAACCACTGGTTTGCTTAACGATCAATGGTGTCCACTTAATAACTGTGGTGGTTGCTTTACGATGACAGAATTCGCTTAACAAGCACTGCAGAAAAAGTCATAAAATTGGATCGGTCAGATGGATGATCCAATTTAGAACCTGTATGACTTATGACCATGATGGGCAGGCTCCATTATGGTTATAAGTTGAGGACTTCCTGTACTGACATAACCCCTTAAATTCAACACAGAAGGTCCCAACTCCTTCTTTGTTCTTTGAGATACCAGAGCTCAGGGTCCCAGAGAAATTTATTTATTTATTTATTTACTTACTTACTTACTTACTTACTTATTTATTTATTTTGTCAGTCGCTTACAAGATAATAAGTATAAGGATAAACATAGTTGTGAATACATGAAATGAATACATATAAGAAAAATAAAAGAAACAATAGGACAGGGACGGTAGGCGTTGGTGCTTATGCACCTACAGACCTCTTAGGAAAGGGGTGAAGTCAACAGTAGACAGTCTAAGGTTAAAGTTTTTGGGGTTTGGGGAAGAAACCACAGAGTCAGGTAGAGTATTCCAGACATTGACCACTCTGTTGCTGAAGTCGTATTTCCTGCAATCAAGTTTGGTGTGGTTAACCTTCAGTTTGTATCTATTGTGTGCTCTTGTATTGTTATGGTTGAAGCTGAAGTATTCATTGACCAGAAGGACCTTGCAATGTATGATTTTATATACTATACTTAGATCGGACCGAAGGCATCGTAGTTCTAGTTTTCTAGGTCTAGAATTTCAAGTCTGGTGGCATAAGGTATTTTGCAATGAGTAGAGGAATGTAGAACTCTTCTTGTGAAATATTTCTGGACTTTCTCAACTGTGTTAATATCAGATACGTGATGTGGGTTCCAGACTGATGAGCTGTATTCAAGTATTGGTTTAGCAAATGTTTTGTATGCCCTAGTTAGTAGTGTGATATTACCAGAGAAAAAGCTACATAGTATTAGGTTAACAACTCTTAATGCCTTTCTGGCTATGTAGTTACAGTCGGCTCTAGCACTTAGATCATTAGAGATGAGTACTCCAAGGTCCTTGATGGAGTTTGGATCATCAACAAGGTCTTGACTATTCAGCTTGCATTTTATTTTCTGATTTTTTTTGCCAATATGTAAGACAGAGCATTTATTTGTTGAGATTTGAAGTTGCCATTTGTTTGACCATTCTGATAACATAGTCGAGGTCTTTTTGAAGGGTAGCAGTATTGTCTGTGGTGTTGAATAGCTTTACATCATCAGCGAAGAGAACACAGTTGCTCTTAATACGATCACAGAGGTCATTTATGTAGAGTATGAAGAGAGTTGGTCCTAGAACACTGCCTTGGGGGACACCACTGTTGACAGGTACAGAATTTGAAAGGACGCTCCCAATTTTGACTATTTGTTGTCTGTTTGACAGGAATGCTTCTATCCAGTTATGCAGTTGTCCAGAGATACCATAAGATTTTAGTTTTAGTAGTAGTTTGTCGTGTACCACTGAATCAAAGGCTTTACAGAAGTCTATGTAGATTGCGTCTATTGCTTTGCCCTGATCGAGTTGTGTAGTCCATATGTTTTTGCAGTGTAAGAGTTGCAGATTACAGGATAGTTTTGTTCTGAAACCAAATTGTTTGTTAGAGAGTAGGTTGTTTGTCTCTAAGTGGAGGATAATGGATTGGTTAATAATTGATTCCATGACTTTACAGGTGATGCAGCATAAAGAGATTGGTCTGTAATTTTCAACTAGACTGGGGTCTCCCTTTTTGAAGATGGGGATGACTGTGGCTTGTGACCATAGGTTTGGCAAGAAGCTGGTCCTGAAAGATTTTTCAAAGATTATGCTTAGAGGTTCGGCTATGGCAGCGGATAGCTTTTTTGAGAAGTAGGCACATATTCCATCCGGTCCAGCAGATAGAGATGGTTTTAAATTGCGTAGTGCTTTTTCAACATTGTCTTCTGTAAAATCAATATGTATTAAATCATTGTAGCTGTCTGTGGTTCGAATAGGAAATACTGGGCATGAGCCATTGCTGTTTACAAATACTGAGCCAAAGAATGTGTTAAAGAGGTTGGCTTTACTGGTGTCATCATTGCAGTCTGTACCATTAGGTCCTTTCAGGGGTGGGATGGATCTTGAGTCTTTTAGTTTGTTGTTTACAAAATTGTAGAAAGCGCAGGTGGAATTGGTGCGTAGAAGATTTTCCTCTTGTTTAATGTGATAATTGGTGCATTCAGTCTTTATCTGGTGGCATAAATTTTTGTATTGGCTTTTGAAGTTGGCAGCATGACCAGGTTAGAGTGAGCCTCCCTCTGTACAGCATCTTATACTACTAATAAGCAAAGAGCACTCATTACCTAGTTATGTTAACGAAACATCTGAAAACAAGCAAGTTCAAAGAGCACCAAGGATCCCTCAAAGTATACAGTACCTTCGTGCTCCTGAAATTAAAAGCAAGGCTGTAATAGTTACATCCATCCTTCCCCTCCCACCTTTTTCATAATATAAAAGGGCAGAAAATCTACAGAAAATCTATATTATCTACAGAAAATATAGCAGTTAAGCATGGATGTGTTTTAAGGGACAGCTGTTGGAATAACTGGTCAAATTAGGATTACTAAATAGAGGCCGCTGGGCAGGTGAAGTTCTTAATGGCTTCTATTAAAGGGACTACATCTCTTTAGAGAGAACAGGGGAGGGGACTCTGTGCCATTAAACCTGGGTCATCATTCCCCCCTCACTGCCACAGCCACCAATTATGTAAAAAGCTGTCCTGGAGAAAACTACAGGTGACCTTAACCTCCTCTGCACCATGCCCTACACAAGCTTCCAAGAAGTGCTCAGCAAAAGCAGGTAACCAAGATCTTATATCCTCTGTTTTCTGAGAACACAGGGCAAGGATCTCTCAAATAATGGAATATCATAGCCTCCACAAATCATTTAAAGTTTTCTTTTTAAAAAAAGGCTGTCCTTTAACTTGCTTGGATTACAGAAAGTTTGCACATCTAACCAATGATGTCACCCATTCATGAAATACAAACTCTTTTGGATTTCCCCCTCACATTCAAAAAGCCTGTTCCCTCAAGCCAATTGTATCATCCAAATCATCCAGGCTTCAACTCCCCCATCAATTATGTTTGGAAGGTGGGGTAGAAACTAGTTTTATAAATTAGACAGAAACAAACTGATCAGATCTTCTTCCTAAATGCTCTCATTCAGTGCCAAAAGTGAAAGTCATTGAAATCTATAGGATAGCAATATCAATTCATCTTACCTCTCTATAAAGGTAAAGGTTCCCTCGCACATACATGCTAGTCGTTTCTGGCTCTAGGAGGCGGTGATCATCTCCGTTACAAAACTGAAGAGCCAGCGCTGTCTGAAGACATCTCCGTGGTCATGTGGCGGCATGACTAAATGCTGAAGGTGCACGGAATGCTGTTACCTTCCCACCAAAGTGGTCCCTATTTTTCTACTTGCATTTTTACATGCTTTTGAACTGTTAGGTTGGCAGAAGCTGGGACAAGTAACGGGAGCTCACTCTGTTACGCGGTGCTAGGGATTCAAACCGCTGAACTGCCTCTCTATACCTAGCTTTAATCAAGAATTTTGCCAGAAACACACACACCTGGTTATACCACAATGAACCAGGGAGTTATCTACCCAAGTTACTTCTGAATACTCTCTTATTTCTCAGTGCCTAAAAAATATTTTACCTCCTTTTCCCTAGGTTCTTGCATATTTATATTAAAGCTATTCTTCCTTATTCTCTCTGCCCTCAGATGGTTATGGCTCTGGGCATAATGAAGGAGATCCTTAATTAAGCCACTATGCGGCCTGGACCCCCCGTCAATTCTTTTCTTTTTTCTTTTTAAAAATGCTTGCCTTTTTCCTCCAAGCACAATCTGCTACAATTTGGAGAAAGACTATCTTCTCTTCTGGGAATATCTTCTTCTCCCTGGCTCCAATCAGGAATGAGGATTAAAGTGAAGAAGGAGCCAGAGCAAACAGAAGGAATACGGGATTCAGAAAACTCCCTAAATTAGACCCATGCAGAGGTTTCAGTTTTGGCAACATTATAATGCCAATTCCAAAGGCAGAGACAAGCAAGCATTTTATCTACTCAGCTTTCTTCATCAAGGCTTTTCAATTAAAACAGAGGACCTTTGAGTCAGAAATTTGCAAATTAAAGAGCTACACCTTAATGTTTGTATTATGTAAAATATGTATAAGTCATCTTCAAGGGTTAATCTCCCCTTTAAACAGTTTACATTTAATAAAAGAATAAAACATTTATTTATTTATTTATTGAGTGAATGAGTGAGTGAGTGTACGGAATTGGAATATGAAAGCCAAGAGTCTGTAAGGTTAATACAGATTAGCAGTTTGGCTGTTTAAGATTGCTAGTTCATTCAAGTTCATGCTTGCTCGCTCACCACAAGGATACATCACAAGGGGTGAACTAGCTCCACGTATAAAGCAGCCAACAATGTTCTGCAACAGTCACAGTGTCATCCAGGGCCTTTTTCTCAACCGGTTTTCGCCTCACATTCAGACCGGTCTGGTGCCAGTTGGTTAGTTGCACCAGAGTGGTACCTATTTATATACTCGCATTTGCATGCTTTCCAACTACTACATTGACAGAAGCTGAGGCAAGGGGAGGGAGCTCACTCCGTCCCGTGGTGCTAGGGCTCGAACTGCTGGAATGCAGGAAAGTGACCTTCTCTGGCTGACAATCCCAGCATCCTTAAGCCTCTGGCCCACTGCACCTCTTAAATTAATAAAAGCTAATATGAAACCCAAGAATAAAGACAGTACAAAATACTGAACACCAGTCCCAACCAATTACTGGACAAATTTGCTGAGGGAAAAAGGACGGCAATTTACTGTAGTAATGGGGTCACTAGTAAAGATGGGATCCAGCAAAGATAAACAGCAAGGCATTCCAAAAATGTGGGCCTCCAGAAGTCTCCCTCTTCCTCCTGTTTAATCAACAGAAGCTGTTAAGAGAGTGGCAGTTTTGTATAGTGGTTAAGGCATCAGCCTAGAAACTGGGAGACTGTGAGCTCTAATCCTGCTTTAGGCACAAAGCCATCTGGATAGCCTTGAGCCAATCATTTTCTCTCAACCCTAGGAAGGAGGCAATGGCAAACCACTTCTGAAATCTTGCCAAGAAAACTGCAAGGGATTTCCAGGCAGTCGACAGAAATAAAAACTGAACTGAAGGCACTCCCTCCCCGCCAAAAAGAAAAAAACCAGCCCTAAAATGGAAGAACGTCTGTTCTAGATTTTAAAACATAGGCAGGTTGACTTGGATGGACAATTTTCTTCCAGTTGCTTGGCTCCAAACAGTCTAAGAAATGCAAGCACTTCAAACGAGTCAGAGAAACACACTGGGAACTAATGCAACTATGCAGAATAGAGCCACAAAATCAGTCCATCATCAAAAGCTTTCTTCTGCTTCAGTGATATTTATGAGTCATCTTCAAAAGCAGCTCCATGTATTTAGCAGCGGAGCCTCTCCAGATATTCTGCATCTGGCATAAGCTGGTAAAAAGGACTCTTGGCTATCATAGTCATCAGTGCTTGCCAAGGAAATGAAGAGACAGTGCAGAGTCCAAACAGACTCTCAAGCTGCCCTTTTAGGCCCACAGGAGGAATGAAAAGCTATTCAAAATGGGGGATGAACCTCCATCAAGAACACTTAGTCTTATTACCTGTGAGACTTCAACCTTGTCTGAGATTCAATCTCCATTTATTTATCTTCATCTACCTCAAACAAAGAACAAAAATTTAAAAAAAAGGTTCCATGGTCTCTTCTAGACAGATAGACTGAAATGCCAGGTGGAATATAATATCATCAGAAAGCACTTCAACCCCCACCTTCTGAGGGTGGCACTTCAACCCTACCTTCTGAGTTACTTTCCCTAGCAGTTTCACGCAGTGGCTAAAATGCAGAAGACAACCTTTCACTCTCCTATAAATCCCCAGTGAACACCTGCCCTAGAATGGTAATCATTTGCCAAGCCCATTGACACAAGTTTCTTCCCATTTCGCATTTTACAGAGTGTGCCTAAATTCTCCTCTCTCTTTTCTTTAAGTGCCGTTCTTTCAAATCACAAGTCAGAAGGCGGGCTTGCTTCTTTCTGATCATTATCTACTTATACTGCTCTAGAAATAATCTGAATCTGACGACTACTAAGTAACAATTTACTCAAAAGGGAGGACTTTTATTTTAGGAACTCTGGCAAGCTTTTCTTTCCCCTTCCCAAGCTTCCAATTATGTCCACAGGAAACAATAAAGGAGGGTAGGGGCCTGTCAGGAAGAATAATGGGGTAGGACAATTGTGCCTATGATGTCACCCTTCCTGCCATCTGCTATTCAGCAGCAGTTCCACTCACCTCCAACCCCTCCCCCATTATAACAACAGAAGACTGAATTACTTTGCCAGTGCCCTCCACATGTTCTTTCTCCTTCCAAGAGAAGCTGAAGAAGCATCACTGGTGACAAAAGAAAAGCTCAACTCTTATTTTTCAATGTATTGGGGTTGTTTGCTAAATAGTCACAAAAATGAAGGCCAAGTCTGATGGCAATACAGGTGATGATGTTGTGTAATAAGAGAGCTGCTGCGTTCCTGAATTTTGTAGAATCCGGAATCTCAGTGAAGTGACATGTCCCCCTGAACATTTTCAAATGGCACTGCCCTTACCAAAGCCCTCCCACCAATATCATCCAAATGATGCTGGCTCTAAAGGTAGTCATGCATTCCAGGGACGATCCATAGGAAGAATATTTTCATATGTATGGCTGAAGATATGTTGCCTTCCACATGCAGGAAGATGCAAGTGTTGATAGGAATGCAACAGACAATATCAAAAATCATGGCTGATGTGGAATCCAACACACACAATTAATTTTCTTCTATCCCATGCACAACTACAATTCAAGGTAACTACAGTTCAAAGTAACTTAAGGGACTTAAGAGACAGAACTCAACCTGAGCAAAATCTGGAGAGACTACCAGATAATTGAATACCCAAGGCTCATGATTCCAACAAATGTGCTTCTTGAACTATCTCATGAAGTTCTCTCCCATCTCAGCAGCATACAAAGAAATGACTCTGTAGCCACAATTTTAAGAGGGCAAAAACTAATGAACAAACTTAATTACTCCTTTCATACTTCAAATAGGGCATCCAATATAAAGAGAAGAGGAAGGCCTATTTATGTTCCATGTATATGGAACACTATATACAATATATATGGGAAGCATGATGCCCATGGGCATCCTGATTTTAATTCTGCCCTTGCCAATTACCTGCCCAAACTGACCTTATTTTTTATTCAATCATTTTAACTTTTAAAAAGCAGAGACAGCTGACAAAGCAAAACAAGCCGCTGATACCATCTTCATTTATAACAGGCAGACAATCCTTGACCCTGTAAGCAATCTCCCAACCCGCATTCTTGTTGCTTCCGGGAAACAATCAGATAGCACCACTGAAATTCAGTAGCAAAATGAAATGCAGACTCCATTTTTATAGTACTTACCTTGGACTGTAAAATTCAACAACACACAGCAATAAATCCTTAAAGCCTCTAAGCACCAAAGCAGTAGATTAAAAATAGAATTGGTAATATCTAGCCACAAAAACAATGCTTACTCCCTAATCTAGAATAATTTCTCTGGATATTATATAATTCCTCAAGATATTCTTATAAAATAAATGTGATGGGTGACCACAGCCTAGTACTTTACTCGGATGTATATCTACCTGTATGGAAGAAAGGGCCTAGCTCAAGTAATAAAGAGCGTCCTGGTAACTAGAGAGGATATGCTATTTTTCAACTTATCACATCTACTCTAGGAGAAATTTTGTGGGAATACCAATAATACCCTGAGAATTCCTAATATGCCCTCCAACCCAAGGTTCTGAAACCCCCTAACCATAAAACAGTGGTGGGTTTCAAAATTTTTTACCACCGTTCGGTGGGCATGACTTGGTGGGCACGCTTTACACACATGCACACACTTTGCGCATGTGCGCATGCCAAACACGCACTTTGCGCAGGGATTTTCCGACTCACCTCCTGCAATCCTGCACTCTCCCTGTTGCTTCAGCAGCTGCTGCGCAGCAATCTGCTATGCCACACAAAACAGCTGCACTTCAAAAGCAGGGAATAAAGATTACTATGGGAGCCCGGGTGGGTGGGTGGGTGGGTCCAACAGGAGAGCGTCAGAGAGAACCGGTTTGGTCTCCGCTGTTAATTGGCGCTACTGGCTGGGCAGAACCAGGCCAAACCGGTAGAATACCACCACTGCCATAAGGTATTGTAGAAGGTAGAATAGTAGTACTAATCTTGTTGATGCTGAGTAGACACGGACCTCTGCATTTGTGATTCTGGGTGTGAAGTTGCCTTCAGAATTCTCTTCCTTAAAAGAGATCAGAGGCAGAATGGATTGTTTGCTTGTAATCAAATGTAGATGAATTATCTAAATAAACTAATCATTCATGGTTAGTAACTTTTCCTTTATATATATATATCTTTGTATTACTACTGAAAACTTATTAGGAAACATCAAAAGTAGCATTCAACAGTGTGTATGGGGTAGCAAAATTAAATAAAATGTTAACTTTAAAAACGTGTCAAAATCAGATTGAAATTAGCAATTCAAAACATGCATTGTAAACATGTGGGATGAAGTGATAAAATTACAGAAGCCAGAAATGAAGTCACAGCAGAGACTATTTTATTGTTCATGTTTAACTTTTCAAGAGAGATGGTGCAATACATGGATCTGAACAACTGAGGTTCGAATCTCAAAATTGCAATATTCTCTACCTGGTTTAGAGAACCCAGTTTATTTTTGCAGATAAATTGTGCGATTGGGCCTATCTAACAAAATGAAATTCAATGGTAAGAAAAGTAAGATCCTACATTTAGGCAAGAAAAAACAAATGCACAGGTACAGAATAGGTGGTACCTGCTCAATAGTAGTAATTGTGAGAGGGGTCTTGGAGTCCTAATGGACAATCACTTAAATATGAGCCAGCAGTGTGCAGCAGCTGCCAAAAAACCCCATTTAGTCCTAGGCTGCATTAACAGAGGCATAGAATCAAGATCACCTGAAGTGTTAATAACACTTCATAATGCCTTGGTAAGACCACACTTGGAATATTGCATCCAGTATTGGTTGCCATTATATAGAAAAGATGTTGAGATTCTAGAAAGAGTGCAGAGAAAAACATTACTAACGTGAATTAGACAGAATCCAGATATAAAGGGATTAAAGGTTAAGAAAGAAGAATATAAGCTGTAAGCATCTGCGGATGACATGAATTTTTTTATTGAGGAACCAATAGAAAGAGGACAAAAACTGATGAATGAGTTAGAACAATTTGGAGCAGTTGCAGGACTAAAAATTAATAGAAAGAAAATCTGATGAATGAGTTAGAACAATTTGGAGCAGTTGCAGGACTAAAAATTAATAGAAAGAAAATGAAACTAATGACTAAAAATTTAACAGAAAACCAGAAGTTAGAATTAGAAAAGGTTATTGGACTACAAGTGATAAAGAAAATTAAATATTTAGGAATATGGTTGACAGCATAGTGTAAGACACTAAAGGAAAATAATTATGACAAATTAATGTGACAGGTAAAAAAGGATTTAGAAACATGGGTTAAACTGCAACTTTCATTATTAGGTAGGATCGCTGCTATCAAAATAACTATTCTCCTAAAATTTCTCTACATATTCCAGACGATACCAATTAAAATACACAAAAAGTATTTTGTAGAACTCAACAAGATAATCGCAAAATTTATTTGGCAAGGGAAAAACCCGAGAATAAACTTAAAGGCAATGCAAGATATGAACAGCAGGGGAGGGATGGCACTTCCAAATTGGGAGTTGTATTATAGTGCGGCCTCCTTAGTATGGTTGAAAGAATGGGTGAACTAAACTAATAAGAGAATATTAGTCCTAGAAGGCCACGACTTACAGAGGGGGTGGCATGCCTTTTTATGGGACATCGGGAAAACCAACCAGAAATATTTTCACAGGCACTTAATTAGAGATTCATTATTGACTAATTGGAAGAAAATAAGGAAAAAAACATTATTTAAAGATCCCGATTTGGATTTCAACAATGGAGGCGATGATTCACCAAAATAATTTGGACATTACTAAGATGATTAAATATAAGAATTTATTGGATATGCAAGGAAATTTGAAATCATGGCAAGATCTTCAAGACCAGGGATTACAAATTGATCGATGGGCATATCTTCAAGTCCAGAGTAGATATAAACAGGATAAGAAAGAATTTGGAATCTATAATAAACCTCAGCAATTAGACAAAATTCTATTAGGCCCAGATAAAAAAATATAACAAAATTCTATAATTACCTACTAGAGACAGAATTAGAGGAAGAAATTGTCAAAGGGAATATGATAGCCTGGAGTAGGAATATAGGACATAGCATCACTAATAAACAATTAGTGCATCATTAATAAACAATTCCAAAAAAAAGTGAAGTATATAATATTACATATTTTGACAGTGGCCAGATTGGCTTTTGCACAATATTGGAAACAACCTCATGTTCCACCAGAGGTAATGATTATTCAAAAAATATCAAGTTGTGCAGAAATGGACAAATTAACTTTGGCACTAAAAGATAAAGAAACATCAATGTATCATGACTGACCTCCTGGGGGTTAATGTATTTTTTAACTATTTTACTGATTGGGCTTGTCAAATTTAATGGTTTTTATATATTTATTGTCGTGGTGTTTTTATTGTGAGCCGCCCTGAGTCCTCGCGGAGAGGGGGCGGCATACAAGTCCAATAAAATAAATAAATGATAGTTGGAACTGCTGGTATGAATGGATAGACCAAAGATGGATTACACAATAAATTGCAAAAGAAGATATGTTATAATTGTAGTAGTAATTATATATTCACATTAAGGATTAAATGTAAATATGGCATAAAATAAAGATAAAAATAAGGTCCCACAAACTGTCGATGATGAAAATTGTTTTTAATCGTTTTCTGACTTTCCTTTCTACTCTTTCTTCTTTGCTTTCCTTTCTTCTCTCACATTTATGTATATGTTGTTTGTCTATTTTAATTGTAAAATTAATAAAGTTTATTTTAAAAAAAGAAAGTGCAGAGAAGAGCAACAAAGACGATTAGGGGACTGGAGGCTAAAACATATGAAGAATGGTTGCAGGAATTGGGTATGTCTAGTCTAATGAAAAGAAGGACTAGGGGTGACATGATAGAAATGTTCCAATATCTAAGGGGCTGTCACAAAGCGGGGGGGAGGTCAATCTATTTTGTTATACATTTCTAATTGCTTCAATGGAATATCCAATAATTTGATCTTTGGTTTCTTCATATGAACAGTTTTCACCTTTAAAAAGGTAATATAAAACCTGAGGTTAGATGGAGGCGGGAGGGAGGAGAGAAATAAAAAGTATTAAATAAAAATATTCTGGTTTAACATCTCCTTCATAAACCTGATTTTTCAATCTTGCCTGCTAGCATCTGCTGAAGAGAGATATAAAGTGATTCCCAGTAAAAGGAAATGAATCTCAGAAAGCAAGTATGAAAATTAGCAATAGAAACGAACATCAAGTTCTTTTATCATTTGAAACAAATAGGCACTGTAAACCCAGAAGGACACCCATTTTCTGTCAATTGTGCAGTGTTTTGAAGAACCTGCTGGGAGACTATTTAGAAATATATTTGCTTGTATGCTTAATTCCCTACTCAACTGACTTCAGTATTAATTATTTAACTGCACACAACATGACATATTCATTATCTTTAAAGATTTTTATGGGCTTTTTCTTGTTTCACTCTGTTTTACATAGGGTAGAATTTTAAAATGTACAAAACAAGAGTATCAATTAAATGATTAAAAAGCCACATGGGGCTCAAAAGCAGCTGGAAGTTAAAATGAAAAGAATGGGGAACAAAAAAAAGATCCTAAGAAAAAGGGGAACATTAGGATTCCTTTTTGGCACAAGAATCCCCAACTGGGTCTCAGCATGTGGCAGAACAGATCAACTTTACCTGGATTCAGAAACTAAGCAGCTTTGGACCTGATGAATACATAGGAGAGATACTGGGCGTTAGGCTCATCTGGAAGTCACAAAAGAAAACGCCATCTGACAAAGACATGAGACAAAGACAAAGTAAATTACACCTTGGGCCAGTCATAGTCTATCAACCCCTACAAAGCAAACCACTTTCAAAATCTTGTCAAGAAAACTTCAAGAAATTGTCCAGACAGCTGCCACAAGTAGAAAAAAAAAACTGACTTGAAGCACCAAGGACTCCTCCCGCTAAAAAAGTTACACCGCTACCAAGAAAGTTACAGGGATGTGTGTACGAAGTGATCCAGAGTTGTGTTTGATTTGAAGGAGAATCTACTTGTATCTGATAAGCACAACTAGCAAGGTATGATTACAGATTAACAGAGTTGGAAGGGACCTTGTAGGTCATCTAGCCGAAGCAGACCGACACCATTTCTGACAGATGGCAGTCCAGTCTTTTCATGGAAGTTTCCAGTGATGAAGCTCCCACAACTTCTGAAGGCAAGCTGTTCCATTGGTTGATTGTTCTGTCAGAAAATTTCTCCTTATGAGCCCAGATGTGTACATCATTTCCCAGAGAAGAGAATATACTTAGTTCAGAACTGAACTGTGCCTTGATGCTATCTAAGCTTGGTTATTGCTTGCAGACAGTTCATTGCCCAACATCATCAATAGTGAGATGGGCAACATGTTAAATAAATAAATAAGATAGATAGTAAGCAAATAAAATAATCAGTGCTGATGAAATTACTAGTTGCCTAATGGTGATGTTACTTAGTTGGGCAATGAAACATCTGCAAGCCAACAACCAAACTCAGAGAGCACCAAGGAATCCATTCATCATTTTGCCAGATTGATTGACTGTTTGCTTTGGAATCCAAAGTCTGAGAACATCTGCCACAAAACATTTTGTTCTTATATTTTGTATGTGATGACTTGCAATGCCCTTTACTGTACTGTCAACAGTATAGTAAGACTTTAGCACAAAAGTATTTTTAACTCAAATATAATCATACAATCCCAGGAAAAGACAAAAGTGTCTTTAGCAATTTGCCAGGTACAGCAGGTGTGTCCACAAGTGCTCTTTCAATTCAGATCTGGAGCGCTGCACAACTCTCCCATCTATTTATCTGAAGCTAAAGCCCAATGTTATAACCAGAATAGTTGAAAATCTGAGGAGGAGGGAGAGAGGGTACAAGCAAGCTAGCAACCCTAACCCTAACCCTAACCTTAACCCTAACCCTAGCTAGCTCAGGATGGCTCTGCAATGTCCATTTAGAAGTGGCTCCTTACCCATTTCTTGACTCCCTGCCTTACCACAAATGTATCTAGCTACTTTCTATTTGGAAAATATTAATAAAGCACTCTTGACCAAAAAGCTTTCTGAGAATTCAACACTGACTTATATCCATGCTCACCCAAAGAGACCTTTAAAAATGCATTGTGTTCCTCTGTTCTCCAGTGTTATCAGTGGCTAAAGAAAAACATTCAAGAATCATTCCTCGTGGCCTTGAATATAGCAGACAGAAGGCAAAGGATATTTTTCCTCACACACAAAGATTCAGGCAGGGGTGATGTCACTGCTAGCCAAATTCAATAAACCATATGCGTACATTTAAGGGGAGGGGGAGATGAAGACCCTACATATGGTTCCAGCTGGGCCCAGCATTTGATTAATTGCTTGAATTACCCTCCTTTGCTACAAAATAATAAAAATTAGGGAGGGAAAGGAAGAAGGAATGCTAACAAAAAAACAATGGGAAAAGATGGCTGCTGAACTTTAAAAAGTAGTTGGCTTCTTCAAAAAGAAAAGCCAGGTCTACCAAGTGGAACAAAAAATGGAACTCTATATAAGCACCTTGCTTCTTGCCAATTAAGACTGGGAGTGGCACAGGCAAAGATTTAAATCCTAGGCACTCAAAAAAAGAAAAGCATGCCCCACAAAGGGTGATTTCTGATACAGAAACAAGGAAAAGATGAAGCTTTTTCCTGGCACCTGGATAACATGGTAGGAACCTGCTTAAATGCTGCAAATTGAACTGTGGTTGAAGGAAATGAGAACATGCAGTACCAAGGGGTGATATTTAAGCCTCTACTCTATTACAGGCTTACCTTGTCATATAATCCAATTGAACTGAATGGGATCTACTGCCAAATGTGCAATGTGCTTATTTGTGCTTCTACCTGAATAGAGATCTATTTAAAAGAGCTAAAACCAACCTAATAAATGTTACACTTCACATCCAAACCAGAAAAGGTGATTTGAAATATATGCCATACCTGAATATCCTTATAGAAGGTCTTGGGCTCACACAAGGAAGTATGCTTTGGAGGCAAGGAAGCACCCCAGATACATCTCTGCCCTACTTCAAAGCAACTTGCAACACTTGCATCTCAAATGCAGATTTTTTTCCTGGGTTCATGAGTCTCTCATGCAAACATAGGAAAACAGGAATTGATGTACTATATGCCTGCTCCAAAAGACTTTTCTTACTTTGAACTGAAAGCGGAGGTTATCCTGTACCAAAACCATCAAGGAACATAGACACAGAATTGAGCATCACACTGCCCCCAGGTTTCCAGCCACCAAATTAATTTGTACTAGCAAGGTTTTCCTTTCACAAATAAACCTATTTCCCTCCCTCCACCAACACCTTTTTCATTCCATTTAATTTAACTTAACCCATTTAATTACATCCATTTAATTTAGAACAGGGGAAAAAGAAGTCTGCCTATCATTATTTTTTAAATACAGTAGTCAAAAGCCCAATGATTTAGATTCTGCCCCTTCATGTTTTAAGACAATGCAAGATATATTTGATTTGACTGACTATAGGGGCTGTCTTTCTAGATACCTTTGAATGACCATGCAGCTTCAGCCTCTGTGGGTTGCTTTGTTAGACCACATGGCTGGCCCTCTATGATAGTTTTCTGGGAAATATCCCCCTTCCCTTGTTCGTAACTCTGAATTGCAATCTAAAAGAAGGGCATAGAAATTAAAATGCATTTCTAGAATTGTACAATTCATTTCAAGACTCTGGAAGTCCAAGAAGCTAAACCTAAGAGACTGAATCTGTTTGCTTTGGTACTACTTTGTAGAAATGTCTTAAGTGCACTGGACCTGTACCATCTATAAAATAGTGTGTAGGGCAGGATAATTAGACTGGAAAAATGTTTTAAAAGATAGGAACACAAGCTAGTGGGGAGTCTAAAAAGGCAGATGGAGAGAACAGCCACATAAATCAAACGAGAGATCTGCATTCATCATCTCATAGAAAATTCTGAATTGCCATTAGCAGTTTTAGCAGGGTGGCCATACTAATTATATAACACAATCCTGACAGGTATCTCCCTCCAGGTAGCTGGGTATAGCTGTACCTCAGTTGGAAGAATTCCACTCAGGATAAGCTAAGCAGCTGCCACCTGTTGTGAGAAGATATCCCCTCCCCTTTTCTGACAGTATTCTGGAATCTGGGTAAAACAAAAGAGGAAATCCCCTTCACCAGGATTACATTTTTAAACAAGTTGCTCCAGTAGCCCCCCCTTTTATCCTAAAAACAAGGCCCAAACAGTGCATAGTGCTTCGGTAAGCCGCATACCAAAATAACAATAAATGAAGGATTTAAAAAATAGTAAAAGGGACAAAGTACATATTTCAGGAATAAGAGAGCTTATAAGGCCTCTATATGCAAATTCGAGCAATCATTAACCACTACAACTCAAATAAAAAAACTCAGAATGTGAACAAGGGTAAAAACTGCCAGTGTTTTTGAACCTTAGCAAGTTTAAGATGTGTGGACTTCAGTTCCCAGAATTCCTCAGCCAGCTATCCAATTAAGCACAGAAGCAATTGAAAAGAAATAAAACGTTCCTGACACTTCTGCCTGTACTTCCCCTGTCAGGTTTACCTACAGATTCCAGTCTTTCTTCTTGGAAAGATCCGAGTCCCAGGCTCAAATAGGAAATCTATTGCTATAGTCCTTGATACAGGTAGTCTTCGTCTTATGACTGCAATCGGAACCAGAATTTCCACTGCTAAGCAAAGTAATTATTAAGTGAGTGATGGCCACTTTTACGACCTTTTTATCAAGGATGTTCAATGAATTACTGAAATTGTTAAGTGAATCAGGTGGCCATTAAGCAAAACTGGGTTCCGCTATTAACTTTGTTTATCAGAAGCCGGTTAGAAAGGTAGCAATTGATGATTACAAGGTCCTGGGATGCTGCAACCATCATAAATACATGCCAATTGCCAGGCCCGCAAATTTTGATCAAGTGACTGGGGATGCTATGACTGTGGTAATTGCAAAGTCTGGTCATAAGACCCTTTCTTCAGTGGAGTTGTAACTTTGAACAGTTGCTAAATGAATGGTTGTAAGTTGAGGACTACCTGTACTGACTGGGGGGGGGGTTATACCTTCAAATTGTCTATCCCATCTGTGAGAGTTTGCAGCAGAAATTCAACTCCAGAAAGCACACACAGATGACTGATTCAGCAGGATTCATTAACTTCTTTATATACATAATAATATAAAACAAAATTTACAATACCATTAGTAGTTTCTTCCAATGTAACATAAGCAAAACAAAAACAGCAGCTCAGGAGCTCAGGACAGATCACTTTACTTTAGTTCAGCAGGCAAGCAAGTTAGTTTCACTTTAGAGCTGAGCACATGGAGCTAAGCCACGCCCAGACTCTCAGCCCCCAATTCAGCTCCCATTGGCTGACTTTGTTAACCATGTCTCTGCCAGTTCATGAATACTCTGACACCATCTTGAATCCTACCCCTGACTTTTTCACTGGAAGAATGTAGTGGCTTTATACTGTTTTGAAATATCTACAGTACCTCCATCCTGCCTGCAGACTCTCAAATCCATTACAGTAGCCACTCTGAAGGGTCTCTGGTGTTCTATGAGCTTGGTTGTTTTCTTGTAGACCTTTCATTACCCAAATTAAGCAACATTATCCATGTTAATGATATTAGCATCAAGACTGGTGATGTTATCTAGTTTGAGTAATGAAACGCCAGCAAGAAAATAACCAAGCTTAGAGAGCACCAAGGACCTCCTCATTTCAACCCTGAACTACAAATATGCTCCTTTATTACCCTCTCCAGTTTCAGAAAAGTAGCACTCAGCACTTTCTCAGTTAAATGAACATATAACTGACATCCAAGGCTGCCCCTAGTAAGGTAAAAGGATTGCCCATGTTCTTTCTCTTTCAGCACACAATTTGCTCTGCCTGCAGTAATTTTCACTGACATAAATCCCACTTCAAAGGATTATACTTCTATTACCCAAAATTCTTGAGAACAGAATATATGCATCTGGCCAGGGGTTCAGAGAGAAGCAAAATTAGCTAGAAGTAGAATTGCAATGGAAATTCCACATAGCGTTTTACATAGTTTTATCTTAACCAGCTTATTCCCTTTGAGATAATTTATTCTCTTCTTCCCATTATTTTCCCATTTATAGCTAAACAAGGCTATTGGTTTCCAGAGATAGGAAATGTGGAAAAAAACTAATATTATCAATAAAAGCAAAGAATATATATCTTTCATAGTGCAATGCCTGAGGTAACTATTCCTAATTTTAAATGTATGTTTTCAATTCTGAGTAAGTGACTAAAGTTAACAGTAAATTTGTTATGTACAGTATTTTTGGATACATATAATTTGGAACATTATACTATGAGAGATATGAGAGAGAGAGATCCACTACTGGTTCTTCTTTCACCTTATCCTATCAGCAAAGATTCAACTCAATTTCATTTTGTGGTGCAGATTACATTAGTGCTGCTGTAAATTATTGAAAGCGATGCTGAATAGCTCCCATAGAATTTCTTCTATCCTTCCCTTCCTGTTTTAATCAATTGTTTGTTCATACAGGAACTGATTCATAGCCTGGGTCAGCTAAGTAGCTTCTGTTGTAAGACTGTCAACAGTTTTTTTTGACTATCCAAGTAGAATTTACTGGATTTTGCCATGTTCTTACTTGTTATCACCTCCAAATAGTTGGTGATACAATATTTTTATGTTAAAGCTGTATGGATGCTTTCCTAACCTGGCTTATTCCTCAGAACATTTAAAACTTACAAGCTAGTTTCTACCAACATAAGCACAGTAATTAATCTTTAATTTTTCAGTTCTATAATTTTTGAATTATATTCCTGCTTGAAAAAATTATCAGTCATACTGTAATGGCTTACTTTATTCTCTTGGTTGACAGGATAATTTTTAAAATGTACATTTTGTATTAATTATGTTTTTGGATGAGGCTCATTCCCCTAACCCAAACCCTCTTCCCATTCATTCTTACTGTTTTTTCATGTAGAGCAGGGATCCCCAAATTTGGCAACTTTAAGACTTGTGGACTTCAATTCCCAGAATTCTAGAAGTTGAAGCCCACAAGTCTTAAAGTTGCCAAGTTTGGAGACCTCTGATGTAGAGGGAGGATTTTCTCATAACACAAAAGAAAACTCACTTTGAATTGGCCTCGTTTGTTCTCAGTAATGACATCACACAAATCAAAATAGCCATAAAGAGACAGTACATGATTTCATACGATAATACCTATGTGACAAGTCTCAGGAATAAAAGAAATAATAGATAAATCAGAAGGGAAGAAATAAAACACTGGCTCTAAACAAGGATAGAAAAGTGCAAGTTCATGAAACTGATAAGTTCGTAAAACCAAAACTCCAGATTCCTCAACAGATCTCCTTCTCAAAGGAAACAGTACATTTTACCCATGCTATACTCACATTAGATGATGTTTGGCTCTCTTCGGTCCATGTTTTGGTTTAAGATGGTACTACACATTAGAAATAGAATAACAGAGTTGGAAGGGACCTTGAAGGTCTTCTAGCCCAACCTCCCGATTGGGCAGGAAACCCTACATCTCTTTAGACAAATGTTTATCTCCTTAAAGACTTCCAGTGTTGGAGCATTTACAACTTCTGCAGGCAAAGTTGTTCCACTGATTAACTGTTCTAACTGTCAGGAAATTTCTCCTTAGTTCTAGGTGGCTTCTCTCCTTGATTAGTTTCCACTCATTGCTTCTTGTCCTGCCCTCAGGTGCTTTGGACAATAGCTTGACTCCCTCTTCTTTGTGGCAGCCCCTCAGATATTGGAAGACTGCTATCATGTCACCCCTAGTCCTTCTTTTCATTAAACTAGACTTACCCAGTTCCAGCAACCGGTCTTTATATGTTTTAGCCTCCAGTCCTCTAATCATCTTGGTTGCTCTTCTCTACACTCTTTACATGAAGTTCTTTGGAGTTCTTATTCTTTATAACCAAATAACAAAAATGTGGATATCACAGTATTCTACATATTGCTGAACTGAAACCCCAACCAGCATTATCAATAAACAGGAAACTTAAGAGTTGTAGTTAGAGCCATAGATACCCCTCTCCGCTTTCTATCATGCAACCAATCTACCTATAATCAGGAATGAAAGAATGATGGAAGAAAGGCTTATCTCTGCCCACCTCCCCCATAGGATTAGATAAAAATAGAAGATTGCATGAAAGGAAAGAGCTATAAAATAATTTCTGTACTCCTACATAGGACTCACGTTTGAAATTCCAACCTTAAGTGTGTTTTAAAAATAAAATATCTAATCCATCTTATTGCATTGCTACATATAATGGGGCATGCTCTTTAAAATTAGGACTTATGACAGGAACATTGAGTCACACTATGATTTGAATTTGATGGATAACTAAGGACCAAGGTTAAGTACCTTTATACTGGAGGCTGGCTGGATGAGCTCTGTGATGGATACCTTGTCTTGCTGAAGCCTTCTTTTGACCAACTTGGAACAGCAGATGTTGACAGAGTTGAGAACATGCCAGGAGTTGTACTCCACAAAGGAGCGGCTGTCAATGACCAACATTCCTTCGGTCCCACTCTTCAAAAGGCTGGCAAGTTTCTTGGGATCCATCACTTTGTGTGGAAGTTTGTCACCGGCCATGGTAGACTGGTCCTTCCGCAGCAAGTGGGAGAAGAAAAGGAACACCCAGGGAAGAGAAGCCAGCTCAGATGTTCCAGAAGTGGAGGGGGAAGGGGAAAGGCAACTTGAGAACAATCAACTTTTGCCACACTGCTAAAGCCCTGTATGACAAGTCATCATGCCAAACCTGTTAGGAAGTGCAGAGAGAAAGAGAAAAAGAGGAGGAAAAAGTAGTCAGATATTGCAAGTATGCCATGTTTGTTCTACTATATTCTGCTCTAGCTCAGAACTGGGAAAAACTATAGTCTTTAGATCAGGGATCTCCATACTTGGCAACATTAAGACTTGTGGGCTTCAATTCCCAGATGTCCACAAGTCTTAACGTTGCCAAGTTTGGAGACCCTTGGTCTAAAGAAAACTCTATCTAATGCTACCATTTCAACCAGGTATCTCCAGAAGCATTCAACTTATCTCCCATGCAGCAGGAGCCAAGTTGGATAAATGAATCAGCTAGAGGAAAAGGAAAAAGGTATCCTAAAATTATAGCTGATGTATGATGTTTCAAATTTGATTTTGATTTAGTCCTAGATTCTTCATCTGTACTTCACAAATTTACTGATTACTGTCTTACTGTTTCCTAATAACACTATTCTTTACAATACAGAGTTTTTGATGTTTTGAAGAGTCTAAGCTTCTGCAAAATACAGAAGTATTACTTTTAATAAAGTAATTTGCTTACTCCATCAAATAGCCTTCAGAATCACATATTCCAGATTTAATTCACCTGAGGCAACTCAGCCTTGCATGTGTATGCCTTAGAGCAGGGTGTCAAACTTGTGGCCTGGATGCGTCACATGCTGGCCACGCCCAGCCCCAGTTTAGTGAAGGGAAAGAAGTTGTGATATGTCACGTGACAACAACGTGTCATCACAAGTTTGACACCCCTCCCTTAGAGTATGTTTTAGCATTTATCACTTTAAAACTTTTCATTACCCACACCATTATTAGAGAGACATCCCAAATATTGAGCTGAAAGCTACAAACCTAGCATATGAAACTCCTTTTCTACATTGCAAAAATCATACCACAGAGCATGCATAATTTAATTTTGCATATTAAGAAATGCATATGTATTCCTGTTTGATCACATGCTTGTTAAAGCATCAGGCAGGGATTAAGAAGAGCCAATTAAAGTATCCATGCAGACACAAAACTCACTGGGTCATCAAGCCAACCAATTTTGCTTGAATCCAACTTACAGGCTTATTGTTATGGGAATAAAATGAGGGGAGTTTCCAAGTAAACCAACTTGAACTACTAGAGGCAAGAGGATGTATATACCATAATGTAATAATAATTTTTTAAAGTAAAACACCATCTACTGCATCTGGAGGACCAAACATCATCTAGGTCCTAGGATATGTTTCAGATTGCATCCATCCAATATTTATAGCACAGTATTTATACTTATAGTATTTATTTAAAAGATTCATATAGCTGCTCACCTTAAAACAGAACTCTGGGCAGCTGGTAAAAAAAATAGAAAGCCAGGTTTAATAACAGCTTTTTATTTTTGGGAATTAGTGGTTTCAACACAACCCAGAGTTGGAAACCACCATATTAAAAATTCTCACTTTGATTTTCAGTAAATATGGATATAACAACTAGCCTCATAACTTAAACCTGTCAAACTACACCTCTTGAAAAACTTATCTGGAATAGATTAGTTGCCTATTGTTAATAAAACCATTATAAAACATAAATGATTTGCAGTACATTTATCTTACTTATTTACATTTGCCTTTCTTATTATCAGAAAACCTTACATTGATCGGGCTAGAAACAAGACACATCAACTTCAATGGTACTTAAAAGGTACATAGAGTTGTGTTTCAGTAAATCCCAATGCATTTCAATAGGCCATATTTCCAAGATTTTATGGATCCTTGGTGCTCTCTGAGCTTGGTTGTTTTCTTGCAGGTGTTTTGTTACCCAAAACTAGGTAAGATCATCAGTGCTGATAACAACCAAGATCAGAGAGCACCATGGATCCCTCATTTTTTATTTATTTTTTAATTACATTTATATGCCGCCCTTCTCCGGAGACTCAGGGCGGCTTACAATTTTTGGGATACAACCCAGTGTGCTCAGCAATAGCCTTCATTCCATTGTATATGCCTGCTTATTACTAAGTGGCATTTTTACAAAGTCAGCTTATTGCCCCCAACAATCTTGGGTCCTCAATTTACCTACCCCGAGAGGATGGAAGGCTGAGTCAACCTTGAGCCTGGTGGGATTCGAGCCTACAGCAGTTGTAGGCAGCTGGAACTTAAGTGCAGGCAATTAACAGCCTGAGCCACCAAGGCCCTCAGCTACAAATATTCTTCTTTATTGGTACCAAGTAGGTTTGAAAAGGAGTATGCTACCTACAGTTTACCTACCGATCCTAAATGGAAAACTTGTGCACACACCTTGAATTGTGTTAGATGGGGGGGACATGAAACGTATAACCACATCTTCTGTCAGGCCCATTGCTAAGAGATCCGGTTTATTATGGCCACCTGAAACATTTGGAGGAAGAAGGGTGTCCTTCTGAGAGAAATCACAGTAGCCTATTTTAAAATAAAAAAGGAGTGAGGTGGAGGAACCCTGATAACAATACCAAAAAGTCTTCTTTTCAATATATTATTTGCCCATTCCTTTCTCTCTCCAGTGTGGATTTTAATTTTTATTATTTGTGTCTTTGGTAAAAGATGAACTGCTCCTTTGGCAGTTGGCTGGAACAACCCTTTCTCTCTTTTGTATTTTGGGGCAGGCTTTTCAAGCTGAAACAGCTCCTAATTAAGAGAAATCTGAAGGGGAAGATGGAGGCTCCTGTGACTGTTATAAAGTATACTTCATTATGTGCTTTCAGCCACCCGGAGGATTCCCTGCTGTACCTATTCCTACAGAAATGAAGATAATCAGAAAGGATGCAAATTAATTGGCTTCTCATCTGCTCTCCACACTCCTTGCCTTCTTCAATCTTTTATCCATGGAGAGGGAGAGGAAAGGAAAGGACCAGCTGAACATTTCTCCAAATTCCACTTTGGAGAAATATTAATTGAAACAGATGGATAAAGGCATTTCCCTAAAGAGAGCTAGATTACACAGGCAAAGGCAAGAGAAGGAAACAGTAGAAAGAAACTGAGGATTGATCAAATAGCAAAGGTCATGCCAATGAACCAGAATTCCATCTTTATTTCCACTTTCAAGTTCCTGAAGAACGGCCAAGATCCAGGGATTTCAAAAGGCAGCTCAAGAAGATTTTGAAAATATTAATATTTTTAGAAATTTCTCTCTCTCTCTCATCTCTCTGTCTCCATCTTGGCTTTTCTCTGGACAATAATATAAAATACCTAAGTAACAAATAGGAAATACATAATGCAGAAGAGAAAATTAGCATTAATTGTTTAAAAATGTTGTTCAAAGGAAGAAAGTATGCATTTAATATAAGCCTGTTTGTGCAGGATGAATTTCCAGCCTTTGCCCTCTCTTTTGTTTTCAACAGTGAAAATGGTTTGTTTAGGATGACTTAGCTAACTAAAATGTTCTGCGTTTCTTCATGCATTTGCCTTGGTAATGTCAACCAGCATCCCAGACAGGCTCAAATATTCAAACTGCTTTCCAGAAATAGAATCAACAACGTTATGAGGGTGTGAAGCCCTAGATCAGTGTTTCTTAACCTCTGTAACTTTAAGAGGTGTGAACTTCAATTCCCAGAATTCCCCAGCCAACATGCTTTAAGTTGTCAAAGTTAAGAAACACTCTGTTAGATGACACATACTGTGTAGGCAATCTTCCTTTAGTGAGAGAGAGACATTTTGGGTGTTTTTAAAACAAAGGCAGAACTTTGAAGGAATGGAGCAAATCTGTGGTGAGTAGTCTCTGATTGCTATTGATATCAATGATGAGAAGTAGTCATCCTTCAGAATTAGCAGAACCAGGCTGCTAGGGAAGAATGTTACCTTCAACTAATGTTATCACCATCCCTTTACTTATGTTTTAGGCCAAGGTTCTTCAACCTGGCAAGTGTAAGACTTGTGAACTTCAACTCCCAGAATTCCTGAGCTAACATGACTGGAGGAGGAATTCTGGGAGTTAAAAGTCCACAAGTCTTAAAGCTGTCAAGTTTGAAGACCCCTGTTTTAGGCAATTCTGCCTCAAGTCTATAATTTCCTTTCTACCACAATTTTGATTGTATTCATCTTCTATGAGAGTAGTCTTTCTCCCGGATGGGCTGAAACTTGAAATCCTATTCCTCGAAATGACACCATTACATTACAGAATGTATTTCTCTCCCATGTTAATCTTTTCATCTTAGTAAGGTATCACTACTGTAGAAGCTTTCTCTCTCTCTCTCATTAGGCTCACCAGGTGAATGATAGATGAGGCACCCCCTGAAAGATAAGACATTATTTATGAGCCATGGTGACACAGTGGTTACAGTGAAGCACTGCAGGCTACTTCTATTAACTGCTGGCTGCCTGCAATTTGGCCATTCAAATGCCACCAGGCTCAAGGTTGACTCAGCCTTCCATCCTTCCAAGGTGGGTTCCACGAAGGACCCAGATTGTTGGGGGCAATATGCTGACTCTGTAAACCGCTTAGAGAGGGCTGTAAATGCACTGTAAAGCGGTATATAAATCTAAGTGCTACTGTTATTTCCGAAGGCAGGACATAATCAGGATGCAGAAACCCAAGGAGTTTCTGGGATTCATCTTCTATCCTATGGGTTCGTTCAGACATAAGGACCCTTATGAAGATAGCCCTCTATGGAATGCCATTCTCTTAGGACAGGGTGTCCAAACTTTTTGCAAGGAGGGCCAGATTTGGTGGGGTGAAAATGTGTGGGGGCCAACCATTCAGCCTGACATTCACGGGAACCATTGTGCAGTGAAGGGAAAAACGCCGGCCTGTGGGATGAGTGACAGGCTGAGCCAGTGGGGAGAAGAGGCTGTGGGCCATTCAAAATTTGAAAACGGGCCACAATTAGCCCCCGGGAAGGACATGCCTGCCATAGGTATGTTATCATGGTTATACACTCATATGAAGCTTAATTTAATTAAATCTTCAGGAAAAAAAAGATTTATTAAACAGCTGGTGAAGCCAACCTAAGCTCTTGTAGTCAGCAATCTGCCTTTCTGTGATGTGGTCATAAAAAAGGCAAACCTAAATATTCCAGGTTGAAAGCCTTACCTTTTTGCACTCCTTGAAGCTACATGACAAGCTACTGAAGGCTACTCCCTTCAGACGTTTTTCTTTAAAAATAATTCTTAGATAAATAAACAACATGTTTTCAAGGGAACAGTCTGAGACTTTTCCAGTCCTTTCTTGCTCAGATTGCCAATTCAAGAAATGACACCTTCTTGGGAACCAGCAGAAAGAGAGCTTGACTTAAGCTGCACACAATAGATTTCAGATTATAATTTAGACTTACTTGTTTAGTAACCTGGAGGAATGTACTATTTCTCAATCTCTGCAAAATGGAAGTAATAATGTTCTCTCAGACATAATTACTTTCAAAGTAAATGTGCTAAGAAGCCCTCATTTGTTCCAACTTTCAAAAAAAAAAGAAAGGTTCTGAAAGTCCACATCAGATATCAGATATGCAAATTTCACAGCATGGCTAGTCTCAGATGAGCTTTACCAAATCACATCACAAGAATTATGAAGTAAATGTGTACACTATCAACAAGAAGGCAGCACAGACTTCCATGCCAACCTAGTGATAATCCTAAATAATTCTGAAGTAGCTAAAAAAAAGTCAGGCATAGTGCACACATGAAATAAAACTAAGGGTTGATATGTCTTACCGTCCCAGGACAGTAAGAGCACACCAACACTTAAAAGAGGGAGAAGATTAATATGGGACCTAAATCAGGGTTTTGGGGACCTTTTTATCAGTTTATCAAAGCCACCATAATCTTCTTGAGTGCTTCTTAAGAACATTTTCATAATCCTTTAATCCCACACTTCTCTCTTGAATGGGAATAATGAACAGACAGATGTAGGGAAGCCTGAATACAAGTAATAAATCTGGAGATTCTATGGTACAACTTTAGGACAAGGTGGGCATCTTATTAAGATAGGTGTGAATTGGGAAGCCATATAAATTGATTAATAAACAAACTACCTATTTTAAGAACAGCATTTGATTCCCATGATGACCAGGATTGAGGAAGTCACAACAAGAGATAGCCATGCCAAGAAAGCACTAAACTCCCTGAACGTAAATGCTGAAGAGTAAAGACAGGCAATAAAACTGAGGGAAGAAAACAGCATCTAACTGTTAAGATTACATTGCCCATTTCCAATAACAGTACAAGGGACTGAGATTTCAGATAGTTGAAAGTTCTAGCCTAAACTCTTTATTTCCCAGGCCAAGGATTCACCTTGTCTCTTCCACCTTCAACACAAACACTACTCAGAATTACAAACACCTTTGTAATTACTTTTGTACTAACATCTGTTACAATTTCTCCTAAAAGGAGAAAATACTGCACGCAGGAAAGGTTAGGGAACAACATTTACCAACCCTTTCTCCAAGGAATACCTTTGAAAGATTAACACTACATCTCCATCTTAGATACAACAGAGCAAATACAGACTTATAGCAAGCTGGATTATTGCCTACAGTTCAAAATTTACAGTTGTAAATTTTCTGTTTTAATGTTCGCCGCCCTGAGTCCTTAGGGAATAGGGCGGCATACAAGTCGAATAAATTCAAATTCAAATTCAAAAGACTCACACATTCCATTTCAAAAATGAGAACTTGCAATTACCTACCAAAAGATCAGCCATAGAT
This sequence comes from Naja naja, assembly GCA_009733165.1. Taxonomy (NCBI): domain Eukaryota; kingdom Metazoa; phylum Chordata; class Lepidosauria; order Squamata; family Elapidae; genus Naja; species Naja naja. The sequence continues at coordinate 262,669,146 of CM019148.1, forward strand.
CTCTATTTCTTCTAATAACATTTAATACGACCAATTTAAGAGTGTATCATTGTACTCCACATTTTCACATTCCTAGAAAAAGGTGATTACATGAAGATAGTAAAAATAAAACAAAAATGAGGATAGCCAAAACTCACTGTAACAGTATTGCCAAAAGGCTTTTAAGAGTTGTAAATTTAATTTTACGAAGCTTCTCTGATAATATTGATTTGCAAACTAGGGCAATCAAAACCTTTGCTAGACCAATACTTGAATTCAGCTCTGCTGCCTGGAATCCTCACTGTATATCAGACATAAATACAATTGAGAGAGTCCAGAAGTATTTTACCAGAAGAGTACTACATTCCTCTGTTCACAACAGAATACCCTACAGCACGAGACTTGAGATTCTAGGCTTAGACAACCTTGAACTACGCCGACTAAGATTGGACTTAAACATAGTACATAAAATCATGTTACAACGTCTTACCAGTTAATGAATATTTCAGCTATAACAACAACACAAGAGCACACAACAGATATAAACTAAACGTAAACCACTCCAAACTCGATTGCAGGAAGTACGAGTTTAGCAATAGAGTGATCAATGTCTGGAACTTACTACCTGATTCTGTTGTCACCTGCTCAAACCCCCATTCCTTTACCTTCAAACTAACCTCTATTGACCTCACCCCATTCCTAAGAGGTCTGTAAGGGGCGTGCATAAGCACAATCGTACTGTCCCTGTCCTATTGTCCCCAATTATTAGTTTCTATTTCCTGTATTTAATCTTATGTTTATTCTTGTTTCTGTTGTATTGTAAGCTTTTGACAAATAAATAAATGAATAAAAATAAATAGATAGTGGCATACTGCAACAATCATAAATACATGCCAGTTGCCAAGCTTCTGAATTTTGATCATGTTACCATAGGGATATTGCAACCGCCAAAAGTGTAAAAAACATTTGGAAGTTACTTTTTCAGTGCAACTGTAACTCTGAACAAGCACTAAACTAAGTGGTTGTAAATCAAGGACTACCTGTATTTCATCCCACAGAAGAATCTGTTTCAATGAACAGATTATCTGACAGCAAATGTAGACTTGATAGCTTCACATCTGAACACAATACTGACACGAGCACATTAGTCTTTCTAGGTCAAACTCTCTTAAAACACTTGGGAAAAAAAGCATCAGTCAAGTGTTTCCTTCTTTTTAAAATGAGAAGTCAGAGTAGGATAAATGAGGCAGGGCAGCTACAAAGCATATTATAGGGTTCTTTTCTTCTCAGGACAAAAGGCTGGAATAGTTATGGGAAACTTATGGTCCTCCAGATATTCTTGAGCAGCAACTCCATACAACATGAATAATGATGAGGGATGCTGAGAGTTGTAGCAGCCAGCATCCACAGATATATATATATATATATATATATATATATATATATATATATATATATATATATATATATATTTGTTCTACAAAATCATAAGCTGTGAATTTCAAGTATATTATGGAGGCTACATTTGGTACAGAGGTGGTATTCAGCAGGTTCTGACCAGTTCTGGAGAACCAGTAGCAGAAATTTTGAGTAGTTTGGAGAACCGGCGAATACCACCTCTGACTGGCCCCGCCTCCATCTATTCCCTGCCTCCCGAGTCCCAACTGATCGGTTGGGTCTTCTTTTGTTGCCCTGCATGGGAGAACAGAGCAGGAAAGCAGATTAGTGGGATGGGGAGGGAATGGGGATTTTGCAGTAACCTTCCCCCAGGAGTGGGGAGGGAATGGGGATTTTACAATATCCTTCCCCTGCCATGGCCACCAAGCCATGCCCACTAAGCCACGCCACACCCACCAAGCCACACCTACAGAACGGGTAGTAAAAATTTTTGAACCCTACCACTGATTTGGTACCTACTTCCTAGGACACAATTAAGAAGTAAAAGTGTCTTTGGTGCTCTCTGAGTTTGGTTGTTTTCTTGCAGATACTTCATTACCTAAACTAGGTAACATGCCAATGACTAGTGCTGATGATGTAACCTAGTTTGGGTAATGAAACTTCTGCAAGAAAACAACCAAGCTCAGAGAGCACCAAGGACCCCTCATTTCAACCCCAAGCTACAAATATTCACTTCTTTTGGTAAAGTAAAATATACTTCTGCATGTCAAACTTCAGAATAAAGTAGCTATAGGAATGCCAGAGGCTAATCTTGATTCAGCCTTCAAGAATGGCAGTTTATTATATGCAGGATGGATTACTCCCCCCTCCAAAAGTAGCTGTTGGTTTAGAATCCGAAATGGTGGAGGGGTGGCTTAAACTAAACAGCTATCTATTCTTATTAAGATGCAAATTGGGCATTGCAGAGGAAATCCCCCAACCATCCCTGCTTCTTTCAAGAGCTTAACAACTTGCTTTCTTACCACCCACTCAGTACCTTATGAAAAATCCCCTCAAATCACAGCACTACTCCCAAATTATTCATATTTTTGCAGCACTGCCAATCAAAAGCCATAAGTCTTATTAAAGAATTAGCACCTTGCGTTTCCACAGCAACTTCAGAAATGCCAGGCAACCGCTCTACCTCAGAGGCCAGGCAAAAGTTAATCAGGATTTGCAGTGCAGATAGCCTGGCTCTCAGGTTTCTCAGTCACTGAAACAAACCTCTTGCAGCTGAAACATCTGGCGATAGGATCCAAAATGGAAATTACTGCCCCTGTTAGAGGTAGCGTATTTTAAGCTAAGGAGATATGCAGGGGGAATTTAATATATCTGTAAGCGGGGATTTGCATCTACTGTATCAGGGGGATTTCCATTTGGCTTGTTCTCTTTCTGACTGGTCCCTACAATATCTCTGGCTGGTTGTAAAATGAAACCAATGTTCTAAACAAGCACCACTAAAGAAAGCACACTGCATACCATCTGCATATTTATAATGCTTATTACCATACTTGACAGGGAAACTTGGTATACTGAAGGATGGAATGCAAGCCGAAAAGCTTACGCACGTTACATAACTATTTGCTGTGATGAAGTAGTAGCTTCTAAATGGAAGAGAATAGCATGATGATCACTCTTCCCTGATCCAATGAAGCCCTTTAAAACATAATCCAAGCCCAAAATCTATAAAATTTAATTTCTCTTGACTAAGGATATGTTTTGCAAAAGTTAATCAGCATTGACATTTTCAATTATACGAGTTACGGGCATGAGAAATACTAGATGATACAACTACTGTACCTTAATTCCAGGTATACATTTGCTTACATTATGGAATATACTCTAACTGCATTTATTCATGTGTCATACAATTTTGTGTGCCTTGTCTCTTTTTTCACTTTAGGATGATCAAGTAAGAGTCACATTTGTGAGGCAGGTGGCTATATAAATTTGATAAATAATCAATCCTTACTTTCATATTATACCCTAATTTCTGCTCTTCTCTTTCGGTATACAAAGGAACCCAGATTTAATACTGAAATATTGTAAGAGTAGTAAATATACCAACACTTAATAGATAGCAGATTTTTGCTATATTATGCTTCATAGAATAACTGAAATTTAATCTGACATTGAAGAATAGCCAGTAGAGGCAATTATCCAAATCAATCTCTTCACACATCAAAGTTTGTGAGAAGTTTAGACACATTAATATTTCCTATAATGTTACTTTTAGACACATTGTTTTTTCCCATAATGTCACAAGTCCCACAGTGTCTCTGCAAAGGACTAGGGCTACTTTAAAAAGTCCAACGTATACAGCTGCGCTGGGTATTGGAAAGATGGGATGTCTGAACAGAGAGGCAGACAGAAGCAGGCTATGGTTGACTCATCTGGGGACAAGGTTACTTCCTACTTCTACTACTTCACCCTCTTGCTTGCTTCAACCTGATGGGATACTTGGGTACACAGGCTGACTCATAGACTAAGAAAGGCCTGTATTAATCAGTGAGTAATTCAGGTAGATGAAGGAGTTTTTTTAATATGGTAAGGCCACACTTGGAAAATTGAATGCAGTTTTGGTAGCCATGATGTAAGGAAGATGTTGAGACTCTAGAACAGAGGCATCAAACTGGTGGCCCATGGGCCAGAGGCATCACGCATAAGCCACGCCCACTCCAGCTCCACGAATGGGAAAAAACATTGTGAAACACCACATGACGGCAATGTAACATGGCAAGTTTGACACCCATGCTGGAGAAAGAGTACAGACAAAAGCAACAAAGATTATTATGAGATTATAAAATAAAACATATGAAGAACAGTTGCAGGAATTGGGTATGTTTAGTTTAATGAAAAGAAGGACTGGGGGAGACATGAGAGCAGTATTCAAATATCTCAGGGGCTGCCACAAAAAAGGAGGAGTCAAGCTGTTCTCCAAAGCACCTGAAGGCAGGACAAGAAGCAATGGGTGGAAACTAATCAAGAAGAGAAGCAATCTAGAACTTAGGAGAAATTTCCTGACAGTTAGAACAATTAATCAGTGGACTGACTTGCCTCCAGAAGTTGTAAATGCTCCAACACTACAAGTTTTAAAGAAGAGATTAGACTGCCATTTGTCTGAAATTGTATACTATAGGGTTTCCAGCCTGAGCAGGAGGTTAGACTAGAAGACCTCCAAGGTCCCTTCCAACTATTGTTATTCTGTTATTCTATTCTATTAAAATATAAATATAGATATTTGACCATTGGAATTTTCAAACATGGCAGGCCACCATTGTGAAAGCGCCTCCATGCTAGTAAACAGTCAGAACGAACTAAGGGACTTTTCAGAGACTCAGGTCTACCCATTTGCTAACATGAGTAGATCAGTTCAACTGACTAAGCAAGATTTTACTGAGAGAGAAGTGATATTGCTCTGTTCCAGACTGTTTTGCCTAAATAGCCCTTCTTTTCATCCATCTCATTCTGTAGCAATTCATCAACAAGGTTAGCCTAGGAATAGGTGAGAGAGCATTCCAAACGTGATATTAACTGCTAATGATCTAACAGCTTCTTGTATACATATACTTGTTAGCACTATATTTTTTTAAAAAAACCAAGAATTATCTAGGAATCTGGAGAGATTCTGCTTATGACAACATCTTTACATCAAGCATAAAGGAGAAAGAGCATCTGGCATTCAGAAGTTGGGGCTAATATGATAAAAGACACCATTCTCATTTTTTTAGTTTAGAATTTACAATTTAAAAGCAAACTTTTATAGTCCTTGGGGGATGAGAATGGGAAACCAACTAATTATTTTTCTTCCTCCACCCATATGTGGATCAATATTCACCTTATTGCAGAATTAATGAAAAATTTCTTATGTTGTTCCAACCTTCTTTTAAACAACTGGGAGCAAGATTAACAATTTCAGAGGGACTACAACATTCCAGCTGGCAAAAGGGATCAGCTCTTAAGTCAATTTGGTTGGGAAAGGAGAAACAGAAGATGTCAGTCCATTTCAAAAACAATTTAGAAGTCTGCACTTTCAGGCCATACACCACTCTGAGCAAGATTTTTCTCAATAATTTCATTCTGAAAGACTATTTCTTCTACTGTGAATGATTTTAGGTATATAATTAAGGTATTTCTTCAATTCTGAGAACTTCCAGAGTTCTTTCTGTTGGCCAAAGCTTGTATTCTCACATCTGAAATAAAGCAAGGCATTAGCAGACCATTCTGATGGGTTAAATAATCATGCCACTGCAGGGGTGAGCATGCTTATTTCTCTGATGGAGAACAAAAAGCAGATCTTAACTTAATTTATTGGCCAATAGATAAGGACAGACAGTTCAGCCCATCAATAGCTTGTTCTTAGCCATAAACTGAGTGTATCGCTCACTTTCTTCAGTTTTGCATTAAAAAATAAACCCTGCCATCCCAGTATAAAAAGCCAACAAGAAGCCTCCCATTTGTCTACCATTGTCATGTCTGAGGCATCAGGACCACACCTTAAGTTCCAGTTAAGCTGATTTATTGAACATGCCTGTGTACAATATCTTATCAACTAACTAATCAGTGCCAAATTGCACTATATAAAAATCAACTGAATTCAAGGGGGCTTGGACTTAAAGACTGTTTATGGGAATATAATGATTCTAGGCTGATTACTCTCTTCACTCCACTCCCAAGGTCTACCTGTCCTTCTCTTACAACCACAATAGGATTCGTGTTTTGGTATTAGAACTCTTTCATTGTAGCCCTGCTATCTTTCCAGTAAGGCGGGATACAAATACTGGGTGAGTGAACAGTTTGTGAACCACGCAACGCTTACTGCTTCCAAACATAATTTTGTAAAGAAGTCGAATGGTAATCCTACACTTGCTCATAATAGCTTAGATAGCTTAGAAACTTGCAAGGGGCATGCAGAGAAATCATGCACACTGTTCTGAGCTTCTGTCTGAAAGTTTGCCAGCAACACAATATGATCCTATTTTGTCAATGGCAAGGATTTAAGCTTGTTATGTAATGGCCATTACATGATTGATCACTCACCTATAGCATTTCTATCTGCTTTGACGCAGACATGAGTTCATCTGAAGGCTTACATTTGCCTTTGTTTATGTAACTGCCTATTGAGGGCTTTACACCCAATTGCTACTTTACAGAATATGGCGTGTTTGAATCAGATTTAATTATGCAAGGTTTTAATCTTTCCATCTGATCTATGCTTTGCTATGCCGCTCAATTATAGCATTTCAGTAGAATTAGAGTAGGGTTGCTAAGAATTAAAAGTTATAGCAGGGGGGTATAGTATACCTTCTGTTTCAGTTCTTTCACTTGTTGTGGAAATAAAAGAATTGTGCTAGTCTCAAAATCTACTCAGAAGAGGGGTTTCTGAATGCACTGAACATATAGCATCTCTTTACACAGCTCAGGTTGTTTAGGATTCCATATGAGCCTGGAAGAAACAACACTGCTTTAAGGAGCTTTGCTTAAAGATATCTTCAAGCTTCTATGAAAGCCTGCAAAAAATGTGACTGTTTTAAAAAGAGGGTCTTTGCTCTAGTCTATAGCATTCCAAATCATTTTAAAAGAATGTACAGCCCTGCAAAATAATTAACAATTTCACAGGCATAGCATGCTAAGCCATGACTTCCTTCACTTACTTTGCTGAATCTACCTCAGTTGCCAGGATCTAGGTAACAGACTAAGCACAATCAATCAAAGCATTTCTTCACTTATCAATATTGTATCAGTCAGCATCAAGTAACAGGATTGTGTGATAGTAAATGTCAATCGAAGGCTAGTCTAATCACTATAAGATGTTTCTAGTGAAAGAAAAGGTAATTATATTTCTTGTTTCTCTAAACACAAACAATGGGGATGCTCTTATTGAAACACCATTTAGAAATAGGCCAGTCACAATTTTTGTTCTTATTTTGCTAACTGTGGTTGATGGCCAAGCATTGCCAATATTGGCACCTTCTATGAACCATACTTAAAGGACAGCTTGGTGCATTAAAGTCCTTCAAATGTAGCCAAATTCAAAGGAGGACTGATGGCAAGACAGCCGACTATTCAAGTATCTGCTCAGAAGCCAACAAACAATAACAAAAATTACTGTAAAACAGATCAGTACTTCTAAAGTTCAAGTGAGAAAGCCACATACAAATATGCTATAAAATTCAGATTAAGCCAAAGTACTCAAATATTGCAATTGAATGTCATCTCTTAATGTCACTTGGAGATGAAGCACAAAATCCTTGCTCCTGTTTTACCTATTTCACAAGGTTTTTAAAGCTGACAAATACTTCCAAGAGCTCAGATGTTATAAAATTATGTAAATAAAAAATGCAACATATCTTATTGCAAATGGCAGTAATACCTTACTGTGATAAGAAGAAATACCTGCACTGCCTATAGCTTTAAATTTCTACTATTTTAAAACGCTCAAAATAGCAGTACATATGCAGTTGCTTTATTAACTATATTTTCTCCTCCTTTTCTCATTTCAGTTTGATGGCAATGGATGCAAAACTCTGGAATTTTATTCTCTCAACAGTCCATTAACATTACTGTAAGAAGCCACTCTGTGTCTGTAGGAAAATTGCCAAAGGCTGCCTATTACATTTTCAAAAGCATTTTGTCTTTGCGAGGGCATCTGCTTTCAGTTTTCACTAACATGCCAGAAAAGTGAATAAACCAACAATAGCTAAATCAGCATAAATGCACCATGAAGGCTCCATTATATCACTACAAGATAAAGTCTTGGTTCATCAAACTGCTCAAGTTGTAAAGAAATAAACACACTAAAACCAATCCTACATCCCTATGACTTTATTAGCTCAGCTGCACAGTTTAAGATTTCACCAATGACTGGAAATCAAACCCTAATTATTTTGTATATACATTATGCAAATACCCATCAAGGTCTCCATGGGGGACAAGATGGCTGAAATCATACAATCAAACTCCATTCTTTTTATATACATAGTATATGAACCCTGTATTAAATTGAAGATTTATAGCCATAGACCAAAAATATGTAAAAGAGGGGTTGGACTTCCGCTGTACCTGTGTAGTTGCCATCTTGCATCTTGACTCATTTTGCATCTTGACCCATACTGTATGAAAACATGCTTTCCCTAACCTGATCCTTTCCAAATGAGCTGAATTACAATGTCTAACATCCTGTAACAATATAATCAAAGATCTCCTCAAAAGATGTACTTAGGCATATTAAAATATAAACAGCAGGTTTACATATAAGAGAGAGTAGTTAAGGAATGAAGCTAGAAACTGGGAGTCTATGAGTTTTATTCTTGCCTGAGACACGAAGTCAACTGGGTAAACTTGGGCCTGTCACTCTCTCTCAGTCTTGGGAAGGAAGCAATGGCAAAGCACTTCTGAAAAATCTTGCCAAGAAAATTCCTAGGCTTTGCCCAGGTAGCCATGACAAGTCAAAAAATGATTCAAGGCACCAAAAGAAAAAGAGTTGCTAATTAACAGAACAAATACATTCACCATTTAAGAGACCCTTTGGCTTCTTAAACCCAACTCAACCCACTGGAAGCAGCCACCAATAAACTGAATTCAATAAACAAATAAATAATTCTCCATATTAAAATCGATGCACTTTTTTTTTGCTGAACTATCAGTTATATACATAACCATCAGCAAACTCTAATTATACAATGAGTTCTTACCCAGGGATCCCCAAGCCCTGGTTCATGGAACAGTACCGGTCCATGGTCCAATAGGAACCAGGCTGTACAAGCAATGGGCGAGTGTGCAAAGTTCCATTTGTGTAAGCAGCAAGCATGTGTGTGAAAGCATCCCCTCCCTCTGCCCCTGCTGGTCCATCTGGGTTGGGGACTGCTGTTCTTGACCAGTCATGTTACCTTGTCCTTTCTACTTCAACTTGAATGGCTCTTTAACAGAATTCACCTTCTCTTTCCAAAATTTAGAATCAGGCAAAGAAACAGGAAAGAAATATGTCATGGGAACATCGGCTTCGGTTTTAACCTTTGCACATATTAAGATCCAAGACACTACAATCCTGCAATATGCAAAGATTATCTGCCACCCATTATGTCAGCAGTGGAACTAATGCATTTTTTTCATGAATACTCAGTAACCTGAATATAAATCAGAAATACCTTACAAATATGATGCCTTATTTAAATATCATGCACATTTTTTCACCACTTAAAAAGCCTGATCTTAAGATGGCACATGAATAAGTTTTGTCTTCTCTGCTCTATCAGAATATACAGTATTCTATACAGTAGCTGCTATTCTAAATATCTTAACCACAGCAGATTTCAAAACATAAAATTAAAAGACTGGGATATGAGATATGTAAGGAATGTTAGTACTGAGATATCTAGAGGAGTGTTAGTATTGCTTTATAATGCCTTGGTAAGGCCACACTTAGAATACTACATCCAGTTTTGATCGCCACAATGTAAAAAAGATGTTGAGATTCTTGAAAGAGTGCAGAGAAGAGCAACAAAGATGATTAGGGCTGGAGGCTAAAACATATGAAGAACAGTTATAAGAATTGGGTATGTCTAGTCTGGTGAAAAGAAGAACTGGGACAGCAAGATAGCAACGTTCCAATATTTGAGGGACTGCCATAAAAAAGGGGGTCAATCTATTTTCCAAAACACCAGGAGGCAGACCTAGAAGCAATGGATGGAAATTAATGAAGGAAAGAACCAACCTAGAACTAAGGAGAAATTTCCTGACAGTGAGAACAATTAACCAGTGGAATGAGTTGCCTTCAGAAGTTGTGGGTGCTGCATCACTGGAGGCTTTTAAGAAGAGATCTGTCCAGAATGGAATAGGGTCTCCTGCTTGTGAAGAGGGTTGGACCAGAAGACCTTCAAGGTCCCTTCCAACTCTGTTATTCTGTTCTGTTCATTCATTCCACCCTTCTCAGTCATAAACTTTTACCTAGAATGCTTTCTCAATTAATCCTGGTTTATTTATACAGTTACTCCACAATGAATAGTTTTAAGGAGCAAATTGTCTTTATACTTTCCTAAACCACCAACTTATATAACATACATGCACACTATGAGGGGCAAGTAACCAGGAGCCAGGATAGAGTTCAAAAGCACTGTGAGTCTATTCCATCCAACCTATACACAAGAATCTGATCTACTAACAGTCAATGCAAATTGGCACTAAATAACAGTCAACAGACTTCCGGGGGTGGGTGGGGGTGCTTAGGTCTCTTTCAAGGGTGCAAGGTCCATAGATTGATGATGTATTTGACCTTGCCCTCAAGCTCCGCCTGTTCGTCTCCTATGCACACTTACACTAAAAAGCAACAACAGAGTTACTTTTATGTGGGTACAATCTGAATTTCACATATTGTTGAACTCTAGGTCCAATCAGGCCCAACTACAATGGTCCATAGTAAGTGATGCTCAGAGTTATAGTTTAACACCAGGTGAAAGATTCACTGTGATGACTTGGAAATAATTCCCATTCTACTCAATGCAATTCATTCCAAGTTATTCCAAATTATTTATACATACAATTATAGCTTACAAGAAAGTGCTATTTACAGAGATAGTGTAAAATTTATGATTGTTGGATTCATAATGGTAAGCTATGAGCTTAAATATCAGCTTATGAAGTTCAGCCCACTGAATAATTTACTGTACAGCAAAATACAAAAAAATCGAAGTGTCATCTTAATCATCTGATGTTACTATTGTCACCCATATTAATCTCATTTGCAGAGCAGACAGCAATGAGGAAATAACTGCCAGAATAATCTAAAATCAGAGAATGTGTTTATTACAATCCATCAGAATTCACAAGCTTTTTGAACTTTTAGAATTTTTTTTATTTGGCAAATTTAAAGAGCAAGGCTTAGGAGTTCTTGAAAAAATTCTACCCTACTGTGTGGGTCAGGCCTACATTCGGAGAACTGTAAAACCATGCTTACACAATCTGACATCTAAATCCAAAAAGATTTATGGCTAATGTGACATGTAGGATGATAGCCAGTAAATTGGTCCAGAAACCAACCATGTGACTTCTATTCAAAAGTTCCAAAGAATGAAAAATGGAGAATGAGAATAGGATCCAATCAAGAGTTAATATGCTAGAGCATGGGTGTTAAACTCACCACGTCACACTGCCATCATGTGATGTATTGTGACTTTTTTTCCCTTCACGGAGTTGGGGTGGGCATGGCCTGTGGCAGATCCGGCCCATGGGCCACAATCTTGACACCCCTGTGCTAGAGAATTTAAGGCACAAAATAGTCAGCCACACAAGTTCACAAACAATGTTTATAACAAACTACTTCCAAAGAGATTTCTAGTAAAGACTCTATTAACACCTCCTTTACTCAACTTTTACTCATTAAGCCTGATCGGTTTGCAAGTTCATCTAAATATTCTGTAGATTTTTTCATGCCCAAGGTTGTCTTCATACATATAAGAACTTAGATGTGTCTCCATCATCTAATATGGCAACTGTACATCTTCATTTTGGGTTAGATACCATCAGTGGATGAATCCAGGTCAGTCTTGACCAAAACAACTTGAATTTGTAAAAACTGATTCTGGCTCAAATCCTGTGATAGTTTGGATAACAGCCTTACTTCTATTATAGTTCATTGCACAGTCAGCCAGATGTTCCAATTGGATTTGGCATTTTTATCCAGCTAGAGTCCTCCCAAGGGCCTGGAATAGGCTGGTGTGGATGTTTGATGGTGTTATATGTATCGTCCAAGGTTGCAAGCTGTTTTAAGTCAAGGTGCCTTTTGCAATTGACTGGTATTGATTTTGTCACTTTTGATGGTGTTCAAGTGCTGCTCCAGATGTTTTGAGATTGCATCCAAGGCACCTATTAATACTGGTACTACCTTTGCTTTCCTTTGCCACAGTCATTCTATTTCTATTTCTCAGATCTTTGCCTTTTGCTGTTTTCTATTATTGTGGTGGTTATTGTTATTTTATATTCTGAAAAACTGAGAAGATACCACAAGACTATCATGCTGGTGCTATTTTGCTTAGTCCAAATAAGGATATATTACCCAACTGTGGAATCTACATTTTTCTCATAGTCCAACATGGCTAGAATTCCTTCTTTCTGAGAGAGAAGAGAGGATTGTGTTCCAGTTCTTAGAGTGCTTGATTGTGTTCCAGTTCTATATTGGTTCAAATATTTCTCAATGAAAAACCAAACTACTTGACTCTGCTTAAGAAAAATTGGATTTTTGTTCAAAGAAAAAGAACTGATCCAAACTCAACCTCCTCATTTTATGTGTATGGCGTCATTCCGGATTATGCTTTCTCTTCTGTTGTGTCAAAGAAAATCCTCCACCTTTGTTCAGACTTATTTAGTTAGAATCTAAATGCTCAAGGCCCCTTGCATTTGCTGTAATATGCTGTTCATTGCTACAAAAGAAATGCACACTAATAAAAATGCCTCTAGATTGTCCTTTGTCTAGCAACTGACTGGGCCTTTGATTGCCACAGACAGTATCAAACTGAAAGTTAGGAAATGTTTACCAGGAGAAGATATACTATTACAAAGGAAAATGGATTTCTTGCCTAGCCAGAATATTCTGCAGGGGAGGCAGCGAGACCTCTGGATTCCCCTTGTCTCTTATGATTCAATTCTCCCATACACATTCTAGGTATGATTCTTTTTGGAATTGGGGCAATTTCTCTTGGTCAAGCCTTCCTTCCTGACAGATACATTGCCACCCTGGTGACTGAGACTGCATTCAAATGAAGTGTAAATCACGACATACACACACCCTCCCTGCAAATTATACCAATATTGTATTGCCTTTTGAATACCGTAATCGTGCCTTTTTTCCAATGTACAGTTCTTCGGCCAACCAGCCATTTCTACCTGCCTGCCTGAACAATCAAAGATTTTATGCTCCTCTCGACAGATTAGAAGGAAAGGTGGGGAGGAGGGAGGTGCGCATGCAGAGAATGGGAAGCATCAATGAAGCTGTTGTCTTTTGCAAGCCACATCTGTAACAGGACTAAAAGGGAGGTGGGCTGCTCTTCTGTAGGAAATCCCCTGACCCTTTGGGACTTTATGAATGGAATAAAATAGGGCTACATGGTAGGTAGCCTTTGGCAAAATATATGCCAGTGTGTAGGTGTATATAATAATTAATAACGATTGATTACAAGTATTCAGAAAGACAAACAGAATGCAACTAGACCAGTGTAGCTAAAAGCTTCTTACTCCATCATACCTTTTCACATACATGCATGCTCACTAGACAAATACATAGAATTGCACAGAGACAAATACATAAATTCATTCAGGCTTGCACGTTCGCATGCAAAATGAGTCAGCTGACCCATCAAATTCCTCACTGCTGCCTGCTCAGCACACTTCCCTGGTTTGGGTGTGCACAGGCTCTTTAAACTCCCTGACAAAGGGCTTTTTCACCAATAGCACTAAAAGTGAGATTTGATGTGTCCAAATATGAAATACATAAGTTAAACTACACAGGTCAAAATGCATGTTGGGTTTCAAAATAATTTTCTTTCATTTACTCTTTCTGTCTTTTCTACCTCAAGACAGTATAATCAGGGTCAGGCATTAAATCATGTTTCAGAGTCACTTTGATTTAGCAGCTTGAATGATTAGTCAAATCCAGCCTTTCATTGAAGAACTCAAGGGACCCTCCACAGTGCTCCTTCTTCTTACTTTTCTGAACAATGAACTAGTAAGGTAGCCTTCACCAAGACAGACAGACAGAAATAGAGAATATGGCTGGCTTGAAATTATCCACTGAGTTTTAGACACTAAATCAAGATTCAAATCCCTATTCCCCTTTAGTACTTCAGAGCCTACCTTCTCTTGTAGGTTTGGAGATGTTTTAAATTCCTTAGATGTTCTAAAGTTCTAAAAATAAATCGTGGTACTTTGAAAGCATGTTGCAGCTAAATTCTAATTTGCAAAACCCAGTTAATACGGGGCTTCCCCTCTGCAATTTTTTCATAGTTCAGTGGGGTTTCTGCAAAAACGAATATACAATTAAACAGTTGCAGAATTTTAGGAATTATTTGTTATTCATTCTAAGGTTACAAATTAATCAAAAACAATACTTCAGTTTATAGACTATGAAGCTGAGAACTATGCTATGAAACAAATATACATCACACCTTTAGTAAAACGGGAAATAAAGGCAACTCTACCTATTATTTAAAAAAACCACGCTGAAAAGGCCTGGTTGTTGTAGAACCACAATACAGTACCTGAACCAGGATCTTTTCTTTAAGTATCCCAATTTTCCACAACTATTACTCTTTCTTACAAGAAGGATTTCAACCTGGCCCAGATACTGTATGAAAATCTTAGCAGACTTCCTTTTTTACCTTGGCCCACCATAAAGAAGTTTCTCCCTGGGCTTTGTTGAACTAGGCGCAAGACAAGTAGGGGTGCAGATCCTTAGTAAGAACCTTTTGCTCCTAAACGCGGCTACAGGGGGCTACAACAAGCCCGTGTTTTGGAGTAGCCAAGCGCTGACTCACAGTACAAACATGGTTGCTGGCAAGAGCCCTGCCTGCAAATGTTTTGTGGTCGGAAGGGCTTTTAACTCTCTTTAATTCACTATGTATTGACTTAGCTGTTCTGCTAAAGACACCAGCAAGTGAAACTTTGCACGGGCGCCGATTCCCTATCGCCAAGGCTCCGGGAGGGGGCGGGGGCTGAGCAAACTCTTCGTAGCATCAGGATCACCGCCAGCCCTTATGAAACCACCCCCACCTCCC
The DNA here is from genome assembly GCA_009733165.1 of Naja naja. Lineage (NCBI taxonomy): Eukaryota > Metazoa > Chordata > Lepidosauria > Squamata > Elapidae > Naja > Naja naja. Next base: position 262,684,325 of record CM019148.1, read on the forward strand.
AAGATCATCAGAGCCTTCACATTTCAGCATCCAAACAGAGTGTGTGTGAACCTCGTCTCCCTTGGGGCTTTCTTTCCAAGCCTCGCGACATGAATGACAATAAAGGGGAGTAGAGGCTACGCAATATACACACCACCCCCTACCAGTAACACCTTCAGATCTATTCTTTTTTAAACTGACCCCGGGTATAACCTGTCTCTCCCCCCCCGCCTTTAATCCTCCTTTTACTTCAACACACGTCATAAATATGCGATGGGTTGGTTGCAGGTCTGTTTTCTCCGCATCACCGCTATCGCTGCTGCGGATTTGCGAATGCCCGCAAGAGCGTCCCTTACTCGATCCTGCAGCAATTGTGCATTAAACGCGCACACGCAAACTCCGCCACCAAAGGACCTGCCCCCGCCCGTACAAACTTCCCTCTTACAGGGGAAAAACAGCAACAACAACAACGGCGGACCAAATTCACACGCACCGCCGCAGATTAAACAAAACCATTCTGCAGGCACATTTCATCCCCGTTTCCGTCTGCGGCACGCAGGAGGCGGCGTTTTGGGTCCTGATGTGGAAGGCTTTGCAGTACATGAAGGGAAAATCCTTGTCAGGTTCCCACAGGGTTTCAGACCCGCAAATTACCTTTGGTCCTACAGTGCTGTGCGGGGATGATGAAGCCCCCGCTCTATTCTTCGCAGCTCCCATGCGAGGCAACCCCTTATAATACGTGGGAACACTTACCCGCCTGGCACTTCCTCCGCAGCCCAAGATCAAAGCCCCTGCAGCGCTCCGACTAGTTGCAAAATGCTGCACATTCGCCAGGGTGATTAAACCACAATTACGAGAGGATCTGATGGGAAGAGCTTGGAAAGGCTTGGGCAAGCGCTGAGAAGGCAAGTTCTTAGCCTTTTGCAAACACAAACACGCAGCCACACCGAACTGCGGTCATTATGCCAGCCGAGGAAACTAGAGAGCAGGCATATTCCCGCACCGGGGACGCGAGCGGGCGGGCACGCGCGCGCTGTGTATGTGGGGAGGGTGTGTGTGTGGGGAGGGATAGCACAGATAAGCATTAAACAGGGCTGAAGGATCAGGAAGACAGAAGGTTGCACTTTAGAACTAAAAATGAACTGAGGATTAGGTCATGCCTTGAAAAAAAGCACCTGACGTCATCCCCAGCCAATCAGAGAGGGAGGCTCAGGGGCAGGATGACGTCAGCCTCTGATCCTGGGCTTTGGGTGCAGATTAAAGAGAGACAAGCAGGCAGAATTGCAATTTAAAAGGGGCTAGATTTTTCTTTTTGTGCTTCATTCCCTTTCAGGTTTTTTTTTTTTTGCAAGCTCTTAAAAAGGAAATGGCCCGGTGTTCGGGGGAGGAAGCCGGTGCAGAGGGATTGTAGCAACATAACACAAAACCTCTCCTTCTAAATCTACATGTCATTTATTGTTGCAGAAGGGAGGGTAGGCTTAATTCGTTGGCACATAGATAAATCCTGCTGCTGGAAAGAAAAGCTGGAACTTGCTCCCTCTCTTCTTCCCATAGTGCTAAAAGCAAAGGGAAGGTGGATTGATTAGTTGCAAAATGAATTAAGACTTTTTTTTTCCAACTCTGAATTACAGAGATGGATTGAATAACCTCCAATAGGAATAAATAACCCTGGCACTCAAATTTCAGCCATGCCTTTGATCTGGAAAATCCCCACCAAATAGTGGCGTAGATGGCCACTTCTTAAGAGAATAGGCTAGAAATAGGCTAGTGGTATTATACTGCTACTGCCGGTAGTTGTATTGCATAATTGTGTAACCCCGTTGTGCTGCTACTCCTGCAATAAACAATAATGCAGGGAATAGTCTCTTGCAGTATTTGTTATTTTATTCATATCATCCAGGATTTGTGTATTGAGCAAACTACCTGTACTCAATCAGCACCCTCTTCCCATTTTAACCAGTATCCATTCTCTCCTTTGCCATTTCAGATGTTGCTCTTTCCTTCCTGGGTGATACATGTCAGAAATATATGCAGTCAGGAAAATTGTATCTGAGATTTGTATACTTAATCCTATAATACTCTTAATCCAAAAAGCAGATAAATAAAAGGGAATGAGTAGATGTGATGTCTCCCAAATTCCTGTCTTGTGTAGGCTACAGTTTAATATACGACTTTCCCTCCTTATTATAGATGCATGGGCTTTTAATAGTAATTTCTGAGGAGAGATGTCTTAATATTATACCGCATTCAATCGGCTCCTTACCTGTTCTGAAAAGACATGCCCAAGCTTTTCCAGTTCTCTCTCAGTCATCCATTTTTCCAACAAATGTATATTTTCAAGGAGATGTGCTAACAATTATGTAGAATTGAGGACAACATACTTTTCAAATTTCACTATAGAAATGTAGGACAAATTATGTGATCTATAGATTAGAGCTATCCTAAATTGAAGGGGCTGGATTGAAGCTATTTTATTATATGTGTTTATTAATCAAATGTATATCACCATCCATCTCACAAGAAATAACTCTGAGAGGCATCTCTCTCTCTCCTATCTATCTATCCATCCATCCATCCATCCATCCATCCATCCATCCATCCATCTAGAGGTGGTATTCAGCAGGTTCTGTCCAGTTCTGGAGAACCAGTAGCAGAAATTTTGAATAGTTCGGAGAACAGGCAAATACTACCTCTGACTGGCCCCGCCCCCATCTATTCTCTGCCTCTCAAGTCCCAACTGATTGGCTGGGTCTTCTTTGGTTGTCCTGCACAGGAGAACGGAGCTGGAAAGCAGGTTAGTGGGGTAGGGAGGGAATGGGGATTTTGCAGTAAACTTCCCCCAGGAGTGAGGAGGGAATGGAGATTTTACAGTATTCTTCCCCTGCCACACCCAGCCAGCCACACCCACCAAGCCATGCCACACCCAGCAAGCAACACCCGCAGAATCCCACTACTCTATCTATCTATCTATCTATCTATCTATCTATCTATCTATCTGTCATCTATCTATACAAACATACAGAACATTAAAAAAATAAAAAGCAACATTAGGATAAAGATTAATTAAAACTAACAAGTATGCAAAACCCCATACTGAGAGACAAAGAATGCCTCCAACCTCAAGCGTGGAGCCATCTAAACAAGCCTCAGGTTCCCTGGGTTGACCAGGCTTGATGACATAACCAAATCTTGAGGATTTCCAAAATAACAGAAGCAATGGAGCTGATCTAATGTCAGGAGGAAGAATGTCTCATAAGGTGGGTGCCATGACAGAGAAGATCCGCCTGGAACCCACCAAATGTAGTCTCTGGCAGATGGTATCCTCAACATGTCCTCTCTGTTGGATCTAATAAGCCGGCTTATTTAATCCTGATTGCTGGGATCAGAAAATAAATTAAATCATCTAAATTTAGGCTGTCAGTAGATGAGGGAAAGAAATACGCTGTCATTTTACAAGGTGACAATACACAAAGGTTTGAATGACTGCTGTTGGGAAAATAGACCTAAATAAATAGATGAATACAAGACACTCAAAAAGCCAGGCAATATTTGATTTCAAGGCTGTTTTGCCAGATTGAGAGATAAGGACAAACAGGGCTGTGTTTTCTCCATTTGCCTGACATTTAATAATCCTACTTAGGTAGGACTTGGGATATTGCATACAGGTAGTCCTTGATTTATGACCACAAATAAGCCCAAAATTTCAGTGGTTAAGCAATGGAGTGAGTGAGTGAGTTTCCACCCATTTTACAAGCTCTTTTTGCTATAATTGTTAAGTGAATCATTGTAGTTATTAATCATATATGCATCAATAAGCAAATCTGGCTTCCACCATTAACCGTCAGAAGCTGACTGAGAAGGTTACAAATGGTGATCACATGATCCCGGGACAATGCAACTGTCATAAATACCTCCCAGTTGCCAAATGTTTGAATTTTGATCACATGGTCATAGTGATCCTGCAACAGTTGTAAGTATGAATACCGCTCATAGTCATTTTTTTTCAGTTCCGTTGTAACTTTGAACAGTCACTAAATGAATGGTTGTAAGTCAAGGACTACCTGTAGATGAATGTGTAAAAATGCCGCTTAGTAATAAGCAGGCATATACAATGGAAGGAAGGCTATTGCTGAGCGCATTGGGTTGTATCCCAAAAACTGTAAGCCGCCCTGAGTCTCCGGAGAAGGGCGGCATATAAATATGAATAAAAATAAAATAAATAAATAAATAAATTTCAGCTTGACTAAAGGACCAGGCCTGACTAGAAGCCCTGGAGTTTAACTGCATTAAAAGTTGGAGGAGGGCAGTATGCTACCTTATTCTTATATCATCTACAGCAAGGCTTCTTGAACTGATGATTGAAATTGCCAGAGGTATGTGTGGGAATCATAAGCAGTTGGGGAGGAACAATATTTAAAAGTCCCAATCAAGTTTTTTGGGGCAAAGTGGGAGCTTGCTCTGGGATTTTGCTCCTCGCTTTGCTGGCACAAGCCCACAGTGGACAGTTGCTGTGATATATTTATTTATTTGTTTGTCAAACATGTACAATATAACAAGTGTAAGTAGGAACATAAACAAGAACAAAGGAAGTAAATACAGATAAATGGGGACAGTAAGACAGGGACAGTAGCGACGCCGGTGTGCTTATGCACGCCCCCTTTAAGGACCTCTTAAGAATGGGGTGAGGTCCACAGTAGGCTGTGAGGGGTTGAGACTGTAACAACGGAGTCGGGTAGAGCATTCCAGGTGTTGGCCACTCTTGCTGAAGTTATATTTTCTGCAATCGAGTTTGGAGCGGTTTACCTTGAGTATGTATTGGTTGTTTGCCCATGTATTATTGTGATTGAGGCTGAAGAAGTCGTTGACAGGTAAGGCATTGTAACAGACACTTTTGTGTACTATCCGTAGATTGGACCACAGGTGGTGCGGTTCCAGTTTGTCCAGGCCCAGATTGTTTGAGCCTGGAGGCATAGGGAATTCTATTGTGAGTGGAAGAGTGGAGTACTTTTCTTGAGAACGTATACAGATATACATATACAGATGAACCTTTATATATACAAATGAACATTTAATTATTGCAAGTGATATATTAATTTGTCATCTAGTCATAACCCCAATGAAATCATTAATTTTACTCCATACAGAGTCACTTAATCATTTGGGGGGACTGTGGTCCCAACAAAGCTTGAGAATCACTGCCATAAGTATTGGGGAATTGGACAGCTCTGAACTATTTAGCGTTAAAATTACCCCCGTCAGTTTATACCCAAGCTTACCTACACTGGATAAAGAGCTTTCTTAAAGGAATGCAGTAGGGAAGAAAACGGAAGGATGGAGAAGTGTTCTCAACAATAAAACAAACATTAGGAAGCTTGATATCAGTCAAGTTGTAGGGACCACCCAGCAAGAGTCACTGAAGGGCTTATTCCTACAATCAAGCGAATAGGAACTGAATAATATTTTCAAGCTTTCATTAAATGAATGGAGTAGGGATGGTCAAGTAGCATGTTCCTCCAATCCTGTGATTTGCACATAGGCAGAAAAACACTGACATCATTTTGGGGAGTTGGGAGGTGTGATTGGAGAGGCACTGAATAAAAATGGGGTTTCGGTACCTGCTTTTAACAACCTTGGCATGGAAAAAGGGGCTTTTCGGTTATCATAAATGAAAGCTTTTTTTTTGGCCAAACATACATGAAGCTAAAAGCAGCAACAAAGGACTTTCCCGCATTCATATTTAAATCATTTTAGAGTTTATCCCAGCCGTGATTGTTATTAATAAGAAAAGGAGGAAGCATCTGTTTTTCAAACAGAGGCTACCAAATCTTATCATTAGGTTTTCTTCTTAACTTTCCCCAGTGAATGTGGCTGGGTTGGGGCCTGCAGAAACAGAAGTCTAAACTGTTGGCTTGTATCTTCAGTCTTCAGATCCAAAGCGCTGTTTCTGCCCAATTTCTCCTAAGATTCCCTCTTTAACAATATAAAGCCCCCAAGGTACAACACAACATCAACAGTCTCTATCCAAATTGCCAAACATGGTTTTTTTTGGGGGGGGGAACACTTCAATTTTGTCATGTTGCCAAGTTTTCAGAGAAATAAGGCTTTTTTGCTAAAAAAAAAAAAAAAAATGTAGCTGATTGATTTCAGGTTTCTAAACATTACTTTTATTGCATAATAATTTTGCTTTATTCAACATTTTACACAGGATCTATTCTAAACAGCAGACTTTTGTGGTCTACCTATTTTTCTTTTTCTATTTATTTTGGTGAAAATCCATTAGGAAGGAAAAAATGGAGCTACTCACACAGTACTTTTTGATAATTTATTCTTTCAGTTATTTATCTGGAAACACATAGGAATTCCATTCAAGGACATAATGGAACATTGTCTAAACCTAATGGAGTATTTCTCAGATATCTGTATTTTTAAGGGACAACATAGTGGTTGTTAATTTAAACAGCTAGATGTACTAAGATAGGCTTACAGATGTTGATGGAGGGAAGTAGTGATACCACATACTTTGTGGCATCACCCAAGTAATGGAAATTATGTACTAGATCACATTTGCTTCATAATGCACATAACATCATTTTGGTTTCTTATAAGCATATAACTTATATATATATATTTACAGAAGCTGTTTTGAGGTATAAAAGGAATGTTTTGAAAAATACAATCTTGTAATTTAATCTTGATTTTGGATATACAGTGATACCTTGGTACTCAACTGCTTTGAAACTCATAGAATTTGGTACTCAATGCCTTTTGACATGAAAATTCTGTCCCAGTACTCATCGTTTGTTTGGTACACAATGCACAAGCTAGAACATGTTGCTGTCAGCTGCCTCACTACATTATTCCATATGGAAAAAATTGTTTGGTACTCATTGTTTTTGGTATTTATTATGCCTCCTGGACCCAATTAGCAATGAATACTGAGGTACCACTGCATACTGAAATCTGGATGGTTGATCCTGAGTAAGACAATCCTATAGAGCATCTTTAAGAGAGGAAGTTGATTCCCCCAATTAAAGATTTGGATATTTCATCCCATTGCTATGAAATACAAACCTGACCTACCATTTTTAAAATACCTATAATTTAATATTTATTTCATAGCAGGAAAATGTAATTTTAAATAGTTTATCTTTTTTTAGCCTGCAAGATAAAGCAACAATAAACTCAATCTTCACGCAGTAGGATTTACATACCCATATACTTTAGCATTTTGTTTGTGAAAATAACCAGCCCAGTCTCCAAAGGAATATTGTGAATGTAGAGAAGAGACTGAATGCAATGATGACCTCTGAAAAATAGACAGGTAAATATTCTGTGCAGTTCAGCTAATGCGTTTTCCTTTAAGACCAAAAATCCAATAGATAACAACCTGAACAAGACCTCAGTTGTGGTTATCGCATAAAGAAGTGCAGCTGAAATATTTTGATTGCTAACACCCATTTCTCATTAAACAGGTAATATAAAAATAATTATACACATGGACTTTAAAAAAAACTCTGATTGAGCAGATAGCAGAGATCAGCCTATGATAATGAGCTTATAGCAATTAGTCAATTAAGTTTTTCAAGGTAAAGAAGATTAACACTGGATTATCCTGAACATATATGGGATCCAATTCTATATGATTGTTGATAAGATCTAAAGTTCTAGATGTATTAATAAATAGTTTCCCCATAAACTTAATTGGTACTTAAGTAAAGTTGCCATGTTTACATGCACTGGGTTAGATCTTTCTGTTCTGCCATTTCATCCCTTTTTTATTTATTTTGTCAAGCGGTTATAAGATAACAGGTATAAGTATAAATATGGTTATGAATACATGAAATGGATACATATAAAAAAAAAAAAGAAAGGGCTCCACAATTGTGCTTGGGTTTAGAACTGTGCTCTCCCCCGAGCTCCCCGAGCCAGCTGGATTCAGGGCTAAGCCACCCCGTAGAGGTGGTGAAGAGGGGGGAGACCACCAGCAGGGTCGAGGAGAGCTGCGTCTGTCCTCCCCAGCTGGTCTTTACTCCCTTTCCTGAAGGCGGTTGCAGCGGTGGTCAGAAATGGCCACCTCAAAGAAGAACCTGACCGGACAAGATTGTGCAGGAGGAAATTTAAAGGAGAAAGTTTGACTGATCGGGTTGAATGGAGAAAACATCCACTTAAGGTACCTGGAACTTGAATTATAAAGACTATTGTTATTCCTAAAAAAAGGAGTTTTAAAGTGGCGAAAGAGAAAGAGAAAGGAAAAAGAACTGGTTTTTTTCTCTCACATTGACAGTTTTAATTGACTTGGAACGTTAAGAAGAAGGGACTTGAATTTAAAAATTGATACTAATCCACTTTGACATTAATAGGCTATTCCTAGCTGAAAATAAAGTGCAAGGATAAAGATTCTTGGACAATTTAAAAAGTTCTAAAAAGAAAGAAAGCAGAGGAGGAAAAAACAAAAAGAGGGTGGAATCTGGAAAAATGGAGACCACCTGGAACTAAAAAGAATCGAGAGTGGAATTTTAATAAGATCTGAAAAGGACACATTGTAGTTGAAACTTTGCTACAAGACAATAAAGCCCCTGGAAAGAGAAAGTGAGAAAAGAAGCAAGATACAGCTTTGGATTATTGGGTGCTTCCTGGATTTTCTGGATAGTGGATCCTAATGAAATGAAATAAAATCAATTGAGGGTTGTTTAAAAATTTTTCAAAATGCCATCACTCCTTGAAGAGCTAAAAATGATACAAGAACAAAGAAGAAGCACAAGAGGAAGAGAATCTTTGACCGTGCTAATTTATAGAAATGGAGATTTTGAACTATGAAAACAACAAGGACTGCTTGGAGAACAAGAAGGGGGACAAAGAAGAAGCCATCTAATGACAAAGCAATTTTATGGGTAAAAAGGGAAAAACAGAAAAGAAGTTAAATTTAAGATCTGAAGCAACAACAAAAAAAAAAAGAAAAGTAATTATAACATTAGAAGGAGGAGGATCACAGAAGGGAGAACCAGATAGAAAAGGAACAAAAGGAGGAGAAGAAGAAGGGAAAATGGAAAGAAAAGAAGTTATAAAACAAGAAATAAGAAACAGGAAAAGCATCAAGAATTAAAGGGATAAACGTATTTAAAAGACACAGAGACAATGGTTAAAATTCTTAAAGAGAGGATTCTGCAAAGGTACATGAGATAGCTTGTTATACTAGAAATAGAAAAGAGTTAGAAAATATGATAGATGATTGAAGTGATAGATAAAATTGGCATTGATGTGTAATGGAACACTTGTTAGTAATTAAATAAAACAAAGAGGACAAGAGAATAAGGCTCTCAATGATTTTAAAAGAAAGTATAAAAATTGAAAAGAAACATGGAAGATTTTCAATGAAATTAATATCAGTTGACAGGATGAATTTGAATAAGAATAATAATTTAATTGACTATTGTTAATAACTATTGTTTTGTTTTTTGTTCAAAGATAGTAATATGTTAAATATGAAATATAGGTGATTAAGTGAATGACAACTGATAATATTAGGCAATGTTTGTTATGGAAATTTTTTAAATAGAAATATACAAGACTTTATTAATGGTGGAGCTGAATTTGAATAGAATAATTTTTATTTATTATTGTTATTCATATATATGCAGATGTGTGTGTATATATATATATATATGTATGTATATATGTTTTCTTAAGTTTTTGCAGGTATTTATATGTATGGTATTCAGCTTTGTTCCAGTATTTTCCCATGTCATTATAGTTGTGCTTTTAAAGTTGTAGCGATGTTTCGGCAGAATCCATCTGCCATCATCAGGCTTGTGTATTGTGTATTGTGTACACACAGATGAACCCAATACACTGATGATGAGATGAGTTCTGCAAATGTCGCTAACTTTAAAAGCACTACTATGACGTGGAATACCAATTTGAAACTTAGAACTAATGTATATATATATGTGTATTTTATATATATGTATATATATAAAATACACACTAGGTTCTTGAAATATATATATATACACACACACACACACACACACACACACATATTTCAAGAACCTAGTGTGTATTTTTAAGGGAATGTACCAAGCAGAATTTGGTTGATAATAGCTATGTGTTATAAAATAGAGATTAGAAAATGAATGTTATAATTGTAAAGGTATAATATAAACTTTAAACAAAATTTGAATGGATAATTAAAAGATACAAAGGTGTTATACTCCAGTCTAGTAACTACAGAGGAAAATGTGTTTTATGAGAAAAGAAAATATGAAATTGTAAACAGGACAGACAAAAGTGTAAAAATATTGATTGGAAAGATATTGAAAACTAGAATAAGACATGTAATTGAAGTTAGAAAGAAATGAGATAATTAAAAATGAGGTTATAGAAAGCAAAGAAAAGGGGAAAATTATTGAGAAAATTGTGAAAATAGTTATAAGATATGAATTAGAATATATGAGATAAATATGTAATTGAGCTTATGTCTATATGGAGAAGTTGATAACCTGGGAGCATGCTGTTCTCCAAAAAAGACATTTTATTTGCATTTGTATGTTTTGTAAAACTCAAATAAAACTTTATTTAAAAGAAAGAAAGAAAGAAAGAAAGAAAGAAAGAAAGAAAGAAAGAAAGAAAGGGACAGTAGGCACGTTAGTGCGCTTATGCACTCCCCCTACAGACCTCTTAGGAAAGGGGTGAGGTCAATAGTAGACAGTCTAAGGTTAAAGTTTTTGGGGTTTGGGGAAGAAACCACAGAGTCAGGTAGAGTATTCCAGACACTGACCACTCTGTTGCTGAAGTCGTATTTCCTGCAATCAAGTTTGGTGCGGTTAACCTTGAGTTTGTATCTATTGTGTGCTCTTGTATCTTGTATTGGTTGAAGCTGAAGTATTCGGAAGGACATTGCAATGTATAATTTTATATACTATACTTATATCGGACCGAAGGTGGCATAGTTCTAGTTTTCTAGGTCTAGAATTTCAAGTCTGGTGGCATAAGGTATTCTGCAAGGACTAGAGGAGTGTAGAACTCTTCTTTGTGAAATATTTCTGGACTTTCTCAACTGTATTAATATCAAATATGTAATGTGGGTTCCAAACTGATGAGCTGTATTCAAGTATTGGTCTAGCAAATGTTTTGTATACTATAGTTAGTAGTGTGATATTACTGGAGAAAAAGCTATGCAGGATTAGGTTAACAATTCTTAATGCCTTTTTGGCTATGTAGTTACAGTGGGCTCTAGCACTTAGATCATTAGAGATGAGTACTCCAAGGTCCTTGATGGAGTTTGGATCATCAACAAGGTCTTGACTATTCAGCTTGTATTTTATTTTCTGGTTTTTTTTGTCAATATGTAAGACAGAGCATTCATTTGTTGAGATTTGAAGTTGCCATTTGTTTGACCATTGTGATACATAGTCGAGGTCTTTTTGAAGGGTAGCTGTATTGTCTGTGGTGTTGAATAGCTTTACATCATCAGTGAAGCAAATGCAGTTGCTCTTAATATGATCACAGAGGTCATTTATGTAGAGTATGAAGAGAGTTGGTCCTAGAACACTGCCTTGGGACACCACTGTTGACAGGTACAGAATTTGATAGGACGCTCCCAATTTTGACCATTTGTTGTCTGTTTGACAGGAATGCCTCTATCCAGTTATGCAGGTGTCCAGAGAAACCATAAGATTTTAGTTTTAGGAGTAGTTTGTTGTGTACCACTGAATCAAAGGCTTTACAGAAGTCTATGTAAATTGCATCTATTGCTTTGCCCTGATTGAGTTGTGTAGTCCCTTGTGCAGTGAACAATGCTTACATCCAGCAATATTTCCTTGCTGTGAGATACAACCTGAAATTTGGTTCTTTCCCGTCTAAAATACATACACAGATGACAAGTGGTAGGAGAAAAAATCAGTTTGGGCTTCAATAAAGAGTGTGGATAATTTTTTTGCCACCAGCATTTTTCATAGTGAGCAAGTGGAAAGAAGTAGCTGATGTTGCAAATGGAGTGATTGCTTGGTTTAGCATTCCAGTTAATTGGTTTAAATGGAATTTATTGCCATGTAGATATATGTGAGATTGCATGGATAATGGTAGGGTGGAGTAGACAATCCTTTAATTTCAAGAGTGAATAATGTGTGCTTCAGTGTGAGAAAGAGCACGCATATTGCAAGCAGGGTTCTTCAAATGCCATTTTTACTGGAAATTTCCCAAGTAATCTGAAAAAAAAAATCTGAAAAGAAGGCAGTGGTGAACCACCTTCAAGAAAACTGTATGACTGTAGTTGTCAAGCTCAGCTTGACTTGAGAGTTTCTTTACCATTTTGGATCTGCCAGTTCCAGTGGGGACAACCTAAGGTAAGGGAGTATGGGCATTCTCTCATTTATTTTGCTATAGAAGTGAAAAAGCCAGTGCAGCACTTAACATCTACTATGGGCAGAGATAAAGGAACACAACTTCCAAAGGAAGAGTTTGTTCTCAGTGAAGACTAACAAGGCAGATAATCATGCAGAACCTAAAGGTAAAGGTTTCCCCTGTCCAATCATTTTTGACTCTTGGGAGTGATGTTCATCTGTTTCTCAGCTGAGCGAGCCAGCATTGTCCAAAGACTCTTTCCATGGTCACGTGGCCAACATGGCTATACGCTGAAGTACATAGAATGCAGTTCCCTTCCCACCGAAGTGGTACCTATTTATGTACTTGCATTTGCATGCTTTCAAACAGCTAGGTTGGCAGGAGCTAGGGCATGTAACAGGAGCTCACCCCATCACGTAGTGCTCGGGTCTCAAACCCAGGCTGTCAGCTCTCTAGCTGACAAGCTCACTGTCTTTAATCATGGAGCCATCGTGCCTCCTATACATAAAGATATGACTTGTTGTGAATAAGCTCCATGAATGGGCACCACCTCTAAGAGGGGAAATACATCCTGCCCCTGTAGAACTTAAAACTGGGGTGCATCTTACTCAGGGTTCAGCCAAAGACTTCTCCCCCAATCCCATCCAGACCCTTATAGCTTCCAAGCACTGGGAAAAGACCATTGTTGGCATCATGTAGTCAGCTCAGGGTGGAGATATATAACTGGATATCATCAACATACTGATGAGATTGCATCCCATGTTTGCCAATGATCTTCCCCAGCAGCTTGATGTAGATAGTAGCAGGGAGAGGGTGAAGCCCTGAAGTATCCCACAAACCAGTGACCTCAGACTTAATTCACTTCTACTATTCCCTAACCATGGAATCCACAGGGCTGGAAGGGACCTTGGAGGTCTTTTAGTTCTTGGAGTCAGGGAACCTTATACCCTCCAGGACAAATGGATCAGTGGTGGGATTCAAAATTTTTTACTACCGGTTCTGTGGGTGTGGCTTGGTGGGTGTGGCAGGAGAAAGATACTGCAAAATGCCCATTCCCAACCCACTCCTGGGGAAAAATCCCATTTCCTCCCCACCCCACTAACCAGCTTTCCAGATCTGTTCTCCTGTGCAGGGCAACAAAAGAAGACCCAGCCGATCAGCTGGGACTTGGGAGGCAGAGAATAGATGGGGGAGAGGCCAGTCAGAGGTGGTATTTGCTGGTTCTCCTAACTATTCAAAATTTCCACTACCGGTTCTCCAGAACTGGTCAGAACCTGCTGAATACCACCTCTGAAATGATTGTCCAGTCTATTCTTGAAAACCTCCAGTGATGGAGCACCCACAACTCAAGAAGGCAAGCTGAGTTCCATTGATTAATGGTTCCCACTGTCAGTCGGGGCACTATCTGGCCCCATACAAAAGAGGAGAATCACCACAATATTGTGCCTCTCACTCCCAACCCTTTGAGTCAGCCAGAAAGCTACCATGATTGATGGTATTGAAAGCCACTGAGAGATCAAGAAGGGAAAGAATGGATTTACTACCTCCATCCTATGCCTGCCCGAGGGCACCGACAAGCAGCATTAATGCTGTCTGTCTGTAACTGGGCAACTCCTCACTAAATGAGAAAAACCCACTTCTTCTAGGATCCTCTGGTGCTGGGAGCTAATGGCCTTCTCCACCACCTTCCCTAAAAAGCTGCATAAGCTGCACTGGCTTGTAAGAGGCTTCCAGGTACAGTTCAAAGTGTTGTTTAATACCTGTAAAAGGGCTGGGTTATTTGTAGGATGGTCTGTCTCCCATTAGAGCATGTGCACCAAGTGGATATGGCCTGGGGTATGTACAGTCAAGGGTATAATTTCGGTGTTGTAAATACAAGATTTAGTGCTCTTAGCTTTTGAGAAAGTGAACCAGAGGAACTATGGGAGGAAGTAAGAAACAAAGCAACGAAAAGTCCCTAAAATTTCAAAAAGAAAAAGATCTAAGCAGCTTTCAGAAGAAACTATTCAGATGGCCAGATATAAACAGAGAATGGAAGCCCCTGGGCAATAAAAATAGTATATGGCAACTGAACACAGGCTGTTCACATTAAGTAAGAGAGGACAAGAAAGGATATCTCAGATCAGAATGTCAACTAACTAAAATATAACAAGAGAAGGAAAAAGAACATTCTTTTTTTTAAAAAAAGAAGATCAAATAAATCGCAGGATTTTTTTTCCAGCTGATTTAGAAATGCTGAAGTATAATCATGAAAGAAATATGAGGTTAAAAGAAGAAAAACCACACTGAAACCCTTTACAAACAGGACTCTAAATGACAGAAGCATTTGTGGAAAGAGAATATATTCAGGGACTAATTCCAGTAGAAAGTGAGGTCAATAGGCCAGCTGTCAGACAGGAAAGCATCAGGTGCAGATGAAATACCCAGTGAACTATTTAAAACCTCAGGAAAAGAGACTTGGAGCTCTTTGATAATAAATAAGGAACAAGCCTGGGTGACCTAAAAATTGAAAAGATTGGTGTATCTGTTTTTATTGAAAAATGGAGATTCAAGAGATTGCCCAAAACACTGAACAACTGCACTAATTCATCAGATCAGTAGAGTTGGAGTTATGAGTTAAAGACTTAGAAAAAAGAAGATAGCCATCGATGGAGAGAAAAATGCAAAATGAATGAGCAAGTTTTAGGAAAGGTGGAGGGACACAAGATCCAACAGCTACTGTAAAGTGGATAAAGGAAAGAGCAAGAAAAGACATAACCTATGGCATTTGCAAGAAGTCAAGAGGAGGCAAATGACAAAATGGCAGTCCATTCCTTTTGTACCTTCATTGAGCTGTCACACAAAATGTGTGCCTTGGTGGCTCAGGCTGTCAATTGCCTGCCCTTAAGTTCCAGCTGCCTACAACTGCTGTAGGCTCGAATCCCACCAGGCTCAAGGTTGACTCAGCCTTCCATCCTCTCGGGGTAGGTAAATTGAGGACCCAAGATTGTTGGGGGCAATAAGCTGACTTTGTAAAAATGCCGCTTAGTAATAAGCAGGCATATACAATGGAATGAAGGCTATTGCTGAGCACACTGGGTTGCATCCCAAAAATTGTAAGCCGCCCTGAGTCTCCGGAGAAGGGCGGCATATAAATGTAATTTAAAAAAAAATGGGTGGAACTTGCATGGCAAAGGTACAATGCAGCTTGCAACACTATTAGGAAAGGACTGGATGTATGGAATCTATAGACACCCTCCCCCAAGGATTTATCTTTGCTTCATTGATTATAACATGAGTTTTGACTGCATAGGTTAGAGTTTGAATGTATTAAGGCTGGTAAACATAGTTGAATAACTGGCTATAGTAGTCTTATGAGGAATCTTGACAATCAATGAGAAGTTACTGTAATTTGATTTGGAGAAATGGAATGGTTCAAAATAGAAAGGAGCTTAGACAAGAATGCATACAGTATTGTTCCTTTTTCTGTTTAATGCAGTGTTTTTCAAACATGGCAATTTTAAGGTGTGTGGACTTCAACTCTTAGAATTCTCCAGCCAGCATGATGGTTGAGGAATATTGGGTCCATACATCTTAAAAGTCACCATGTTTGTAAAAATATTGGTTTAATGTATTTGGCACAAATATTATAAATTTGGCAAGGAGAGGACACCTGGAGGTCAAAGTACTAAAATTTGAGATAGGCAGAGAAGACTATTTCATTAGCTAAATGTAAATGGTGCAAATAAATGCAGTGTTTTGACTGCAATGTGAAAAAAGTTGCTTTGGGTCAGGTATGGGTGCTAATGATGCTGGATCTTTTCCTGAACCCAGGAGATAATATCCCAGAAAGTATTCATATGTCTTAAAGAGATGCCTGTCAGAATGTGACAAGGTACCTCAGAATGGATGTGGCACCTCCTTAGATCATACACCTACAGGTGAAACTCAAAAAATTAGAATATCGTGCAAAAGTTCATTTATTTCAGTAATGCAACTTAAAAGGTGAAACTAATATATGAGATAGACTCATTACATGCAAAGCAAGATAGTTCAAGCCATGATTTGCCATAATTGTGATGATTATGGCTTACAGCTCATGAAAACCCCAAATCCACAATCTCAGAAAATTAGAATATTGTGAAAAGGTGCAATATTCTAGGCTCAAAGTGTCCCACTCTAATCAGCTAATTAAGCCATAACACCTGCAAAGGGTTCCTGAGCCTTTAAATGGTCTCTCAGTCTGGTTCAGTAGGAATCACAATCATGGGAAAGACTGCTGACCTGACAGTTGTGCAGAAAACCATCATTGACACCCTCCATAAGGAGGGAAAGCCTCAAAAGGTAATTGCAAAAGAAGTTAGATGTTCCCAAAGTGCTGTATCAAAGCACATTAATAGAAAGTTATATAGAAGGGAAAAGTGTGGAAGAAAAAGGTGCACAAGCAGCAGGGATGACCGCAGCCTGGAGAGGATTGTCAGGAAAAGGCCATTCAAAAGTGTTGGGGACTTTCACAAGGAGTGGACTGAGGCTGGACACACAGATGGATCCTGGACATGGGCTTCAAATGTTGTCAGAAGCGTCTTACTTGGGCTAAAGAAAAACAGACCTGGTCTGTTGCTCAGTGGTCCAAAGTCCTCTTTTCTGATGAGAGCAACTTTTGCATCTCATTTGGAAACCAAGGACCCAGAGTCTGGAGGAAGAATGGAGAGGCACAGACTGCAAAATGCTTGAAGTCCAGTGTGAAGTTTCCACAGTCTGTGTTGATTTGGGGAGCCATGTCATCTGCTGGTGTTGGTCCACTGTGCTTCATTAAGTCCAGGGTCAACGCAGCCGTCTACCAGGAGATTTTGGAGCACTTCATGCTTCCTTCCACAGACAAGCTTTATGGGGATGCTGACCATTTTCCAGCAGGACTTGGCACCTCCCACACTGCCAAAAGCACCAAAACCTGTTTCAGTGATGGTGGGATTACTGTGCTTGATTGGCCAGCAAACTCGCCTGACCTGAACCCCATAGAGAATCTATGGGGCATTGCCAAGAGAAAGATGAGAGACATGTGACCGAACAATGCAGAAGAGCTGAAGGCCACTATTGAAGCATCCTGGTCTTCCATAACACCTCAGCAGTGCCACAGGCTGATAGCTTCCATGCCACGCGTTGAGGCAGTAATTGCTGCAAAGGGCCCAAACCAAGTACTGAGTACATATGCATGCTTATACTTTTCAGAGGTCTGATATTGTTCTATGTACAATCCTTGTTTTATTGATTGCATGTCATATTCTAATTTTCTGAGATTGTGGATTTAGGGTTTTCATGAGCTGTAAGCCATAATCATCACAATTATGACAAATCACAGCTTGAACTAACTTGCTTTGCATGTAATGAGTCTATCTCATATATTAGTTTCACCTTTTAAGTTGCATTACTGAAATAAATGAACTTTTGCATGATATTCTAATTTTTCGAGTTTCACCTGTAATTTCTGGGATTGCATGGTTATGGTCCGCCAACATAAAGAATGCCTGAGAAACATGACAGAGAAATAATGCTTTAATATATGTTGAAGTTGTGGTTAATTGAGGATGTCAAATAGATCACCCAAATAAAAATGTTACATAGCAGACCACTAGTTGACTAACATAAACTACTGTACTTAGATCTTCTGGTTGTTGAAACCCTGTTCCATGCAAGCACAGCTTCTTGCTCCGGATTCTTGATTGTAGAAGAAGAAATCCTTGTTCTTACAACTTTTTATGCAACATATACATTCAATGCATGTGCATAGTGCCTAATTTATTCTTTTTTGTTGTTGTTACTTTGCTTTAAGCTTAAAAAGTTTAAAAAAGTAAAGAATAAAGATGCAAAAGGCAAAGTGAAAAATAAAATGTAAGTAAAACATTGTGAAGGGAATTTTTGATGACACATGTTCCCCTTCACTTCTATTTTTTTTTCTCCCACCACTAATCACTCCTTAAATATTTGTGCTATACTTTACAGAGCATTGGAGGTTTTTCCTCATATCTATTTAAGTCATTTCACCCATCTATTGTTTTTAGTCTCTTGACTCTTTTCTTAGAAACCATATTCCAAATCTGCCTTGCTGGAAGGAGCCATTGCTGCTTAAATTTGGTTAAACTTATAACTATAGATGGTCAGTTTTGCCATTGCTACCTATTCAGCCATTCTAATCCCCTAATCTTCTATCAACAGCAGAATTTCTTTTTCAATATTGTGCCAGGTTTGTTTTTGCTGTTGTAGCCTGTAAACATATATTTTCAAAAGTTTGACACTTTTCGATTGAGCTTTCTGGAATTATTCCCAAAGTATTTGTGTTTCAATTCAAATGCAGCTTCATCTCACAAGCTATTTTGAAACACAGCTGGTAAAACGTCTTGCAGACTGTTGCTGTTACCAGAGGATCTTAAGGGATGATTCTGAGACTCTCCCTAACCCAGGAGAGTCAGATAAATGAAAGGAAGCCTGTTCCTTCTGTTGTTCAGTTGGAAAAAACGACAATCCAGAGAGTGCTGGCCATGTCTTCACTGGAGTCATACTGGCTTCTAGTAATCACCCTGTTCATTTCTAGGTGCTCACAAATCCGCTGTTTGATTATCTTTTCCAGGTTTTTCCAGATATTGATGTCAAACGGAACAACATCAATTGTTCACTCACCTGTGTCTGCATTAGAGTGAATTCTAATATATCATCTTTGCTCTCCCCCAAAGTTCCTATAAATTCCTCTCCCTCAATCATGTTATCCCAGTAGTTAGAATTAAGTCCAGTAGAACATAGAACATAGAATAACAGAGTGGGAAGTGTTATGTATATAGGTTTGAATGTTATTGGTTTATTTGAACTGTTCTTGTAAAATGTTAAATGGTATTGGTTTAAATAGTGCGGGAAAAACCCTGCACTCTGATTGGCTGGCAACTATGGCTGCTGGCTATAAGAAGCAGCCGTAGCCCAGCCAACTCGGGTCCATTCGAGCTGTAGTCACTGAATAAACTCTTTACTGAAGCTCCTCGCGTTTGACTCTTCATGCAAACTTAACAGGAAGGGACCTTGGAGATATTTTATTCCAACCCGCTGCTTGAACTGGAGACCCTATACCATTTCAGATAAATGATTGTCCTGTCTCTTTTTGAAAGCCTCCACTGATGGAGCGCCTACAACTTCTGAAGGCAAGCCGTACTACTGGTTAATTGTTCTCACTGTCAGGAAATTTCTCCTTAGGTTGCATCTCTCCTTGGTTAGTTTTCATCCATTGTTTCTCTTCTTTCCTTTTGGTGCTTTGGAAAATAGTTTGACCCCCCCTCGTCTTTGTAGGAGCCCTTCAAACATTGGAACACTGCTACCATGTCACCCCCAGTCCTTCTTTTCATTAGACTAGATGTACCCAGTTCCTGTAACGGTTCTTCGTATGTTTTGGCCTCCAGTCCTCTAATCATCTTTGTTGCTTTTCTCTGCACACTTTCCAGAATCTCAACATCTTTTTTATATTGTGGTATAGGTGATCCTTTAGTTCCTGCCTCCATTTTTTGGATGATAAAGTTGACAGTTAGCCACCTCAGAAACCTGTTCAATCCCCTACTCACAGTTCGTTTATCAGTTGATGTTAGGGTAATTAAAGCCCCCCATTATTACATTCCTAAGAAAACAGGCACTGCACGGTTTCCAGCACTTGAATCCTACCTGGGACATCGAAGGAGGTATTTCCCTTCTTGCCTCTCTTCATTTTTGTGCTATTGTGTGGAAGAGCCAGGCTCTTAGAAAGAGCCGGAGATTGTTACACCTGTTGGAAACTGGCAACCTGTCCTTCTCTTGGTGCAACAGAAAAACTGCCAGATTCCAATAACAGCCTTACACAAGCTTTTCATCTGGCTTAACAAGTTTCCCCTGTTCGTTTTTTGCTCAGCGTGACAGGGAAGAAGATGAATCTTCTTTGCACAGAGAAGGTTGCAGAGCAAAGGCTGTTTTCTTAAACAAACTGGGCAGTGACAAAATTAGGTTCTTCTTCACTTATCTGCAAAGAAGTGGGAATTCTTGGTCAATCATTTTTCCGCACCAAATCCAAAACTTCTTCGGCTTTTTCTATAAGATTAGATAGTCTGAGGGGGCCCTCTGGCTGCCACATCAATAATGCTGCTTAAATAACACTTGCTTCCAGCACTGGAAGTCTCCAGTATGTGCAATTCAACTCATAAATAATTTTGGCATGCTAAAGGCAAACTTTTGAGTGAATTCATAATACTTTTGCAAGCATCAGTAGGACTGAGAATTTTATTGAAGCTAGAGCAAGGCTTGTCTTACTCCAGTCTGTATAGAACAGAAAAGAAACTATATTAAAGTTAAACTTAATTTGTATCCCATAGGGAGACATATTAAAAATTATCGGAGACTATATATTAGGGAATACTACCAAATTCTGAAAGGCCAATTAAAGATTTCATGGCAGTCAAGCAGAGGCATGGACCCAGAAACAGACAAGGAGCCTCAGGCTATTGGTCTAATGCAGGAGTCCGCGGGCCAGATGCATCACATACAGGCCACGCCCACCCCAGCTCCGTGAAGGGGGGAAATATTGTGATACAACACGTGATAGCAACATGACACAATGAGTTTGACACCTGTGGTCTAATATATTCTAGGTATGCCATGAAGGTTCTCCAAGTCAGGAGTCCCCAACCCTCGGGCAGAACTGGGCCTCAGAAGCAGCGGATAAATGGGCGTGCAGCTCCACTTGCACTTGCACACATCTCCATTTGTGCAAGCAGCGGGAGCATGTGCCTCCTGCTTGTGCAAACGGAACTGTGCATGCTCGCCCACCATTCATACAAAACCATCCCCTCTTCTCCCCCTTTCTGGTCCACAAAGCACGAAAGGTTGGAGACTGCTGCTCTAAGTGATGGATAAAGGCCAATGTTTATGCAAAACTCCCTAAATCTTTTTCTCATTATTTTACAAGGCAGACTTCATTTCTCCCATTGCCTTTCCAGACAGGATGAAAGCTGACTCCTCTTCAAAACAAACAAAAAAAGCTACTGTTTCAAGGTGACCCTAGTAACTAAAATGGTCATTTCCTAAAGATCTTTCCTCTCATAGCTGTGTTCTTCTGGAGCTATTTTAGCCCTTATCACAAACAGGGAGGCATTTTACATGCAGAATAAACACTGCTCAGAAATTATCTTCCTACTTGCCTCCTGTGTTTGATTCAAAGCTCAGTCCCAAATTTATTTTTCTCCCAGAGTTCAACTGAGAGATTATTTGAATAGTATTCCTCCATGCCTAGCATGATAATTCTTGAAATTATTTGTTGTTGTTGATGATGAAGTGGTGGTAAAAACACAATCCTTATTAATAATAAGAAAAGGCTACCAGACTTAGCCTATAAGCATCCAGGTGTCCACTAGATAGCAGCAAAGAACTATAGAAAAGACTCTGGTATCATTCAACGGTCATCCAGATTTTGCAATCCGTCTCAAGGTGATGTTTAATTAGGTGTTCAGAATTATATATTCCCTCATGCAGAATAATTGGCTCTTTTGCTGCCAGTAGCCCTATGAAAGTATTGATCCTCGTATAACAAAATAATTACTCAGTTATAGAGAGAGAGAGAAAAAACAAACAAACAAAAGATAACATCCTGTTAGACTCCTGCCAATCCTTCATCTTGGATTTCCTGATCCTGGCAGAGAGATCTCAAGGTGACATCAAAGCCTGAGACAAAACAGCATTCCGCTAAAGCAACCTTAGCAACTTTAAGGTAGGTGGACTTCAACTCCCAGAATTTCCCAACCAGCATCCTGGCTGGGGAATTCTGGGAGTTGTTTATGTATCTTAAATTTGCCAAAATTGAGAAATACTGCTAGAGAATTATTTGTCCAGATGGATGCTGCTTTGAATTTGAAGCCTGGCTGAAATAAAATAAAATAATCCCCGAAATGATTCATAATATGAAATAAGGTTAGATACACTTCCATTGTACAAGCTCTTTTCTGTCTTCTAACATCCCATTCTCATAGCATTGCTTCAAGAGAATACATAGAGTTAGTCTGTTTCCATCAAGCTAGCCATTCAGGCAGTGGTGGGATTCAATTTTTTTTACTAGCGGTTCTGTGGGCTTGGTGGGCATGGCGTGGCTTGGTGGGCGTGGCAAGGGAAGGATACTGTAAAATCCCCATTCTCTCCCCACTCTTGGGGGAAGGTTACTGCAAAATCCCATTCTTTTTGATATTTCCTAAAGCTGCAGTTATATGAACCTGTTTTGTTTTGTTTTTACTCTGGGGCCCATTAATACCAGTTCTGTGCAACTATCTACTCACTCCTATATTGCTAGCTACTTGCTTCTTCTTTTCTTGCTTTTCTTTTCTTTTTTCATCACAGTTAGGATCTGTGCAAAATAATTGTTTTCAAGTATGTTTCACAAGATGAAAGCAGTTTTCCACCCTTCTTATCATTTAAGCTGTATGGGATTCTGTCTCAGTAATGCTAATATTTCATTGAGTTGAATAGCCTCGATATCTGCCTTCACAGGACACATGAAACTATTTTTTATTGAACCCTTTGTGATTAATAAAGTTCACCCCAAATCGATTGTGATGGCATTGTAAATGATAAGCAAACAAACATCCTTATGGTGTATGTAAAATTAGCCACTGGCTGCAATTTTATACAGCTACAAACACACTTTCTCTCTGTCTCACATATACATGCACACATATTACAGAGTCAACTCTTACTAACAGCTTCAAATATGCTTCTTTCTATTGGACTGCAGTAGCTATTGGTCTAAATAGATTGGGGTATGTATGTGTTGTTTTCAATGTTTTCATAATATATTGTTGTTCAGTGGTGGGATTCAATTTTTTTTGCTACCGGTTCTATGGGGGTGGCCTGATGGGCATGGCAGGGGAAGGATACTGCAAAATCTCCATTTCCACCCCACCCCAGGGGAAGGATAGTGCAAAACCCCATTCCCTCCCCACCCCACTAACCTGCTTTCTAGCTCTGTTCTCTTATGCAGGGCAACAAAAGAAGACCCAGCCAATCAGATGGGACTCAGGAGACAGAGAATAGATGTGAGTGGGGTCAGTCAGAGAGGGTATTCTGAACTACTCAAAATTTCTGCTACTGGTTCTCCAGAACTGATCAGAACCTGCTCAATACCATCTCTGTTGTTGTTTTGTAAATGAATCTTATAGATATGTTCAAAAGTTAACCACTGAAGCTTGTTATGAAGCACTTCCTGCACCTAAAATTACTCTGCTTCTTCTTTATCTCCCAAATCTGGAAACACAATCTTAAAATGGGTAATGCTTCTTGGGAAGTGTTGAATAACACACACACACACATCCCACACTCTCCACTTTTAATCTGAAATGGGTAAGGATGGATTGCAAGCGTCTCAGATACAGAAAAAGGTGTTTACTCATTCTCATCCCCTTATTTTCCTCTTGTAAATGTACCATTTTTTACAAAAACACTGTTATACATCCCTCAAGAAAGAGGGGGCATTTTGGATCAATGCTGTGGGTGCCTCATGCTATACTGGACTTTTGTGGGCATGTGTTTATGTGTATGTTATATGTCTCTCAGCAGATGGCATTATTTGGCTAAACATGGAAGCAAAATAGGGTTGGGCTTTATTAGTATCTGGATGCAAGATCAGTAGAAAGTCCTAGAGCTAGACTAGAATGGAAAGTTGAAAAACATCCCAAATTTTTGCAATGGCAAACTATTTCAGTACTTTTCCAAGAAAACTGCTTGGTTATATAGCTCATGAAATCCGTCAAGAACTGAGCTCATCTTGAGGACCTCTTTTCTATGTAAAAAAACCCTACTACAGTCAAAAGACCAAAAGCCAATTTATACAACATACAGTACTTAAGCCATGGCATTTCCCTACCATCACCATTTCTGCTCTCCCCTTCTCCCCCACCAGTTTGTGACACTAACAATCATCTTCATCTGTACCACTAACATCGCTGACCACATTGTTATTGCTCCCTCTACTGACCATAAGAGTGAATTCAATCAATGCCTGCTTTCCTCACCCAATGTTTTTACTCATTAAGTCTCATTTTCTTTGGTACTATCCTTCTGCTGACATTAAAAGTCCAGTGAAACATGGCAATCAAATCTCTGCAGGAGGAAGGAGAGTAAAAAAACCACTTCAGCATGATTCTGGATGTGCAGTAGCTGCTTTATATATATGATTAATTGTCAAAGCACTGGCAGTGGTGCCAATGCAGAACTCTTTTTGGAAAAGTGCAGTGAGAGTGAAGATCCATTTCAGCTACTACCCTTATAGATTTTTATTGATAGTTCTGGCAGCATCCAATCATTCACAATGGGTCACAAGTTTCATTTGAAGGGAATGCTTATTTCTTTAGCCTCTGCTTTTTTTAATAAACATTTGTCAATAAAGGAGAATCATTGTAGCTCGGGGTTGAAATGAAGGGTCCTTGGTGCTGAGGTTGGTTGTTTTTTGCAAATTAGCACTGATGATGTTACCTAGTTTGGGAGAAGTCTGCAAGAAAACAAGCAACTTCAGAGAACACCAATGATCCCTCTTATAAACACTTAATTCTGGTCCCAGGAAGTTTCACAGCTCTTCTTCATTGTCAGGCAGTGGGCATGACTTGTTGCTGCATCTCCTCAGTGCTTTGAAGGCAGGTTCTGTGGTTACTGTAATTCAGAGTCTTTTCAGCTGCTCTTTATGTTCTTCTTGCTCTAAACAGGGCTTTAGAACTGCCCTAGGCAGAGATAAGTCAGCTCCAGATGTTGCTGAACTGCAGTTCCTCAATATTGGCCATACTTCCTGGGGAATTTTGGGAGTTGTAGTTCAGCAACACTTGGCAGGGCATCAATTTACTTAGCCCTTGTGATTAGAAATAGTTACCATCTCAAGCAAATGGAGATGAATTTGGATGGGTAGGTGGGTGAGTTATAACAAGCCCTTTCCTGCTCAACTACTCACTCCATTGCTTGCATGGTAATATATGTTTATCACCCTTATGCAAACCCATTCTCCATTGGTCTCCTTCCAAACAAATAGAAACCTGGACAAATGCTGACCATTCATACCATTCAAAATGTTGTTCCTTTATGACTACGTACTACATCATTCCAGTTAAGCATAAAACAGCCATGTTTAGTAAGAGAAAAATTGGGATTAATGTAGTGTTGAAAATGTATGGGGTTACAATATTTTGGCTGCAGAAATCCTCAGGATCATTGGATGAAGCAATAGAACAGTGATGGCTAACCTTTTTCTTGTTGTGTGCCAAAAGCGCATGTGCACACAGCGTGGCTGCACCCCTAATGCAATGCGCGCGGTACCCCCCCCCTGCACATGCACATGACCACCCACGTGCTGATGCCTCTGTGCATGCACATGCAACCCCCCCACATGCGCCCTGCTCCCTGCGCATGTGTGTGCATCTCCCAGCATGCATCTCCCCTCATGCATGCGCGGCAGATACCTGACAATCAGTGGGCTGGGGGGAGGCATGCGCGCATGTGCAGTGGGCAACCTCTTGTGTGCTGGCAGAAATGGCTCTGTGTGCCACTTCCAGCACACATGCCATAGGTTCACCATCATGGCAATAGAACGTGCTGATATCCAGCAGTAATATCCAGCAGCCCTAATAAAAAGAGCATCTATTCCTATCTCTCAATTAGTTTCACAATTTTAGATGTTACCAAAGTAATAGTGTCATGCAGCCACAAAAAAAGTGACTTCTTTGGATAAGTATGCACTCAGAGCTATTTGCAATGGGATAAAAGAAAAAAATAAAAACATTTGGACATGTAGGAATCCCAGGTAAGTGATTAATCTATTTGACATACTGTACCAAACTTGGGCCATAAATAATGTGTTTTCTTTTTCATTTAATTGATGGGACCTTTCTTAAGTTAATATGCTGGATCATTTAGGTTTTTAAAGATATTTTTAATCCTACTTTTATCATTTTTATAAATAACTCAAGGTGGCAAACGTACCTAATCAGTGGTGGGATTCAAATTTTTTTACTACCGGTTCTGTGAGCGTGGCTTGGTGGGCGTGAAAGGGGAAGGATACTGTAAAATCTCCAGTCAGAGGTGGTGTTTGCCGGTTCTCCGAACTACTCAAAATTTCCGCTACCGGTTCTCCAGAACTGGTCAGAACCTGCTGAATACCACCTCTGTACCTAATGTTTCCTCCTCCTATTTTCCTGTGAGGTGGGTTGGGCTGAGATAAAGTGACTCGTTCTGGCTTTGAAGCAGGACTAGAACTCACAATCTCCTGGTTTCCAGTAATCACTAGACCAAATTGGCTCTTTTCTGTTATCAAACAAAGCACTACACTCACCCAATCCTGGAATAAAAAATAATAAACAATATAATTTGTGTTTTCTAAGGTGTGGAATTGCATTGCTATATTATGCAACTTTACAGGGGGAAGGGAAACCACTAGAGTGAGATATTAACATAATATTCAGATAGTATAAAAGCAATGTGTGCAGTAAATAAAATTCAATAACTTCAGATGGGTTTCAAAAACACACCGTAGCTTTCTCTTATTAGAGAGTAAAAGATGAGACAGAAACATGAAATTTGTATTAATTCATTATTTGATGGTTAGAGGCTTTTTTTTCTTTATTGAAAGTTGGCAGCAATACAAGAACTATGTAAATTTTCAGGGTCTCCATCAGGTTCCAAAGAAAACATTTTTCTTTCTGTATTTACTTTGGAAAACTCCAGAACTGATCAGGAGAGGTTGAGAATAAATTCCGAGGAATCCAAATTTCCTGATGGTTCTTCTTTTGCTTTTGTTTGTTCATTGGCAAGCTATTTTGGGCTTCAGTCAAATGTAAAAACCAATTAAAAAATACACAGCAAAAGATGTGTGTTGGGGATACAGAACAGGGAGGCAGTAGGCAAAGACAAAGCAGCAGTCTGGGTGCAATGGATTAAATTCCACAAAGTCATGCCTATTCCTTAGCTCGTTCTGTCCTCTGCAGTGGAATGGAGCTTGTATACAGACTTGGTTGTAGAGCCCAAGGATTCCTCTGGCTTTCTCAGATTCCTCTGGATTCCTCAGATTCCTCAACAGACTTTCAATTCCAATTTGTACTCAGCCTGGTTCTGTAACATTCATCTGAGGCACTGGTACTTTCTCCCCTTGGACCAGGAAAAAAAACCCCATTCCACCATCAAATCCTACTTTTTTTTTCAAGAAAATAAATATTTTGTGTACAAAATGTAAAACTAAAAGTTTCTGCTACTTAAGTTTGCATTCCAGCCAGGCTGGGTGCAGACAGGGGGAGGGTGGGGCAGAGGGTGAGTATATGTTGAAGCTTGCAGCATACTTTTAGTACTGAGGAGAGGGGGCATCTGCCATTAAGAGGGGGCTATTGTTGTTTGTGTCCCTTAGGTGAGAAACTCCATGGCAGGTACTTCTGGCATGGAGGACTTTGAGCAGCAATGGCTGAGCCATGTTCTAATAGTCAGTGAGTGGGTATCGTAGGAAGATAAAGACAAGGATGATGCAGAAGGTGGCAAGTGCGGAGCTGGTAATGTTAAAAAGGCGGGCAGTCTTGGCATCTTCCACAGCACCATTCAAATCGTTGAGGAGTTTTTTATCTCGCACCTGGAAAGAACAAGAACAAAGAAACAAATTTGGGGACAATGGTTAAAAAGAAAAAAAAGAAAAAATAGGAAGCTAAGAAATAAGGATGAGTTTAAAACTCCAGAACAAGAACAATTGTCCAGGACCATTTCTATTTTTGTGATGTTAAGCAAAGTTCTGACTTGAACACAGCGAACAGAAAGACCTTGAAATTTGCTGCTAGTGTCTCACACCCAGCAATAATATTTCCTCTGGCTGGAAACCCTAGCTACTTCTTTCAGTTCCAAGCAGTGAGGGCAGGACTGCTGTGTTTGTTTCCTGTAAGGGAAAAAGCCTCTCAATGAGAAGGCGGAAGGTGATGAATTGGCAACAGTGGGATCAATGACACAGGTGAATGGTACTAATTAGCTTTGCTTAGAAGAAAAAAATGCAACTCTCAGCAATCCAGGGGTTTCAAAATCTGCTGCTTCGAATGTAGATCATGGGATGAAAATGAGATGTGGGTGAATGTGCCATTAAGACCTTGACATGGACTGAGGTGTCATGTGGGAGAAGAAATCCCTTCTACACATTGAAAAGGTGTTTTATTTCCGTGAGATCTGCCATGTCATGGTCTTGAAACCTATAAATATCTCCT
Organism: Naja naja; assembly: GCA_009733165.1. NCBI lineage: Eukaryota > Metazoa > Chordata > Lepidosauria > Squamata > Elapidae > Naja > Naja naja. The sequence continues at coordinate 262,712,878 of CM019148.1, forward strand.
CTTCAAGTTATTTGAAACCTGAAATCTGTATATATTTGTGTGTGTGCATATTCTGTTCCTGCTAGTTAGGCAACTGCAGTCCTTTTCAAAGAGAAGGTAAAATATGTCACAAGTTTTCCTTGCAATAAAAAGCTATTGTTGGCACTAACAGAATATTAAGAGAATTAAGCTAACAGGATCTTTTGCAAAACATCTACAGTTTAGCTGAGGAATAGAGAAAGATAGAATTGTTTCTTAGCATGGATTTATATATTACCTTGCACATCACAATTATTCTTAAGACATGTTAAAGCAGCATATTTTGGAGTGTTTCTAGTGAAGCCAGTATATTTTAGAATTGAGAATGAAGAGAATGAGAATTCAAAGTTGTATCATTGAGAATTGTTCCAGGTGCCCATACTCTATGGGCATGTGGATTTAAATTAAGGTGGGTGTGATTTCAAGTATTCTAAGAATTCTGTGCATTATACAATTCTGCTATAGTGCATGGTCAAAGTTTTTGTCAGTTACAATCCACTTCATCAGCCATAAAAAGCATTAATCACAATTGGCAGATATATGTATATGGGTGTAAGGAGGGAACGGTAATAAATGAGGTCAAGTGGCAATAAAATAGCAAAGGTACAGTTTGGGACAACACATTTAAATCAATGTAGAAGAAACATAGTGATCATTTAATGACAGTAGGAATAAACCATTCATTTTAGCTTTATTACATTAAAGAAAATTTGTGATGGAGATTAAAGTAATTATTATGATACTTCATGGTCAGGCTTATATAACTGAACCTTTCATTTTTTTTAAATTCAGTAGCCTCCTACTGAAATTTTGAGTATCTAGTGAGTTAGAGACCAGTTTTTGTCATAATGTTTATCTTGAACTCTCACAAGGTTCTGTGGCTGCAACAAATTAATATGGCAATCAGATTTTATATTTTATTTTTGCTCAATGCGAATCCAATGAACAACTAACCTGGCTCTTAGCATGACTGGGCAGTTGCCATAAATCAGTTCACGGGGTCAAGAGGGGAAGTAGTATATTCTGGAAAGGCCAGAAAGAAGCTAATTGATCCCAAGGGGTCTCTCTTACTCCAAATACCCCAATGACCCTTGCCCCACAATATAAATGACTGAGCCATTCCCTTTCCTAGTCAGTGGATGCAAAAATGCCAGCAGCCTATTGCTGAGAATGGCAGGGTTTGCATTGCAACCATCATCCACACCACACAATTTTAGAGGATATAATTAGCTATCTGCTCCGGTTCATTAAAGATACAGTAATAGATTCCAGCTGCAAAAAAAAGCAAAATGTTGCAGCTATGAATATTACTCTCTAGTGCCTGTCAGCAAATAAATAATCAATACAAAATGTGATCTGGGAAATTAGCCTCCATGGAGAGTCAGCCTGAAGCTTGCACCATAAAGAGTGTTTGACTGCCTGCATCTCCCTCACTTCGCAGAGGCAAAATCTCTAAGAGATTGCAACGGTATTTTATCTATTCCCAAAGAATGCAGAATGGGGGACAGTAAAACAAGTTCTGAAGAAAGCTCATCAATATTCATGTAACTGAAAATGGATAACCTGCACTGAGGCTCTCTGGATCTCCCCGAGAGGGTGATACATTCCTGAAGGTTGAATTAAATCACTTTGTCACTCTGTATCTTGATCTGCTGCTCAATGATTATTTCTTTGGCTTTATCTAACTCTAACAATAACAAATATTCTGGAGAGGGACATATGATCGCAATTGATTCATAAGACTCCTCCACCCATGTGACCTAAGATTGTCAGATATTATAGAAAGGAAAGCAGTCTGGCTGGAGCCAGATGGATCTTTAGCAATGTTAATAAAACAGCTTGCCAGATTTTAGCTCTGATTCTGAATAACTCGACCTCTAATCTCAGGTCCATATTTAGAACACATTTAGGAGTCAAAAAGCAGGGTTTCTGATAGTGCAACAGGGTTTTGGATGGAGGTCCAAAATTAGAATATAAGCCCAATTGCAGACTGTATAAGAATCTGCAATAAATAATTTAATGGGGACTGGGATGAAGTAGAGATAGTCCTCAACTTAAGACCATAATGAAGCCCAAAATTTATGTTGCTAAGTGAGACATTGGTTAAGTGAGCTTTGTCCCATTTTGCGACCTTTCTTGCCACAGTTGTTAAGAGAATCAATCACTGTAGTTGTTAAGTTAGTAAATAGTAACAGCATTTAGACTTACATACGGCTTCATAGTACTTTACAGCCTTCTCTAAGCGGTTTTACAGAGTCAGCATTTTTTTTAATTCGCATTTATATTGCCCCCAACAATCTGGGTCCTCAGTTTACCGACCTTGAAAGGATGGAAGGATGGAGCCAGGGAGAATCGAACTGCAGGCAACTGGCAGTCAGCAGAGGTAGCCTGCAGTACTGCATTCTAACCACTGTGCCACCACAGCTCAGTTAGTAAAATGATTGTTAAATGAATCTGGCTTCCCCATTGACTTTGCTTGTCAGAAGGTTGCAAAATGGGACCACATGACCCCCGGGACACTGTAACTGTCATAAATGTGAAGCAGTTGCCAAGAGTCTGATTTTTGGTCATGTGACCCTGGGGAGATTGCAATGGTTGTAAGAGTGAAAAACGGCCCTAAGTCACTTTTTTTCAGTGCCGTTGTAACTTTGAATGGTCACTAAATGAACTGTTGTAAGTTGAGGACTACCTGTACCTTCTCTGTGAATATTGAAATTTTGAAATGAACGAAAGGCTCTTTTGGGCCAGAGAGGAGGCATGATTGGCTTGGATTGGCTTCTTTCTGGAAGCCTGGGAAATAAGCTCTAAGTACGTAATGCATATAATTTGCTCCATGAGCTGGTTATCTTTATTTATTTATTTATTTATTGTTTGGACTTATATGCTGCCCTATCTCCCAAAGGACTCAGGGCGGCTCACATCATAAAAACACACAATACAAAATTTAAAAGTTATTAAAAAATTATTAAACCACAAAGCCAAACAATTATCTAAAACCCATAAAAAACTAGACATACAAACATATAAAAAACCCACCCCCCTCAGTCCAGGTCGGCCTGTTGGAAAAGCCACGTCTTCAGGTCGCGGCGGAAGGAATGGAGGTCAGGGGCCAACCGCAGCTCCAGGGGCAACTGGTTCCACAGGGTGGGCGCTCCCACAGAGAAGGCCCTACCCCTGGGGGGTCACCAGCCAACACTGTCTAGCCAACGGCACCCCAAGGAGGCCCTGCCTGTGGGAGCACACAGGGCGATGGGCAGTCGATGCTGGCAAGAGACGTTCCTGCAAGTACCCTGGCCCCAAGCCATGTAGGGCTTTATAGGTAATTACCAGCACCTTGAATCTCACCCAGAGGGCAACTGGCAGCCAATGCAGTTCACACAGGAGGGGTGTAATATGGGAATATCAGGATACTCTCCCATCACAACCCGCGCGGGGTCATGTGTAAAGCTTAAAATTTTAGAGAAAACCATTTATTTGCAATTTAGGACAAAAATTGCCAACTTCTAATGAAGTAAACTCTAGTATATAGGAAAATATGTCATAGTAACTTTGGTTTAACCTATAAAATGACTTGTACTTGCTTCTTCTACCTTTATGCTACCTACTTACTAAGCTTCTACCATTACCTATTTTTTCTATCTAAAAGCAAATGCTTAGCAAGCAATGCTGAGAATGGAATTACTATTACTGCTACAGAATACTGAACTAAATAATTACTATTTATAAGATTACCTTTTGTACTATGTGGAAAACCCATCCAAAATGACTTAGATCCATAGGTTAGATGGAGAAGTTGAAAAAAACATCCCAGAGAGCGGTATTGACAACTTATTCATTTTGTGACCCTCCCTGCAGGCCAAAAATGTCCAGAAATATTTCCCTTAGTCACCAGGAATTTAGCTCAACTTGAACAACATCCTATGGACTTATTTTCAACAAAAACAAGAAGGTAGTTTCCTTTACCTTGGGTTAGTGTAGTACAATAGGTAAAAAGGAGGCTGTTGTGTTAGCTTAACCATTTTTAATTGTAGTTGAAAATCTTGGCTTAACATTAATGTGTGAATTAAACCTGCTTATTGGCATTCTCAGCACAGCTGTAACTAAACACCAAATAGCAAAGAGTATCCAATCTTTTTTGGCTAGTGGGCGCATTTGGAAATTTGGGAGTACCTGGTCAGTACTGTGGTTGAAGGGATTGAGGGTGAGAGCTTACCCATTCATGCCAGCAGGGCCATTCTCTCTGTCTCTCTCTCTCTCTCTCTGGTCTGCAGAAACATTTGTGACCAGGGTCATAGTTCAGGAATCCCAGAATTAGTACTGTAAATCATTACTCTAAACATTCTTTCAGATTGAAATATATATATACTGAAAGATTATAGATAGTTGAATTTTATGGCTAAAGGCCCCTTTTTTATGGACAAGGAACTGACTTTGATTGTTGTTTTGCTTAATGTCTTCCACTGGATGAATAGCCCTTGCACTGAACAAGGCTAAACACAAGATGTCAGTGGCGGAGCATGTATAGAAAAACCCTTTGTTCTGTAATGCAGCAGAACTGCATAGATCAAATGATTATTTTTTTATGAACTCCAAAAATAATTCCACAAGTCCACACACATTACTTGTATATCAACATCACTGCATTCACACACATTTACCTGAAAGAAGAGCCTCCAATTTATTTTGTGAACTGAGAGTTCTGATTCTCCTCTAAGGCCTTATTGTTATTTATCCTAGCCATCCAGGAAGAAAATTTTCCCAGAATTAGGATTTGAGTTTCCTTGCCGGCAGCCCCAACATTAGAGGTTCTTCTTCCTGTAAGAGTTCATGTCAACCCTTTGAGGTAGGCCAGATTAGGAAGACAAGACTCCACAGGAAGGCTAGAAACAGAATCTGGCAAGGTGGGATAAGAAGTAATCAGTAGAAGATCATTAAAGAGAGATCCAGTCTAGAACTAGGAGACATTTCCTGACAGGGAGAACAACAAATAACCAGTGGAATGACTTTGCGTCCAGGAGTTGTGGGTGCTCGGAGGTTTTCAACAAGACAACAGACAACCATTTGTCTGGAATGGTAGAGGTAGTCCTCAAGTTATGAATGTAATGGAGCCTACCGATTACATTCATAATGTTAAGTTTGCATAGAGATACAGACGCGGAGTGCTTCAGCTCTTAGTTTTATTGTGACTTCAGCTCAGAACAGACCCAATTTGGCTTAGCCAAGGCAGCTATATATAGCCGGCTGCCTCGGCTGACAGCCAATCAGAGTGCAGGGTTTTCCTGCACTTTTAAAACAATGATTTCAAACACTTTACAAGAACAACCAATCAATTCAAACTCTGCATACATAACACATAACCTGAGGATTTGTTGGGAGTGAATCATATAAAATGAATGTGAAAACTCCCTCTTTCGCCCATGCATTCGCTAATCAAATATGCAGGACATTAAGTACACATGAGGTATCTCAGGGTGGGGAAGACCATTGGGGGGGGGAGCTAGTGATGGAACAGGAAACCTGCTTAAGACCACCCAAGGCCTTCCCCCGTCCCAATGGGATACTTCATGCTCCCCACAATTGCTTCCCCTGCATCCTGCCATGACAGATCACTTATCTAGCGAGCTGTCTCCTGTCCAGTCTCTCTGCCGCGCAAGATCACAGACCCCAGAAGCTTCCAGTCTCAGCCTACGAAATGTTTGCATGCCAATGGGAGGTTTGGGGCAGTGAAATCACGCTGCCTCAAAGCATCCTATTGGCTTGCAAACTCTTTGGCGGCCTTTGCAAAAAGCCTTTGCCAGCAAGAACAGAGCCCAGGAAGATGCACTGGCCCCTCCTGGGCTCCGTTCTTGCCGGCAAACGGTTTTTGCAAAGACATCCAGAACCTGCAGGCTTGAGCAAGGAAATGGCAAATGGAGGGAAGGCCTGAAGCACCAAAGCCTTCCCTACATTTGCAAAGCCTTTTGCCACAGATCTCATCCAGGCCTCAATTCGCCGAAAACAGAGACCTAAAGTAGTGTGAGTTCACACAAGATCAGTAGCATGAGATCTCGCACTACTGATCTCGCATGATCTTGTGATACTTTACACCTCTGTTATCTGCAAATGCACTGAAGGCCTGAAGCAATGAAGCAGGCAAAGAAACCGCAGAGAGGGGACAGCTCACTAGATCTTTGCAAGGTAAGTGAGTCTCCACAAGCCCAGTGCCTATGGAGACCTGGCCGGGGTGGTGGTGGGGAGAATAGGCAGGGTGATTGCAGTGCCTCTGCAGTCATTGGTACAGGTGAACGACCGCCGTGATGCTGCAACATTCGTAACCTTGGGACTGTGTCATAAGTACTTGGGGAAGTTATGTTGCAACTTCGAACGATTGCTAAATGAACTGTCAGAACTCAAGAATTACCTGCATAGGGCCCCTTGTTCGAACAGGGGGGCTGGACTAGAAGACCTCTAAGGTCCCTTCCAACTCTGTTATTCACTATCTGCATCTTCTCTTATACTCCTTCTTGTACTCCAGTGAGGAACATGGATATCTTTTTCAGACAATCTCCCTTCTCACGATACAATAGATTCTGACTATTCACTTATAAGCTATTTCCATGACACTTTTTAATTCTGATTTTTTTAAAAAAAAGTTTAGTCCTATTTGTTATATTCAGCTTCCCCCTCTCCTTCCCACAGTCAAAATCATATCATTTTAAAACTGGCTATTTTAATTTTGGGGCTGTGGATTTTATTTTCTAAACATCATTGTTGTATAAGGTTATTATATTTTAAAAGTATCTGATTTCTTTTAGAAGGCATATGTATTCTTCTGTTATGATTGTTATGGATTTATATTGGGAGCTGTCACGGTTTGACCAGTTTTAGAGAGAGCAGGCTAGAAATCTGTTAAATAAATAAGAAAATAAATCATGGTGAACTTGCTGCTGTTTGGCGAACATTCACCTCTAACTCTTGCTGCACGTCCAAGGATGCGGTTTGTGTTTCCAGCTCACCAATTTCTAAAGCCTGAAGTTTATTTCAGGCCATAGAGCAACATCCTGTGCATCCTAAATATGTGGAATCTTCCACTTCATTCATCTGTAAAGATAGTCCTTGCTTAAAAATATAGTCTGCTTGCTCATAGAAAAAAAACAGCTCATAAATGTTTATACAAATGCAAACACAAAATTCTTAATAAAAAAAAAATCTTGCATGGGAAAAAACATATCTGAGGAAGGGTGATTTTTCTTGCAGAAAATAAAGCAAGTTGATTTTTGTTTTGCCTTATTCAATGTCCTTTCTCTGCATCTGCTGGCTTACAATCCAGAACTGTTATAGAAAACAGGAATCAAACCATTAAGGGGCATGGAATTGGAAAGTACATTGATGATTGAACTTTGGAAAGTACAAGGCTCATTGAGGAAAGAGGGGGAGAGAGAGAATTAAGAGAAAGGGAGAGAAAGGGATAAAAGCATCCTCGGTTTGCTTTTATAGTGAGAGCTGAGATTTTCTGATGAACTGGCTCCCTTAAAATTGGGGAAACAACAGATACTTCTAAGCCTTGGAAAACCAGCAACTCCCACTGAGAGGATTAGTTGACTTTGAAAATGTGGCTAATCTGCTTATTTCTCTTTGTAGATTAAAATATCATAACTGATGGTAAGAAAAAGCAAAACCTGAATTTGGAATACATTAATAACTGTAATTTGCAATGAGATTTTGAAAGAGGGATAATTAATTGGCAGTGACTCAGACTGTACAGGAAAATAATTTTAACGTGCTAGCAGACCTAATATTAAAGCCAGAGTCACCATTTTGAAACCTATGCAAAAGATTAGAAAAGTGCTTCTTTTACACAATATACAAACCCAAACCAAAAAAATGTACTCCACTTTTTCCATAAGAGTTCCAAGTAATGTATATAAATGTCTTATTTATCCCCATAACTAGAACCCTGGGTGGAGTATGTTGATATTGAGCTGAGGAAAAAAATGATCAGACATCACCTACTGAGCTCTGTTATCAAACAAGATTTGAAGTTGGATATTTCTGGTCAAAGTCCAGCTTATTCATTTCCACTGTGCTCCTTCCAATTCCTGTCCCTTTGTTGCCCATCCCATTGAACAGCAAGAAATTGAAGTAGGTTAGATCCAAGGAAGTAGGGAGAAGAGTTTGAACCTGTATTGGAGAAAGTAGGTTGGGAGAAGCATAGTAGCTGGGCACAGGTGGAAGAAAGACAGTTCAAAGCAGGGAGAGAGAAAAGGTATAAAAGAGTGACTGAAAAGAAAGAAAAGATTTGGGATGGATTGCAGCAATGATTACTGGCTTCCAAATGGCAGGTGAGATCACATAAGAAATGGCTGTTAAACACCTAGCACTTAGTTCCACCTGCCTGCAATTAGTGCAGGCTCGAATCCCACCAGGCTCAAGGTTGACTCAGCCTTCCATCCTCCTGTGGTAGGTAAATTGAGGACCCAAGATTGTTGGGGGCAATAAGCTGACTTTGTAAAAATGCCACTTAGGGGGAGGCCAAAAGGCCCTAGTAATAAGCAGGCATATACAATAGAATGAAGGCTATTGCTGAGCACATTGGGTTGTGCTCCAAAGATTGTAAGCCGCCCTGAGTCTCCAGAGAAGGGCGGCATATAAATGTGAATTAAAAAAAAAGAAAAGACAACTCCACACTTTTATATTGCATGCAATATACCCAACACATCTTGATTAAGGATGCACTTCCTGATATCCAGTTATGAACGACATTTTAAAACCATTGTGGACATCCCTGATAATTACAAGAAGCACCTGACTTTTTCTCTATTAAAGTGCTAGATGCAGAATAATGTATTAATGTTATGGGAAGAGAAATTTTGCTTACATTTTTTAAGCTAGAAGAGTCCTTCAAGAGAGAATACATTTTGGCTTGCAAGGTATTAAAAATCCTAGCTTCCACAGAATAGCACGAGTGCTTGGGATGAAACTGGACTTTGGTTGTGCTTTATACATATTGCCAAAATGTGGCAAAACTGACAATGTTATCTTTAGATTTAGTGGAGAATGCTGCAGTATGCATGGGTAAGATTTAGATTGATAATGTAGTCTTAATTTTTCTGTACTACTAAAATTGAAAGCCTCAATTCACCAAGGATTGTAGACGATCTTCTCACTAGGAGATAATATCTGTATCTTCTTAAGAGGCATTTCTTCTTGCTCTTGGGAGCCATTGTGTGTATTCTCCTAATGAGTTCTCAGGCAATGAAGGTTGCTTCTCTGGAACTTGCAACTTTTCAGTTGCATTAAAGTTCCCAGATTCCCTTATCAGCAATTCCAGCTAACGAGAACAGATTCTGGGAATTGTAGTTCAGTATCACCAGAAGGCCTTTGATTTCCTACAGCTGGTTTAGACTCCTTTTCTGCTGAGGTCGCAGTGAGTTCTTTTATCCATCTTTGCAAATGAGTTTGTCACTTCATTTTCCCCTTGCATCCAAGGCAAGGCAAGCTTATGAACACAATGATAGAAGCTGCTTTGTGGAGTTGTTTTAAGTATTATTACAGATGGGTTTATTCTTCTGTCTGCCTATGTGCACAGGCATTGCAATCTTTACTGTCATTGCAAGAGCTTGTGTTCTGCAAATATTGATTGGTGGGCAATAGAAGGAGCAGAATTAAAAACTTTTCCTCTAGCTTGGAATCAAGTTCTTTGAAACTTCAGACTCAAGCTTCTGCTGTAGTTGAATATGTATAAACGTTCAGTATGTGGATGGACACTTCCAATATAGAAAAGAACTGCATTCTTGTAATCTTTTGGTTTGACTTTGCACTGATTACAGCAAGAAAGAAATAGAAGGTTGTTCCTTTTTTCTTCAGTTCTTTCCCCCAAACGGAGAAAGACTTGAAAGCTTCCACAAATTATCTTTCAGTAAGAAGTACCAAAGATTGCAGGCTATTTTTAACATGACTTGAGAACTCACAAGCTGAAAGTCTTAGCTCAGTGGATAACTCATGTTGTTTATAGGATAACCTTCCAATTTGATGATCCTAAGTCCAAGAAGGAATAGGAGTCAATGCATCAATAACCTTTTTTATCCAGCAATACCAATACAATACTAATAGCAAAGTGCAACTGCTTGGGCTTATAATATATCTACATAGATGGATTTCCTGCATGAACATCTCAGATGCTATTGAACCCAAGTTATATCAGATGTTTAAAAGCATGGGAGATGCTTTTAGCTCTATCTCTATGCTAGCGTTTGCTTTGTTTTCTTCAGACCAGATTTTTCTCACTAAATTGTTGTTTTAATTAATTCCTAACCACAACCTCACATTTTTAAAACACACAGAGTTTAGAATAATGCAAGCTACAAGATTGCACAAGGGAAGTTTTGAATTGTATATTATACCAACCACCAAGGCATAAGACAATGTAATTTAAAATCAGCACTTTTATGTCCACTGCCTCTATAAATTAAATATATTACCACACTCCCAAGAAGATAGATTTGATAGTGAATGTGAACTAAAATGGTATGAACATTCATTGATCCAGGTTAACCTTCCCTAATATAAAAATTGCAAGAATTCCCCTAATTCTTAGCCAGCACATTCAGGATCCCTGAGAATATTGGGACATGTAGCCCTAAGATATCTGGTAGGCCCAAGCTTTGAGAAGGCCAGTCAAGTAAAGCCAATTGATAGTTGCCAATGTTAGGATTCTAGCCTAGCCTTTTGAATTCATGCTAAACTTTTGATGAGTGTCAGGCACCAAGGATTAGGCCCATATATTAAATTATAGCACAGAAGGTTTACCCAAGAATCTAATAAACTAACAGTCAGTACTAAACTGGCACAAGATAAGAGCAGGGGTGGGATTCTACAGGTTCGCACCTATTCACTAGAACCAGTTGTTAACATTCTAAGCAGTTTGGAGAACCAGTTGTTAGAAGAAATTACTGGCCTAATCCTGTAAGGAAGGCAGGAAGGAAACATTCTGGTGTTGCTTACAGAACTGCCTCTCCGTTAACCCTTATTACATTCTTGGCAGGACTAGACTTCCTGTCTCTGGAACGTCTGTGGAGTTTTTTCCCCCTCCTTTGCTGGTACTTTGCTTGTGTGGAGTGACCATTCAAAGTTACAATGGCACTGAAAAAAGTGACTTATAACCATTTTTCACACTTACGACTATTGCAGCATCCCCACAGTCACGAGAGGACAGGCGAGGAGATGCGTGCCTCGATGTGAGTGATGTTGAGTTGGCCACGTCCAGCCAGTCACATTACCACCAAGCCATACCCATCAACTAAGCCACACCCACAGAACCGGTTGTTAAGACAATTGAATCTCACCCCTGGATAAGAGTCAATGGAATTCTCCTTGATTCTCTTGGATCATTTGTGGCAACGTAAGGACTCTAACCTTATGACATATCTAACTCTGCACCCAGCCCTCCCTGCTCTTATTCTACAGTGAGGCTAAGAATGTCTATAGCTTTTAATATAATGTTATGCTTCATACAATTTACCTGAAATAATTTCAAATTATCTGATATTTACTGTATATAGTACTGCTGCCAAACTTTAGAAAATCCCCACCATATTTATTCTTTTCATGGTTCAATAAGACACATGAGTTGAAATGCATAGCTGAGAAACAGTTTCTGTAGACCAAAAACTTTTGTATATCGAAAGCTTCTCAACACTTCCTAGAGGGATTGCAAAGGCCCACAACAATCACTGAAAGACTCAGATTTCATGAAAATGTGTTATCTATTATATAAATTAAAGAAAAATCTCTGTGGATCTAGTTTCCCTTCTGTAGCTTTTAGTGTTATTTAAAAGAGATCTGCATGCTGTATAAAACTGTCATATGTGAATTTATTTAAAATGTAAAGGCCTTGCTCACTTCCAATTCAATGCTTTGATGTCAAATCAAAAGTTCTTATCTCCTGGGAAAAAAAGAAACCAGTGGATAACCTACTCTAGGATTTTAAACATCCAATCAATTAACTTCTCTTTAGAAATACATTGATTTGACTTCAATTATCAGCAGGATTACCACCAGGTAAACAAGTAAGCAACAGAAGACACTAAAGGAACAATTTGGCCGTGACAATTGGAAGGAAAAGGAAAGGAAAATGCTGGAATTGGGATGTATACTTTTTTGTGAAAAGAGGAAAGTGAATATATGTCGACTTGTGGGGAAAATGGTATTTCTGCTCCAAAGCCATGTCAAAGATGTATAAGTCTTTAGAAGAAGTAAAATCGTTTTTTGCTTTTCCTAAAGATTTGAAAATAAAAGCTACTGCAGCCATAGCAAAAAAAAAAAAAGCATTGATTACTCAGAGCTATGAAAAAAAACTAATTTTGGGATGGAAATACAGGCAATTCTGAAAAGCCTTTCATTAGACAAAATCAAGTGTATTATTATAAATGTGCACAAGTTTAACCATTTTTTTAAAAAAATGGAAGCAGCAGGGCTTATCTTATAATTATCTCTGAAATTACTATACAGCAGCATGCTAGAAAAATTACATTGTATAAGTGATAAAATTCTACTTGCTCTTCCTGAAAAATGTCACAATTTCTCTCACAGTTGTAGCACTGTATGTTAATGTATAACACAGAAATACATTTTCAAATCAATTGACTCATTGAAATACACCCAGAAAAACAAACATTTACATCAGAATAGCAGTGTTTCTGAAACAATATAGCACTTAGCAATAGCATTTAGACTTATATACCACTTCACAGTGCTTTACAGCCCTCTATAAGCAGTTTACAGAGTCAGCCTATTGCCCCCAACAATCTGGGTCCTCATTTTACCCACCTTGGAAGGATGGAAGACTGAGTCAACCTTGAGCCTGATGAGATTCGAGCTGCCAAATTGTAGGCAGCTGGCAGTCAGCAGAAGTAGCCTGCAGTACTGCACTCTAACCACTGTCCACCACAGCTCTATAATATGGTAGGTAACTACATTAAAAATCCCTCCCTCCCATTCTCTCAATGAAGAGACATGGTAGGTTACAAGAGTCAGCAGGAAAAATCTATCCGCAGACAAAAATATTTTTCTATGATAAATATATAAAAATTAAAATTGCTGATAAAAATTACAAAATACAAAGGTAATTATAATAGTAATAATAATGTAAGTAAGGGCATAATAAAACCAAGAATCAAGATAACATAAGCAAATTAATTTAAAATAAATTCAAGACCAAGTAAAGTAATAATAAACTAGTCAACAAAATGCTCTTCCATCTTCAGAAGCTTCCAGAACATCAGAAGGAGTTGAACAGGTCTACATTCTGAGTGGATGCTAATCCATAAGACCAGGACAGAAATAGCATCTCCTGACTTTCTTTCCTTTTATTTGCTGAGGACATCATCTTACAGTATTAAAAAGGCCCCATCTTGTAGGCAGCCCAGCTAAGAAGATTGAGATCACCAAGCTGTTCCCATAGGAACATAATGTTTTCCTTGGGAAAACAGAAGAGGAGCTTCCAAGAGGAGGAACTGGCTTGAGTGACAGAGTTGGAGTAGTTGGTCTGCTGAACTACAACTGCCCCTTTCATTTTACCCCTGGGTTGGCACTTGCATTACTGTTTTGGCTGTGAGGTAGCCACATTTTTCTTCTTTTTAAATGATCTCTGACCCAGACTGACACCAGCAGTCCTAAAAGGTATGCAACTAAGAAACCAATGCCATGTAGATCAGGACTACTTTTATTGTAGCAGATATAGATGCATCTCTTTGGTGTCACCTGGTGGTTGATAGGTTAATCAGTTGACAAAAATAAAGTACCTATGAGCATCCTTCAAGTCCAACACTTCTTGAACTCTGGCTCCAAGAACACTTATGCAGCAGCTGTATGTTGGCTGCACAAATCTAGGTGCCTGCTGCCTTTCAGTTAAGGGAGAAAGCTCTTGCCTGCTATGAAGTGGTCAATAGGTTGACAGCCTTTTGATAAAAAATATGATTAGAAAAGAATAGATTGGCTTAAACTTTACAATAATCATCTGACATGCAGAAGGCATGGCAACCGATGTTTCTCATGACTGAGGATGGTGAAGTGTTAGCCAGGGGAACGTGCCAATCATTGTTGACCTAACAATGTTGCATGGAAGAACTATATGAACATCAGCACAGCATGTTAAAGGCAAGCATGATTCATGCTAACGTGACTTCTTACTACCTCTTATAATGGGAGGAAAGCACTGCAGAGATGAGTGTGGATGAGCCCACAGATCTGCTGTTCACAGATCTGAAGATACATTTTGTTATGTATGTAGGTTTGAATGTCATTGGTTTAGTTTGAATTGTTCTTGTAAAATGTCAAATAGGATTGGTTTAAATAGTGCGGGAAAACCCTGCACTCTGATTGGCTGGCAACTACGGCTGCTGGCTATAAGAAGCAGCCGTAGCCCAGCCAAGTCGGGGTCCATTCGAGCTGTAGTCACTTAATAAACTCTTCACTGAAGCTCTTCGCGTCTGACTCTTCATGCAAACATAACACATTTGAAGTAATTATTCATTGTCTGGGCCCAAGAAGAATGCACTGGCTCTTTCATGGCTCTCATTTGGAAATAATTTTGGTTAGGAGCCTGAGGCACTATGTGCTTTTTTAACTCTCTCTGATTGGTCTGATTAGTGTGAATGGTTCCTTCTCCTTGTCTCTGATGATGCATTAGAGATAGACTCTTTATCAGTTTCTTTTCTTAACTCCAGATCTCAGGAGGTTACTGAAATTATAGTACTTTGCAATTATGAACACTATCCCTTCCCCACCTGTGTATATTTACTTTTCTAGCTGCAAGGCAAGCTTGATGTTTCTTAATTTCTATAAATCTTTGTTCTTCAAAGAAATATGATAAAATTATGAGAATTTGCTGACTGAGTTTCTTCATTAAAAACTTGCTGCCAGCTGGCCAACCACCTGTGAGCTCAAGAGCTGCAAACTCTTTTATTTCTCAGAGTGAAAACTGGAAAGTCAACATTCACTAAAACTGTAATTATAAGTACCCACTTATTAAGAAATAACTCATTGGACTAAGTAAGCAGCAGGCTTGGCTTATTCTGCATGTTCCTGTTTGCACTGAGTATCCTATGCTACAATTCCAAGAAATCTAAAAATCTGAGTTTATACATCTTGGTTCCTACCTGTAAAAGAATGTAATATCTGGTTCATATACACATATTTATTACTAAGTGACTGCATGAAGAAATGGCATATCACACAAAAAAACCCCTCAAAAGAAAAAGAGAGAAAATTGTCACTTAGACATATTGCCTTTAAACGGAGACAGTTCACACATTCAGATGTAAATAATTTATATGATGAAGCTTGAATTCATATTTATGTTTAATACAAAACACGAACACAGGAATCAATATGTATCAGCAGGGAAGAGGAATTTTAAAGATATAATTCTGAAGAAAATTGTTCTTTGAAGCTGCTAGCTGTCCTGAATCCTTCACTAGCATAATTTGGAATTGGAATCTTACATGCAAACATTTCCTATGTTTGTAGGAATGGGTTCTTCAATAGGGGCTGGAGTATCAAGAATTTGCAGCATGGAATTCTAGAAGTTGGAGCCCAGCACATTCAGAATGTATACTGTTAAAGGGGGTGGCTCTATACACTTACTTGAGGTGCAATTATAATGTAAGCTTTGGTATGATCCTAAATTTGATAAAATGACCAAAAGGTCACTTGGCCTGACCATTTGCTCAAAGATAAGAACCAATTCTCTTAAGTATTGAACTATACAATCTACACATATATACAACTGACCTTTTCCTTTTTCAGACACTGGAAGAAAAAGTATCTTTGAGGTAGCCATAAACAGATTTCTAAACACGCATACAACCTTAGATTTGAAATATAGGATTAGCAGCAATCCCAGATGAAGATTGGAACCACTTTGAGCACAATACAAGACTGGATCCATAGAGCATACCGAGGTTACTTATTTTTATATTAGGATTCTGTGTCAGTCTGAAAGCGGCCCTCACAACCTCAAGTTTCAGTTGACGGCAGCAGTCATGGACAATTGAGCTAATTTATCTCGGGCTCAATTGCAGTATAGCTGAGGTTGCTGACGTGCTGCAATTCTTTTTCATTTTTAGAGTTAAACTTTACCTTACCCTTCCTTTTGGCTACTGTGAATCACTTGGTCTCTCATTGGTTGGATTCTCTCTTAATGTTTAGTGAATACAAGTAAAAATATGGCCATTGAAAAGTCATGGTCCAAACTAAAATCAGTGAGTATGCAAGATGTCCCTGGACCCACAATCGCATTTACAGAATGTGCAAACATGCTTTTGCCATGCCAATTCTACCTGCTGAGAAAACTGAAACTTTATCAGGTAGAAATAAATATATTACAATCAATCTATCATTTCTCTCTCTCAATAGGTATTATAAGCAACTATAGTATGTTCACTGTTGAGTTGTCCTGGATGATTACCTTGGAAACATCAACTAGAAAACAACATACAAGAGAGGATCCAAAAGGCATATGTTCCATTTCTTCTTTGCTTTCTTTACTGTTTTCCTGTTGAATCCATCACACAGTTCAAAATTTATCTTTTAATTGATAAAATGCTTTCATATCTTCCAAGGAACTTAAATGAAAATGCACCATTGGCCTCTGCCCTGCCATCAGGATGCATTGGCTAAATTATTTCTCGATACCATTTAACCAATATATTTAAATGAAGGTAATGCTGAGAGATAGCATCACTTTTTGCAATTTTGTCTGCATAACCTCAAGTATTTTGGAAAAAATGTATTTTTTTCCAAAAACTGATACTATCACCTCCTATAGGATACTTGTCATGTGATTTTATTTCCTATGCTCCTTTCTGTCTTGAAGATTTTTATGCCTTCAACCTTTGTCATGCAGTTTCTTTTTGTATTTTTGAAGATATGTTTGCATTTTCCCCTTTCTCCCCAGCCTCTCCTATAAAATCAGAGCCTAAAGATAGAAGAGTCCTAAAGGCTTTCTGCAGAAATTACTGATAAAAAAAATCTTCTAACTTTATGCCATGTAGAATGTCGTAATATGGATCTTAACAATCCATCACAGTGACAGCTATAAAGATGCAAAAGTTGTCTAGTCTAGCACATGTCCTTGCTAACATTTCTTATATTGTGTTTAAATGCAAATAGCTATATTTCTCTGCTTTGTGGAGCTGACAATGACCCATTTATCTTTGTCAACTTGAATCAATATTTTTCAGAGCTGTTATGATGGCAAAAGTTTTGGTCACTATTTTTCTCAGGAGGATTCGTAACATTATTTTCCTAATAGGTTTTACATCTGAATTATATTTAACTAAATCAAAATTGCAAGGTACCTTCTTCAACCTTTCTAACTTTCCCAAAATTGGAGTCAAAACTACTTCGTTCCTCTGCCTCAAAATATAATGTTGTTTTTTTTCTTAAACTTATTTTTTTCTTAAAAATAAGTTTTGTTCTAGGTTTTCCTTATGTTCATAATTGCTTTTATTAGGATGAAGAAGATTACCACTGCATTTTCTTTTTCCCTTTCTTTTTCAAAGTTCGTTTTGAAGGTTTGCATCCGTTCTTGAGTTTTGGATAACTTCTTTGGGGCTTCTTCTACATATATCCAAATTTGCCATCTGTAGTTAGTCCATTTTCAATTCCTTTCTGATTATGCATGGGTAAAGCTTTCTTTCGGTTCCACTTTTAAATGGTTTAAGCAGTGTTAATGCTATGCTTTCATTAAAACTAAACGGCTCCCCAACCCTCCTGCTTCCAAAAAGTATTTATGTCCAGACTAGGCTTAGACAACCAGGCAGTTGCCTAGGGCATCAAATTTTAGGGGATGTCAAAGTTGAAAAGACTTCCAAAATACACAGTATGAGTATAAAAATCTTATAATTTTTCATCATTCCTTTAGGACTTTTTCTTTCTATGCTTTTCAAACATGTCCACCTGTAAAGTTGGATATGACATATGACAACGTTTGGGCGCTGATAGAATTAAAATTATTTTCTGTGATTCATACTATAAAAGTTGAAAATTTCTGAGAAAGATAACTTTTGTCTAGGACTGAAAATTGTAAGTATAATGCTCAAAAACTCAGTGAAAAAAAATAGAAGATATAAGCTGGCACCTCTTTGAAATTCCTAAAAAAAAAGGAAGATGAACCAAACCATAGGGGTGCCAAAATATGACTTTGGCTAGTGTGTCAAAAGGTCATGTCTGGCCCTGTTTGTGCATGCTTTGAACACAGAAGATGTGTTCCAAAAACAGGTGAAAAATGGTAGTGTTTAGACCAAGGTTTAATTTATAGCAGAATTATTCAGCCCTAGAACTTCATTGCTAATCCCTGAGGAGTTTCAGAATACCTCAGTTTCTACAAAATTCCTTTCTCTACTATAAAAGAACTAGATTTTATTAACAGCCACCTATAGGCTTAGGGGAAAAAAGCTTGCAGAACATATATGATGACTCTCAGATACTTCTTCCCTCCATCATAACACATTAACATTCGGTCTCCTCAAACGTAAACAGTTGTTTTTCTATTTGCTACATTTTTAGCAAACTTCTCCTCACAACAGGATTTATTTATTTATTTTAAAAACTCTGACTTTCTATTCTGCACTGTCAAATATTCCATGTCTCCTTGTTGTTACATTTCTGGTAGAATACCATTCATGGTAGAATCAGGTTCAGTTTGACAGGATCCTCCACTAAGGGTTCTCTGTTGAGTCTTGGTAGAACCTATAATGGTAGATATGTGACTGGGAACAGCATTCTCTGAAGAACAGCACTGGTACATTCTGCATTATTAACTTCTACTTGCCTGTGCTTTACCTTGTAGGAAATCAACAGTGCCAATTCAGAGCCACACAGTATTGATCAAGATGCTGCTGCCATTTTTTTTTAAATAGCAACTGAGGGCAGGGTACAGCATCTTCTACTCTTCTTACAAAAAAAATCTACCTGAAATCCCATTTTCCATCCTTCTTTTCAATGAGGAGCAGGATTCCCTCCCTCCCCAAAAGAGCTACTTCTGGATGAAAATAAGTGGCAGCGTTTTTATCTATAAATTGGAAAGGGATTAGGGAAACAGCAGAATTAATCTCACCTTCGCCACATCATTTCACCTTTCTTCATGCAGCAGAAGCTGCACTTGAGAAAACGTAACCAAATATAAAAGGGATATTGGTCCTGTTCTCACTAGCAGTCATGCTGGCACTAAATTGTTAGTATTCATTTGCTTATCCATTGAAAGTTAATGAAGAATTAAGAGATACTGTGAAGGACAGGATTATAGGACACATACTCTACGCCTTGAAAACAAATGACACTGAATACACAAAAAATGAATCAAACTAGAATATTTCGATCATACTTTGGAACATGGATGAACACATTTAAGGCTTATGGAATCTATTTGCCATTTTCCAGAACTTTATCATTGAAAGCCTGATGCAATAGTAATATGATCAGAATTGAGGCATTCAGCACCTGCAAATTTGTTTTGATGTTGTAATTGAATGGAACTCAAAAGCCTGCAAAAACCAAATACGTTTCTTGTTGCCCTCCTCTTCGGCTTCTTTGTTTTGGTCATATATTTTGGGACAAGAGAGATTAGTATTGTTGTTAAATAATAGGAAGCCAAATAGTATTGAACTACTGCAAATCCCTAGAAATCTATCAACAAGTATTGAATTATCTTCTTATGCTTAGGTTGTTGTTGTTTTGATCTAACCCTCCTTGTGAGGTATAATCATTGTTCAAGTGTCTATGCTGATATGCTTTAGATTATAGCAAAATGTAAGCTTGCTTTTCCATCAGTCTAGGTTATTCAAAAATTATGTGACTGAATAACCTAGCCAACTCAACATAAAGCCAACTTTTATAAAGACACTGAACACAAATCCAATAGTTCTTCTTATTCTCACGGTCCCTTTGCTAACAGTATTGTAATGTGAATGAAACTATTTTCACTCAATGTTCTTACAAGCCCTTTGGGCAGAGACATTTGTCAGACTTTAAATCTCCACTTTTACCAGTGAAGGCCTTCAGATTTAATCTAATATCAAAGATATTAGAAACAGCCAGCAGTACAGTATGTTGCATAGCCTTAGCAAAGGTCACAAAGAGGAACTATCAATTAGCTTCCCTCCTGTCTACCGCAATGTCCTGGGGATGAGCTACTGATCACATGGATATATCCGTATTGTTTTCCTAGTAATGGTACAGACGTTGTTCGCTTTGTTTTGCAACTTTCTATTCTGGTCTACACTTTTCAGGGTGTTTCTAATAGTCACTCATCCATCTATGAACCAGATCCATGCCTATTTAAAATTTCAAGCTATCCAGATTCTTGATATAACTTGGGATAGTACTTGAAAAAAGGAAATAAACTTGATGTGGGTGGAGAAAGAGAAATTTATCCAACACCCTTTAACACAGTTCCCTGTTGTGGTGTACTCTTATATACTCAATAAAGATTCTGCTCCCATCCTTCGTTTTAAAATTTTAAGTTTTGCATGGAAAGTATTATAAATGCAGAGTGTTTTACATCTGAAATTGCTTCAAAGGTTGTACAGTCCCTTATTGCCCCCATTTCTCCTTCAACTAATAAGTTAGAAACAGGAGAATAAAAAAAATAATTGGATATGCCATAAGAAGAACGTTTACTACCTGTGAGGCAAGAATGATAGGGCCTAAACCTCAGGTGCAAACTCTGCCTGTGTTAGGTGCCTAGGATTGTGTGTGTCCAGGGCTTTAGAAGGAGGTAAAAATGAATAATATACAGGCAGCCCTAAGTTAAAAACATTTGACTTAAGCACAACCCCTAGATATGACAGGCTGCCTATTACAAAAACATGGTGGGCAGCATTCTCCTTCCTCAAGCTGATGAAGCACTGAAGCCGTGCAAAGCTTGTAGGAACCACTGAAAACAGACCGTTATATTAAAAACATGCAGCTTCAGCACTTGGTTAGCTCAAGAAAGGAGAAGGCCATCTTCCATTTTTATTAATAGACAACCCATTTATGAATTCTGATTTAAGTACAAATTTGAGTTTCAAGATTTAGGGAAGAGAACTCATTCTTAACCCACGGACAGCCTGTATGAACTTGTAATTGACCCACGATAATTACTGCATACCCTTAGATAATACAGCAGAATTTTGTTTGCTACATTTCAATTTCAAATGCAGCCATTAATTTGAGATCTCTTTACTCTGAGACTGAACTTGGCTCAATGAAGACCCTAATATGTTCTCCAAAACTCTGAAACCAAGGCAGGTGCACGGGCACAAAACTAGTGAGGACTGAAGAAATGTCCAGCATGAAACACAGGAATGTAACCTGAAATAGTTTGATAAGAAAACATGACCTGGAACCATGGTGGGTTATGTGACCAAGAGCAATAACTTAATAGCCAGGACCATGCATGGCCTAGAAGATGGATTTGTATGGAAATTCAACACTTTGTCCTCAATGCTCACAGGTGCAAATTCGATGCAACAGACTATTTGTAACTGTTCTCTATTGCTATAAGAAGAGCATTGCATTGATCCATTTATCCACAGAGGACTGCCACAGTCACACAAGGAACATGAGTTAGAGCATGTAATAATACAAAAACAGGAGCTGCAATATTAGATTGGGAGCAAGGGACCTTATTATCAAAATGACTTTCCTGCATTTTTCAAAGGCCATACAAGTCTTAAAACTGAATGCAAAGCCAGTTTTCAAAAGATGCTGGTTGTAATTCGTGTATCTTGGGGTTACCTGCAAAATAATGCTAAGCTTGTATACTACAGCTGTTGGCTCAGCACATTAAACACACTCAACCTCCTGAAATCTCTTTTCAAGAGACTACAGTAAAGCAGACTGATCACACATAATGCAACTGAGGAATGTAGGCCAATCATTGGGCTTCCCTCTCTCCACCCCACCCCAGGAAAAAATAAATAAATAAATTGAGGAACATAGGAACCCATTAGTCTAAGTCAAGTTTGGAGTAACCAGCTTGTACTGCTAAAGAGACTGAGTGCTAGCTTGGAAATGATCCCACTGCCCTCTTGCACAATTTACAGTTGCTGGACACAGGCAATTAATCGATCCGTTTCTGGGATGAAATAAATAAATCCTGGGTTACACCAAAATAGTATACATGCTGCCTGTGAAACACATTATATATATATTCCTCTCTAAGGCCATTCTCAACTCCTTATTCCAGTTTATTAAAAAGGAGCAAAAAGCGGCAGGGGGGAGGGGGGAGAATGTGGAGGGGAGAGAACTATCATTCTGTGATCACTGACAGATGATCACAATTTGCTTTTTGGCTGCACTCAGCAGTGAAATTCCTGGAGTCCAGCTGTCTCATGTTCCCCCTGCAGTTATGAGAAATAATCATGGCAGCTTTGCTGTGTTTAGAGGGTTATATTACATTAAAAAATATTACACAAGATAGAGAAGCTCTGTGGCCAGATCACCTGCTCTTAATGAAATCATCTCTAATTTTGTAATGGCCAAATAAGCCAGAGTTTTCATAACTATGTAACAGTCTGCAGGTTCTCTTTAAATGAACTGCCTGAGTGCATGCTGTTGATTTTCCATTTTGAAACAAAACTGTTCCAGATCTACTTTTCTGATCTATAATACATGTCATATCCATACCTCCTCCCTTTCCAATAGCTTCCATTATTCTAGGTAGGAGTTCTGCTAGGTCTGTTTCTGACCTTGCTGCTTATGAGTCCCAGGGGAATGTTGCCCGATTCTTCTGTGCCTGGGTGGTATGAGTAGCAGCTGTGTCTTTAGTCCCTTCCTATTCTTGTTTTCCCAAGGAAGAAGGTAGTCTATGGAGGGAGCAGCATGGTCTTACAAGAGGCTTAGAAGTCCTCCAAAACCTTGGATTAGAAGCTGACAAGTACAAATCTTTGCTCATGATTGGCAGCTGCTCTTTTCCCCCTCAAAGGATCCTTTCCATCAAATTGTAGAAACAAAAAGGCTTCTTCCTAAACATAAGGATCCAATGCCATGGGTTTATGATTGATTATGTAGGTGGAGGATTATCAGATCTGTATTGCAGAACACTGGATGATCACTAGACAATGGCAATGGGCTGGAGTTTTCTGAATTTGTCTGTTGCCGTCTAATAGTATTCCAGATGTTTCTAAACACAAGGTGGCAACCCTAATCTTAAGCTCCTTTTTCCATTAGAACAATCAAAATATTTGATTGGATGACCAAAATCAAAATGATAGATTTGATGACGAGAAAAAATGTATAGAACCTGCAATATTCCTGCCTTTTAAGAATACATAGGCAGTGAAAGTTTGGAAATATTGAAGAGTAGTAGCGGCAGAGCATGAAATGTTTTACAAGCAAGATAGATCTATGTTCAGTTCCCGAATTCTTGAGAGATGTCCTAGGCAGGCTGCTACCAATTAAGATAGATCCATTATTAGATGAGGCATTGTCTAATTATATGAAGCAACTTCCTCAATATTTCATAAACAAGGAGAGTTAATGAGAATCCCTAAGGCAAAATCTCTCTGCTAATGTGGTTTCTCTTGAAAGCTATAGTTTTGTTATGAAAATATTGATCTATTCTTCATGTTTAGTACAAAAATAAATAAAGTATGCAAACTGATGAAAGAGGATATAAAAAAGGCTTCTGGTCATGATAGCATGATGACAATGGCATGAAGAAACTATATCCCACTAGGAGTTATATTCTTAAATCCTACCCACCCAACTTGTTATCATTACAACCTACCCATTATAAAATTAATTCATCTTCCTGGTTTGTCATGAAATGGAAAGAAGTAATTAAATTGCAATGAGCGATTTAATTCTTATTGTAGCCATCTAGAGGGTATATTATTTCATCTATGAGGATGCCTCCAGGATATCTCCTCCCCACCCCCCAAATCAACAACCAACAACACTCCTTTTCATAGTATTTTTGTATCACAGACCTGAATTCACAAATAATTTTTTCCTATTAGAGAATGTCCATCTTTAGGTACGATATACTTCCTCCTTCTTGGAACAAGGATCAGTTCTGATTTCCAAACTGGAGTAAATTAGCAACAATTAGTTGGGTCTTGTTAAATGAACATAGACTTAACTCCAACTATGGACCTGAACCCAACAAGTTTAATCATGCAGGACTGAGATTCATACTTACTTTCAGAGAATATGCCAAGGCAATGAAGCCCAAACAGCAGAAATTGAGGTATACAAAGTTGAAAATCGACCAGAGATAATAATCATTCACTTCAGTGGTGTCTGGGTAGATTTCAATTACAGCAGTGGGATTAGTCATCGTTTTCTTCTCCAGGGAGTGTTTGCATTGCACCGGTGGTCTCAGGCTGTCCCCTTTGCAGGTCTTGTTCTCCATCAGGCACACAGCAGAAGAAGGAGACAGCACAGGGGACCCTTGCTGTATGGGGGGCGTCTTGGAGATGCAGGCGAAGCACCCCTGCTGGGGTACATGAGGGGGTCTTCGAGTCCAGAAAGCCCCGTCAAGGGGACATGGAGGGCCCAAGGGGGGTTCCTGTGGCCGCTCCGTGATGGCAACCCCCAGTTTAATCAACTATATCCAAGGAAAGTATGTTCCCCTGAGAAAGATAGTGATGGAGGAAGTGGGGAGGGTCAGGAAGAGAAAAGATGTGAGTGATAAAAACAAAACACCGGGATGCAGGAAATCAGAAAGAGAAAAGAGGTAGTGGGAAAGACAAAGGGAAGAAGGGAGAAAAGAGGGATTTCCAGGCAAGGAGAAAAGAGAAAGAGAGGAGCCTGTTTAAACACATGTACCACAAAGGGAGTATTCTCTAGCAGACAGAGCAGTCATTAATGTATGCAGCAGTGTAACAGTTCCTGGATTCCCTGCAGCTGGGTGTCCCAGCTCCGCAGTAGGCTTGGCTTGCCCTCCCCTGCTTCCCACACAAAACAGCCTCGGAGTTCATTAATTCCCTGGGAAAAGCAAGGAGCTTGACACATCGTCACATGCCTTCCCCCAGCCCTCTCTTTCTCTTCTCCCTCTGCTTGGTTTGGCTTCCTGTTCCATTCCCCCCCTGCTAAAGTCCTTTGCAGTCGGGTCGGACAAAAACAACAGCAATTCTCTCCTCGGTCACTCGTGTAAACATTCCCGAGGGTTTTGATTCATCCTCCTCCCCATCTAGAAACCGGACAAGGGAAGACGACTTCCGAAGAGGAGAGAGAGTGGAGTCGGGGTGAAAAGGACTCTCTCCCTGCCACGAGACTCTAGTCCTCATTCCCCCACCCCACCCCACCCCGCATCTCTCCTTCCAACCCTTCTCATCCACTCTTTGCCCATCTCTTCCGCGGGGCTCTCCTGTCCCATGTTGGCATCAGGATCGAAGCAGCCCCGGCTTGGATGGGGCGATGAAAAGCCAGACTGTTCCTGGAACCGACTGCACAAGCTGCGACAGAAAAGCCCGGCCTCCTAAGGCTTTCCACCGCTCGGTCTCTGCCCATTTTGCTGAGCGTTTCATCTCGGGCTACATTTCTGCTTGACTTTCCCTTCCTCCTCTCTCTTCACCTGTCAGCAGTTTTCCCTTTGGACAGAGGCGTCGCGCGGTCGGGGGTGGCGAGGAAGAAAGGAGGAGGAGGAGGAGGAGGAGGAGGAGGAGGAGGAGGAGGAGAAAAAAGCCTCGGGGAGGTGGGGAATGTGTAAGAGTGAAAGAAGCGTGCCTTCTCTCGCCGGCTCCTCTCCCTATCCCACCGGCTTTGCAATTACGAAACGGAGCCTGCCCGTAGATCCACCGGCGCCGGAGCCCGTCCCTCCGTCGAGCAGGGCGAGAGGATACTTACGGGGAGGGAGGGAGGCGGGCAGTTGTGCTGCATCTCCAGCTCAACACTGCCGCGGTCTCTTCTTTAGCAACTGGAGTTAGCGGAGGCGCTGAGGGAGGGAAAGGAGAGGCGGGCGGGGAAAGAGGTCAAACGGTGTGGCTCGGCCTCAGCCCAAGCCGGGCAAGGCGTGCGCGCACCCGTCCCCAAAGACCCTGCGGGCACTCAGTTTTCCTTTTTCGCCTCGCCAAGCCCGCTATTCCCACGAGTGCGCGGTCTTTTTCTCCCGCTGCTCTCGCCCTCTCGGCTCCAAGCGCGCACTCTCTTTCTCTCTCTCTCACACACACACAAAAGCTTTTTTTGCGGGGGATTCCACAGTTGTCAAGTCCTCCCCCCCACCCAACCTACCTGCTGGAAACACAACCTTCCCGCACCTGCCATGTGAAAGCGCAGGCATCTCCGTGACCGGGCTTTTTGGCGTCGATTTTGAGAGGGCTTTGAAAAGCTGACGAAAGGCGATGGGGTCATTCTGAGGCTTGCCCTTGGACCATCGCATCCGCCATGCGTGGCTTAGTAACACTGAAAAAGGATTAGCCGCTCCCGATCGTCATTTGCGACCTCAGGACGCCGAAGGGAAAGAAGCGCTCGTAATGCTCCGGTCAGGGGACACGGATAGGAATTGGATCAATATTGGCTCCAGGCTGTGTCAGCGCGCACGCATATACAGCCATAGCTCCAATATCAATAACCTATCCTCCATTGTTTACACTTTTATTGGAGGCGGTTGTCTTCTTTATTGCCTTGGTTGCAAAAAAGTTCTGAAGAACTTGAAAGTTTAAGGTATGCAAAGGTGTTGTGACCTCGATGAGTTCTCTTAATAAAGCTACATTGGATTCAACAGACCGTCGCTGCACTCCACTCTGTTGATAAATAATGAAACACAGCAAAAAGTGCTCTGATCAACAGGAACTAGGAAAGCAAGTAGTAGGGCCCTGTGGATGATTTCAGATGTGTAGTATTATAGCAAGGGGAGTCTCTAGTTGGCATATGAAAAGGTATCTATAACAAAACCAAAGAGCTCTTCCCACAATATCTTAAATCTGGCCTCCCAGAGGACATAATCTTATTTTAGTTCCTAAATTGTTAGACTGTAGCTTTTACAAGTTTGTAGAAACAATACCATGTCATAATAAATAAGGGAGGTACCGTGTTTCCCCGAAAATAAGACCTACCCCAAAAGTAAGACCTAGCACTATTTTCTAAACCTGCCCTAATATAAGACCTACCCGAAAATAAGACCTAGTGTAAATCTCCAGTTCAGGAAGACTTTTCAGGAGCAACCGTGCACCTGAAACACCCCCACACACACTCACACCACTATTTGGCACCATAAATATATATAAGACCTACCCCAAAATAAGACCTAGTGTGTTTTGGGAGCCAAAAATATATAAGACAGTGTCTTATTTTCGGGGAAACAGGTAGCTACCATTATACAAAAGTATAATAATCTCTACACATATTTAAATTGTGTTTTATTTGCTCATCACAATACACTAATAATTTATAAAATAGTTTCTTAAACAGTAAAATATATTCACCAAGTGATGAAACAAAAATGTTTTTGCTTATAAAGGTAACTTTGAATCTGTTCAATTAGCTTTTCATCTAATATTCATAATTTTTTTTTGTATTTCACTTTTGAACAATTGGAAAGGAGTAATGTCAGTTTCAACATATTATTTGTAATAGAAGTACAATATCATACTGCATTTTAAGAAGCTATCAATTTAATTAAGTAGGAAATGAAATGGTCAAAATAGTGTTTCTGGAATGCAATGGGAGGTTCATAGATCTGGATAGAAAGAAAAATCTGCAGTCAAAGCAGAATAACTAATTTTCTTAAATCCCGCTTGCAGATTGTGGTTACGTATAAACTGGTTGGGATCACACAAGACACTAAATCACAAAAACATTAATGCAAGTTTATTGTAATCAAACTCTCCACGTTGTGCAAATGCCTTAGTTGGTTAAGAATGAATTTTGCTTCTTTCATTTCTCCACATACAAATTACCTCTTTAACCTTTTTACTAGTAGGACTTTCATTTAAAAATGCTTAAGATTAAGTTTATGTTTAGGACTGAGCTGCACAATCTCTAATCATGGTTGTCTGTAATGAACAAAGTAATTGTGCCTTGTTCAGTCAATTCATCTTTTTTTACCTTTGTTTCTCCGAGTATTAAAAAAAAAGTCAGATTAAGAAAAAAATATTAAATCAGAATTCTGAGTTCATTGCAATAATCCAAGTTTAGAATAAGCAGGTTTCATAAAACAAATCTTTGTTTCAAAAATATTTTTTTCTGGGAATGGGTTCATGTGTCATGATACAACAATCAAGTACTGTATACACAGCATAATTTGGTATGATATATGAATCAGGTCAGTGTTCACACCAAATCATGTATTCCCTTTAAAGTTTCTCCACACTACTTTTTAAAGAATGACATGATAGTTGTGGTTTGCCGGCAGCAGGTGTGGACGGCTGAGGTCTTGGAGAGCGAGGACTCAGATGAGGGGCCTGTGTGTGATGCAGGGATGGGGCCAGGACTATCAGGGAGTAGAATGCTACCTTCGGAGATTGTGGAGGCTGGCAGCAGTGATGAAGAGGTTCCCGGGGAGCCTGTGCCCAGTGCGCGTGTGCACAGGGCTGCTCAAAGAAAGAGCAGCTGCAGCAGGACAGGCGATTCTGGAGTAAGGCTGCAAGGTAATGGCCCCTCCCTCAAGAGATAAAAGCCAGCTGAGAAACCGCAGTTCTTTGCAGGAAGCAAAGAAGTTTTTGCACTCAAGCCTTGTGGATGTTCGGAATATCTTGGTTGGTGTTTGGAGACTCTTTGTGTTTGAAATCCTCCTTAGTCACTTTATCTAATATTCTTGGCAGCCTTGCACCACCTGGGCAAGGCTTGTTCTTTTTTTAAAAAAACAAGTCTTATTCAATTTTTAACGGTTCAAATAAGGCTCTTTTCAGTAGACAGCATATTCCTGGGTCATCACTTTTACATGCAAATATGACAATAGTTTTATATTCATTTTTGACATTTAACTTCCTATTTTATCCCATTTTTACTTCCATTCCATTTTTTGGCAAACAAAGGGCCAAACAAATTAATCCTAGTCTCAAATCTTAATCTCAATCTGTATAACTCCCATTTCATTTCAAATTAGTTGTAAATATTTTTTAAACATTTATATATCTTAAAAATAACAATATGTTTGCCCATCATATATAAAATAAAGTTTGTCCATATCTATCCTTTGACTATCTTCACATTGTCAATACTCTTTTATCATTTACATATTTCTTTTATTCGTCAGATTTGCCCTTTCATCACATATTCTCTCCATAATTCTAAGTTAATACAAGCTTTAGCACAAAAAAAGAATAAAAAGAAAACCTAGACTTGCCCCCCCTGTACTACTTTGAAAGTGACACCTCAGTGGTTAACATATTAACATAGTGATAATCATTCCCTTTAAAGCAAAAAAAATTGTTTATAGTTCCAAAATAATAGTAAAAAATAACTAACCTTGGTTACTGACAAATCTGGTTTTTAAACATCTTCAAAAATCATTTCAGTTAATTCAATTTATCTAATCAACATTTACCTTTCTTTTATAAATAAAAAGTAAAAGTGTAACCTTCATCTAATAAAAATTGTCAGTAACCCCCTCTATTGTTTTACATTTTTATGATTACATTATTACCTCTTCTCCATGCAGAACTCCCCTTCTTAATACATTAACCATTATCTCTATGTAAATGAGTTTCTTTCTTCATTATATAATTCCCGTATTTCTCTATCTTCTGCTCTTGTTTCTTGTTCCCTCTCCTCCCTTTTATCCTGCTATATCCCTTCTCCATCCAATTTGAATCCCCCTCTCTCTCTTTGCCTTTCTGCTCCCTTTTCTTCTGGACCTTTCTAGCATGCCTAATTTCATAAATGTTCCCCTTTTTAATTACTTTCTTAGGTTTTGTTTTTTTAACCACCCTTCCTTTCCCTTTTATTTGTATTAATCTTTGT
Source organism: Naja naja (assembly GCA_009733165.1). Taxonomy (NCBI): domain Eukaryota; kingdom Metazoa; phylum Chordata; class Lepidosauria; order Squamata; family Elapidae; genus Naja; species Naja naja. The sequence goes on from CM019148.1 coordinate 262,742,770, forward strand.
GTTAATTGTCTCTTTAAAATGGCTTTCCCTTGTGCTGGCTCCTCCCTTTCCAAGATTCCTTCTTCTTGTTCTTTGTTAAGCCATTTCCATGCCCATGTCTTCTGCAACGAGCCAAATTAGTTCAGTCACTTCCTGTAGCAGTTCTTTCATACTTTTAAATTCCATTTTAATTCCTTGGATGGCCACCAAAGTTTTATTTTCCTTATTTCTTCTTCTTTAAATTTTCTAAGATCTTAGCCCAAGTCCAGAGTCTATATCAATATCACCAACTAATCTAGCAGACTATCTTTTATTTTAATTCAAACTTTCACCTTCTATGGATCTTGCTTTTTGTTTCAGTGTCTCTTTAAAATTGTAACAACTCCAATTCACAAAGGAACAAGATATTTTCCTTCTTCTTTAAATTCAATTTTATCCACAAAGTGGCACTCTCTGTTACACGAAATCTTCTCCTTTCCTTTTATTTTAATATTCAGGATTTTTCGAGCCCCAAACTTAAGTTCTTACGCTGGCTTCTTCCTTTCCTGGTTCGAAGCCCTTATAGCTGTCAAAGATATTTTACTTATATTTTTCTTCCTATTGACACTTGATCTTACCATCCGATACTCGGCTGGCAGCTTTCTTTCCGCCGCCTCCGAGGCAACTTCAGCCCGAACCAGTAGGATCGAGCTCTCCAACGCAAGAGCCGGGCTGTGGTCGCAGACAATCGCAAACCGCCGCCCATTAGCGAGAAGGCTCAACCTGGAAGTCGGCAAGGCTTGTTCTTATCAGATAATTAATTTGAAACAGCCTTTTAACCGTGAAGGAACAGAATTAGTAAAGGATCATTAAAAGGTTTTTCTGTTACCTCTGTTTCGTGTTGGTTTCCTTGGAACAAGATTTGGGTCAGAACAATAATATGTGGCAATGAAAACTGTTTATTTTCAATTTATTTGATTACTAGTTGAGAAGACAACAGCTATGAAACAGATTGTATCTTTTGAACAGGCAAGAACATAATAGCATTTCACAAATTAGAGAAAACAAGCAAGAGAATGCTCCAAGCCACCAGAGGAATTACAGCAAACTACTAATCCAGAGGTGCGATCTGCATGTCAAATTTACTAAGACTATTTCCAATAAAATGTGGTGGACTTTATGTGGGAATGTGGGATCTGCTATGCAACAGCTTTCTCCTACTTGACACAATGATTTAGACTTCCAGTATTAATAGTCCAAATTTTGGTAATGGCACTGGAGAGACTTTTACACATTCAATATTAAGCTGCAATGTGTAACACTGCCAGTCTATCAATCAGTGCTTTTAAGTGTCTGATATATTTTATTATGGAGGTGTCATTCAATCCCACATTTGCACAAATCTTTAAGACTCTTTAAGACCCTTATACAAAATCAAGGTGCTATTGGTTTTACCTGAAACAAGCCTGTTTTAATCTTAACCTCTTGTTCCATTATTCATGGCTTCTCATAGCCTTGTGATTAGGCTCAAGTATTATGAAATATTTCAAATGAACTATCATCTCTTTGTTCACAGCTTAGCATTAACAACAGCCCAGCTCTGTAATCTATCAAGTCTCATTTGCTCTACAATAGTTGATCATATGACTTATCAGACTCAAAACAAAACCTAGCACAGAAATTACTCCTTTTCTGATATAGAAATCTATGCAAAAAGAAATTGAATATATAGAGATATTCACAGAATTTCAATTCCCAGATTAAATTCCTCAGAGTTGAACATATTTTTCTGAGTTGCTTACAATATTTTTCTTCACATCAGAATGCAATGGTAGAGTCAACCTTTCTAAATAAAACTTGTACTGCATATTAAAGATAAAGAATAAAAACTTCTTCAAAACTAACTTGAGTAAAAATGTCTCATAAATTGAGCTAAAACATCTTATAAACTTTTATGACAAATACTTTTTGGGAAAAGTCTGTTCTCATGTCTCAGAAAGAAACTAGGAATTACAAAAGGTTTGGAAAACTGAAGAGCAAAATATTCACAAACAGGACATACTACCCGAGTAGGGGAAACTTAGGCTAAATGGCCATTTAACATTTATCTTTACTTTCACTTTATTTTTTACCTTCCCCATTACAATGGCTATTTCCCAAGTATTCATTACTAATCATAACCATGTTTTATAAAATGTGTTAATTCAAAAACACTCAGCCACATTCCACACTTCATAGATGACAGAGGTGCAACCGTTATATATATTTTATATTCAACAGTGCAAATAGAGAATCAAATGCTATTTTAGTGGTGACTTCTCAACTATTAAGAATTTTTCAATGATCAACTGTAATATACATACATATGTACATACATATATGATATATATATGCATATATACATATATGATGGGAGAGTTGCTAGGAAATTGTACCCCAAAACATATATTATTTGGGGGAGAGTGAGAAGAAAATAAAGTTGCTTAATAAGACAACTTATGCTCGAAAATATATGAAAGGATCATGCTTCAAAGAATCAAAAATCTGAAGGATACATACAATATTAGGACTCACCAAAATTTGTAATTTTATTAGAGACTTTATATGGTATGTTATCAGAAGCATGACAAATAAATTGGAAGTTCAGTAGTATTTTTTTAATTTAAAAACATTTCCTCTCATTTCTTATTTCTTGATTTTGTTCTGAATGCCATCAGTCACAATATAAAAGCAAAGCATGATGTGCTCGGGGGTGCATTTGTATTGAGACTGTGGAAGGCAATGACTGATTGCTGTTACACGTTGCCAGTACACTTTGCAAAACCAACGGAGTCATTATCTCGATCAAATATTGAGTAATATGGTCTAATGAAAACATCACCAAGAATCCAAAGAGGCCCACCAGGTGGTGGGACATCCAAGCCTGAAAATCCACTCAAACAAAGAGTTTCTCCTTGAATAGTAACCTATAGAAGGAGAGGAAAAAGTAAAACAAGTAATAAGATAATTTGTTTTATAACATTATTGTTTTGTATAGAATTAATTCTATGGTAAAATTTAAACAATTTGAATTTAAAGCATATACACACATACATATACAGTAATCAATTTATCCTAATGTCTATGGAGATTCTCAATCATCCAAATCATGGTTGCTTTTTTCCTTTGAAAATGTTTAGCTTCTTATCCAAGCAGTTTCTTCAATTCAGAACTGAAGAAGCTTCTCAGATGAAAAGTGAAACATTTTCAAAGGAATGGAAAGTCCAGTTGCCTGTTGGAAAAGGCAGCTTTGGGACATCATTTTTTCTTAACTGTCAAGAGTTTTAAAGGAAAAGTCATATTTTTGTTCCTCTATTTCAAGGACTGAAAATGCTGTGTTCATTTACTACATTCAACTAACACAAGATAACATGCAGTTAAAATTCTTCTAGATCTTTTTACAAAATCATATGTAATGTTTGTTCAACATTACACCTGACCTATCTCAGTGTATAAACAGACTTGGGATTAGTCCATAGTACTTTCTGGAACCCCCACTATCTTCTTAAATGAGCAGAAGCAATTCAGTACATATCAAAAAGAACTATCGCTAGGTATATTATGCAGAAAATATGCCTAAGAGAATCTGTTAAGCATTAAGAAAAAGAATATCAGAGTGTCATGGAACTTACTTTTAAGGCATACTGATCTGGAGCAAGATCATAAGAGTGCCCTCCGAGTACTAGAGACACAGTGGGAAGTGTGGATAGCTTATCACATGGGAGCATGTACTGCAAACAAAACAACACAGAAAAATAAGAACCTGCTATGGACAAACATTGGCCTATTTAGAGTGGAGAAAAATGATGTCCTTTCCTGTGAAGTGATAGAAGCCAGTAGTTGAGATGGCCTTCCTAAGATTTACATAAAACCTTCACTGATAATGTTGCTGGGAATGGTGGGAATTATAATTAAATCAATTTGGGAACCACCAGGTTTTAGGAAGGCTGATGAAGGAATAAATGACAAATACAAATCACAAATACTTGTTCAATGAACCTTGTTTTCACTTAAGATCAATTTCTCCATTGAGCTGCTCCGAACATGCAGAGAGTGGGAGGTGCTTAGTCTCTCTGTTCTGATAGGCTGGGCTTAACTGAAGGACGTTCTTACTCCTCCTCCACTCCTCTCCAACGTCCCAGTTTTAGCTCAGCCTTCAGTTCAGTAGGCAGCTTTTCTTTGGTCGGAGCAGGAATTTATAGCAGGTATTATTGTTTCTCCCAAAAATTGGCTTTGGTTCCAAATTTATTTCAACTGATTGGCTACAGCTTTAAAAATTTGCAGCAAGAAAAAAAACCTCTACAGTGCGATTGCAATTTGCCTTAGCAGTCGGCAGGCGCGCGATCGGTGCCAGCCGCTTTTGCGGACTCAGGAAGAGAGGCTTGAGTTTTGTTTCTCTTGCTTCTTCCTTCCAGTGCCTCTTGCTTTCCCTACTTGTCGTTCCGTTCCTGTTAAACCCCTCTCGCGGGGGTTAACAAGTGTTGTTTTTCTGGATCCTCCCCACTGAGAACGCAGGGGTAGGGGCACAGGAGTCCTGATTCCCCCATTCTGCCGATCTCCTTCTTAATACACTCAATCACGAGCGCGGTGTCGGCAGAGCTGTGCGTGGCGCCAACAAGGAGCTTGGCACCATTTTGTTTGGAGACTGCCCGCCATTTTAGGTGCGCATCTCCAGGAACCAGGGCATTGTCCACGAGGCTTCATGGGGCCCTGACAGGGTAGACAAGGGAGGAGATTTCTGAGGGGATCGACAAGCAGAGGAGCGCGTCAATCCTGATGATCATAGGGACCTAGCCCCAATAGGAGGATGCCTAAGACTCTTCGGTAACCGCTGGGAGTCGTCCACCTCTGATTCCTGGGTGCATGACACTATCAGATTTGGCCTAGCATTGGAGTTCCAATCTGCCCCCCCCCCAATTTTTTCATGCAATGCCCACTTTCCAGAGTTCCTGCAAAGAGGGAATTGATGGAATCAGCGATTAAACATTTGCTTGAGATCAGGGCCATCCAACCTGTACCCAGGGATCAACAAGGCCAGTGGTTCTACTTGTTACTCTTTGTAGTTCCAAAAAATTTGGGGGGATGAAGGACGATTCTAGATATAAAAAGGCTCAACCGCACCTTAGTCTATCGTAAATTTAAGATGTGTACGTTACAATCTATTGTCCTCAGTATAAGGCAGGGCGATTTTTTAACATCTATCGATCTGACAGAGGCATACTTACATGTACCCATTCGGCCCGCCCATTCTAAATTTCTCAGATTCTGCTACAACAATCAACATTGCCCTGATAAATCTTTGCTTCAGGAAACCCATTGGTTTCGAAGGAGCAAGCGAGCCAGATTAGTTAGAAATCTAAATTAAGAGTTTATGCTTTATTTTACTGCATGGTTAACTCTATTGTCTCTGACATACACTGTCCCTGATATTTATGTTCTCTGTAGTCACTCTAGTAAATTATGTGCTTTATGCAGCTTGGCATCTCTTTACTCAATACAGAATATCTTCTGTATTAGGAGATCATCTTGTATCTGCCAAGAATCTTCTATTGTTATTTATAATTGTTCTATGGCAGGTCTTTTGCAGATGTGGTTTTTGGACAGCTTTATATTTTCATCTTCTTTGCCTAAAGGCTTTACCTGTGACTATTTAAATGAACAAAACAAATTTTTAGATTTCCTTCTTTCCTTTTTTAAAAATAAAATAATTTTATCTATTGATTGTAAGATTGATTTCCAAAGAAAGGAAAACTGATTTCCCTAATCACATGAATCCCAATAGAGGTCGAGAGGGTGGCATTACAGAATGTATTTCTTTTTGAATGCCTTTTTCTACATTTTTAAAGCTCTGTGAACCATTTCATGGAAGGTAAATCACAACTATTCTCAATATCCAAATGTATCTTACAATTTGTGCATAAGGTTATGATACTAGTAGTTTTATTTTGTTTTTTTAATTCCTAAAATGAAATCTGGCTTTTTTGCTGTCATTACGAGGGACTGAAGGTTGATGATTTCACTAAATCCAAATATTTTTATTCAGTATTTATTATTTCTACTTGAAGGTTAAGTAATATCTTAGCAAAGAAGTTTTTTATCAAGAAAATACAGAATTATATTTCTAGGTCTTCAAATATTATGCAGAACAGAAACATTGATCAGGTATTATATTCTGATTTGAAGAACTGCACTTGTTCTAATTTCGTTCTAAAGTATTAGAAGCATAGAGGAGAATTTTATTACGGCTATGACTCTATATTTTGGCATGGGAAGCAAATTACAAAACTCAAATAAATTATTCAAGATAACAAAACTTTGAACTAGAAAGAAAGCTAATCTTTTGATGGCAATTCAACACCAGTAGATGTATCTGAACCTGACCTAAATTTAAACCAATGTATAAATAACTTTTGATTAAATGAAGATGAATGCTTAGCATCAAGTTCAGACTGAAGTGAGATTAGAGTCAAATAAATAAACATACAAGTTAGTAAGTCTAACATCTGAAGTATCACAATATCCTAATTCCTGTCTAAATTTACCTGTCCTTTAATGATTGGCTTAGCTCCAATGGCTTTCTGCAACTCTTTAATTTCCTTAGTCGGCCCAGTAATAAGTGATGTTCCTGTGTCTACAATAGCTTCACAGCCATCTTGACACAGCGTTAGGCCATTGGCAACATCAACCCTGGAAGGAAAGGTATTAGATCTCAGTTTTTTTTCCTTAAGAGACCAGAAACATAAAATCAAATCCTTGCATGGTTACATTGAATACAATTACTGAAAATTTACTAGAGAGTTATATGCAGGGAACAAGCTTTTACATATGTTCCAACATAATATATGTAGCTCAGGGTTAAACCGTGGAGTCCTTGGTGCTCTGAGATAGTTTGCTTGCAGATGTTTCATTATCCAGCTAGGTAACAACATTAGTGTGAATAGGTGTGGGGTTTGCTCTGTTTATATAGAATAACTTGCCCTGCCAGTGTTGGTAGGTGTTTTCTCTTTGGTAGTTTCTTGATAAAGGTTTTGACTTCCACTTGACTGTCTGGTGTTAATCCCTGCTTATCTAGGTGTTGGCTGCTGAAGAGGTGTTCTGGTGTTTTTGTTTTCTTCTTAGCTTTTTTATTATCTCTTTTGAATGGTACGTAAATATGGTGTATCTTTATGTACTGATGGGCGATTTGTCTGAATGCCAGTCTTCCAGGTATTCCCTAGTATTTTTGGATTTGGCTTGGTCTAAGATGCTAACAGTTTTCCAATTGAAATTGTGTTTGAGTCTTTCTATACACTGTGAAATAAAGGAACTTTCATTGTGTCTTCTGACTGCTAGTTGGTGTTCATGAATGCACTCTGCTAATGCTCTGCCTGCCTGTCATACATAGTAGTTGTTATAGCACTAATCCTGTTATGTTATAAATGACTTTTTTGTTGTTCTTGGGCCACTGAGTCTTTTGGCTTAAAATGTTTAGGAAGGCTTTAATTGGTTTGGTGCTACAGAGATATAGTATGGTTGTAATAATATGTTGTTTGTGAGATGTTTCTGATGTATGGTATTATTCTTTTAACAGCTTATCCTTGTCATGCTATAGGACTGGTCAGACACTTTTTGATAAAGTTGTGTGGGTAACCATTCCATTGGAAGGTATTACATAAGCAGTCCTTTTTCTGATGTTCCAAGTTGTTGTAGAGTGTTTGTGTCCATCTGTAATGTTCTTACACAGCAACTCTTGTGAGAAATTGGGCTCTTAATTTTGGCAATGGAGCCCTTGGTTAGTGTGGATTGTTTTTGGATAGACTTGCATTTCTAGTTGGTTGTGGTTTTCTCTCCTGATGAGGATATCCACGAAGGGGAGTGTGTTGTTACTTTCTTTTTCCCTTGTGAATTTTATTTCTTTGACAATATTGTTGATTGTCTCATGCAACTTTTTAATTATGATGGTGTTATCTGTATACCAGATCCATACTTTTGGTTTCTGTGTGGGAGTGCTTTAGTTTCTAGACAACGCATTAAGATCTTTGCTATGAATCTTGATCACCAGTGTTAGGCCTCATCTCAGGACTTAGTTGTGAGTCCTGAGAGATCACCACTCTCTCCCAAACAAATCCAAAAGCACTAGGGATCAATCAATACACTAAGAGATCAAAATATTTCTCCTAATTTCTTCTTTCTAATAGTATAGGGGTAGGGATAGAGATTAGAAGCAGGATGACAGAAACACGTTTAACACACATCATTCCCTGTAGATAACAAGCATAATATACAGCAATACACTTCTGAAGTCCGTGGTGGTTACACTATTATACCACAGTGAAGACACCTTTCAGGAGGTCTCAGTTAAAATGATTCTTCCTCCTTTCCACCCCAATTCTCTTTCTGCAGCAAGTTAGGTCTAAAAAGGACCACACTTCGTTACTAAATGTTATGTGCCATAAGGCAACATCCTGCTATAGATTTTGGACTTATCTAAATCTACATGCTAGTAAGCTACAGGCATGTGTTTAACTGGGAGATGCCCAGAATTGGTTATGAGTGGCTCTATAAATACTTTAAATAAATAAATAAAACTAGGTATACAGGATAACTAAAGCAAAGATAACTTACTTATCCATATGGACTTGCCAATAAGCTTTACGAGTTACGTTCACCCAAGTGATGTCTCCAGAATAATACTGGGAATCTGTTCCTCCCAAAAGCAATTCCCCTCCAGTTTCGCCTTTTGGATCCCTTGAAGAGATAATACACAAGTGCAGAAAGAAAGTAAAAATCAGCACAAACAAGGAGGTAACCTCTGAGTCACTATACTGAATTTACAGAAACAATGAAGAATAAAGAACACGAACAGACCAAAATGTTTACAAATCATGTAGGATCTGACATAGTTTCATAGAATCCTAGCAAAGCAACATAATCAAATATAACTTGAATGTTCCCTCTAGGATATCAACAACTTTGAAATCCTAACAACTCTCACTAGTAAGTCCAAACTGAATTCAGCAGAACTTGCTTCAAAGACAAGAGATATCTATTTGGGCATTTATTATGTATATAATTGGGGGTCTGCTGTGATAGTTCAAGATCCTTCAAAAAGTTCCAGATCTGCATCTTTGTAGAAAGATTATTTTATTTAAAACTGTACGTAAAATGGGCATTGTCTCCTAAGAATATCTTGATTCAACATCTTGTTGACAATGAGGCTACTGCTTTGAAAATGGGTGGGTCTCCAACTATTATGCTCTAAAATCTGGCTATAAAGCAAGGATGGACATAAAATTAGATGATAAAGGCTTCAGTCTACCAGTTTGAGGCTCACCCGTTTAGATAAAAGGAAAATATGTTCTTTTCCAATAATCCCTGATCTATTACATTATCAAAGAAAGGTGCTACTTTATCCACGGAAATCTTGGGGTATGCCATGCCGAGAATGCCATCAAATTTTGCAGCAATAAAAGTGATGCCAGGCTGCTTGGTAGCTTCACCAAACAACTGGTTCTTGACACTCAGATCGCCAATCTAATAGGAAAACCAACAGGAAGGAAGAAGTCAAAACACACGCTTAAATCACATCTGGAAATGGCAATATTCACTTGATACACCTCAATGAACACTGTATGATATAGAGTAATCAAGACACAAAATATCTAGAAATTCCTAAATGTATTGCTTAGTGTTTTGCACTGTATGTAGGATGACAGTACCATCTTAATTTAGCCACTTCCTTCAAATGAACTGGATGGCTATGCTGCTAAATCTATTGTTGGGAATTGCTGTTTAGCCAAACGTGGCGGTACTAGTTTGACACCTGTGATGTAGAGATTTTACTGATACTCTTAGAGTTGAAGCTTCTAGGAAATATGGGAAACATCAAGCTCATTGCATCAAAATGATATTTCTGGTCACTAGTCTCTCGTTCCTCTTTTCTTAAAGACTAGTTTTGAATTCTAAGAATTGGGACTTTTAATTTTCTGAGTGAAAATTCCTGCTATCCTTTCCAAAGGAAGGTAAAACAAGATGACCCCATAACAGATGCTTAAAAGTGAAGAAAAAGCAGGATGTATTCATAATAAAATTATGAGTAAGGCAATAGCTTGGCTGAGAGATAAATGATCCATGTCTTGCATGGCAGAGCTACTTATTTACTTAAAAGCATTTTTTTAATCCAACATTTCCCCATCACGAGTCTTCATCCCTTTATTTGCTTTTTCTGTTATAGATGTCTAAAAGTGCAGTGGCAGTATTTAGAGAAAAATAAACCAAGTTTGTAAGGAAACTTGAGTCAATTTCTTATGAAATGAGAAAACGGAAAAACGTCTCTTTCCAAAGCTCTGAATAGCCTCTTATATTTGTTTGGGATGGATTTCTTTTTTCTGAATAAGTAAGATGTTAAGTAAACATTTGCCTTTTAAAATAAGAAGATACAATCATGATAATTATACGCTCTTTCAAATATTTCTCAGGATCACAACGAAGTAAAGCTAGTACTTTGACTAAAGAGTTGGAGCCTTTTATGACTTAAATAATGAAATGCTGTCATTGTACTAACCGTTACAGTATCCTGGCTAAGATATCCCGAAAGGCTTCCAGTACCATAATGGATGGCAAAATCTGTACCATTTTTCACGTATGTGCTAGATTTTGAAGAGTCATACTTATGATGTATTACTGCAGAAAGAACATAAGGACTGTAAGATGACCACACACATGAAACTAATGCACAGTTTGACTCTATGCTCTAAATAAAAATTACGGAGACTCAAACACAGATGTGGAAGACAAGACAGTAGCCAAATTAATAGTACAGGTGCCAAATTAATAGCACAGATAGCCCTCATTTAATGACCACAAGCTCAGCAACCATTCAAAGTTACAAGGGCATTGAATGAATGGCACTTAGGGCCAGTGCTTGTAGTGGCTACTGCAGTATCCCCTGCAATCCCATAATTGCAATTCAGTTGCTTGACATCCAACACGCAGTTATGACATTGTAGCAAATTACAGTCATGTCATCACCCTTTGCAGCCTTCACTGTCAGTTTTTAACAAGCAAAGTAAATGGGGAAGCCTGCAAGAGGTCACAAATAACAGGCACGAGTTACTGCACTTAGCAGTGTTGCTGGATTTACCTAATGATGGCAACCAGAAGTGCCAGAAATGCTGCTGTTAAGTAGCATAGTCATGTGTCATTGTGCTTTATGTCTACATTGCTTAGCGACAGAATTTCCAGTCCCAATTATTGTTGAGGACTACCTATACTTCGCTCTTATAACACTTTTTAATTTGCTTTCTACACTGCAACAGACAGATGAGACCAATAAACAAAAGGGAAAGAGATGTATTTTGGCTCACATCATTTGAGATCCAATAAGGAGATGTACTTTGTGAATTCTATCTATAATTCTGAATTCTAATTCAATATTGTGATGAAAAAAAGCAAAGACAAGACATGAATACTTTCCCCCTAATTTAATCATAATACACCCACACACATACACCCACACCGCAATAGACAGACATCTCTATGGCTTATTTTATCTAGTTTTCAGAACTTACTCTGAAGGATTGAACTTTGGTTTAAAAACACTGGGGAAAGGCATACAAAATGCTTTATTTCAGCTACATGAAACTAAGAAACAGTTAAATTATATAATTTTAAAATATTCCATCCCAGTTATTAATCTGCATTGTTATACCTGTTCTGCAACATCTTAAGTAGAGGAAAATAACTAGAACAAGTATTTGCCTTAAAAATATGGATCAAACCCATGTTCTTTACTCAATTCATGTACTGCTTTATTCATGTCCACATAAAGAAAATCAATTAAATAGAACTAAGAAACTACAGGGGAGAAAAATGGCTTTTAGAGTCTTTTATATTCCTTGTGAGAGTCAACATTTACAAGTTTATACCTGAAGTAGCTCTGCCCTTTTCAAGTGCCATCTGCTGATAAATATCCTTTTCTGACAAGATCCTCTTGAATTAAGAAGATTTTTTTTTGAGTAGAGCAAATAACTATCAGAATGCAGCTTTTTATTTGGAATCATTAACAAAGGCTACTTTTTTTAAAGTTCCCTAAGAATTCAGAAATTAAAGGGAGAAGTCCAATTTGAGCTGTAAATTAGGTTTGAAAAGAGTAGTGAGAATCGGGTAACTTGGCATGTATTTTTTCAAGAATCTTAAATTTGAGAAAGTAGAATATGCACACAGGACTTGTAAAGAGAATTGTTCACTTTTTTCAGCCCTATTCAACTCTGACCAAAATTATTTAATCATGCTCATCACAAATTGAACCTTCTCCTTCAAACAATCATCAGCTATCTTTAGCCCAGTACAATGGAAGTAGAGTTGTATTACAGTTTCATCAAGTTTGGTAATTTCAAAAAAGAATATAGAAGATAGGATCTTATTGCAACACTTAAGTCTGAAGTTACAAATATGAAAGAGAATCTCTCTTTAACCTACATTTTAAAATCATCTAGTTAATTTTGAAGGGTGCATTGGCTTCATTTGTATGTTGTAACTCTCATATTTTTAATCCAACAGAGTTGGGGGATGGGAGAGGCACAGAACAATTTGGAAGATGAGTTCATTACGATCTCTAATGGGGTATGGATTTGCTTCAGAAGATCATCACAAACAGAAAGTGCTCCATTTATTTCAGGAATTAGGAAACACACTTCAGTGAATTTAAGATACATAAGATATCTATCACAACCTTCAGCATTCAGAGAAAAACAAAACTGAACAATCAAATCAGGCATCCACATTGTGGAGAAACTGTGGAAACTCTACAAAATGAAGTAAAAAGCAGTACATATACACAATATGACACCAGCTAAAATTTCCAAAATACATTAAAATAATGGCTTCATAAACCTCCAACAAAAGCAAAGTAATAAACATAAAAATACAAAAGAAACAATGGTATAGTGCTTGTTAACAGAACATCTTCCAAAGTAATTCTATCTTCAACAGCTTCCTAAAATACAGCAGAAAAATCCAGGGAGGAGGAATTGATCTTCATAGAGAATTGTTCCAGAGTATTATCATTACTACAGAAAAGCAGTGCCATCTAGCCGTGGCACTTTTTGGAAGCCTGGGACTACAACAACTTCTCTCTCAAGGGTTGGTGGGTTGAGTCTGTTCTGGTTGGAGCATATACATGGGATTTATCTAAATGTCATTCTGCCTGAAGTTAAAATTTCCCCTCCTTATAATATCCTCTTCCTAAACTCTTCCATTGGGTTGACCAACAACCTGGAATAGAACTGGAGGACAGAGTTCAGCTCAAAGGAACAGAAGAACTCCAGATGCAGTGGTGAGATGCTGCCAGTTCGGACCAGTTCAGGCGAACCGGTAGTTCCGGCAATCAGTTGGCCCGCCCACCTGCCCCCACTCTCTCCTGTCCTTTATTTCCTGCTTTGGAGCTCATCTCAATCATGTGGCACAGCCGATTCCCCGTTGTTCTACTTACCGTTGCTGACTTGGAAGGTAAGCAGCTGTCTTTCTAAATGCTCCATTTTCAGCACTGCGTGCAAGCGCCTTAGGCACACGCACACGCGAAGTGCGCATGCTCGTGCAAAGAGCACACTCACCAAACCGGTTGTTAAACCAGCAGCATCCCACCACTGTCCAGATGGATATATATAGAGACTGTATAAGTTGGATATAGCAGTTTCTGTATAAGAAATTCATTTCTTCTGAAGACTCCCTCAATTTTATAAACTGGATGGGCTCAATAGCTGGGTTGAGAAACAGCATACAGACAACCATGGTTTTCATATACTTTGCTGAGCAACAGAGAGGATTTTTCTTAGAATGTCATCCTATATTGTTAGAACATACAGGTAAATTTATAATCATATGGGATGGTCTTGTACAAATCAGCCAACTACGAGATTTTACGTAAGCAAGAATGGATACTTACAGCAGGCAATATCCAGCAAGCCACAGTGAACAGATGGCACCCAGAGGTTTGATGAGCCAGTATCAAAGACTACAGTAAACTTCTGTAGTGGAGTCCCAATACCTATCTCCCCATAATACTGTGCCTGAAAAAGAAAATAACATGCAAGGACAATAAATAAGAATTCCTCCAGTGAGAGAGAGAGAGAGAGGGAGAGAGAGGAGAGAGAGAGAGAGAGAGAGAGAGAGAGGGAGGACCATTCCAAGCTTTTATACAATTCTATACAGATCCAAAATATGTTTCATCCAGCTACACTGCCAACTACATTGTTCATTATTTTACAAACATATGAATGTCAGGACATTCCAACTATAATCAAGCTCAAAAATGAAGAGTAAAGTAAAAATAAATCTTTCTCACTTCTATTATTAAGATTTATAGGAAAAAGGGCAGTAATAGGAAAGGATACCCATCATTAGGATGTCACAATAGGGAGGTCTGAAGACAATGTGATACAACAGTTGTTTTTTTAATTCATATTTATATGCCGCCCTTCTCCAGAGAGTCAGGGCGGCTTACAATTTTTGGAGCACAACCCAATGCACTCAGCAATAGCCTTCATCCCATTGTATATGCCTGCTTATTATTACTAGGGCTTTTTGCCCCAGAGGCATTTTTACAAAGTCATCTTATTGCCCCCAACAATCTTGGGTCCTCAATTTGCCTACCCCGAGAGGATGGAAGGCTGAGTCAACCTTGAGCCTGGTGGGATTCGAGCCTGTACTAATTGCAGGCAGCTGGAATTAAGTGCTAGGCATTTAACAGCCTGTACCACCAAGGCTCTTTTTTGACATCCAAAGTCAAAAAAATCCACAGTTAAGTGTTTTCTAATATTTTATGAACAAAAAGCATTATGCATGCACCTTGAGTTGTATAAAATAAAGAGGGGATATGATAATAACAGCAGCAACAATCTATTCCCTCCATCCTAGAATGAATTGCTAACATCCATTTAGGTGGAAGAAAAGACAAGTAAAATTCCAGTCACTATGAAATAATCATTTATAAAAATTTGAAAAGCAATAGACAGAGTACGATACTAACAATATTTGTAAAAAAAAGACTGAAGGAAGACACCTTAATTCACTGCTTGAACAGGCTTCACTTCAAAATATTAGTAGCATATTTTGCAATGTTTTTTTTCAGGGAAGTGTAAG
Organism: Naja naja; assembly: GCA_009733165.1. Classification (NCBI taxonomy): domain Eukaryota; kingdom Metazoa; phylum Chordata; class Lepidosauria; order Squamata; family Elapidae; genus Naja; species Naja naja. The sequence continues at coordinate 262,757,887 of CM019148.1, forward strand.
ATCTTGAGCTTCTCCCTTTGTTGATTTTTCCCCCTTTCTCAGCTCTCTCACCCTTCAAATTAGATACTGCTTTATAATGTACTTTACATACTGTTTAAGACCTTTGCTATTTATCCCAACACTTCTGTGTTCAGAATCAGCACATAACAAACTTCCATGCAAAACTGCTACCTTCAAGTATTAGCAAATGTATATTTCCTGCTAATTGTCTGGCATAGAACTGGCACAGCCAAAAGGAAACTTAAGTCTGTTTGGCCAAGTTTCAATATGGAAAGGTCTCCTTCCCATGCGAAAATGACTCATTATGAGCTACACCTGTCTGTATATTCTTATACAAAATAAAAGAAAGCTGTTTGCAAGGACTACTGGATAAGAGCAGCCATGTGTTGCTATTCACAACTGTTGAACTGTTTCTACATTCTACTTTTGTTTTAGAACGTTTGCAAAAAAAGAACTACAATATACAGATTTACGTATACTGTAAATGTTGACCCATATGAAGCATAGGTTTCTGCTAGTTTAGAAATGTTTGTGCAGATTTCTCCAACATAGTTGATCAAAGAATGTAACAACAGAAGGATAATAGGTAACCTTGGCCCAGGGTGGATAAAAATTGATTTTTAAAAAAAATAAAATGGATTTATTTTTATTTTTATCAAATAAAAATATTAAAAAGTATTTTAATAAAATGCTTTTGGAGTAAAAATCTATCTAAAGATAGTTTTCTATTTAAGATACATTAATTTATTCAGTATGAAGTGGAGCTTAGTTATGTAGCATGAGGCTGTATATTCTGCAATATTGGGACTGTCGGTGAATCAACAGCAAGTCAGAGGAGGAGCCGCTGCGGGACAGAGATGACAACTGCTCTTTAAAAATTATGATTTAAATCGAGTTGATTTAAATCAAGCCTTTTTACTAGTGATTTAAATAATGATTTAAATCAAATACATCCTGCTTGGTCCAAATAAATATGTTCCCTTGAGAGAAACATCAAGGCATATAGACTTCAGTAGCTAATACAATGGCAGTTTGGAATTGATTATACTCTAGTTAGGCAACTCCCAAACTGTCAGTTTTGTCAAAGTAATCACTTCCATTGAAAATGAACATAGAAACATTGGACCAAATGTATAAATATAGTTCACAGCTGCTAACGTACACATGGTGTTTTATTCTCGTGCTTCCCATTCCAGCCACACAGCTGGTACATCATCTGTCCTCTACAGGGAGTCCTCAAATTATGACCATTCATTTAATGACTGCTCTAAGTTATGATGGCCCTGAAAACAGTGGCTTATGATAGTGCTCGCAGTTATGATCATTGGAATGTCTCCACAGGCACAAAATCAAAATTTGGGCACTTGGCAATTTGCCTGATGATTGCACTGTCGCAGGGTCACATAATTGCTATTTAGGACCTTCTCAGAGGGCTTCCAACAAGCAAATTCAATGAGGAAAACCTGATTCACTTAAAGGCTGTGATGATTTGTTTAAATGGTCATAAAATCGGGCACAACTCATTGCATAGCTCAGCAGCGTAACTTCCAGTCCCAATTATGGTCATAAGTCAAGGAACACCTGTACTGAAAGTGTCCCAATTCGTCTTGTGTATTTCTGCCCATCCATAAAATACATAAGTAAAATTAACACCAGCAATTTTAAAACTATGAATAGGAGTAAAAATATGTCTAAGAAAAGCTTAAGAAGGAACAGAAATAAACCAAAGGATAGATTTTGGATTTAGGTGGTTTCTTTGAACCTCATATTTTGAGGCAAGACATTCACTCACCTTCATTCTTTCTTAATAGAAAGCTGCCTTTCTCCCCTGAACTAAAGTCTTTCAATTATGTTGGACTCCTATTCCTATAATTCCCATCCAAATAGATTAGATCCAAACAGCATTGCTGTAAATAAGACAGAAGTTAGTCATTCTCAGATGACATAAGCCAGATAACAGAGAGCAAGAGATTATAAGGAGGAGGTTTACATCTGACCATATGGATCATACCAGAATACGAAAAATATTAAGGCCAATGCTGGATTATCTGATGATTTTCTATACAATAAAAAGATATTGTAAGAACTAGATTTGGGAAAGAAATGATTGAGAATTCAAGAAACTGAGACAAGGAAACAAATTGTTCCTTTACCCATTTATACCATAATAGCAAAATCAAAAGAGATGTTAACTAGTATAGTGGCTGAAAAACTAGAAAATTTAGATATGCTTCTTTGTTAGTCAAAAGTAAGACCTAGAAGATAAAAATAAAAATGGGAAATGAAAAACCTAGTTTTTAAAACTGATATAAGACAATAAAGATAGAATTAATCTGCATTGTTTAATGAAATTACAGTTGAAACTACAATGTAGTATTTTTTTTTGTTTCTGTAAAAATATGTCATTAATCTAAGGAAGGAAATGATAAACACAGAGTAAATCATGAATGAGAGTTCATTTCAATGGCAACAATTAAAATACTTAAAAGCAATGGATTTTTCAGTGACAATGAACAGTTATGAAAACTGAACAAGGATAAAGGAAAGGAAGAAGGTAAACTTCTTAAAATTATGATTTTTTAAAAAATTTTTATTACAGCTACCACTGATTACAAGAAGAACGGATTGGTGGTGGATCAAGTAAAATTGACTATTCTCATAAAGCAATGATTGGCCATGTGAGATGAAGAGAGAAGAGAGAACTAGAGAAAACTATTATGTGTGGTAAGGTTGTGAGAAATAGACAGAGAGGGACACAATGGATAAAGTGGATGGATGAAATTAAATACTGGAATGTCCTTGGAAGAGCTACAAGTTATTATTAGACACGAGGCAAGATAATAAGCATTTGTTCATGCAGTCACCAGATTTGATAGCCTCTAATCAACTATCATAATCTATTGCATCACAAAAAAAGCAACAAAAACAAAAACCCCAGGGCTTCACAACACTTCAAATTTAAAGGGGAGAAGGTTCTTTGGCTTATACCAGGGCACTGATGCCAGAGTTGCAGAATGATCCTAGGGAAAGATGCAAATTTGGTTTAAAGAATTATTAATTACTATCTGTCCACCTATGTGTGTCCCAAAGTACTTATTTTTCTTTCAGATCTACAGCTCTACCCATCCCTATGGTACAAAACCATGTTATTGAGCTGTTAAATATATGAAGAAATAAAATTAAATGGAGAGGGTTTTTTTGTTCTTCTGTTTTGATTTAGCACTATTATTTAAGTTCCTTTGAATATGCACCACTTCAGAAAAGCACTAGATAAGCAAGCATTTCAAATACATTTGAAAATCATTTCCCCAAATGTGAATATCAGCTTCATCTTTCCCAGATGACATGTCTAATATGTTCTAGCCCTGCAAGTCAAATGTTGACTAAGCATGGTTGATTGTGAAAGCCTCATTATAGTATTTTTTTTATCCATGTGAACAACTGTGGGGGTGGGCTAGGTGTGGCTGAGACTAGAACACTTTCAAACAGCTTCAACAAGATTGCTAAAGTTAGCTTATTTAGCAACTACAGTGGTTTTTCAACAGCTTCAAATACAAGACTTGCTAAGAAATCACCTGTAGTTCTGTTTTTTTTGTATCATAAAAATTTTAATTTAGGGAAAGATGGGTCATGATGGATTAACTCAGTAATGCTTTACAGAAAAGCATTGGCATCAGTAATGCTTTACAGAACAGTTGATCTCTCACCAAAAGATTGCTGAAACAGATGTTCAGCAAAGCTTCTCTCTGAAATAGTCATTGTGGTCTAAGAGAGAATTGGGTGGCTTTATACATCTCACCCATCCCTGGTCTGATAAAGATCTTTGGTCTCTGCTAAATGCAAATTTAATGAGTTTCTTGGGCTTCTAAACTGAGTTTTGATTACTTTGCACAAACCAGTGAGATATGGAACATAGAGCAAGTTAGTTGGATATTAAATGAGTTAAGCAATGTAATATTGTACCATTTATTTAGGATACAAGTGGGAAAAGAACAGATTTCAGATTCATTATTCAACACATTTTAATGTAATTCTAAATTATATAATATTAATTCTTCATCAACCGAAGGAGCCAAATGGATTCTTTTTAAATGGAGGATGGAAATGGATATACCACAATTTCCCACATGCGCAGAACTTGCTTCAAGGATTATCATTACAATTACATCTCTGAAATTGCAGAACTCATGGTCAATGATTTCAGTCAAAGATCAGTATAAAACATAAAGCAGGTTTTTGTCTCTTATTTTATTAGAGGCTTATAGTGCAGCATTCTCAAATCAATCCACTGCATTTAGTTTTAATGAAGCAATCACTGTTATTCCCAGATCAGGCAAACATTCTACTATGCATTCAAACTACAAATCTATTTCCTTGATAAATTTGGAGACTGATTTTTAACAGCTATTTGGCATACAGTTAAAGTGCATCCGTCTAGGTTTATACAGGGCACTCAAGCTTTTGAGTTACATTTTAAATAAACATCCAGGTAGATAAAGATTTGCTTACTTTAATTCAAAATCTAAAACATACATGTTCTTGATTATATCCCTATTATTTGGAATTTATCCAATATCAAGAAGACATGGGAGTTGGCTAAAATTATATAGCATTAGTAAGGTTGACTCAGCCTTATAGCATTAGTAACGTTGACTCAGCCTTCCATTCTTTCAAAGTGGGTAAAACGGGGACCCAAATTGCTGGGGACAATATGCTGACTCTGTAAACCACTTAGAGAGGGCTGTAAGCACTGTAAAGTGGTATATAAGTCTAAGTGCTATTGCTATTAGAAGGATAAATCTACACCTGGATTTGTAACATCATGTTGCCGATCTGTGTAAAAGAAGAATCTGCATTTTTCTACAAGGGGAGAAATATTTTGACAAATACAGTCAAAGATTTTGGAATTGTTCATTTTATAATAATTTCCACGACCACTTTTAAAAATCCTGTGCTTATCAATTCTGAAGTTCTGAGGAATCTTGAATGCTATTGCATATGTTTGTATTTTTCTTTGTTGTTTAGCTTAAAATTGTGTAAAGAAATGAAAAATTAAGAAGTATAGAGCCTCACCCATACAATGGAGAAGAAAAGACAGATATAGTAAATACGAAGAAGATTGTTTCAATAGTTTACATTTTTCCATTCAATTCAAACTTGTAGATTTTTTTAGTAGGAGATTCAGCAAAGGCAAAGGAGGTGTGCCAGTAATGTTAGAGAAAACTGATACATATATCATTTCTCTTATTTGTATTTCAAATGATAGCACATCAGCTAATTGGGTGTGGCAAACAGAAAACAAAAGCTTTGTCCGGAGAAAAGTTAGTTTGTTATTCTTGTATTTAAACTGCACATGATTACTTAGTGCACTTCAGATGGTGTTTGCCATTCTTCTGAAAAGCAAAGGTACAGAGAGCAATTTAGCAACCTCTCCTTGTCTTGACTTTCAAAGTTGCATTCCTGTGTGTAATAAGAGCAAAGCCAGCTTGTTCTGCAATTCCCATGCTTAAACAATAGGCAGATTTGGCATTCTCAGCGGATGCTGTGTGTTCATTCACCAAAGAATTGCCAAGGGGAAGGAGAAAGCTTTTACAACATGATGTCAGGATAGATGTGGCTAATTCAGGGGTGAACTAATAATGTTTAAAAGCAATTTGTCCTGTAGCCTAGGTACAAAGCATTCTTTTGAACCCTGATGGTGATCTGAATAGACTCAGAGGCAGATAGAGACTACAGCATGTGCATGTAGACCATATCAAAGCAAAGATGAATACTGAGACTCGAACATCATGTACTTGCTTCAATGCACAAGATATTCATTATGTAAAAAGCAAAATTTGCTATGCCTGGATGAAACATATGCAGACAAAAATAAAAATAAAATTAACCATTGGAGATAATTTTTTAATTTATTATGAAATTTATTTGCCGCCCATCTTGTTTCAGAGTGACTTAAGAGCAATAATACTTATAGTCACCCAATAATACTCTCAAACATCATCCCCCACTACAGATATTTTACACTATAGGTTTTTAAAGGTACGGAACTGAAGATTACCTTTCAACTGAAACACTTAAGAAAAATGCAACACAAAGCAAAAATGTCAACATCAAACCCACTTCTCCTAATTACCTGACAAGTTCCTGAAATACAATGGTGTCAAGATTTTCAGCATCTTACGACAATTTTAAAACCAGGCAAGTATTGAAACAGCAATTATAAAATTTTATAATTTTGTTCACAGCAAGTTGTATGGATGACTTGACCTCTTATATTTTTAATTGTCCTTTGCTGCATTATCTTTCTTTTTGTTTAAATTGCTCTTCAAATATCTTGAAAGCCTTATGACTTGAATGGCAGATAACAAATAAAAAAAAGTAGAAAAGCAAGCAGAATACTGCCTGATCAGCCCTCTGTCTTATTCTCTCTAGAATCTCCACCCACTGGATGCATGAATAAGCAGAGGTTTTAGCAATGGGGCATAAAGATACCCAGAAATCTATTTGCATTATAAAGTACATGTGGATTTGGGGAGAAAAATTACCTTAGATCCTATGCAGATTCAAATGTGTCTGAAGAAGAGCCAGTTCCACTCTTGTAAATGAAGTATGACTACCAGTTGAAGAGCAAGTTGGTACTTGTTTTATATAAACGTAATTGACAGTATGAGAAAGAAAGGAGCATGAACAGGTAATTTGTTCAGAACCTTAGGGTTACAAAAGGTTTTAACGTGTCTTTGGAATACCATGACTAGCTATCTTGTTTTATGCAAATAACAGCAGCATGAGATTTGCAATGTTTGAGAATATAGTTGGGCATTGGGCTTTGAGGCACTTTTTATTTCTACCTATATGTCACAGAAAGAGTGCCAGTTTAGGCTGATGTTCCCTTTGTCCCTACAATGGCATTCATCCCAATTAACTTCACAGCTGTCAACTCAATAATCTCAAAGCATTATGGGTTGGCCTATAAATTTACAAAAACAGATTGTGAAGATATGCTTCAAAACACTTGATATAGCTATATTTATGGCTGAATATCATCTAAACCACTGTAAGTTTACCCTGGAAAGGTATCAACAAGGTCTTCAAGTAAAGACTTGGACTGTATATAATTGCCAAATATGATTTAATATGCTACCTCCTTCTCTCCATCCAAGCCAAAGACCAATTAAGTTTTTCCTAAAAAAAAACAAATACAGGGCAGGAACATATTGAGCAATTTTACTTGGTACATTTCACACGTAAAGCTTGGTTAAACAATTCCATACCATTCTTGTAGAGCTCACTTGGAATTGGCAAACAAAAAGACAACCACGGGAGAAGAAATGTGTCTGTTAAAATACAGGCAGTCCTTGACTTACAGCCATTCATTAAGCAACTGTTCAAAGTTACAACACCACTGAAAAAGGTGACTTACGACCGACCGTTTCTTGCACTGATGACCATTGTGCCTTCCCCATGGCTCTGGAATTTAAAAAATCATGCACTTGGCAAGCAGCATGTACTTACAGTGGCTGGAGGATCTCAGGATCATGTAATTGCCATTTGCAATCTTCTCAGCTAGATGCAACAAGTGAAGTCAATGGGGGAAGCTGGATTTGTTTAACAACTACATGATTCACAACAACCATGGCAAAAAAGGGGGTTTCAAATTGGGCGGGACTCACTTAAGCCCTTTGCTTAGCAACAGAAATGCTGGTCCCAATTGTAGCTGTCAGTCAAGGACTACCTGTACTCAACTTTTCCAAACTGGAGGTACAGACCATTTAGATCCATCACAGATGATGCAGGGGGGGGGAGAGAAGAGAGACATGCTAATTTTTTCCCTAGGTTCCAGCCACATCTGCAGCTACTCATCTCTTCTCCTAACACACTGCTATTCTCCCGTATGCCTCATAGGAATATTTAATGCTTTCAAAAGGAAGAGGAACCTCATCAACTTCACTGCAGTACATATCCCTTTCCTTCCCAGATCAAATAAGTAGAAGTTTCTAATTAACAGTTTAATAGAAAGCAGGCAGGCATCTCAGAAGCAGCAGCAAGATCACCAGGAAAATGGCAACAACTTAAAATTTAAGATATATTTATAGAAGGGCAAGGCATATTGGAAATGGGAACATTTTAGACTTCAAATTTTGTTTGTGAAAGATGACATCAGCCAAGTTGCCAGACACTATGACAGATATAGACAGACTTCGACAGAGATTTACAGGAAGAAACATGCATTTTATTTAGAAATAAAATATCTTGACACCCAACCCTGAGCTTCAGGGCATTATTAGCTCAAGAATAATAAAGAATGGTTTTTACTTGTAGCCATCGGTTTTGTGGTGCCTTAGTCTCCCACATCAAAAATGACTGAATTTCTTTAAATGTTATGATGTTGAACCTATAACGGCACCTATCCATACCACTAGAGCTTAATAGAAAGAATTTCCAATACCACCTTCTCTCATATTAGGTGATATTAGCTTGGAACATTATCTGATTTCAACAGACAACCTGGCTGTTCCAGTATAACTGCAGTTTCATAAAGACTCTCTCTGTAGTAGCTCCCCCTCCAGCAAAATAACATTAAGAGAGAACAATGATTTGTATTACGTAGGATTTGATAACTGGGAGAGCAGGCATGGGAACTGGATGATGGAAAACAAGAATTACTATGTGAAAATGACAGGTTGATAGAGCCAAGTTCAATTAAACCAATCCCTAGTGAATACAAAACTTCAAAGCTGAAAAGACAGACCTACTGGATATAAATCTAGACCTATTATATCCAGACTGCAAAAATCTGGATGACTACTAGATGGCAGTCAAGCGTTATCAGTTCTGTGTATCTATGCTGCCATCTAGATTTTTGAAGAATAGATATGATTGGCCTGGATACACCAACAACTTGACTCTAATCATGTTTCCTCCCAATAAACCCTGCTGACTTCACTGGGACTTGGTCCAAGAAAGCCCACTATTCGTAGCAATCTTGGGATACCCAAAAGTTACCGACTGAGCTTCACTCAAGAACTCAATACATTGACGTCCTTCTAATGAAACAGGTGTGCTTGAAATTGCTACCTTTGCCAGTCATATAATTATTACATGCTACAAGTTGAAGTGTTTTTTTGAAGTGTTTTTTTTAAAAAACCACTCAAAACCATAAAGATACCATTTGCTACTTGAAGAAGTGCAGAAGTCAGTTTTGTTTAAAGTTGTGTATTTCAAAGCAAAAAATTCCAATTGGTTAAAAATCTATCAAATGATGGCCTGCGTTGTTAATTGCATTTTGCAAAACATAAATGTCCATCCTGAATTATTAGATATATTCTGATTATTTCCTCCAATGGTTGCTATATTTTTTATCAGACAGAGATCTGTTTATGGGTTGATACAATTCCACATTTATAAGATACATCTGATTTTATTTATGCAGAAAAGTTAGGAACCTGCTCTTCTGCAAAAGCTTGATAAGACTTGCTCCATAATGGAACTAATTGCTGAAGTTTCCTGATAACTAACCAGCCAAGTGTTCAGCATATTCCAATGCTGAACCTCTGCATGAAGCAGGGTACTGGTAGGATATTCCCTCCAATTTGATAGCTTGGCTTGCAATTTCTTCTAAACCATGATTTAAATGCTTTGCTGAATAAACTACAATTGACGGGCTTCCATAGTAAGCTAAACTATAAACCATAATGACTATTTGCATGGCACATTAAGCCAAAACCAAAGAAACTACATTATACTTTAGTGTATTCTGTAAAATAAGCCCCTCATTCTATCCAGCCTATAGGATGGATTTCCATAAACTGCAAGCCATAATGTGATTATTTTGGGAGTGTATGCTGTTTAAACCCAACTACACTGGCTTATTCTAAAGATTTTAAAGTATGGCTTAATGTGACATTTAAACAGTTACACAGAAAAAATATATTTTAAACAACATTAGTTGTCACATGTATTTATATATCCAACAGTTCACTGTGGCTTAAAGTTGCAATCTCTAATCAAAGTGTTTATCAGCAGATTACCAATTTAACTTGTGGGGTGTCAAAAATGGTTTGTAGAAAGGTTTATACCAGGACTTAGTGCAACCAGGGTATTAGGAGATAGCCTAGCTTACCCTAGTTTAGAAAACTGATTGGTCATATCCATATATCTATTTTTTTTCACTGACAAGGAATTCAAGAATCACATGACTCAAAAGCATTCATATAGCATTTGAGATCTAATTAGTCATTAAAAAATTATCATTAACACAGAGCTCGAATACAGTTTTCCTTTAACTATTGCCTTGCTGGTCAACTTTGAGTTATGTCTTTTGCTCAGCAGGAAACTGGATGAGGAAACTGGATAAACAAACATAGAACACAGAATATATAAATTAAACAAAAATAAAATAGAATTATTTAATGCTGCCTTGCAAAGAATTTTAAAAAAATAAAGCAGAAACAGGGAGACACTGTTCACTGCAGCTATACTCATCTTCATTTTGAGAAACAACAACCAGATGTCAAGCATCATCAGTGTGACTTTCTTTGAACCTGGAAGAAATTACCAAGGAGTTATTACATTCCAGGTACAATGTCCAAATGCCAATGATTGTCTGCCTATTAGGAAAGAAATTAAAATTCCAGCTGTAAATCTGTATTAAGAAGATATAAGTGCACATACTTTATAAACATGCTTTTCTGATCAAGTGGAAATCACAGCAGTGGTGCCAAAATGACAGAGAATAAAAAAGGATTTTACACAGGAAATTTGCACTTCTACTTTGGTCCCAGTTTTTTCTCATTCTTAACTTTAGTAATTTCACTCTATCAGATCTCTTTTCAACTGAAGCATCTTTTGAGTGAATTTTGTTCCCCAAATGTCATAAACATTATATATCTCCATATTCTTTCATCTATTACTTCATACCTCTCCTATACCTTTATTTCAATAGCATCTTTGGCCCTAAGCAAATCATGAACTTGTCTCCCACGTAGATGTGAGTTTCTTTTCTTCAGAAAATTAGCCTGAAATATTCCCACAAAATGTTTCTGTGGGAATATTTTTCACAAGGAAATGACACACTTTGGGATTTTGAGATAGTAGGGTGGATGGCCCACATTCCAAATTTGCCTAAAGGAAAGAAGCTGAGCATGTGCAGCAAGAGCTATGAAACAATAGTTGCTGGATGCTCTCAAACTGAAGCGCAGATCACCTAACCATTACAGATAGTTGTGCAACGGAAGGACATCAACTGGTCTACATAGGCATTAAGACTCATTAATTCAGCATTCTATGTCACACAGTAGCCAATCAGATCCAGGAAGACTGAGAAGTTGATAAACCTCTTCTACCACTGCTCTTTAGCCACGGGTATTTATTAAATTTATATGCCGCCCATCTCACTATCCAAAGTATTTGAAGTATGCTGTCCGTGAAGCAGGAGTTAAGAGTACAGTTCTTAATATGGGTAGCTGTTGATATATTTGTACAGCCCATTAATTTGCCTAACCTCGGGTACTGCGATATCACATCAATTCTTCTCATAGCGAAAGATTTATACAATCTGAAGAGAAACCAGAGTATACCAATAAAGCTGATAAGAGGAAACTGCCACCCTACTTACATCCATGTAATTCTTCAGAGCCTCTGGGGTAGGTATTTCTGCACCGGGACCCCCAAATTTATACTTCAGCATTTGTCCCAACTCAGTCAAGTCTTGGATATTGGTCCCATATTCATTGTAGATGCTACGCATGGAAGGGAATTTCTTCAGTGGGATTCTGTTCAGGAGAAATTATTAAACAACAAAAAGAAACACATTAGCCACAGCAATTTTCCTTGGTGTCCTCGTTTTCCTGCAATTCTTCAGGAAGAATCAGTATACGGCCATTGCTAGCACAGTGTAACATTCACAACACAAAATATGTTTTTAGGTACAAGTAGCCCTTGACTTATAATTCAAAGTTATAACAGCATTGAAAAACGTGACTAAGAACTGTCATCACACAATGGTCACAGCTTCCCCATGGTCACATGATCAAAATTCAGGAGCTTGGCAACTGCCATGTATTTCCAATGGTTGCAGCATCCCAGTGACATGTGATTGCCATTTGCAACCTCATTGGGGGGAAGCCGGAGTCATTTAACGACCATGTCATTCACTGAACAACTGCAGCAATTCACTTAACAACTGTGGCACTAAAGGACATAAAATTAATGACCTTACTTAGCAATGGAAGTTCTGGTCCCAATTGTGCTGGTAAGCCAAGGACTACCCACACCATAGAAGCAATAGTTTTCCTTTTTTTAAAATCTAAACCTAACTATCAAGCATCAGTTTGTCTAGTAGACACATTCTCCATCAGGATTTACTGGCATGGATCTTGTGAAGTTAATGGAGCCTTGCTAGTTTACCCTGCAGTAATTATGGGAACCTCCCTACAGATCAGGGTTTCAAAGCTTCATTACTCCCTTTTATTAACCTGTATTTGCTAAAAGACCAACCTCTGAAAGCTTCCTATGTTAGCTCTAATTACTTTGGACTGACATCTTTAATCTGTTAAACATCACTTTAAAGTTAAACATTACTTGGAAGGATAAAATTCCCGAAACTTCAAAAATATGCATTATCTAAAGACCAAAAGGCATCCTCCTGACCTACAATCTGTTTGATGTTATGCTTAACCTTCATATCAAAATCAGCACTATATATTATGTTATACTATTACACAATATCAAACCAGCAAGTTTAACAGGGACCAACAAGTTTAAAAGACAGAGAAATCAAGTTGTCTTTATGGTGTCCGGAAAGTAGGGGGAAGTTTTAGTTAAGTGGTATTATTCACATTTTAAAATGCAGGCACACTCCTCAGTGAAAGAAGCCCAGATCTAACTGGCAGTAATTTTAGGCATTTATTCTGTACAGTAGTCAATGTATGTTCAAACGTAAGAGTTCAATGGTGCTTAATCTCATAAATGAGAATCACACTGCAGCTTTTAATTACATTTACTCCTACTGGTTTTTCATTAGTGTCAGCAAGTTCCAATGGCACTGCTTTTTGAAATCAAGTCCACAAACTTTATGTGATATTGGAAGCCAGCCATTGTATGCTGCCTTCAAATTGGGCCCTCTATCCAGATTATCCCTTTCTCTAGGGAGTAGTTTTGAAAAATGGATGCTATCATCATCTCACTATGCTTCTTTTTGAAAGCAGCCAATTGTCCAGGCCTATCAGAGACTTTGGGGAAAGAATAGGCACTTTCTTCTTTCCCAATCAGTACTAATGCTAAATATCTGATTAGTATTAAAAAAACTGCTCAGCTAATCAAAATAAGGATTTTTGATTCCTTATTAGAACAAAACACTTGCATCAAATATTGGATGCTTGTGCTAATCACAGAATACATTAACTTTCAAACTTTAGTATTTCACTCAAATTACATTATGTTTAAACAAAATGCCAGATGTTAAGGTTTTAAAAACAGATCTCACAAACCAGCATGGTTATCTCATTCCTGGAATGCCACATCAGCCTACAATGATGTATTAGGCTAAAAAGTAAACTTGAATTAGATGTAAAAGAAATAAACAGTATCATAACAGCAACAGAGTATTTTCCTAATTCCTGCAGACAGCAAGGAAGAGTTATAGACTGCTCAGGGTGACCTTTCTCACCAATGGAGACACCTAAATATAACTTAACTGTGCTCTTAACTTTGCAACCCACATATGCAGAATTAGGGTGGAACAGTGCTCTCTCCTATACTCTAAGAAATAATTCTGCACTTAAAAATAAATAAACTGAAGTATTAGCTTTATGGAATATCTGAGCATAGTTATATTATTCATCTGACCAGCATGTATTTCAACATTACCAGACACATAGGTGGTACTTTCTACCATTAAAATACACCACCACTAAAGTAATATGATTGTGTTAATTTTTAGTGTAGTGCTATCTTTAATAGGGGTTGTCCAATGCATATATAAAAGCAAGAAGATATGTGACACAAGAGGGGGTGGGGAAACTATTTTGTAGCAGTTGGGGTTGGAAATATGTTTTTAAGATGAAATTTATCTTTACAGATCCAATCAGTAGGCAGCTACCAGATAACTTGTACTATTCACTTGGACTGTTCCTCTTGCCATTTTTTTTGATAAACTAAATTAATCTCTGCTCAAACATTAAATTCTCCCACCCCCAAATGAAAGACAAGTCTTTTAACATTTATGCAATTCAAGTTTGCATCCTTTCTCATCCTTAAACCACAAACTAGAGAAACAACAACTTGAAAATTATTGAACAAGTGCACATGAATAGACTGGGAAAATGTTTCCCTTCCCATCCCAAAGTGCCTAATGGAAAAAAAAATCAATGTATTACATTATGGCTGACTTTTGGCAAATTTCAGAAGCCTAATATTATCAAGAAAAGTGCATGAATTAGAAGGTGAGAAACAAGTGTTCAAAGGCCACAAAGTGGAAAAAAACCACAACAGAAACTGCAAAAAAGCTCTTGCATGCTGTGGACATCATTAACAGCTTGCTTACAATATTAACATAACCAAGGGTTTTGGCTTGTGTTTTTTAAATTAGAGCCAACTTTTGCAACCTGGTGCCCTCTAGAAAGGCTGATCTTTAACTTGCTATCACGAGACCATCGGGGAAGGTTTTAGCTTATAGTTAAAAGAGTCCTTGGGGAGGTTTCCTCAATATCTTCAGGTTAGATCAAGTATATTGATAATTGATCAGAATTTTCAGAAGCAGGGGTGCAGTTCTGAAAGAAGTCGGGCAGTAAGGAAGATCAGCCACCGATTCCAGAGGATACTCTCCTGCACCCCCGTTTCCTTTCAAACAAATTGTCCACATTCATATCCGCTTAGAAAAAAATAATAACTTTTTTTTGGCTTCTTCAACAGAGCATCCAATCCAGAGGATGCGATCAGGCTCTTCTAATACCAATCAATCGATGCCTAAGGGTCGGCAAAAGTTAAAACATGATGGCTGCTTTTAAGCACACCTTCCCAGAGGAATGCAAGTATCCAGAAGAGACTGAAAGGTGCCCACATCAACAGAGGCCACAATGGAGTCCATGCCTTGAAAAATGCAGGCTCAAGTCTGTTTGCAAAACTACCACCCCATCCTCCCACTCAGGGATCCTACAGCACCAAGAGAAAGCCGATCCTCACCTGATCAGCGCCGAACAAGCAGCCACCAGACAGGCGAGCAATATTAAATTGCGAAGCCCCATCATAGCAAGACCCAGCTGGATCAGGATTTACTGCGAAAAACACCACAACCCGGGATCTGCTGAAGATGACTGAGCAGCTCCAACCGCGTGACTGCTTTATCAGCTGACCGATCCTCACTTTGCAACTCGGGAGCATGTGATCGGGAAGGAGGCGGGGCTGGAGTTAACCCTCTAGTTAGCCGGTCTCAGACCTGGGAGGCAGATATAGACTAATTCCACCGCCGTCGGGAAAGGTTGATGCTTCTGAATGCTGAGCGTGCCCGCATATCTCCTTTGGGCAACCGGCTGGGTGGGTGCTGAGAAGGGCATTCTGTGTGGAGCACGCCCACGCTGAAAGCTGGCACCGTATGACTCAGGGACTGGCAGCAACCCGCTTAGCGAGAAATGAATCCTTTTAAAGTGGCTTCTTCGAGGTTATCGTTTGGTCACTCTTCAGTGCCTTTCATTTACACGTGCTATATTACACGCTGCCCTACACGTATATTTCCCCATATTGTTGCTAGTTGACTACTTCATCCAGCCAAGGTGTTGGGGAAGGAAGGAATTCCCACTAGCCATGAGTTACGAACAGGAGCCCTAAAGCTTGTTCAGTACTTTCTGGGGCTTAGATCACTGTGTTCAAGTAGTAGCCTAGAATGAGGTACAACTAGGCATGTGACGAGTTTTCCTCAAAGACTTTGGAAGCTGCAGTGGTCCCCTCAATTGTATTAAATTTGCTCACTTGTTATTGTTTAACTCACTGTTTTCAAGCTTGGCAATTTTAAGATGTGTGGACTTCAACCCCCAGAATTCTCCAGTCAGCATACTGGCTAAGGAATTCTGGGGGTTGAAGTCCACACATCTTAAAGTTGCCAAGCTAGAAAAACATTGATTTATCTCAGAGGATTGATCAGATGCAAATTAATAATAATAATGCTGAGTGGGGACAACTCCACATATTAGGGGAGCCTGATAAACATGTCATCTGCCTGGTGTCTTTCTCTTTTGGAGAACTCACTTGCTTATGTGGCAGAGTAGGTTGGGTGAGGCCTACTACACAGGGTGTTTGCTCTACATCTGGAATGAAAACCCATTAGTGACTAGCTCAGTTGGAGTTAAAGGAGCTCAGTTGAAGTTAAAGAAGCTTCATTTGATTGACACGCCACTTTATAATTTTCCTTAATTATTTTCATCATTTAGGAAAATGTAAGGGGAGCCTAAATTGAAGCCAGCAACTGTAGAATCATATGTGACTCCTAATAATGAGTTTTTCTCAAACTTGTGAATTATAATTAATAGAAAGATCAAATTATTTTCATCTGTCAGCCCTGGCTTTAGTTACGTTATTTGCACTTATCATAACTTCAAGTAGAAGTATTTGACAATGATAATGTTAACATGCCATTTCAGGGGGAAATGAATGCAGTTTGCTGTGACAGCATTGTCCCTGAATTGAGATAAGTACTTACTATCCCATAGTTCTTTGCAAGAAGTTAGGGAGGGTTTGGCATTTTTCCTTTCAAAAGATCTTTCTGCTCAATTCTACCCTCTTAGAAGATAGTTGTATTTTATTGAGTACCCTAAATAATTGTGATCATTATTTGAGGCACATGATCTATTTTAGTCTTTTTTACAGCCTTCATCTTGTTCCCAGCCCATGACTGAGACAGTGTTAGGTTGTTATTACTTGTTCTAGAATTATAGTAGTATTTTTCTTCTTATTGTGATGCTGCCCAAGGACAAGCTTAAAGTGAGGTGGCCAGTACTGCAAGTCCATTTTGCTGTCATTCTAAAGTTCTTCCTAATGAGAGATTGGAAAAAGAATTAATTGAATGTGAATGTTCAAAGAAGAATCTGAAGTAATACAGGAAATTACAAGATGGTTAACAGTATTTGCTCTAAGGAAATTAATGGAAACACTTTTATAATATTGGAAAATGTACAGGTATTACGGAATGTGAGGAGACAGAGTATCTTGTAGATTCATTGTGAAATATACAATTTTCATTTAAGGTTTCCAGAAAAATTTAGTAGGACGTACTCATCTCCAGAATTCATGAAAGCAGATTGGGTTGTTGTTCTTGTTTGTTTTATGGGGAAATAATCACAAATCTCCTAAAAATTAGGAGAATTCCATAATAGTATTGCATAACATCAGGATTTCATGATCATTCCTAATAATGGTGTTCAACTGAATGTATTGTTTATCATATGATAATAGATTAAAGTTTATTAGTACAAGGATGACACAGCATGGATGCCTAAGCGACATTCTATAATTTGAATGCCAGAACTATAATTTGGATATTGTGGGTTCCCAAAATAAGCAATACCATTCAAGTATTGCAACAAATGTGGCAAGAATATCTGGGGAGCTGATCAAGTATGTTGAATATACTCAAATTATACCCCAAGAGGTTGAATCCTTGGGAAATGAGCATAGAATTGGGAGAGGTTTTATATCAAAATGTACTTTATGCTTTATATTGCTTCCATCTTCCCTTAAAACATTAACAGAATTCACAATGGACTGAGAATCAGTGTCTCCTTTAGATAATTGACAGTCAAGCTGAAACTTAGTTGATCAAGTAAAAATAGCAAACAGGAAATCTTTTTACTCAAACTTTCTCACACCCCCAAATGAGTTACCCAGATCTAATCCAGAGGTGGGATGCTACCAGTTCTGCCCGGCTCTATAGAACCGGTAGCTCTGAAGAGCAGCAGACACTGAACTGGTTCTGTGTTTGCTGGTGTTTGGCTCACCCGCCTGCCCGGGCTCTTACCTGTCCTTTATTTCCTGCTTTTTCAACCTCAGCTGCTTTGCGCGGCACAGTTGAGGTTGAAAAAGCAGGAAAAAAGAGGCTTTTCAAATGCTGCACATTTGTGCGCAGTGCTTTTCAGCTGTCCGGGTGGAACAGCTTAATCTTTTTACACGCACACACAATGCATGCAAAACATGGTCACCAAACCAGTAGTAACACCGGTTGAATCCCACCCCTGATCTAATCTACATATCAAAGCATAAGGTCTATAAATACTAATGGAGTTAATTAAATTTGGTCTCCCAGCAGAATTAAATAAACATCATAGAGGACACACACACACACACACCTCAAATGTCACCCTAGAATCAGCACATAGACACTTCCATACCCAGGACAAACTCCCCTATCGCTGTACCCCATTTCTCAGCAGCTGCCCCTAAAGGCAAACTCTTTGCTTTTAGGAATAAATATTTCCTCATAGCTGTCTGGATTTCATTATAATTTATTCTTGGGCAATCCTGGTTTGAGTTGGAACTCAAATTATTCTTCTGATAGAATCCCGGAAAACTAGAATTTCTCAGAGCCCTGGACTGGAACTGGTTCTTACTAGCTTCTGAGATTCACTATTATCACAGGTTAGAATGCCCGTAAATATTTTATTTGTCATATGTCTCATAATGACTAGCATAAATATACAGATTACTTCTGAATCATATCAAGAGCCTATCTAATTAGGCATGTGCTTCCCACAGCTGGCAACCAGATGCACATGGAAAGCTATCAAGTAGGACATGAATGCAACAACACCCTCTCATTTATGTTACCAGCAACTGCTACCAAGAAGCATTCTCCTTCCCACACTGAAAGAAATCTACCCGAACCCACCCTTCTAATTTCCTGGAATAATCCCTGCTAAACTCATAGCCAGGCATGAAGCCAGGCAGCCTGGAGGCACTAAAGTACCTGTACTATATAGTCCATATAGGCCGTAGCCATGAATTGTCCCCAGTTGAACATTTTATTCCAGATGTAAAGATAAGGGAAGTAAAATGAAATCAAAGTTTTATTTTTGTGGATTGTTTAACAATAAATACATATGTGTACTTTAGGATTTGAAGACTGTTAGATCTCCCACAAGCGAAAAAAAATAAATCTGGATTGGTCTCAGATTTTGACATCCCCAATGTATCTGAGGGAGAGACCTTGAAATCAAGCCCATCACCCAGCTTTTCTGGATCTTGGGTAGTCCAGATCCTGCTTCTACCCATACACAAGTTCTAAACGATCCATGTAATTAATGGTCACGATTGGCATGTAGCAACTGAGAGTTAATAATGTAATCTGTAGGACTTAATTACAAGGCAGCTTTGGTTCTTCCATATACAAATGTCTAAATAGTCCTCGTGGCCTAGTTCAGTAAATAATAGTGAGCCAGTTTTGTTCCACTGATACAAGAAAAGTACTGAGGAGTTTATTGCAGCTGTTTCTGGGACAGCTGGCTGAAGAGGAAAGAAAGTTTCATGTGATGAAGGATTAGAAGGAGTGAACAGGCACTGGCAGAACAGTGAGAGATTGATGATTTGAATTTGGAAGTGTTAAATAATATTAATTTAGTTTGGCCTGGATCTTTAAACCTATATCTATTTCACAGAGTCATTCAATAAATTGCAATGCCAAGTTGTGTCAGATCAAAACAGATTTATTTATAAAAGAATAATCAATAAATATATTATTCTTAAATATATACAGAGTCTTTTCTTCTTTCGTTCCTCTTAAACAGTCCTTCAAGGAACTAGAAGTCACTATGAGAGATTCACAGTTCTTCCTCTCATAACCTCTTCTTAGATATAGCTAACCTCTTTAGAAAGTCCCTTTCTCTTTAGGTTATAGATCTTCTCTCAGATCTCTTTGCTATATCTTCTCATACACAGACCTCAGTCTGTCAGATCCTAATATCTCCTCAGAGTCTTGAATCTTCTCAGTATCTCCAATCTCCCTCAGAATTTCCACATTTTCTCTCTTTTCTTTCTCAGAAAATGACAGTTGACAGCCCTTTTATACCTAGGGACGTGTCCTACAGTATCACAGTGAGGTGCTCAATGCCACCCTGTCATTGGTAGGTTTGATCACCCCATCAAACTCTACTAATTTGTAAACTGCATAGTAACTCCAGAAAGTTCTACTTTCTGACAGGAAGAGACTGTGCAAGTGCTAAGTTATTTGGTTTGAAAGCTTGAAAGAAGATTGGAATGGTAATAGATGAGGGTTCAGATATAAACAGTCAAGAGTTAGAAGGGAATATATTGGTCACTTATTTTATAAAAGGCAACTCGGCCCGGGTGGCAAGAAATTGGGAAATATCATTTTAATTATTCATAATTAGAACATAGAACAGAATCATAAGGCTGGAAGCGACCTCGGAGGTCATCTAGTCCAACCCCTGCTCAAGACAGGAGACCTTATACCATCCTAGTCAAATAGTTGTCCAATCTATTTTTGAAAACTTTCAGCGATGGAGCAGCCACATCTCCTAGAAGCAATCTATTCCATTGATTAATTATTCCCACCGCCAGAAAATTTCTTCTTACTTTCAGGTTGTATCTCTCTTTAATAAGCTTCTACCCATTACTTCTTGTCCTGACCTTTGGTGCTTTGTAGAATAAGTCAATACCCTCTTCTCTATGACAGCTCCTTAAATACTGGCAGACAATGATAATGTGCCCTCTAATCCATCTCTTTGATAGGCTTGGCATACCTAGGTCCCTCAACTGTTCACCATACAGTTTAGCCTCCAGATCCTTTACCTTCATTGCTCTTCTTTCTAAGGTGTCAACATCGTTTTTGTGTGTTGTGGTGACCAGAACTGTACACCATATTCCAAGTATAGTCTCACTAGTGCTGTATATAGTGCAGCATTCCATTCCCAGGGTAGCCAACTTACATCTAAGCCAAACATTTGGTTTCTTCTTGTAGTTCTATCACATTGCCTGCATCTCATCCCCAGCTCATGAGTGAGACAGGTTTAGACATCTTTTATTATTCCAGAGTTAAAGTGGCATTTTCCCCTTTAAGGTGACAGCATCCAGGGACATTTCACTAGCGAGTGATAGATGCCATCTGAGAGATGCTTATTGATCTCTGGTCTTGGTTAGCTTTGTTCCTGCCATTCTGCTCTTATCACTTTAAAGAGCGAGACATATGAATTGCATGGAAAGATATTTTTCTGGGTTTTGAAATACTGTGGCAATAAAATGGTGTAACAGTTAACCAGCAAAACACTTTTAAAAATGTAAGAGCGAAGTAACTGTGAAATTTTGGTAGGAAAGGAAGGAAAGGGAAATCCTAAATACAATTTATAATTCAGCTCCCTATGTAATTTTATTTAGACATTTTATTCAGGCTGAATTACAACAGAACAGAGTGTAGGAGTAAATACACAGAATGGATACTAATCATGCTGGGCAGAGTTCCATGGCCACACTTGCCCAGTTCCTGAGGTAGTGCTATGATTGATGGATGTTTTCCTGTCAGAGGGTGTCATGCTGAAGAGGAAGGGTAGAAAAGGCAGAAAAATCAACCAATCAATTGGCCTGCTATGAGTAGCACACACATTACATTGGACAACAAAGATTTTGCTTCCGAGATACATTTAGCTGTAACTTACAGACTTTTGGCCACTAATCACAAAGATAACCTTTAATTTAACTTATCATGGACTATTTTATATAAATCCTCTGTTTTGATACAATGGCAATTGTGTAGTACCTGTTGGCTGCAAGAACATACAAAAACATGAAACATACAAAGAAACATACAAAAACATGGAACTGTTATTGAACCACATCCAATACATCAAGTATAAACTGGAATATCTGTGGAGATCTAAAAATAGTGGCTTTGCTCCTTGGAATACAGGTCGGATATACCAAGTATTGCTTGTTATATATGCAAGTGGGACAGATGTATAAAAGAGTCACATTACATTAAAAAGAAATGGTCATTCTGAAAGAATTTGGTTCTGGGACAGAAAAACGTGGTACCTGAACCACTTGTTGACCTGACGATGATAGTTTTGTTTCCGCTTCACATAACACTCAGAATGATGAAAAATTTTGTGCAAGCAATGAACAAGGAAGGTGAAGAGTTTTGTTCTCTGGGACATATGTTTCCAAGAATAACTGATACCAAGATTCAGGAAGACATTTTTGTTAGTACACAGATCAGGTACATCACCAATAATGAGCAATTCAAAGATCTGTTAGTGGGGCCATAGAAAATCACCTGGAAAACATTCAAGGATGTCATTGAGAATTTTCTTGGCAGCTACAGAGCACCAAACTACATTCAGTTAATTGACAATCAGTTTTCTGCGTTCACACTTGGACTTCTTTCCTTAAAATCTAAGTGCAGTCAGTAAGAAACATGGTTAAAGGTTTCACTTGTCACGATGGAAAAACAGTATCAAGGCAACTGGAATCCATCAAAGCTGGCTGACTATTTTGGACACGGTTGTAAGATGCATCAGACACTGAATATAAATGAAAACCAGCAGCAAAACTCTCTTAGCCTTGTTGAAATCATGTAACATGTTGGAAATATGTGATTAAATATATTATAATCATTAAAAATGTCTCAAGATTCCTATATGATGCAGTCATTCTGAAATTATATTTGTTTTCAGTTTGAAGGGATCTATCATAATCACAAAAGGTTTTCAGAAAGTAGAACTTTTGAAAAAATTGTTATCCAGTGTTATCAGGAGACACCATCTCAGGCGATGGGGAAAGCAAATTCCACATGGTGTAGTTGTCTTCCGGCTTTCAGGTAGATGGACAGCAGTCAATCAGACACTTAGGTTTAAGAACATGGGAAAAGTCATAGTTTTTAGCCTTAGATGGCTTTGGACATTCTCAACAATAAAAAAGGGATAAGAAAAAAGCAGATGCATCTTTTCCAGATCTGCATGTAGCAAGAATGAGACACCAGTTCTTCTCAAATATTGCAAAGATCTGGGTGACACTAGCTGGCAGCAAAAGGCTAAAAGTTATTATCTCTAGGCCATTATCTTGTATTAACCATATTTCTGCAACTCAAATAGGGTAGCTTTACTCTTTTCTGTTCTTCTGTCGCTTAGCTACAAACAGGAAGATGTGGTTAGTAACAGTCATTTCCTCTGTCCTCAGATCACAGAGCATAACCCAATTTTGAAAGACTCTCACAGAATCAACAAATGCCTTTAAAACTCATTTAAAATTTAGCCAATACAATCCTAGTCTGCACCAACAGAGTTGATCTTAACAGTGTTAAGATCACATGCAGTGTTAACACCGCTTTATTCTGGTTTGGTAAGGTCACACCTGGAATACTGCATCTCGACAAAAATGTTGTGGCTCTGGGAAGAGTGCAGAGAAGAACAGCAAAGATGATTGAGGGACTGGAGGATAAACCTTAATAATGAATTGTCTAATCAAATGAAGAGAAGGGTGACATGATAGCAGTCTTCCAATATTTGAGGGATTGTCACATAGAAGAGTGGGTCAACCTATTCTCCAAAGCACCTGAGGGCAGGAGAAGACGTAATGGTTGGAGATTTATCATAAAGAGATTCACCCTAGAACTAAGGATAAATTTCTTGACAATGAGAACAATTAATCAGAGGAACAGCTTGCCTCCAGAAATTGTGAGTGGTTCAGAAGTTGTGGGTGCCCCAGATATTATGGGTGGTCCATCACTGGATGCCAGGGTCTTCTGCTTGACTAGAAGGTCTCTTCCAACTCTGTCATATTCTATTAAATTCAGGGCTTGTTTACTTGTGTCTTATAGTTCCCCTACTCCACTCCATATAAAAGTTGTCCTCTAGCATTCAGCCATTTGTGAAGATGCAGAAGTTACCAATCTCTTTGCTAGCAGCATGTTATAATAATCAAGCTGTTTTTCTCTTTAAAAGCTTATATTTTTACATAATATATATTACACAACCCGGTCGCGCGGGTTGTGATGGGGGTATTCTGATACTCCCATATTACACCCCTCCTGTGCGAGCTGCATTGGTTGCCGGTTGCCCTCTGGGTGAGATTCAAGGTGCTGGTACTTACCTATAAAGCCCTATATGGCTTCGGGCCGGGATACTTGTGGGAGCATCAAATGCCCATCGCCTGGTGCACGCCCACAGTCAGGGCCTCCTTGGGGTGCCGTCAGCCAGACAATGTTGGCTGGTGGCCCCTAGAGGTAGGGCCTTCTCTTTGGGAGCACCCACTCTATGGAACCAGCTGCCCCTGGAGCTACAATTGGCCCCTGACCTCCGCTCCTTCCGCCGCAACCTAAAGTCATGGTTATTCGAACAAGCCTGCCTGGACTGAGGGGGGCGTTTTAGCTTTTTAAAATGTTAGTGTCTTTTGGGTTTTAGATAATTTGTTTGCCTTGAATCGGGTTTAATGACTTTTTAAATAATTTTAATTTTTGTATTGAGTGTTTTTATGATGTGAGCTGCTCTGAGTCCTTCAGGAGATAGGGCGTCATACAAGTCCAAACAAACAAACAAATAAATAAATAATCATTGATTTCATCCATTTAAGAGGAGGAGAGAAACATATCACCCAATGTATATCACCCCCTTTGGAAAAGCCCCTTTCCTCTGATTTCAGTTATAATAAACATAGTTTTCATTCTTTTCATAGATAAATGGTAAGCATTTATGCATGTGCACTGCTTCGTCATAATCTTACATACTAACTAATATAATCTTTGATGTGTTCCTTCTTAGAAGCTTCTTAACAGATTTCAGGGTAAAATATGGCATTCTGCATTCCAATTAATAGAAGAGGACGCTTTCCTAGAGCAGTATAAACAATGTACTATGACCTAAGAATCAATAATCATGACAAAAACATTTAGGAAACTGAAATTAAGTGTCAAAAATCTTCTTTGCTCCTTGGTTGCAAAGAATACATTTTTGACCAAAAAGAGGTATCAACTATCCACTTGTACCATTATTTTTGCCAGACCAATGAAAAATTTATAGCTTTTAATATTTATTTATTCAGCTTTTATGCCCGCCTATTGTGCCTGGAAGTGACTCTAGGCTGCTTACTATTATTGAAAACCAATATAAGAAGAATGTATGCTTCTTTGATGCATAATGATTGATATAGAATTGAGCCAGTGCTCTAATGATTAAGGCACCCAGCTAGAAATTGTGATGTGAATCCTGCCTTAGACATAAAAGCTAACTGCATGACTTTGAGCCTGTCACTCTCTCACAGCCCAACTCACCTGACAAGAGTGTTGTTGTGGGGAAAATAGGAGGGAGAAGGAGTATGTTCGTTGCCTTATTTATAAGCCATGTTATTTAATGTTCCAAATCCTAAGCTGTGTTTCCAGCAGCAAGGCAATTTGAGTTTTGAAATATTAACTCATATAATTTGAGTTAATTTTCCCTGAGATGTTGAATGTTTATTGCACTAACCTCATTTTAAAATTACATAAAACTAATTTCAAGTTATCTAAATCAACCTTGCCTTTGTTTACCAGATCAAGACATTACAGCTCCTTACTGAGGTCACATAAATAACTAGTATCAATTTCATTACAGGTAGTCTTCTTACAACCCTATTTGGGACCAGAATTTTGGTCTTGATGGTTGTAAGGCCACCACATGGTCATGCCTGACTTTATGAACATTTTTATGGTGGCTGTTAAGCAAACCATCATGGTCCTAAGTCTGAATCCATTCTTACAAAGGAGTGTTTTTCACAGGAAACTGGCAAGAAACCTTTGCAAATCATGATCAAATGCAGAATAGTGCAACCAATCATGAATGTGAGCCAGTTGCCAAGCACCCAAAGTGCAGTCATGTGACTGCAAGGCGGGCATAGTGCAATATTTTACAATTGACCATAAAGCACACTTTCCTAGGCCATCGTAACTCTAAATGATCATTAAATAACCAGTTGTATGTTGAGGACTACATGTAATATCTTTCAATTTCCTATAGAAAAAACTTACTGAAACACAATTCATTCCTGCATAATTTCCAATCTTTGCAGATACTACTGCCAGTTAGGGGTTCAGTAAATCATTGTAACTCAAAATATAAACTTGAAGAAATTAGATTGTTCTTAAAGAATGTCAGAGCGACCGTAAATATTGTCATCAAAAGTGTACTTGGTTAAATAAAAGTATCTATATTTGTCTTGCCACATATCTTTCTTCTTTAATAAAAGGATGTCTTCTTTTATTTTAAAACCAAAACAATAACTATAATAATATCACTTAGACTTTATACCACCCCCATAGTGATTTACGGCACTCTCTGGGCAGTTTACAAAGTCAGCATATTACCCTCAACAATCTGGGTTCTCAGTTTACCAACTTCATCAGAATGGAAGGCTGAGTTAATCTTGAGCTGGTGAGGATCGAACTTCTGGCAGTGAGCAGAGTTAGCTGCAAAGCTACATTGTAATAATTGCCGGTTATTCTGTCTTTCCGTTTAGGTAAGGAAATATCTCTGAAAGAGTGACTCAATGAGTCCTGCGTTGTCTAGTAACTAAGAAAAATAGATTCAGAGGGCATGGAGCATGATGGGCATCAAGGAATTTGCCTGGGCATATTAATGCAATAGGCACCATATTACTCACCTATGGAATAGATGCTGTTTTTAAAAGCTCTAGGTTAGAGTGACCCAGATATTTTTAATTCTGAGGAACCAGGTGTCAACCATAAATACATTGAAAGCTCATTCAAATATTTATCTGATAACCTGACTAATTCCCAATTCAAAGATTACCTGGAAGATAGAAGACTAACAATGGTAACTAGTATTGCAAAAAAAAGCAGCAGCAGTTGAGAATAGTGTTATTATTTGATTCATATTAGATTATGGAAGATGTTGCAATTTCTAGGTTTTCTCTATATCAAGAAAAGGCTAGAAACATTACTATCAAGGAAATATGAGATTATATGTTTACTTAGTGTGACTGTAGAAATTGTTTGAATGCTTACATCTAATAATATATACATTATATATCTCTATTTCTATCTATCTATCTATCTATCTATCTATCTATCTATCTATCTAAAGGGATAGTCATTCCCAATGATTCAGACTTCCTAGAATCATCTCCTTTGGATGGCTTATCAGTCAGTTGAAATGCATTTACTGTAAATTTAATACTTTTAGAGTATTCTAATACTAAAAAAATTAGTAATACTAAAATATTACTAAAATAATATTGCCATACCTTATTTCCAGAATCTAAGCCTGTGGTTGGATTGGATAATGGCATTCTTTATACTTTCTTCAATATTCTGCCAACATTTCGTATCAACATTATTACTTTAGAATCCAGAAGTTCTTTGTGTTTTATTTACCAGAGAGAGGTTGTTTATCATTGGTTGAGAAGGTGCTCAGGAAAGATTCTTTTTCCAGTAATATTAACCTTTGGCAGTACTTGAGAAAGGTGGGGCTGAGAACAAACTGCCTCATTTGGAAGATTGCAAAAAATCAGTGGATGTAACAGTATGTAAGAAAGACCTTGAGAGACAGGCAAAGAAATGCTGCCTTGGAAACGGTCAGATAAGAGGGCATAGACTGCAGTTGCATAATAGGTAGAGAAAGAGTCTCAGAAAGGACCGTCCTTAACTTTTCAGACTGTAAAGGAGACAGTGAGAGGTTTGTATTTTCAGACTTGATTCTGTTAAGATAGCCTTACAATAAAATAAAATGAGACTTTATGGACACTTATTAGAATTTAAATTGGAGGAGGAGCAAGTTAAAGAAACGATGATTGCTTGGGGGAAAAATTTTGGATGTGGAATTGATTTAGAGAAATGGCAAAAACTGTGGTCTCAAAATTATAAAATGACAATGTCAACTGCATATAAAGAAAATTTGTATAAGATGTTTTACAGGTGGCATCTACCCCTGACGAGAATGTTTAAGGATAAATCGGACAAATGTTGGAAATGTCATCAGATACCCGGTTCATATTACCATATGTGGTGGACATGTTCGGATGCAAAAGGATACTGGACTAAAAGTCACACATGGCTGGAAAAAATGATAAAACAGCATATAGACTTTAAACCAGTTATATTTTTATTGGGAATCATACCGGAAATATACAATAAAGAACTGAAATACTTGATTGTAAATGTTTTAACAGCGGCTAGAATTGTATTTGCTAAGAATTGGAAAAACGAAAAAGTACCTATGCAGGAGGAAGTTATTAAGAAAATTATGGACTGTGCTGAAATGAGTAAATTGGCATTTGAAATTAGAGAACAAGAAGATAAACAATTTTATCTGATATGGGATTTGTTTTATCAATGGTTGGATAAAAAGACATGGTAATGTAGTAGATTAGGAAATTTTACAACAGATATTTAATAGATTGATATTAATTATAATATAAACATACCTAACCATTGGGTGAAAGTGTAATATAAATCTTACAATGAAAGTTAGAATATCTTGTATTAAATGATGAAATAAACAGATTAGTCATGAATGATTAATAACTGATAAATATATAAGCATATGTCAGATTGATAATATGAGAATTTATATAAATTGTGAGTGATGACTATGAAAGGATAGCACAAATGATGTGTAACCAACTGACACACTGTACAAAATGGAAGATGGTTTTATGTTTTTTATGTATTTGTTTGTTTATGTTTGTCTTAAAAATAAAAATCTTTAAAAATAAAATAAAATAAAATGAGCTCTTCTGGTCATGTATCCTGACTGGTCTACCTGGGAAGATTGACAATGGAATTATCTGTAGTAGATCGACTGAAGCTATTAAGTTTATTCAGAACGAAATAATATCTCTAGAATCTCATTATCACTGAGCCAATTTACATGAGATTGAAATTCTAGAAAGGCCAGCTGGTTCTTTCTATGGCAGACTCAATAAGGCAGTAATTTTATTGCTTTAAGATTGTTAGATACAGGGACATGTCTATGCATGCATGTGTATATGTGTGTGCGAAATGTTTTATGTATCCCATTCATCTTCTTACTGGTATAGATTGTTATCTGCTAAATATGAATTTAACGAGATCTGTACTTCTATATGTTTTTTTCTTAAATGGTAAAACATACCAATATTGAGAAACAGAAGAAAAGTGTCTCGTGATTTATAGGCTTTCAAAATAAACATATTACACAATTTACTATTGCACCATCTACCAAAAATATAAATGAGAAAGCACATACAGATTCCTTAATAAATCGTGGGTATGCTGAAGCCTTATTGTACCTTGATTACAATAAAATATTCTGTTTTAGTTTGCACTGGTTATATCCCACTTCAATCATATCCAATTCTGGGCAACAGCCTTTAAGAATTTAAGGAAAATGTAACAGGTTCACAGAAGGATATTGAGGAGGAATAGGTGACTGAAAACTAAGTTGTGTTAAGAAAGATTGAAGGGCATGTTGAGAAGAAAAGATTGAGAGGGAATCTCAGCTCACTGAAAAGACTCTTCAAATATCTGAAAAGTTGTCACATTAGGAAGGTCAAGATCCATTCTCTGTCATTTGTTCCAGGGCACTGGACACAAAATGAATTTAAATTGTAGGAAAGCAAATCCAACTGCATGTTAGAAGAAACTTGATTAAATATGGGCAATTCAACAGTGAAACCAAATATCAAGAGAAGTAATATGGCTTGGGTCCGGGGTACTTTGCAGGAGCGACTCCTACCAGCATCGAGGTCCAATCGCCCAGTACGCTCCCACAGGCAGGCCCTCCTGGGGGTGCCATTGGCCAGACAATGTCAGTTGGTGGTCTGCCAGGGGAGGGCCTTCTCTGTGGGGGTGCCCACTCTGTGGAACCAGCTGCTCCTGGGGCTGCGGTTGGCCCCTGACCTACATTCCTTCCTCCGCGATCTAAAGACCTGGCTGTTTTTACAGGCCGGCCTGGATTGAGAAGGATTAAGGATTTTAATGGGGTATTTTAGTATTTTATTACACATTTGAATTGGATAATATTTTTATCTATTTTGTATATATATCTTTGTGTGAGCCGCCCCAAGTCCTACCCGGAGATGGGGTGGCATATAAATCCAAATATAATAATAATAATAATAATAATAATAATAATAATAATAATAATAATATCTTTATGTGAGAGCTAGACCATCATTTATCAGGGATGCTTTAATTTATATTTCAGACCGGGTTAAGACTTCATGGTCTAAATTGTGCTGTCCAACTCTAAGTGATATGATGAACAATAAGTGATACGATGAACAATTACTGGATGCTGAAAGTCCTTTGAAAATATGTCTCAATGAGGGATTCTGATTGTGAAATAGCAGCAATTGAAGTGTGTCCTTATTTGTATCTGAAAGGCTGAAGGATACAAAAACATTAGTTCTGGGTTATAGAAACTTTCAGTGAAAAATTTTTGGAAACAAGTGCAATAAATGCAAAAGAACTAGTTTTCACAGCTATTTGAATAGAATACAGTTTAATGTCAGGCTTCACAAAGCTAGGCAAGAACAAGAAAGCAAGACTACATGGATTTCAGTAAGGTATTTTTTTAATACCAGTCTTAAGTAAAAACATACTCCTGGAAGCTGTAATTTGAAAACCCCAGCCTCATTTATAATGAATTAATTTTATTTATTTACACAATTTAGGAGCCATTTTACTGCAAAGGGACTCTGGGTGGCTTATATTAAACAATAAACAGAATATTAGAGTTGAAAGAAAGCTTGGAGGTCCTCTAATCCAACCCCTGTTCAAGCAGGAGACTCTATGCCATTCTGGACAAATGGATCCAACCCCCTGTTCAAGCAGGAGACTCTATGCCATTCTGGACAAATGGATGTGTTATGTATGTAGGTTTGAATGTTATTGGTTATTTGAACTGTTCTTGTAAAGTGTCAAATGGTATTGGTTTAAATAGTGCGGGAAGAAACCCTGCACTCCCATTGGCTGGCAGCTATGGCTGCAGGCTATAAGAAGCAGCAGCAAGCCAGGACGGGTCTATTCGAGCTGTAGTCACTTAATAAACTCTTTGCTGGAACTCCTCGCGTCTGACTCTTCATGCAAACTTAACACTGGCGACGAGTGGGATTTCCCTGAAGAGAAGACGACGCGATGAACAAGCAACTGAGGAGATGGCTGTGCTGAACACCCCCAGCACCGTTCGATCCGGCGACAGAGGACTGGGAATGAATCGCTTCCACATGTTCTGGAGGGGAACGATCTTGCCGGCATCCCCGAGACGGAAGAGGGCGGTCTTTCTACGCGACTCTGGCAGTTTCAAAATGGCGAGGGTGGGGAGCAACAGAGCTGAAGGTAATGGAATGGCCCGATTTAGAGAAACTTTAAGAGCCCATTACTTCCACACATGTATCGTTGCCTCATTAAGAGACAAATTTTACCATCGGGATCAAGGGATAGCGAGAATGTTAATGACTTCTGGCAAGTTTAAGGGACATTGGGGTGCTTGTGACTTTACTAACTTAGAAGAGGCCATTGTGTCGGTTTGTTTTAGGCCTAAAAGATAAGGTCTTACAAAGTACAAACTTTTAATGAAAAATAAGATCACGTTTAAGAGGCCATTGAAGAAGCTGTTTCAGCAACACCAAGTACTAGCTGTGAATCTGAAATAATTTAAAGGAAAAAACATGACATGAAAAATAAAAAAAGAGGTCACCAAGTCCAAATGTCTGGTTTTGAACAGTGATACATGAGGATGATATCTGATTATGCTAACCTTATTAACATTATCCTATTATGTTAATTGCATTGGTTATTTTTTTTAAAAAACCTCTATGATTCAGCATTATATGTCATCATTAAAGATCAGATGCAGACAAAGCATCATTTGTAAAGGATTTTTGGCAAACAGTAATTGTTGGATGCTGCAAGCAACTAATCCAAGCTCCACCTTAGAGAATGAATCTTATATATTATTTAGAGCAAAAACAAACATGTAGCATATTTTGGAGCTATTTGCAATAAATTCTTGTAACAATCAATATTAATGTACATTGCTATAGATGTCACTGAGGTCTGAGATGCAATGTAATAAGAATTCATACACAGCTTCCATTGATTTCAATGGGATTTACTCTCAAATAAGTACCTGTAAGCTCACAATGTCTGAGATCAGTGATGTGGTAGTCTAGACATCAGTGTGGCTGTGTATCTAAAAGCCACAAATTATACAGGGTAAACTAATAATTGGTATAGTAGCAGTACCAGTAATACATTAATAGAAATTAAAAGATTTGAATCAGTGCTTTGTCAAAGCTTACAGACTCAGACATTATAAGTGGTTATATGTTTGCATGATTTATCTATCAAATGGATATTTAATTCAGCCTGAATCTGAAGTTCAGTAAGGAAAAAAGAGAAATCAATTTTATGAATATTTCCTTTAGTCTTCATGAAGTTTTCAAGATATGAAATGGCGGCTGATACAAGTTACAAGCTGAAAAAGTTACAATTATTCTAATGTGCTTTGCAATCATTGCATTTTCCTCAAATTTAGTTAGAAGAATATTGATGGACAGTAGCTCTGGTTTAACAACTGCAATTGGGACTAGTGACTTCAGTTGATAAGTGATTGCTAGATGGAAAATCACATGACTGCTTACAATTTTAGTTTAGCTTTTCCTTGCTTTAAGGTCACCTTAAGACTTGTGGACTTCAATTCTTAGAAATCCCCAGCTAGGCATGAACTGAACTCCACAAGTCTTAAGGTGGCCCAGGTTAGGCACCCTGCTTACAGCCTCACAAAGATATTACTATAAAGTCAGGTGAGTTCAAGCCACAGACAAGATTTCTGGAACTCAACTCAAGCAGACATTTGCACATTATAGTCACCAGAAGTCAGTGATTCAAAGACTATTAATTTAACATTCTGCCTGTATTTTGTTCAACTCCAGGCAGTGTACATAAAGTGTATTTTCCTCACAACAATTATATGAGGTGGGTGGGTTGCACATTGAGAGAGTAACTGCCAAAGTCACCTCACCAGCTTACGTGCCTAACATGATTAAAGTTCATATTCAATGATTTCTAGTCCAGCCCTTAACCACAACTCCAAATTGGCTCCAATATTATTATGTGTATGGTTCTAGTCCTCTAAACACAGAAACTGGAGGGATAATTTTGGCTAGTGGAATTTGAAAAATATGAATCAACCAACCTATGCTGGATCAGTGTGGTAGGCCATAACTTCACTAAAGTGGATGTGTGTGCATTCTGTCTCCATATCTGTTGATTGATTGGTGGCAACAAGTTGTTGTTGACTCTTAGCAACCACATAACAGATTTTCTCCATGATGATTTGTCCCTAACCATGTCTTTTAGGTCTTTCAATGGTGTATCCATCACGCTGAGTATCTGCTGTGCAGCTTCTCTTCCCCAAACATTAGAGAAGCTAGGGCAGAATGTGTCTGAAGTAGCTCTTATTTCTTTATATTCTTTCTGAGTTATTTTATATTGCTTTTATAAGAGATGAAAGGGAGATGGGAGCTAGCTGAGATAAATGTAATTGTTTGTTTTTCCTGTCTTCGTAGGTCACAGCTTGAAAAAAGTAAAAGGATATTATGTCTCTGGAATTCCACTGTAGAATATTTGTCAGATAATCTCTCTAGATGTTGAAACATGTATTATTACATTACTGTTAAAAGAAGCGGTTTGTCTAATCCTAATAACTTTGGATGAAAAGATAATGATTATTTGTTTTAGTGAGTGATCTGTTCTTCTTGTAGTCTTAGTATTCCTAAGACTTTTGATGTTTACAGTTCAAAGACAGCAATTCGATAAATAAACAACTTTCTTCGTTCACTCTTTCTGATGATCCTGCATGCAGTCACTGTAATACAACAGGGAAAATTGTAGCCTTGACAATTCATCACTTCATCAGTATTAATTTTGACATCCTTTTGTTAATAATAATGGCTACTGAATTTCTCAATGTTTTTCTTCTTTGCATTAGAAGATCCGATACTTTCTGATGAATTGACCCAGTCCAGTCCAATTGACTGATTCCTAGAATAACAATATTCACTTCTGACATTTCTACTCTGACAACATTACATTTGCCTTGGTTCATGGTTCTAGAATTCAGTGTACCAATAGTATTTATATCTTTGTAATGCTGATCTTTCCTATGCCCACATTAGCAGGTGGACATCCTTTTAATTTCAATTCAGCCATTTCATAATTGTTATTGTTGTTCATATTTAATCACTGACATTTCCCAGTAACTCTTTGGATATCTTCTGATCTAGGAATGAGGCTGATGGGATCACCATTGGGATGCACATGCACGTTTACCACTACAGGGGAACAATCCATGTAGGATTGTTATGTCCTCAATTTTATTATTGTAAACCACCTACAGTAGTCCCATGTCAAGTTAGGTGGGAAAATAAATTTAACAAATGATATCTTTCAATGGGTAAATAACACCAATGAGAAGAAACATTACAATAAAACAGTGGTTTTACTATTGTTGCTACTATGGTTATAGATTTGGACATTGTAATTCTTTACCATGTTGAATTTGTTCTGGATTGGAGAACAGTCTCTGAATTTGGAAGGAGACCAACTTCTTCACAGGCTCAAGTCTGACTTTGAGAAGAGTTATTTATTAAAATCTCTGCTGAGCTCATTCTTGATCTTCAGTTGATGAAAAAACACCATAGTGTGCACTAGGTCGTAGAAGAAATAGAAGCAATAGAAGCAAAAATTAAGAAAACACAGGTTTAGCATGATATCCCTTTTTCCTGTTGATTGCAAGGAAATTGAGATTATGTATTTGCTGCTACTCACAAACTATTTAAGTGTGATTGAAATGGGAACAATTGAAATGACTTTAACTCAGAACACTATTGTCCTGTTCAAAGATCAGCATCCTTTGAGGAGAGACTGATACAGTGCTCTGGTCCAGGGTAAGACACACTCATTCTTATATGTCTTCATGGCTCCATGTATAGTCTTATTTAGAACAGATGCAGAACAATTTGCGAACAGCCCAGATTAAGACTATTATTTGCAGAATTGTGATGTGTTTTCTTCTGCAGAGCACTGAGGTCTGAAAGAACTATTATAATATAGAGGAAATGGGAAGGCTATGTTGATAAGAAACTAATGGCATGTTAGACAGAATGATGAAGGGCTTGGAAAAGTTGAATTGTTGACCAGAGTAGCTTTCAAACAAGAGGATTAGGGTATTTGTTTCAGTATTTGCAACTGATGTTAAGACTTTCTGTTGCATGTTGGTGCGTATGTCACAGGATAAGCAATAGCCATTATGAAAAGAGAAACTCGTTCTGTAATCAGGATCTAGCAATACCATAAGGATGGATAATATATGGTTTTTCAGATCTTAAAGAATTCCAACTTGCCCGAATCAGACAGAATAGTTAGGAATCAGGAGTATGGGAGTTGTTATCCTACACCTAGATTAACTGGAGGGGGTAGGAAATTACTATCAACAGCTTCCTTTACAGTTTGTGAATCTGGAATCTCAGAATGAATGCTTTGTTTTCTTCAGAAGTAGAAGGCAGGTTTGAAAGCAGGCGACTTACTTTGCCTAGCTGAAATGCAATTAAACTACTGACATCTAAGTACAAGATGCAATCAAACTACTGTCATCTAACAAATGAATGTGCTTTTCTTTATTGACCATGTCTTGACAACCTCTTTTTTTTTCTTGTATGTCCCCATGACATTGCCTTCATCTGCTACCCAGTCTGAACCTGTGATAGCTCTAAATGGACCTTAGCTATATCAGCATTAAAGTAGTGTTTCCTTCTTATTCCTGTGTATATGATATCATGGATGTAATCTGACAAATTCAATCATCATTCTTTCAGCAGTTTGCTCAGTGGATCCCCAAGGATGGGATTGACCCATGTCCTATTTAGGACAATCTTAAGGCTGTATGGTCAAATCTCCTCCACTCTGGTCCCTGACACAGTTTCAAGACATTTTAATTTGGACAGCAGAAGACTCTGCTTCCTCCAGACTTTTATTTTGCCAGGCTTCTGAGCTGATATAGCTTGGTGACCTGGCTTTGAAAGAAAGATGAGACTAACAGCTGAGGATGGAAGGGTGGAGGAACTGCAAAATATAGTAGAAGGGACACTCACATCTACAGTGCCATCTCCCTGTCAGCAATTTGGCAAGCTATTCTAAAACACATGGGTTTTGAACTCTTCTGTGCTATAGGTGGGAGCCTATAAGGTGGGAGCCTCCCTTCTGTTGCAATATACAACACTTCCATTGCTCCCTCCCCCACCCACAGCATATACTTGAAAGGTGTTAATGCTGCAAGAGGTTTATGGTGCAGTGGGAGAGGGCTCACTGCATCATGCAACCAGATTGTTCAGTGTTGCACTTGGAGTCTTTCCCCAATTACACAGTTTAGTCCCTTCCACTTTATGCTGGTTGACATAGTGAATTGGGTGATGCTATTAAACCTCCCTTCATCTGTAGTTGAGCTCTTTCCTCTCCACATGCCCCCATCAGCCAAGATATAGACCAGGTTTTTAAAATTTTGAATTTCTGCTTCAGACATGAGAAGTGGGAACTGTAGTTAAAGGTTAAGAGATCGCAAATGGAACAAATTTATGTGTTTTTCTTTTTATCAAGTCTTGATCTGATCTAGCAAAATATTATGCAAATTTGCAACTTTGAAGCAAGAACATGAATAGAATAGAATACAGAGTTGGAAGGGACCTTGGAGGTCTTCTAGTCCAACCCCCTGCTTAGGCAGGAAACCCTACACCATTTTAGACAAATGATTGTCCAATCTCTTGTTAAAACTTCCAGTGTTGGATCATCCAAAACTTCTGGGAGGCAAGTTGTTCTACTGATTGTCACTGTCAGAAATTTCTCCTTAGTTCTAGGTTGCTTCTCTCCTTGATTAGTTTCCACCCATTACTTCTTGTCCTGCCCTCCGGTGCTTTGAAGAATAGCTTGACTCCCTTCTTTGTGGCAGCCCCTGAGGTATTGGAAGACTGCTATCATGTCACACCCACACACACACCCAGTCTTCTTTTCATTAAACTATACCCAATTCCAGCAACTCAGAGTCTGTTCTAGTACAGTCTTTCCAAATTGAGAAGTAAGCTGTCTTATATGAAAAAAAAAATCCATGCCTAACAACATAGTATCAAATAAGTTTTGATTTTGCTATGATTTAGGTTATAGAGTATTAGTCTTGCTGATTTCATAGTTACAGGTTAATCCATCTATTTTTTAATAGGGGAGTAGACAGTAGACACAAATTCAGAACACTTCATCAAGTGTATAGGTATGGTTTACTGAACTGATATTTCCCCCCTAAGACTGTCATATATTGCAGATGAACTTTGCCATGTTGGAAAACAGAACTTCCTCATTTCAAGTAAACCCGAGTACTTGATACATATCTAAGTCAGATGGCTCCATCATTTGTAAATATCACCAATAATGTAAATTAATTGTACGTAATGCATAGCATAAGCAGTGAGAGCATCCAAGAACTTATTTACCAATAGGTAAATAAGACATATAGCAGAACTCCATCTGCTGATACAGCTGTATTTTGAGTTTGTGAGAAAGATGGACAATAATTTCTCATATCCGCTTCATAATAATCAAGTACTGAAAAGGAGTGAAAAAATAAACGTAGTCCAATATTTAGCCCATAGTTAAAGAGCAAACAAACAAGCTATACAAGGTTTTTTTTTTCTGTTAGCAAAGATCCGGTTCTTAAATTTTGTCATCTCTTTATAGATTTATGTAAGGAAGCTCTCACTAATCAGGGCAAAGTGTATCGGTTGCATTAAGAGTTTAAAGAATAAACTGTAGCATATGCGGGAATTATGATAGGACTCTGTACAGTATAACTGTAAGCATAAAGTTGTAAGTATGACATATTTTCATGGTAAATTTAAGAGAATTAAATCTGAACTGTATTCGGATGGTGTTTAATGATTTAACCTCCACTGGGGAAAATGGCAATATAAAAACTCATGCTAACATGATTTGGAGTCTACATGATTATTAACCTTG